>OY744606.1:48389542-48587042 GCA_963556255.1 Allolobophora icterica | reverse complement strand
ACTGCTCAAGGCAAGCGCCTTTTAGAAGTAAAGTAATGTAGCATGAAAATTTCATGGCCGAAATTTATATTACGTCGCCGCAAGACAATTACGCAGAAAATAGGAAGCCAGTGCACGTCTCTGATTCTATAAAGCACAGAATCATTGAGAAGCATTCATGGCCGAGATGTTGAAATAGAAACAGCGTTATGAACGAACAGAAGAGGAAGGAAGGACGAGGAGGAAGAGAAAAATAAGATTAATGACAGATGTAGACAGTTTTCTGTGAGGCTTCATTTCGAAACTGGTCATTTATAATATCGATGAATCAGAGGTCTCCACATAATATCAGATATTATATTTAAATAAATTAAACAATACTCTTCGTACATATACATATAAAGTCGGTTTGGATAATTGCTTTGCGCTTTTCAAAACAATGAATGACAGGCCTGCCAATGGATATATTTATGCATACGATTGTAGGCAAAATGCCAATTTATATGCATATATATTATATATATATGAACGCCATAATTTTGTATATATATATATATACATCTTCTCTATCAGACGCAAGCAGTCTGACTATGCCTATCTGTGTGAACCGTGCGTATAGACTTAAGCGATGAAGGTCTGCTTATTTCGGTGTCTAAATGGCTCTCAGACGTAATCTCTGAAGGCACAATGGCACCTGTCAATCAAAGTTGCTAGTGCCGGAGGTATACACAGCGCTAAGAATTTCCATAGCCACTATATCACCATCACCAAAACCAACCCAACCACCACCATCATCATCACCACCACCACTACTGAAGCAAACGACAGTGGTTCCTGCTGTTCCAGAAGGTATACACAGCGAGGGTGATTCACTTAAAAGCGAGACCCCAAAATAAAACAGGGATGAATAGGATTGTGTGCCGGCACTTTTTCAGAAGTCCATCACACTCTTGACTCTCTACACTGGGCGCTGATGTGCTTAACACGCACATACACAATTTAATTAGGTCGTAATGATGGGCACTTGCTGTGATCCGTACTCTTAAGACATGCAAAATGTCTGGTTTTAGGCGATAATTACTGCACTATGCTTTCAGACATGTGATGCTGTGGTCCTTTAGGCAAAACCAGTTTCCGCTGTCAACAGACATCAGCCTGAGTGTTGGGCTCTATGCTGCTTGAAACGCATAGGCAATTAGACATAATAGGACTATGATGAAATAGAAAGACATTGTCATATTGTCGTCATAATAGCTGGACTGCTCTGCAGTGCTGTGAAAGACTGAGCTTTGTCGCTTGTAAAGACTGGCATCCTCTTTTGTTGAAATCCTGTCCGAATCCCACTATTGTAATTTATTGTATTGTATTCGGACATTTATAAAGCGCTTCTATAGCTGGAGAGCTAGAATAGAGCTATTGATTCTACCGTCTAGTGCTGCTGAGGTTGAACTATTCTTAAAACCGGCCCTGTCTGCGTGTGCAGTAATATATCGAGATATTGAATACTTCTAGAAGTTGACTTATACTACTGTCCAATCTGATTACTTACATAACACTGTTATTACATCACAATACTCCGATCGATGGTCGCTGAATGGCTAACCGTTGTGTTGACGTTCTTCTATGTCTTGCACTGCGGGAGTACAGAAGGATGGAGTGTAAATAAGTTGACAGGATTGGTAAACACTGGCGCTGACGTTCACTCATAAGGGAAAATGCCTGGGTTGTTGCTATAGGTCTCGCCTAGATATTCCACACTGGTTGTGGTTTCCTCAGATAATTCCCTAAGATGCTCCAACGATAATATTATGATTATGAGAAGAATCATGCGGACAGGAAGCGCATGCATCCGTCAATTTGATCCGTCTAACACCTGACATCTTATATTGACAGTTCAGAGAGTACTGAGTATGGTACTTAGTGCCACTGAATGTTGGTCCAAGCCTCCTTTGAGACGGTTAAATAAATATATAAAAAATAAACACTGGAGATTAGAGTGCCGTATTTTGTAGACAGTCGATAAGATCGAAGCAACGATTCAGAAGCACTTGAGTCGCTATGCAGTGGCTTGAGGTGGATTCGAAATTGCGACCCTGCGGTTACAAGGCACCGACCAAAACCACTACACCACCGCGTTCCCCTGTCTGAGTAGTTCTTCAAGCACAGCTGCTCAGCGTCATCGATTGAAACTATGCCATTAGGCAGTGTAACTGAATGACTTCAGAAATAGCACTCGAATCTCTTCATTACCTGTCCAGCGAGATCTGAGTGTGGTACTTGATTGTCCAGCGAGTACAGTATGTTGTACTGGATTCTCTTTATGATTGTAATTGTAATCTGACATTTATAAAGCGCCACGCCAAGAAAAAACTCACCAGTGGCGCTCCCGATCCGAACCAGTGAAATCACTGTCAAACAATACTGACTTCAGGCATTTGCGAAACTATGGAAGGAACAAACTGAGGAGCTTCAGCTGCAGCTGTCGAGAAAGGCGGCGATTTCAGCTGGTGGGTCTAGCATAGGCAAAGCTTTTAGACTAAGCTGTAGCAGTATACATTTGAAAGACAATCAGAAGTCCACGGGCATCCGACCGCAGGGGACCACAACCCGAGACCGAGAAAACTGAAATGCAGAAGTTTGAGGATGAAGGTACGATGAAGCAGAGCCGACGATACAATTACATATGAGGGTCAGGATTTTAAACTGAATGCACTGCTGAATGGGGAGCCAGGCATAAGTACACCCCCACTTAGACGGGCAGTGGCATTAAGAACAGATTGAAGCTTCAAAATATTAGGTAGTGAAAGTCCAGCAAAACAGCGTTACCGAAGTCCACTCTGGTGCAGATGAAGGCGTGAATTAAAGTAGCGGCAACATGAAAAGAGAGGCAGCGGCGAATTGATTATGATCGATTGTCCAGAGTGCATTCATATTCTCTCCATCGACTGAGGTCATAAAGCTACTAATTCTGTGGACTGGATTGCTATTCATTGCCTCCTGCGTGTCAAGAAAGGTGCGCTTTCAAATTAGCGTTTTCTCCCTCCTTACAGCTTTCTTCTTAGTGCATTGCGAATCAAAATCAAATCATCCCAATTATGCTCTTGCAATTGAAAGATTGGATAGATATGCTGCAGCTGCTTCAGCTGTTTTCTTGCAATAACATTGTCGAAAATTGTTATTTTATTGACTCATCTCAGTGCAAAACAGGAATAGGCTTATCAGTGCACCGCTGAGCTACATATTATACACAATTGTATCGCCATGATCAAATTTCATTCTACTGCTATGTTGTGACGTGACATATGTGAGGTTTGGCAAATCAGCAAAGCTATCAGCACTGGAACTCTATAACAAACTACATGCATAAATTACTATTGAAGTTTCTGTGCTCAATTGTGATCAATAAGTGTGTTTTACAACTGCGGGAACGCTAGGAATAAGATCATCGCTGTCCATCAGTATGCAGACGACACCCAAGCCTTCGCTCACGCCCAATGGATGCCACTCTTCCTTTGTTTGAGAGGATTCTTGAATCAACATCTGCCCTTAAACTCTGGAAGTACTCCAACCGCCTCCGATTAAACTTGGCTTGGTGGTCGGGCTCAGCGGGATACTTTGCACTGGCTCCCCATCCAGCAGCATGTTCAGTTTAAGATCCTGACCCTTATGCGTAATTATCTTGTTGGCTCTGTTCCATCATACCTTAGGGACTTCTGCATTTTGGTATCCTCGATCCCTTGTCGTTGCACCCTTCGGTTGGCTGCTCATGGATTCCTGACTCACCCTCGTATGCGTACTGTTACAGCTCAATTCAGAAGCTTTGTCTATGTAGAACCCACCAGCTGGAATCGCCTTTCTTGAGTGCCATGACTCAAGCTCCTTATTGTTTAGCATGTCTCTATTATCTGACAGGTATAACTGAATTTAGGTAACAGTTGATTGTTATTGATCGTTATTGGTTACTGGCGTGCAATAAAGATGATTGATTGATTGATTGATTGATTGATTGATTGATTGATTGATTGATTGATTGATTGATTGATTGATTGATTGATTGATTGATTGATTGATTGATTGATTGATTGATTGATTGATTGATTGATTGATTGATTGATTGATTGATTGATTGATTGATTGATTGATTGATTGATTGATTGATTGATTGATTGATTGATTGAATCGGGTCGCCAGCGTCACTGGCCAGTTTATTCTTGAAGTGGCGTTTTATAGATGTCAGACAATTACAATTGCGATTACAAATATAGGCCTACCTCAGTTAGGACAATCATTAGAATCACATACTGCGAATTAGTATCATAACATAAAAAACATAACAAGGGTTTTAAGCGGTTCATAAGATATGTAGTCTGTATTAGAACCATTGCAAATTAACCTGGAGCGCTTAACAGCCCAATTTTCCTATCTTTTTCTTAAAAGCTGTCATAGTATCCACTGAGACAGTACTGTCATCCAAACTTGTATCGTGCAGCAGAGCAGTAGATTTTAAGTTTTGGACCTAATTTAGCTTAACTTATCAGTTCTTGCGATGTATGACAACAGCTTAAGCTAGTGTACACGAATGGTATACATTCGTCTTTCGTTGACGTAAAAGCCGATATGTTCAGATCTATCATTTGTCTTCGAGAACATTGAGAACTGCACTTGGCAAGTGTGATAAGAAAGGATGAAATATCTTGTGAAGTGTTATAGGAAGTTGCTAGAATGGAGTATTCGACATATTTTCATAAACATGTTTTATATATAGGGTCTACATTCTTGAGGCCTGACATATAAAGGTGCCAAATTGCAGCATTCCCGTGAAATGTAATAGGCCCTTAACTGAAGGTTTGTGGTAAGCTTATTAGTACTCTGACTAAGACTTTCAGGACAGAGATCTCTTAGATGCCTAAAGCACATTGAAAAGGTATGCCTAATTACTCAATAGCATGACAGTTGAGACGGGGAAAGACAGGTAGGAGGTATACCTGGGCATAATTTACTGAACGAAGGCGCAATATTGCGCATAAATATGCAATATTTTCTTCAATTGTATCGGCACGCTTCTTTATGCTTGCAATATTTTCTTCAATTGTATCGGCTCGCTTCTCTATGCTTGTTCTAAATGCAATTGAGGCTTTCTTCTTCTTCTTCTTCTTCTTCTTCTTCTTCTTCTTCTTCTTCTTCTTCTCCTTCTTCTTCTTCTTCTTCTTCTCCTTCTTCTTCTTCTTCTTCTTCTTCTTTTTTCTTATTCTTCTTCTTCTTTTTCGTCGTCATCATCATCATCACCTTCTTTTTCTTCTTCTTATTTTTCTTCTTCTTCTTCTCTCTGTCTCTCTCTGTGTGTCTCTGTTTGTCTGTCTCTGTGTGTCTGTCTCTGTCTCTGTCTGTCTTTCTCTGTCTCTGTCTGTCTGTCTGTCTGTCTGTCTGTCTGTCTCTCTCTCACTATGGGGTGAAGCTGACGTCTTTCAAAGTCTAAATATAACAATGTCTCCATTAAAAATCCATTACCCATATGTACTATGGGGTTGTTACAGTGCTCCTTCTTAGCTTTATTTTAGCTTTAGCAGCTCTATTCATACTGATTCGCAGAAATGGTAATAAGTTCTGTCGATAGGTTTTTAACAATGCACGCGAAAATAAAAACTATAATATCCTGTAAGTCATTTCCCATTTTCGGATGAACTGATCTTTTCGACGGCGAAGTCCATTTGACTAGGTTTTGGTTTCATTTTCAAACTGCAACGTTCTCTTCTCTCTTCTAAATTGAGTGACACACTCTCTCCAGCCTACCAGGACTTCTTATGAGCATAACAAGTGCTTGAATTCAAGAGCCATCTTCCTTATCCTCTTTACCTCTTCTTCCATCTCTCAATTATTCTATTGTTTCTGCCCGACTTCGTCCTTCTGTTTTCCTCCATTTAACTATTCTCCCCGCTACTCCTCTTTCTCTTCTGTCCACCAATGGTTAGAGCGAGAAGGTGCAAAAGTGCTTTTAAGCAGATTTTCTACAGTAGCGCTATATATTTTTGAATGCGTCATAAAAATCTGAAAATTAATTCCAATAACTTAATTAACAAGTTGCATGCTGTTTGTTTAAATTGTTCAGACGCGATTATCAGATTTCATATTAACGCAGTTAGGCATATATTAGTGAAACTTCAGATCAAGACCAAACCAGACAGAGAAGCCAACGTTTAGTAGTGCAAGCTTTTCATTCATTATGGCCGGCGACCATTTTGAGATGATGAATGTCTACATACTTATTTTTCGTTTGAATCGATTCCTACCTCATCGTCCTTTGTGAAAGCAATCTCCGTGTCGTGCTCTTCCTCTATGTCGGCCAACAACTTGTCCTACAATCAATTCAAAGCAAATCAGTCAGTTCCAGCTGATGGGAGGAATAAGTAGGTATGTAGCTTGCCCTTGTTGCAGCTGTATGCGCAAAAACATTGACGCTGTGGTGGACTGAAATAGCGGCCTCGGCTCCAATCGCCACCAGACCCTACTACCTCAAGACAATTGCAGTCTGTCTCAATATTTGTGCGTCGTGCCGCGGTCACGATGTTCACTGGCACCTATTATTGTCTCGGAGTTCGAGGCGGACTACGGTAGAATCTGGCGTAGAGTACTATGACGATGAGATCACGCGCTCCTATTCAGCACTGTAATAATGAAAGCTTTTAGCTGGAATTCATCGTTGACCTTTCAAGCAAAGAATATAAAAGCGAAACTCAAACATGGGCTGGTTCCGATGATATTTGTGACATTGCCATGCTTAAAATAGAATCATGTCATCGAATTTACTCAACGCAGGAAAGTATATATCCAGGGCTGGCCTTAGCCTTTATAATGCTCCAGGCAAAGTATACATTGGCAACCCCGACCCCACCAAATCAATATCATTGTTAGCTTTTATTAAGCCACACAAAACACTGTAAATCTGAAGGACAATTTGTACCTTATTCCTACTTCTCTTTCAAAACAAAAAGGTCTGATCAAAATAGACTTGTTTCTAAATTCTTAGAATACGTAATCCTATAAATCAGTTTGACCAATATCTATTGATAATGGAAAGTGATGAATTTATCATAAATTTGGAAAAAATTATTATTGCGAAGCATGAAAATATAAAACAAAAGTTTTGTGAAAATTTCGCTCATAAAATGTGGTGCTACAGACAACTGTATAGGCGGAGCAGCCTATACCTAAACCGGCCTTGAGCATATATCTGGATTTACATTCGACGTTTTTCATAAAGTCTCTAAATTGGTATGATATGCAGAAGAGTTTTCACTGCATACAACTGGTGACTTCGAATTATTATTACAACCGCACTGCAAAAACATTTTGTGCTGGAACATCAAGTTTTCACTGTCTTGTGAGATCGGCTGATAATGTCATTACATCAAAGTCAGCTGGAAGGGAGACTTTATGACACTATGGAACTTTTTGGTTTTTGTTAATAGACTAATTATTCTTCGAAGTCATTTCTGATGTTTCACTCGAGTCATTCGTGGAAAGTCATTTCCAAGGTTTCACTCAGAAGATTCGTGGAAATTCGATGAGATAATTTAATCCAGAAGATTTTCACGCAGACCTACTATCGCATCAATCGGGACGTGTAATAAACGAGCATTTCCCCAACCTCACTTAGCCTTACCTTACATTAGCTACCGATATCTTACCTACCAAATGTTTAAGTCTTCCATGTGGGCAAACCACAACCATCTTACAGGTATACCCGCCTCATGGATGGATACAGTGCTATTCATCCAGCTTATTACTTGTGACGGATGCATCAAGGAGGTTGTATAGCGCTCTAAAGCTTCTACAACTATTGCAATTCTACTTTACATTTAAGTTTTGCGACTGAAGTCAGGAGAAAAGATTTGATTACAAACGTAAATTTACAGAATGGTGCTATAACCATGGTACTATAACAACGGTACTATACCCATGGTACTATAACCATAGTACTATAACCATGGTACTATAGCCATATATATGACATTACATGGTGCACAGGTTATATTGTCGATTATAAAGGCGCTACAAAAGTTGTTTCGGATAAGGCTGTATGGCAACTGTGATACCTACGATCTTTATGTTGAGCAGATGAAGTTCTCGTTCTGCGGTCTTTCTTTTGCTGCTGGAACCACAGTTGCTGTGATGGGTTTCCGTCGGTTCCACCTGAACGGAACCCAGTTCCACCTCAGCGGCGTCCGCTCTTTTGAACGGATTGTACTTCCGGACAAGGTACATTTGCACTTCTAGGTCGACTGCACGCTGTCATTAGCGAGTCTTGGCTCCGCACGGCACGTACTCTTTAGGTCGTAGGCGAGGGCGTAGAACTGCTTCCGAACTCATCGTATAGGCGTCGAGCACATTTTAAACGATGCACCGTTGTCCAGATACGTTTTCATCCACTCTGCGCCATTGCTGATGCACTCTTTCGAGCAGATTTTTTACGTTGAGTGCACCATGTCCATTAAGTGCGCACTTGGAGTTTTGTGTGGGTGCAGCGACGCAATTAAGCTGTTCCAATGCGTCGATTTCGAGCGTCTACAAAGGAAATGCGATCAACGGATTATACGCGCAGCTGGTTCACGCCTCGGTCTGTCTGTCTACCTGTCTGTCTACCTGTCTGTCTACCTGTCGGTCTACCTGTCTGTCTACCTGTCTGTCTACATGTCTGTCTACCTGTCTGTCGACGTGTCTGTCTACCTGTCCAAATGCATTTTATGGCTGCCTATCGTTTTACTGTTGGTCTCCTTGCCTATGTTCTTCTGTGAGTATATGTCTTCTTGTGTAAATGAATTTCTTTGCCTTACTCTGCTTCTTTCTGTCTGAGTGTGTGCGTGCGTGTGTGTTGTAGACCTCTGCAACTGTCTTCCTGTTGTCCGCCAATCTCTATCTGTCTTCTGTCTACATAAGATCGTCTTCGTACGTTCATCTGAAAGTGTCGTTTTGACTGTGTCAGTCAGTCAGTCAGTCAGTCAGTCAGTCAGTCAGTCAGTCAGTCAGTCAGTCAGTCAGTCAGTCAGTCAGTCAGTCAGTCAGTCAATCAGTCAGTCAGTCAGCCAGTCAGCCAGCCAGTCAGCCAGTCACTCAGTTACTCAGTCAACCAGTGAGCATGTTTGTCTGTCTGTCTGTCTGTCTGTCTGTCTGTCTGTCTGTCTGTCTGTCTGTCTGAGACTGCCGTAATCTCTTTAACCTGGTTCTGTTTCCCTTATACTGTTCGTTTCTATGCATAAACACGCGATGAGAATCAACGTCTACATCCTTGTAGGAAATAATAAGATACGATCCAATATATTATATATACATATATATATTTATATTATCTATATCGAAATAAGTGCATAAACTTAGACATGGGTCATCTATTATGTGCATTTACATGATACAAGCGCATGAAAAATTTGTTTCTTGGTAGCAGAGTACGATCGTCAGCCCATAGCAGTACCTACGTATAGTCATTCCTAAATCGATTCCCGTCAACCGTAACTCACTGCGGCCTGTCCCCACGCGAACCTTCTACCTCCTCCTCCCTCCTCCTCCCTCTTCGCTTCTCTCTTACTCCGTGCCACTCTTTATTCTACGCTCCTTCTTTTCCTACAGCTTAGCCTCTTCCGTCAGCTGTCTCTCTGTCTGATCGCCACTCCTAATTCCCACTAATAGCTCGTCGTCCATTGATATAACTGCTTCTATATCTGTCTTCTGACCGAGCGAACGACGGACGGTCGGTCTTTTATAAAAGTCGACTCCAAGTAAAAGGTCTGCATCGAGGCCCATCAGCCGCCTTGTCTGCCTCGGGGCTTTCGTGCATCCATCCACCGAAGCCTCGTCGGTCCACACGGTCACCGCAACGACTCCGCCGAACACAAGAACAAGACTGGACTTCTTACTAATAGTAATGCGCCTGAAATACACTAATAAGATGCTCCTTCCTAACAGTAGCTGAACACGTCCTGCGTATACTATATGCCGCTATAGTGACCGAAAAATAGACAGGCGTTGGAGCTCCATCGATTCTTTCCTTGTGCATAATAATAATAATAATAATAATAATAATAATAATAATAATAATAATAATAATAATAATAATAATAATAATAATAATAATAATAATAATAATAATAATAATAATAATAATAATAATAATAATATCAGGGGCTCTTTCGATCAGCACATGGGGGACGAGAACCTCTAACTTGATATAGTTTCTTAGAGCCTGAGGGATCCTTGGTACCTCGGGCGACAAAAAAAAATAATAATAATAATCTTTATTAATTCAAACTGACAAGTACGCCGTAAGATTACATTGAAACATGACAGTACAATCAAAATCTTAATTAAACACACGGTTTGGCAGCCATGCAAGGCGCCGCTTTAGAGAGGAGTACGGGTATCGAACCGCGATCTAATGCTCTCCTGGCCATGAGTGTTACCATTGCTCTATCTCCCTTCCTGTGGCGTTATATATAAGAAGAAAGTTGAATTTAAGATTGTATTGTATCTAGAAATTTATAAGGCGCCTCTTGCAGAATAAATATATTCTGAGGCGCTCTCTCGGCACAAAAGTCCCGGGGAAACAGAAATGAACATACTTTGACTTTAAACTACGGGGGAGAACCGGTGTACGGACATTATCCCCCCGGACATACCCCCGGACAAACACCCCCTCCGGGCATTATTCCTCCGGACAAAATCACTGCGCGTTCTGTTGAGCCAAACATTTTCATCGTGGACAATATCTTAAAATAAGACTAACACGCCCTTTTTGGCTGCGATAGATTATAAACATAAACGTTCTGCATGATGGTATCCACTTTTAATTCTAAGTTGTCCCTTCCTATTCGTCAACAGTTCTGACGACCGCGCAGTTGCAGTCAGCAGTGTTAAGCGCAGGTCTTCTCGTGCACTGGTCGTTAGAAAGACGTCCATGGACCAGGCAACAGCCAGACCAACGGCATCCAGTCAATTATCGCTGCCTTACTATAGGAAGATCGGACGATGCCTACAAAAGCAACAGAGTTCTATGCAGCTCTTCCGAGATTTCTGATTATCCATTAGACTTCGTGTCATCGACAGCGACAATAAATCAAAAAATCAATGAATCAATGACTCGATGAATTAATGAATCAAGACCGAGTGCATAAATGGATGAATGGATAATTGGATGGATGGATAGATGGATGAATGGATGGATGGGTGGATGGATGGATGAATGGATGGATGGATGAATGGATGATTGGATGGATAGATGGATGGATGGATGGGTGGATGGATGGATGGATGGATGGATGGATGGATGGATGGATGGATGGATGGATGGATGGATGGATGGATGGATGGATGGATGGATGGATGGATGGATGGATAGGTGGATGGATGGACTGATGAATGGATGGATGGATGGATGGATGGATGGATGGATGGATGGATGGATGGATGGATGGATGGATGGATGGATGGATGGATGGATGGATGGATGGATGGATGGATGGATGGATGGATGGATGGATGGATGGATGGATGGATACAAGGATGGACGGATGGATGGATGGATACATGGATACATGGATGACTAGAAATGGATGGATGGATAAATGGATGGATGGGTGGATGGATAAAAAAAATCGACCGAGTGATCGATCCTCTGCTGTTCTCTCTTCTCATAACATCTTATCTTTCCTCGTCTTTCGTCTTTCGATGCATCAATTTATTGATGATCCCTTCTCTGCGGTCTAATCTTATTCCTTCTTCTTCCTCTCTGTCCTCTTCCTTCCAGAAATGTCTCACCCGGAAATCGATCAGCATAAATTGCTTCCGCTTTTCCGAACCAGCGGACTTCTTAATAACTGTGTCTAAGGCAGTTGTCTTTCCTTTACATAAAGTCTCGCCGCATTTCGCCGACTAAGATCTCTCGATTTCTGTCTGGAAATCTTCGCATTGCTGAATGCGATTCCTGTTCTGCCTGTCTTGTCGGTCGGCGTGTCGAGAATATTCCATTGCGACTGGACCAAATGCAAAGCTTGATTGAATCGCCGCGGCTCTTGTATGGGGGTAGTCAGTTCACCGGTGTGAGCTAGATAAATTGGGTCACTACATTAAATCGCTGCCGTTGATGAAATCTTACTTTCTTTCCAAAACCAATAAAATAAGTTAGTGTGTGTATACATGTATGTGTATGCGTTTGAGCTCGTGTATATTTGTATTTGCAATGTTGCACGCTTGTGTATGTATGCGAGTGTGAAGTTGCGAGGAGCGAGCCAGCGAGATAAGACAGCGAGAGAGCGAGTGGATGACAATGGAGAACTATGGTAAAGTAATTTAATTTACGGTAGTTGGCTGAATGTTCGTTTCTTAAACGATTTCCGTGTCAACAACTGTCTCTCAAGGAAGTGGTCTTGAGGTTCACGAGTTTTTCGACTGAAGCCTAAACTCGTCATCAACAATCCGACGGTTGAAGACTATTTCCTTTCGTTGGTTACCTGGTTTGACAATAAACTACCAATCGATGTCAAAGAAAACACCAGGATTCGAACCCTGGTCCAAGAGTTGAAAGTTGGACTCGCTAGCAGAACTACCTGAAAATAACGAATGTAATTTATTTTACCCTACCACCTGGTTGGATCTAAGGCGAGATGAATAATAATTATGGCGAGCGTTGTAAAGTTGTATTTCTCTGAAATGACACTGTAGAAAAGCGTTAAAAGTTTACGCCTCTGCGACCTTGTGTTCGAACCCCGGGTCCGACAAACAAAACCGATATATATATATATATATATATATATATCGCATTACAGTGCAAAACCTCTGAGTCAGCGTTCTCGATATAAGTAAAGAGTAAAGCTAAGATGAAAGTAGGCTCCTTTGATATAATGCCTCCTTAAATCGAACATACAGTTTATGCAGTTCTGCTATTGCACACACATCTGTGAAAAAGCTCTTCGAGCATTTTCGAATTGCATGGTTCAGTGATTGTTTATATTCAAGTTTACTTATGATTCTGCTTACACTTGTGATATTGCTCATTTCGGTTCCAACGGCCCAGCTAACCGAGTCAATTTAAAGGATGATTGCTGAGCACTTACTCTGCTATCTGACAGTGCAGCTACCGAACATTGCTAATCAATATTGGCGTTTTGTAATTATCAGCGCTTATCCGTCCATAACGAAATGGCGTGGCTGAATGCCGACGCATTGGTTATATATAGGTTGATCGCAGATATGAATCCTGTCTTGTCGTGCCTTATCCTCAACCGTCCTCGATCCGAGGACTGGCCGCACCACAGACAATTCTGTTCCATCTGCTTACGTCTCCCTCAATAACAGACCGAATGAAAAATCAGTCCATGTCTTGAAGCTTTCTTCCATGTCATTTTAGGTGTTTCTTGAGCTCTTTTTCTGTAGTACATGCCCGAAATATTGCCCACACCTACCTGTTTGTTGGAGAGATATGCGATATCCCTTGGAAGTTAAATATGTTGGAACAGTTGGATGCTAAGCTGCGTCAGTAGTATCCTATTACTACTGGACTAAGACCCTCCTCCAATTTTCCGCAGCTCAAAAGTTGTGCCGCCAAAGAGTACATGCCCGAAATATCGAACTTGCTTGGGGCAAACTCCAGCCAAAGGCTGTTAACTAGGACAGTGATGGCTGCAACAAGTTCCAGTCCGGTCTCGAAGGAATTGGTAAGTTCGAAGAGGTGTTAAAGCCTCAGATGAACCCACAGTTCGAATGCGGCTAAGCAACACCCGGCCTAGCTGATTTTGAAATGAGTTTCCAAAGTCTTTGTTGCAAAGATTATAATGTGGAATTTTGCCTAGAAGGACAGAAAGTTTTGCTGCAGTATTGTCAGAGGGAACCCCAGTTCCTATTGAGAACAAATTAAAGGCTTTCCTGATTTATTTGGGTACTCGACAGTTGATAAATTAACGGCTGTTTAGTGTGGCTTTATGTTAATCTGAACTGCGAATATTGCGTATAAGTTTATCTTATGCAGATAAATCATACCATCTTTATAGTGTAACTTTAGCTCGGCTTGCCATATACTGCACATCCCTATCTACCTTCTGCGAGTCTCCAACAGAGAAATTATTTGGATTCAACTAGGTACGTATTCGTTTAAGACAGAGCAAACACGATGAACGACAAGCTATTGGAGGTAAGGTTAACTAACTTTAACAGTGTTGGAAGTCGTGTAAACTGAACAAGTGGTACGATTCAGAGACTCGCCACGGGGCACGTATCCGGCGACAAAAACACCGATTAGCGGTCTAAGAACACCACAAACGGATAAAATTATCGTATGTTGCCAATTAATTTCCGAAAGTACTGAACCGTGCACAAGAAGGTAAGAAATCCACGGATGTACTGTCAAAACATGGAATTAAAACCATAGCCACGGCTCTTGAAAGCTAGAAGCCGCCATCCTGGAAAAAAGCCAACCCACAATCTGATATAATAATATTTTATTTATTACCGATCTTAACGTCCAGACCTCGGAAACACGCAACTCATGTGCTTCATCTTTTCTTACCTGCAACAGACAGGAAGCTCAATGTGACAGAGCACCGGTCAATACTAGCTATACCCACTGTATTAGTGTGTTAGCAGTTTGAATAGCCTATTATGCAGCGGTCGAACGATGAAGAGTGTTTAAGGAAAAAGATTGCATGACATTGTGTTAGTTCATAATTATGTTTCCCTTTCCGTAGATGAAATTTACGAGAGTAATGCTCACGAGTAGCGAAACTAGTACATATAGCGTTTGGCGACTGTTTAGAAGGTTAATTATTGAGTTTGCTTACGAGTGTTCTCCAGTTTTATGCTGCTTCCTGTGGAAGATTGCTCCAGCCGAAACTAGCAGTTCGTCTGACCTTTTTACAGAAGTTAAAACTTACTATAATGAGCACACCTGCGTCACCTGTCGAGAGGCTAAACCCTGATTTTAATACATTTGGTTAGTTTTTGCTAGGCGTGTAGTTAGTGATAGCCCTCTAGCGAACACGTTGTAGCCTAAACCCTCTGGCAAATCGCAGCGCCAACAAATGGATTAGCCTGGTTTCTATTCCAGTTGACCTTTTCTTTGTCAGAACTCCAGTTCACGCACAAGCTCGCACCTGAAAGCAAGCGTCTGTATACCTGTGCGCTATACAGGAGCAGGAGCAGCTCTCACAGGAGCAGAAGCCTTACAACGAACCCAGGCGCAAAGTCAACTATGTACGCCACTACAGGCAACGGAACAGTAAACACATCGATAATTTATGGTCGGCCATTGACACAGCTGCGTGCTGCGAAAGAGTCTCTTGGTCTACGGCAGCAACGCCATCACAGTGTTTGCTTAAAACCGAAGCGGAGTTAATTATGGTCCACCGTCTTTTACACAGCAGACCACATCATCAGTGTTTGGTCAATCATCTTGAAGTTTCTTGTCCAACACTCAAACTAAGAAGTCTGTGATATGACTGCAATGGCAGCTTAATCACCACTTTTCACCACATTCTTTCCGTTGACTCCTTCCTCTTCCTCCTCCTCCTCTTCCTCCTCCTCCTCTTCCTCCTCCTCTTCCTCCTCTTTCTCCTCTTCCTCTTCCTCTTCCTCTTCCTCTTCCTCCTCCTCTTCCTCCTTCTCTTCTGAAGTTTATGGGGCGTGAGTTATGCGAGAAGACCTTTGCCTGCCTGTGTTTGTATTACCCTAACTATTTCGGTCCGCGCGGGCATACCTGGCAATACAGCCGACAGGTAGTTGGAAACTTTGGCACCATTCCTTCCTCCCACACTCGCTCACTGTTTGCCTCCTGCTCCACCGACACGCCCGATGGATCGCTTTCTCGGCTGCTGGGGAAGGGAAGGAGCCTCCCTCTCCAACGCTGTACTGGCTATGCATGTTCTTCCTGCCACCTGCGGCCTTTCTGGAGCGCAGTTCTTGGCTTCTAAATGCACCAAAATTATCTTTACATCTCCTCAACCGTCTGTCTGTCTGTCTGTCTGTCTGTCTGTCTGTCTGTCTGTCTGTCTGTCTGTCTGTCTGTCTGTCTGTCTGTCTGTCTGTCTGTCTGTCTGTCTGTCTGTCTGTCTGTCTGTCTGTATTTAGGTGTCTGTGCGTCTGTCTGCCTGGACAGACAGACGCTGTTTGGCGTCCTCGTTTCCTTTGCTCAGGTCGCAAATCAAAAGGTCAGCCTCGGGCTAACGATGTAAATAACTTGCCTAGCTCTCTACTGTTAGCTCTGAGCTTGTTGCAGTCTGTCTCTCTCTCTCTCTCTCTCTCTCTCTCTCTCTCTCTCTCTCTCTCTCTCTCTCTCTCTCTCTCTCTCTCTCTCTCTCTCTCTCTCTCTCTCTCTCTCTTTCGTTCTTTCTCTCTCTCCCCTGGATGTCTGCATGTCTGTCTATATGTTTGTCTCGCTCGTTCCACTTTGTAAAGTCGCAATCAAAAGGTCAGCCTCAGGCCAAGATGCAAATAATTTTCCCTAGTTCTGTACTGCTATCTCTCCGCGTGCTTTTATCTGTCCATCTCTCTGGCCACTTGTGTGAGTCAGTCAGTCTTTTGTATTTCTTATCAACCTCCGTCCATCCGACTGTTTGTCTGCCCAAATTGTTTCTCTGTGTCCTCTGTCTGAGTCCGAGCTCTTACTTCCCTTATCCAATGAAACTGGGATTCTGATTTCGACGCTTCGAACAGTAAAATGAACCTAATAATCGACGGTGGAACAACAGGTGTAGGCTAGGCAGGGCGCTCGTGGCCCGATCCGAGCCAGAGGCGAAACGAGTTCCACCTGTGAGAGAAGGCCCACCTAACTCGACACCAGCATCGTCTGCGTTCCCAGCAGCCGACAGTTCGACCAAAACACTGCTACTTTTGAGAACGCATAGGCCTAAGAAAACACTGTTAAGCCTACTGCTATAGTATTAAGTAGCGCACGAAGGAAATGCTTAGTAGTCTACTACACGGCGACACTTATTTACTCGAACAACTACATCACCTTACGCATTAGTAGGCCTACTTAGTACTGATATAATTGAGACATTATTGCGTTATAATTAGGATTTTAGTATTGATATAATTGCGACGTACTGGTCCAATTCCTGCGCATGTTTATACGTTCCAGCACAATAAGCATCGAGTGATTCGTACTGCGAGAATATACTCCACGATAGTCTTCGTTTCTGAGGTGTACATCTGCTGCAGGATTTAAAGACAAATATTAGGATTTCAACAGTTTCTTTAAAGCCTCATAGATCAATACTGCTGAAGCATACAAAGTCAGTAGGCCTATGCACGACCAGACTATAGTTCTAAGAACTCCAAATTGATTCAAAAGCGGAGAATTCGAAGTCACATCCAGTGAAATTCCTACAAGTAAGTTGTCTTAGTTACCCAACTTGTCGCTGCTGTCAGTGCCGTTTTGGTTTGCTTAGTTGATGCTACTGCAGTGGTTGCTGTTATATCTATGCCTAATGCCTATAGTATATATATATATAATATATATATATATTACTACTACTGCTGGTACTACTACTTATATTAATAATAACAATACCTATTATTATTATTATTCCGTTATAATTATTATTATTATTCCGTTAGAAACACAATTCCAAGAGCATACATGTACATGCATATTATATTAATACATCGAAATTGTATTGTAGCCTACATTATATAGAAATTATATCTTACCTCCTGCAGTATAGTTAGGAAGATGTTATTCTTATAGCCTTGGCCCTGCTCGTTTTCCATTGGATACGTCCAGTGAGATATTTCATCATAGTCAAGCTAGTCATTGCATACTACTTGTTGGACCAGACATAATGTTATATTGAAGGATCCATAAAATAATTAAATCGCATATGTCGTAATCGTAATAGTAAACTCCAAATATCTAAAGAGCTACACTAAAGCTAAGCGCAGGGTACCAGCATATTCGCGAGCGCTGCGTTGACAGATCGATTGCCATTGGAGATCGAAGTCCGGTTACCAGAGAAACCAAACAGAGGAGGCAGAGCAGCTGCTAAGACGGGTTTCGCTGAGGACGAGAAAGCTTCAAAAGCGGAAGATCGGATGTAATAGAGTAGGAATGTCGGCCGTAATGCGATAGTCCAGCAGTAAACTCTTTTCAAAGCATCTACGCTCATTTCAACTTTGCAATAAACTTTAGTCCCCTTGCAATTCACACTAGTGTAGATCATCTCTACAACATTCAACTGACCTTGATACAAAATTATTTATGTTATTTGCTGTTTGACGACGCTATGTCATAACAAAGATGAGTAGCGTAGCCCTCCTGCTTTATCCAGGCTTGGGACTGGCGCTGCCAGAGTACGAGCAGAGGCAGAGTTGATTCAAAGTTATTTATGACACTTATGCATTATTATGGGTTCAATCCACAGGCTATAATTAGTATTAATTATAATTTCAAGTCAATAATTGCCAGAAGAAACGTCAGCTTTCGGCGACACGAGTCATGCTGAGTTTTACCCATCTCTCTCTCAATCCGTCAGCACTTACATCAATTAACGCTCGCGGCTTCAATGTATAAATGAGTTTCCTGGTTCTTAAAACTGAAGACCGATCTGTTTACTAATGCATCTTGAAGTATGCAAGTGTCTTTGTAAACGCTTGTTGTGTTTGTTACCAGCCACCAACCAAACATCTAGTTTCCGATCTCCCTTCGGAGAGAAGTATACCATTGTCAAGTGAAATGTGAGATCTAAAAAGAAAACTATTCAAATCCTGTACCAGCAGAAAAATGCTTTCTTTTTAGTTAGCGATCTTACAGAAAACTGGTTTAATTGTAAACAGATATTTTGTCACATGTTCTGTACACAGGACCTACTATGTTCAGGACGTAAGGACGTAAGGACAGCTAATTCGCCTAATTTACAGGACAGCTAATTCGCCTAATTTACAGGACAGCTAATTCGCCTAATTTACAGACGGTTTGAGCTGCATTGATTAGTCTAGCTTGTAGGCCTATGCACTGTTATAGCTATTGACATGATTTAAACATTTCGTGAATTGAAATATAAAACTACAATAGGACCATTTGCAATAGATCTGCATTATACGCAGTGTGGCTATGAACCATAATGCAAAACAATGGCCATGGTCGACAGCTTGATGTCTAGGGCTGTCGTATCATGGTGCAATTAAGCTATTGTTCCAACTATCCTATAGCGCAGTATACCGTTTCATGCATCCGAATTGAATATCCAGTGGCAAATGAAGTATAATGACATTCGCTAGAGGAGTTTTTGCCACATACCTACTATTTATACCTGCGTTGGAACGAAAAGGTTGATATGCCAATTATAATTCCATATTCTATTTCGGTCTGCGAGTCACCAAGAAGTCAGTTTCTACAGATATCTGTGTTAAATGTTAGTCGATATTGTCTCCATTGTCTATTGTCTTCATTCTGCCTCAGGCTCCTCACTCGATCGTTGAATTCCTACATAGGCTATTATGCCACTAAATTTACTAAGTGTTGAGTCTCTTTTGTTCCAGCGGTCACACACACACACACAACATAGAGAGTCCCATGGGTTCTCCCGAAGTCTTAAGCAATAGGTCTGAATTATATCAGCAAATCAGTTGAATAGCGATTGTCAGAACGGCTGAACGCATGCAGGCTAAAGAGCGATTGGAAGTGAATCGTCCATTGGCGTCTCTCTTGACGCATGGCTGACAATGGCTCTGGCAGGACTATAGGCCTATCACCAGAGGCCAATTAACAACTGCACGGACAAATTAAGCTGTCAAAGAGCAGCGTCGCTTTAGCCTATCAAGAAACTACTGAAGCGTATACCAGATAGAACACATTCGATGCAAATCAACAGCAGTGAATGAATAATGAAGGAATGAATGAACGATCGACAAATGGATGAATGAATGCATGAAGAAATGAATGCATGAAGAAATGAATGCGTGAAGATATGAATGAATGAATGAAGCAGCTCACCCAGAGTTGTGGGGCGTGGTGGCTCAGTGGTAAGTTCGGCGCATTGTGACCGGAGGGTTACAGGTTCGAATCCCACTCTAGCCGCTGCGTACGGACCTTGGGCAAGTCCTTCACTCGCAATTGCTCGTGGCGCTTCGGCGTGAAAATTCCGGCACAGTATCAAATGCTGTAGTCGGGAGCGCCTCTGAGTAGTAGCAGACTTCGAGAGGCGCTATAGAAGTAACCGGAATAAATAAATATATGTTGTGACTATAGACAGAATCAGACCGTAATTCTCGTGGTCTAAAGTCAATATTTCTATCTAAATTCCAACGGATGGCTACGTAATTGTCTGGCTACGTAATTGTCTGGCTACGTGAAGACAAGTGATGTACCCTTATAAATTGAGACTGCATTTAACGTATAATATTTAAATTTAATTTCTGTTTACTTTGACTAACTGTAATGTCTAGGCACGGGAACTATTGTGTCTGAACGGATAGACAGCATAGTAGACAGACACAGAGAAACAGACAGACAGACAGACAGACAGACAGACAGATAGAACTATATAGGTCTACAGAAAGGCTGACAGGAAAAAAGTTAGAGATAATGAAGCATGTGCAGACGTCGGCGAAAGGTATAGTATGAATGAAAAGTAAAGGACTAGTTGAAAATACAAGAAAATGCAAACAAACAAAACAAAAACAAAAAAAACGAAAAGAAAATGCATCAGATGATCAGCATGGCTCAGCCGAGCACCTATTACTGTAAACAGGATTACAGAAAAGAACTTGGTAAAATAAACACACACAAAATAAGCACATCCCAATCAAGAGAATTAAATGTATGCTTACTTAACTAGTCAAGTCCATGTCAACAAACATGAGCTTACAAAAATTAGTTATATCAATGTGCGCACAATTAATTGCCAACTGTGCCAAGCGCAATCATTTTAAACATAGAAACTGTCGTAGTCTGTTACGACTGTTACAGTCGTTGTACGGATGGTAAAGAATGCAAGTGCAAGTGGTGAGAGTTTAACTGGGTTGGTTTGGCAAGATTGCTTGGAGGAGTATGAATGTCAGGGTTTTATCAACCCCTTGTTCACTCGCAATCGTTGATGCAATAGAACGAAGCAATGATCATAATGACGATGGCGGTGATAATAATGATAATGGTGGTGATGATGATGATGATGATGATGATGATGATGATGATGATGATGATGATGATGATGATGATGATGATGATGATGATGATGATGATGGTGAAGACGACGATAGCGATAGTGGTGATAATGATGATGAGTATGGTTATTAGGATTGTGGTGATGGTGATGATGATGACGATGTTCAGGAGAAGGAGTTTGACTATGAGTATTTATGCCAGGTTCTCCGAGTCACAAGTTTTCTTCTGTAACTGTAAGAACGAGACATGCTTATGATGATTAACATTGTCAATAGTGATGATGGTCGTTGTTTTGTCGTTGTCTTCAAAAACAGTGCAGGACGATCTGTCTCTCGATGTCGTCATCGCCGTCGGTTGCGTCTGTGGATTCATCGTTTTGCTTCTCTTGATCATCCTCGTCATGCTCTGCTACCAACGACACAGAGCCATGAGTAAGTCAGCAGCAGCAGCATCAATAGCATCATCACCATCATCATCATCATCATTATCATAATCATCATTATCATAATCATCATTACCATCATCATTATTATCTCCATTATCATCAGTATCATGATCATCATTATCATAATCATCATTACCATCATCATTATTATCACCATCATCATCATTATCATTATCATTGTCGTGGTCTACGCGGGTGCATGCATCAAGGGAAGAAAACCGACGCGTCAACAAGCTTGTTTACAACGCACGGAAATTTCTGCAGCAAGCTGTCAACATTAATTCGGTGCATGCAACAAGGATATACGTGTTCAGTAGGACTTTCCAGGGAAAAGTACAGTGACGTCACAGAACGTTCTGGAATCCAGGAGAACTCTATATAAGATAGACCTGCTGTACATTAAGGGCCTTTTGACGAAGATTTGTAAACGTTGAAACATTGATCGTATGACGTTCAATCGAGACCAGCCAACCTGTGTGCTGTCTACGATTGTGATATTTGATAGACGAGTTGACTTACTCTACACTTAATCGACTTTATTTTTAATTAAAGATCTTTTAATAGTTCCTTCGTTGGTTCGTCGTTGCGATCGAAGGAGTCGACCGCGACATTATTGGTGTCAGAAGCGGGATCATCGGTGTTGGATCCGGTGAAGAAGACGCGAGCCGGCGGAGGAAGGAGTCAACCCGGAGGATCAAGAGACGGTCTGTTCCAGACAGCGAGCGGATCGAGACGCCTTTCTACCGTGGGAGACGGGTGAATCGGCATACGACAGTCGGACGGACGAAGTGCGTCGTTCGGCTGAGACAGCAGAAGACAGCAGTCAACATACGGGTAAGATCCTAGGTGTTGTCGTGGCTGAGAAGGAGAAAAGAGAGTGGAGTTGCAGCCGAGTGGGAGGCAGCCATTATTTCTCTTTCAATATCTGCTGATTATTTCTTTGCAATTTGATCCATTGTTGTGATCGAGGCCAGACTTGCGTGAGCTTGTATAGTTCTTGCGTACTTGGCGAGTGTACTTCTTTGGATACTGCATAGTTGCACTTTGGGTTGTGGAATTTTCCTTTTGTGTGGCGGGTTTGCCGCGTGGTGTCTGTTTTTTTTGTTGATTGTTGTTGACTGACTGTTTGTAAAAATGGAAGCGTTGACAACAGAGATGCAAGCGAATATTCGCAAAATGTCGTCTGAGCGCCTTAGGGTGTATCTTATGAAGGCAGGAAGGGACGAAGATGATGTTATGTCATGGGATCGAAATCAATTAATGGAAGAATGGGCCATGGAGATTGGAAAAGAGGAAGAGGAATTTAAGGGTAGTCCAATATCTCCAACAGGAGTGGATTACGAGCTGCAGAAGCGCCGTCTGGAGTTCGAAATCCGTAAATATGAAGAACAAAAGGAGAAGGAAGAAAGGGAGGAAAAGAGGAGAGAGGAAGAAAAGAAAGAACAAAGGGAGAAGGAAGAAAGAGAAAGGGAGGAACGGAAGGAGAAAGAAGAAAGGGAGGAAAAGAGGAGAGAGGAAGAAAAGAAAGAACAAAGGGAGAAGGAAGAAAGAGAAAGGGAGGAACGGAAGGAGAAGGAAGAAAGAGAAAGGGAGGAACGGAAGGAGAAGGAAGAAAGAGAAAGGGAGGAACGGAAGGAGAAGGAAGAAAGGGAGGAAAAGAGGAGAGAGGAAGAAAAGAAGGAACGGAAAGAGAAAGAAGAAAGAGAAAAGAAGGAACGGAAAGAGAAAGAAGAAAGGGAGAGGAAGGAAAAGCAGGAAGAACGAAATGTTAGAGATTCTTTAGCAAGTCGTACTAAGCGTTATAGTGATGCCCTCAAGAATATTCTTTGGAAATTTCCTTCCGACCCTATAGAAATTCCAGGTTTCTTTGATCACTTGGATGGTTTGTTTAATGTGTATGAGGTAGATGAAGATGTTAGAGCAAAATTATTGCTAGCCATTTTAAGTGAAAGAGCTAAGGCATTAACCATGCGCCTTACTGAGGCACAGCTCCATGACTACAAATTCCTGAAGGAGTTTTTGCTAAGGGAGTTTAAGATAAGCCCTTCAAATCTTAGAGCCCGATTTTGGTCGTTGCACAAAGCATCGGACGAATCATTTACGATCTATTCATCCAAATTGCGTGTGGCTCTTATGTATTATTTGAAAAGTAGAAAGATAACTGATGAGTTTGATAAACTTGTAAGTTTATTGGTTGCGGATCGGCTTAAGGAGTCCTTGTCGAAGGCTTGTTTAGATTATATCTTGGCCCAAGAAAAAGAGGAGTGGTTGAGCTGTGAAGACATAGCTAATGCGGCTGACATTTATGTAGCGTCGCATGATGGTGGGAATGACTTAGTATGCCGTAGTCATCCGACACCGAAGTATAACAATTGGACGAGAGGTCAACCACATGTTCAAGTCAATAACCAGACAGCTCAACCCAAGTCTCCCAAACCGGAAATAAGGGGTGAAGCCAAGATAGGTGCGAGGGTGTCTCAGGAGGAGGCCAAGGTAAAGGGTCTCTGTTTCCTATGTCATCAGAAGGGTCATATGGCAAGGGAGTGCCAGACCAAACCAAGTTCTAAAAAGGTGAGTACTTGTATATCTGGGAACCCAACTGAAGAAGTGACCGACTTATTTGTTGAGAAGGTCAACGTGTTGCATGAGATACCTGAACAGGTAAAGCAAGGGAATTTATTGGATAATTCTAAACCAATAGGGTTGGAAACTGCTGTAAGGGTATACGAGAATAGTATTGATGGATTACACGAGAGGTCGTATATCAATGTACAGATTGAAGATCTCCCTTCTCAGCCAGCATTATCTGATTCAGGAGCAGAAATTTGTTGTATTGATAAGAAATTAATTGAGTCACTAAACTTACCCGTGATTAAACGGATTAATATAATTGGTTTTCAGGGAGAAGGATGTAAGGCAGATGTAGTATACCTACAAATGAAATTAGCTAATTCAATGGAAGGAACGACAAACATTGCGCCATCTTTGTGCGTCATGTTCGCTGCAGTCCCTGAACTAAATGAACGGGTTATTTTGACACCCCATGTTGTGGACCTATTAAGGGATAGTTCGCAATATGTAGTGATGGTAGCTGGCGTAGATCGATGTGTACAAATAAATAAAGGGGCAGAAGAAGATAACTTAGGAGTTAATATCGAGAAAAGTAACAGCAACGAATCCTTGCCGTCAGAAGTGAATGAATATTCTCAGGAGCAACTAGTTGATGATTCAGATAATTTTCTTGATGTTGAGTCAACAGAGTTCAAGTCTGATGAGGGAGTAGCGAATAATGATACTTTATTGCGTGAGCAACAGAATTGTCACAATCTTATATCTTGCTGGCAACAAGCGAGACAGAATAAAAATAATTTCTTTATAGATAATAACCTCCTGTACCACAAAGGGGAAATTATGGGACATAAGGTTAATCAATTATGTTTACCGGAAGATAGAATCGAGGTTGTCTTGCGAGTAGCACACGATGCCCCATGTGCTGGGCACATGGCTTTTAAGGCAACGAGAGCCAGGATCAAATTAAACTTTTGGTTTCCAAGAATGGATGAGAGGATTCGCGAATATTGTGCGTCTTGTCAAATTTGTCAACTAAGAACTCCAGTTAAAGTGGCAGATCGAGTCCCGATCACTCCTATTCCGAGGGCGGATGAACTCTGTTTTAACCATCTAAATATGGATTGTATTGGCCCTATGGTAGTGACTGGAGAATCCAACAAATCGAAACCCCAGTACAATTATGCTCTGGTTCTGGTGGACAAATTTTCTCGTTGGCCGATGGCGTATCCTCTTAGATCGCTGAATGCAAAGGGAGTTTGTGAAGCTCTGTTGCAAGTTTTTACAACTTTTTCTATTCCAAGGATCATCAGTTCTGATTGTGGTACCAACTTTACCAGTCGTTTGACGAAAGAATTCTTGCGGCGAATGGGTTGTAGTCCCAGATTTAATACCCCTGGACATCCTGAGGCAGCTGGATTGGTTGAAAGATGCAACCAAAGCTTGAAAACCATGATCTTTAAGCTTGCTCAATCTGATCCTCGTGGATGGCACCAATTGTTACCGTTTGTTCTGTGGAGCCTTAGAGAAAAACCTTCAGGCACGACTCATATTTCGCCATTCACTATGGTTTATGGAACTCTTCCTCGGGGTCCACTTAGTGTGTTGAAGGAATCGTGGGCTGGCGAACGAAAAGTACCTCTTAACTTAGGTAAATCACCCGAAGAGTATCTCCAATCACTGAAGGAAAACCTTGAATTCGCGAAAGTTTATGCAGATTACTATAGTGATATAGAAACAAAGCGGTATGCAGATTATTATAACTTGCGTAGTACTGACAGAAAATACGAAGTTGGAGATAAAGTAGCAGTATTAGCACCAGATTTTGGTAGTTCTAAATTTTATAGTCGATGGCAAGGACCTGCTACCGTAGTCAAGGTTAAATCCCCATATTCTTATATAGTAGAAATAGAGGGAAAACAAAGACATTTACACGCAAATAAGATCAAGCGATACCATGAACGACTCGAACAAGCGATGATCAATAGCTGTTCAGTAATTGTTGATCAAGATGAAGAATTTGGTATAGTAGAGGTTGTAGATCAGGAAGAACGTGAACAAATAAGCCCGAGTAAGCGAATTGATCCTCTGATTATAGCGCATATTTCGCAAGAGGAACAGAAGCAACTTTTTGAAGTTTTGGATCGGCACTCGGCAGTATTTGTGGATAAACCTGGGTATTGTCCAGTATTAGAACATGAAATTAAGATAACTCATGATTTCACTCCTAAGCGTTTAAGGGCATATAAAGTACCTGAGCTACTTAAACCTGAAGTACAACGCCAGATAGAAGAAATGTTGGCATTAGACATCATTCGACCATCGAAAAGTGAAATGGCCAGTCCGGTAGTTTGCGTTTTAAAGGGACCCAAAGGTCAAAATGGCGTTCGACTGGCAATTGATTATCGCCATGTTAACAAATATTCTCTAGGTGATTGTTACCCGACCCCAGACATTGCTGACGTCTTACAAAAGGTGGGACGGGCAAAGTTTATTAGTGTTTTCGACGCGAAATCGGGGTATTGGCAAATTCCAGTTCGGAAAGAACATCGATGGCTTACGGCATTCGTATGTGATGCAGGACTTTTTGAGTTCACAAGGATGCCGTTTGGACTCAAGTCCGCTAGCAATACCTTTATTCGTGCTATGACCCAAGTTTTACATCCAGTGCGAAGTTTTACCGAACCATTCGTCGATGATATGGCAGTGGTTTCAATGAATTGGAATGACCATTTAGAACATCTAGAGAAATTCTTGCAAACTATTGAGGAAGCAGGACTCACTTTGAATTTAAGAAAATGTAATTTTGCACAAAACAAAATAAAGTTTGTTGGCCATATAGTAGGGTCAGGTTGTATTGAACCTGATCCAGGTAAGATCGCTACGATCAATGATATCCATCCTCCAACAACAAAGAAAGACGTTAGAAAGGTTATGGGTTTTTTCAGTTACTTTCGAAATTTTATACCTGCTTTAGCTGAAAAAGCACGGGTAATAACTGATTTGACACGAGATAACATACCTACGAAGGTGCCTTGGGAGCAAAAGCATCAAGAAGCACTAGATAAGTTAAAGGATGATCTCAGTAAAGCTACACAGTTGCATACCATTGATTTCACTAAGGAATTTGGTTTAAGTGTTGACGCAAGTGCCACCGCGGTTGGGTGTTGCTTGTTTCAGTGGACCGAAGAAGGTCAGGAAAAACCAATTGCTTTTGCTAGCCTTAAACTTACAGATACACAGATGCATTGGTCTACAATTGAGAGAGAGGCTTTCGCAGTAATTTGGGCACTTAAACGATTCAAGTCATGGATATTCTTATCAAAGATAATCATTTATTCAGATCATAATCCTTTGTCTTATCTCACAGATGCAAGCCCTAAGAGTGCGAAACTGACTCGTTGGGCGTTAGCATTGCAAGAGTTTAACGTGGACTTTCGATATCGTCCTGGACGTCAGAACACGGTGGCTGATTTCCTCTCTCGGTTGTGACTCGGAGGATGAAGGGGGGAAATAGCCCGACACACAAGGATCAAGCCCGCAAATTGTATAGATAAATTGACTAACTGATGTGTTTTGTCTTGTTTGTATATGCTGTGTCGAGATGGAGTCTGGAGGCCCGGCTTGATCGTGATGACCCGTTCGGGATGGTGCTGAAGACGTGTCATCATCTGAGGGCGGAGGGAATGTCGTGGTCTACGCGGGTGCATGCATCAAGGGAAGAAAACCGACGCGTCAACAAGCTTGTTTACAACGCACGGAAATTTCTGCAGCAAGCTGTCAACATTAATTCGGTGCATGCAACAAGGATATACGTGTTCAGTAGGACTTTCCAGGGAAAAGTACAGTGACGTCACAGAACGTTCTGGAATCCAGGAGAACTCTATATAAGATAGACCTGCTGTACATTAAGGGCCTTTTGACGAAGATTTGTAAACGTTGAAACATTGATCGTATGACGTTCAATCGAGACCAGCCAACCTGTGTGCTGTCTACGATTGTGATATTTGATAGACGAGTTGACTTACTCTACACTTAATCGACTTTATTTTTAATTAAAGATCTTTTAATAGTTCCTTCGTTGGTTCGTCGTTGCGATCGAAGGAGTCGACCGCGACAATCATCATTACCATCATCATCATTAACATCACCATCATCGTCGTCGTCCTCATTGCCGTCATCCTCATCGTCAATGGCATCATCATCAACATCACTATTGCTGATGTCGTCATCATTAAAAGAATCGTCCTTTTACACGTCATTGTCGCCATCATCGTTTCCGTTGTCTTCGTCATCATTCGCCTAAAATCCCAACGAAACTCGGATGCGTCTTGGATTGCTGAGTCCACAATTCTTCTGGATGATAGTCATGCCGCTGTTTGAGCCCGTAGATCCATCAAACACCAGGAAGCATGCACTTCTCTTTCTCGACTACAGTTTATAAACAGAATGACAATCATGATTACTTGGAGATAAGGAATGATTTTTCACTAGATTTAAAAGGAGTTGGATCATTACCACAATACGAATTCGTTTTCATGTATTAATATTTCTATTTTCTTATAGAAAAATGCGAGAATCTAACAAATCGGTAAGTCAATTTTATAGATACATACAAATCAGTTTACATAACGATTTTTGTCCAAAGGCATATGACTAAAAATACTTGGAGATGTCAGATGTATGGATGGATGGATCAGGAAGGTTTTCAGGAAAGTCAGTGGAGGATGAGAGGATAGTTTTTTTTATTATTAGGACTGTGAATGACTCAACAAACAAAATGCAACTGACAATAGTTCGGAAGTCTACGTTGATGCAAAATTTGTAAGTTAAAGTTTCCATTGGTCCATATATTGATGTACTCAGGGTGGGAATTGTCAGGGGTTGGGGGTTCAACTCCCTAGTCTTTCTTAAGACCCCCAGTTAAGTCTTCATTGTACACCCCGGGGTCGTTTCCAACCCCCTTATTTGTGCCATAGTGTGATTTAGCATTATTTTACTCGGAGTCTCTGACAAAGAGAAGACGTTTCCATGGTGTATCATGTATGCATTTTTTGAATTTTCTCAACAAAGGAATCGATTTTGATTCGAGTCTGACTTGCAAAACTGCTACCGTTGATATCAGCTGCTTTCAAATTTCGTTGACATAAGTTTGCAAAATACGGATAAATTTTCAAACCCCAGTCTTTTTTGAACAATTCCAACAATGGAAGTACTACTTGTTATATCGCTACACATATTGTGCCAGGTGCCTATTGTATGGCTAATCTTGAATCTGCCAAGGCATCAGCCAACTATAAAATTGCATTCCGAATCTCAATCTTTTGAACAGAATTAGTAGGGATTCATTTGGCAATATATACCATAAAGTATTGATAGGCTATGGTGGTTGAGAAATTCTAAAAATGATGGAATCTTAGAGCAGACCAGACCGACATCGTAGACCTTGCAGAGCGAGCAGGTGGGGTTCTAGAACCTGGAACCAGCAACCGATAATGCTTGGGATATCGATATAATATAATTTATTGAATATATACATGGCTATGTATAAATCGATATTTGGGCCTTCATCGATATTACGACACATGCACTGCACGAGGCTGGGGGTGGGGAGGGGCGGAATAGCAAACACTCGCAGACGAAATCAATTTTCAGTTGACAGTTGACGTCACATTTATACGAGTCTATCGGAAGATCGAAGATGGCTCACGCCAGACAACGTTCGCAGACGGTTCCGAGGATAATCTTCCTGCATTTAAGAATCAATGTCGCTGCATTGAATATATATGTTGCAATTGCTGAGTAACATGATATGATCATCTGCAAAAACAATCATGGCTGTCGAACAGATCTGAAAGTGTTCAACTTTAGGTACAATGAAAACACAGGATAGGTCTTGATAGAAACATCGGATGGGCCTTGATAGAAACACAGGATATGTCTTGATTGAGACACAGGATAGGTCTTGATAGAAACACATGATAGGTCTTGATTGAAACACAGGATGGGTCTTGATAGAAACACATGATAGGTCTTGATTGAAACACATGATAGGTCTTGATAGAAACACATGATAGGTCTTGATTGAAACACAGGATAGGTCTTGATTGAAACACGATCACTTTAGATCATTGAACGCGAGTACAGGGTCAGATTGTTCATTAAGTATGGACCAATGCTTGGTCAGTTGTCAATACGCTGGTTGCAACGGATGTACGAAGGGACAGATGAACGATGGACAAACTGAGTCATTCGTCCAAGTCTAACGCAAGAGTTAACCGACTAATGATTCATTATGCTCTCACATTAATGGAGATGATAATGATGATAATGATGAAGACGACGATGATGATGACGATGACGATGAAGTTGATGATGATGATGATGATGATGATGATGATGATGATGAGAAGGAGGAGGAGGAGGAGGAGGAGGAGGAGGAGGAGGAGGAGGAAGAGTATTCCGTTGTTGCTGTTGATAATGATGATGAATGGCTATTGTCTTGCAGCAATCTGTCTCCCCTGAGCAGCGTCTGTCTGTCATCATCCAATTCTTCTCAGTTGACGGCGCAGAAGAATTCAAACGATTCCGTTGTCAATCGACCGGAAATGGCCAACAATCAAATCGCCGTCTTCAAAACACAATCAAGTTAGAACCGACTGAACATTATCATAACCATTCTCATCATCATTCATCGTCATCTTCATCATTTTCATCATCAAGTTAGGCCTCATCGTTATTATCAGCATCATTATCGTCATCAATATTCCCTCATCGTCATCTTCTTAGTTTTCGTCATCATCATCATCATCATCATCATCATCATCATCATCATCATCATCATCATCATCATCATCATCATCATCAACATCATCATCATCATCATCATCATCAACAACATGATGATGATTGACGTCGTTCTCAACATTATCACTGGTCGGTTCGACATGAGAATGTATATATATATATATATATATATTTATATATATTTATATATCAAAGAGTTGTTCCAGTATAAAAGTTAGGTTAGTCGTCGATCACTGCCTCTGCCTGCGGCAATTACAGGTGTCCAGCTTCCTCGCGTTAGTTCGCGCGCATCCAGCTTTCTCGTGCAAGGAACATTCCTCTTGGAACAATTTCCACGAATGTATACATAGTATTTCAAGAGTTATGGCGATATGAATATGGACGCACAGCAGTGTGTTTTGGATGCGCGTGTTTGGTCAGCCTGCGCCGTCGGTCGAAAGGTTGGTCGGGTCGGGTCGGTCGGTAGGTGGCTGCACGTGTCACATGTTGACCTGCTTAGTTTTATAGCTCCATAAATCAACCAGCGCACACGGAGTTCTCCTGTTATGGAAATAGTTTCCGGATGAAATTCGGCGTCTAGTTATATTTTGGCACCAAACTAACCAAAATAATGGTCTCTGGCTAATTTCGTTTTTATTGTAACGGGATCCTCTAACTTGGGCGAATTTTCGGCTCCATTGAGAACCAAAATTCAGAGACAGGAATTCTAGCGACGCAGGTGATAACCAGTATTAACTACCAATGGAATTTTATCAGCTTTTAATCTGAAATCGAGTTTCGCATAGCAGCCGCTGACATTAGGCCCTATTCTAACAACGACGTCATTCGCATCATCTACAATGATGATGACATTGTAATGTTAAGGAGTAGTTTTTTTACAATTAGAGTTGGAAAATAGTGCGACCCATCAACGTAAAAGGGTTTCCGCAGTACGACCTGGTTTAGATTACAGCAGAATCTTAAACAATCACTTTCGGTCAGTCTGTCTGTCAGAAGACTTTTAATCAGTATCTCGCGCACTCTTCAATCATACCTACGCAGAGTAATACACTTGAAGTGTCGCTATTTTGAGAATAACTGCATAAAGTGATGAAAATATCATGCATTACTCAGTGCAATATTGAGCACTTAATGTATCTACTGTTTCAGTGTTTCTCTTAGTTGTAAGTCTCTCACCCTCCACCAGGTGACTAATCTCCTTTGCCTTATCTTTCAGTGCGTATATATCCGTGAAGTCCTGTCAAAACTATAGAAACCACCTGCTTCACATATCTCATCGTCCGATTATTCCTATTCTCTGAGCCAAGGATTTCTATATATAATAAAACGTGCACTAGAATCTAATTTTGGTTCCTTGGTTAAGTGCGCTCGGCTTTCGACAGTAACCGTAGAGCAGATAAATGAATTTGCCGTCGCTCAGAGCGTTTATCACTCGCCTCACTCTTTGTTCAAGTTAAGGCAGCGCTCACTTGCTCGATAGCTCATTTCTTCACTAGATCATTCGCTCGCTCGCTCGCTCGCGCAATCGCTCACTCAACCCAACAGTTTAATTATCCAAAAACGAGACAAACCATACACTCAGTCGATCCTCATTTACTGCAATAGTTAAAAATTATCTGATACTATTTTAAATCCTATGCTACTGTTATTAACGTAATTATTCCTTTGATAGACTCATGCCCTACGAGGGAGATAACAGACCACCCGTCCTCATATATGTAAAGAGGATAAGAAAATGAAGCTGGTTATCATCGCTGCCGCTGGGTGTTCGCCAAAGGAAGTTAACTATGGTGCTCTTCTTCTTGCAGGCTTAAGCAATCCTCAAGTACAGTACAACCCCAGCGCCTCTGGCGAAGAGAGAGGGAGTCATCTCACCGACTGTTTAAATACGAACGCAGCCTCTGGCGAAAACGAGAAAAACTACGAAATGGAGAAAATCTGGAAGAAAAATGCCACTGGTCAGGAAATTTCCACCGATTATAACCAGTGCTTTTTTCTGCCGGAGCCCTCCTGAACGGAGTTCCAGCACCTCTTTCAGCTATTAAAAATAATTTAGTTATTTTAATAAATTTTAAAAAAATTGATTAGTGTGTAACTTTATCTAAGTTGTAATTTAGGAACGGATATAGCCTAGTTCAAAATGTACCATTTCATAATGCAAATGTGACGTCAAAAATTTTCTTGGGGAGGGTCTCAACGAGACTCCACCCTAAACGCCTCGATTTAGCCCTTCCATAATTGTTCAGTGCCGGAGCGTTTTTTTCTAGAAAAAACCACTGATTATAACGTTATACAGGCGGTTGATCGCTTTTTCCATCGATCATATTCACTCACTCACTCACTCACTCACTCACTCACTCACTCACTCACTCACTCACTCACTCACCAACTACCTTTCATAATTGGGCTTGGCAACGATTATCTGCTGTCTTAGATATTCTGTTGATTTTTACCCAATAAATTTGTGGTAATCAAATTGATTAACGTTTTGGAAATACGGCAAACGTGGCGAATAAAGTGGACAGGTTACTTATGTAATAGTTATCTGTTTATTTCTAGTAACGGTGCTAATGCTAGGACGGTGTCATTAAATCCTTTATGTTTAGGATTCTTGGTTATATTTGTAGAAAAATCGCTTCGCCCTCTGACGAATAAATTTGACTTTAAACGAAGCCCACAAGACAGACCTTCTGACGTGACGCAGCCAAGCGCGGAAGTGGTTGGATGCAGATCGAAAAAGATCATTCACGAAGTCGTCGTATGATGGCGCCAGTCACCTGCCACCAGGCAATGATGCTCAATGTGTCTAGTTTATCTAGACCTGTGCCTTCTATAGACATCGTCATTTATGGACCAGTTATGAAGATTATAAGTCAAGACACAAGAATTGTGCATTGAAACCAGACGGCATCCTCCTGCAACTCTGTAAGATTGTCAATTCGACCTATGCAAAGGTCATTGATGCTTCCGATGATTTGCAAAAACTAGTCATGTTCATATTAGTGGAGACTAACATACATACACACACCCACAAACACCTACACACACACACCTACACACACACACACACACACACACACACACACACACACACACACACACACACACACACACACACACACACACACACACACACACATATATATATATATATATACCCGCACGAAGTGTTTGGACGCGCACGAAGTGTTTGGACTGTCTTGTTAAACTTCTTATCCTGCGTCAATACAGGAAGTGAAAGACAAATTTACACCGAGGGGAATGACGTCATTGAAGACACTCGTCATTTGATTGAGTTTGTGATATTGAATAATCAGTTTAAATTCGTGTACACAATGACTATGTACTCGTCACCAATTAACTACAGTGACTTCTTGCACCGAGAGGAGTAAGTCCAAGGTAGACGTCGACGTACCAATGGAATCCAACGTAGGGCCTATACGATTAACGTATTCATGAATCCAGTCCTTACGTAAGTCGTTCATATGCGTAGCTTATGGCAATACAAGTAAATAAGCAAAATGTACCAATAACGATCCTTAGGACGTCCATACGTTGAGGTCAAAGTTCGATCGAATACTCGCTTTTAACGTAAATATTTTGAATCCTGTCGATTCCTTAGCGCATACGCTTGCTGTAGGCCTACTATATCGTAATCATAATCTCCTAATTTCTAGGGCGCTACTCGAAGGCCAAGCGCAGGGCACCAGCCTATTCACGAGCGTTACGTCAAATCAGAAGGGGTTTTCCAGTGAGTAGGCCCTATATTCAAAAGGGGGTTCGAGTCCAGTTTCCAGAGGCCAGATCAAATGAGGCAGAGCAGCTGTCAAGTCGGATGTCGTTTAGGGCGAGAAGAATTTGAAGGCGGAGAATCAGATGAGAGTAATGTCGCTAATGCGACTTTATGTTTAAACCTCGACGTGTATACAAGGACGGAAGGCCGTGGTGTTCTATCTCGTCTTCTATGTTCCCATGGGACTGACAGTGTTCTAGGAATGGACTTCATTTATGGCATGGTTCGACATATTGGATCATCGTCATCATCATAATTATCGTCATCATCAGATTTTCGTGCCACTCAATTTATTGCTATTGGTGCAAATAACTTATTTCCAATCTATTCTTTGTTTCTTTTTTCATCTTGTGTTTTCTCAGGTTTAGCCTCTCATACTTTTACAACATAGTCTATATATATATACAGCGCACTCGTGTTCATCCTTTGATGTGGTTTTCTGCCCAGGTGGGGATTAGAACACTCGACCTCCGGGTTTACAGTCTAACACGTTAACCAGTATACCAACACGTTAGGTCCATGAAAAAAAATTTCCAATGTGCATTGAAATCTTATGGCTGTCAGAGGAACGTCGACTTAATTTGCATACGCTTTATACGCAACATGCGAAGGGATTTTTGGTCTTCCATATACACGAGCCCATATCGCATTTCACCAACACATCGATTCAAATTCACTGTCTGTTTGAATGTTTGTCTGTTTGTCTGTTTATCTGTCCGTCTCTCTATATAAATGTAAGATGTAAATGTATACGTTGTGCTATATAGCGACCGTATAAATGGCCTCGACCCTACTCATTTTTCAATGCATTGATCGGGTAAGAGCCTTCACCACCGCTGGCCGTTTGAGGTCCCCGTGTACATGTAGACCGTGAAAGCCAGAGATTTAAATCTCTGAAATATGCCACCATGGGGAGGCGATCCGCGATCCGCTCGTACTCTTGCACAGAGGTTCATGCAACGTATACGCTCTACCAATGTATCTAACTGGTACACACACAGACAGACAGACAGACAGACAGACAGACAGACAGACAGACAGACAGGCAGACAGACAGACAGACAGACAGACATACATACATGCATACAGAGGATGGGCACTTCAGCTAAAGTGCGTTATATGAACTGGTGAAGGGAAGAAGCAATGATGAATTTCCTTTCTGTATATATAATATAAATGCATTAGGGCTGTCGATTTTAACGATTAATCGATAAATTTTGGTTTGCTGGATTAATTTACTGTAGCTTTTTTAGCCCATGCCTAAATCCGGCACTATTTAGTGCTGACGATTGGCCTATTTCCGGATATAACAATATGACGAACAGTGATAATGTCAACAAAACTTGAGCCTCTCTGCTTCCTGAAACTGTGGCTGCATGCACTGGTTTGCCTACATGAATGGCTAAGATAAACTTACTGACTGTTTGGAATTTTATCTTTGGCATTTAGATTGACTGCAGCTTTTGTAGAAAGAAAATAGTATACGCCCTACATTTTCCACAGTTTTAACGTTTTGTCAAACAGCCTTCAAATGAATCGAATTGAATAAAGATTTATCGAAGTTACATTTTTAAAATTAATCGATTAACTATTTTTAATCAGTTACAGCCCTAATTTTTTTTTATTTATTTCTTACAGTGGTTTTATATAGCGCCCCTTCAAGATTATCTGCCCAGGAGCGCTGCCAGATATATATCTGTCTGTATATATATATATATATATATCTGTCTGTATATATATATATATATATATATCTTATGTGTGCGTCTAATTCTGTATGCTCTTATATATACACAGCACACATATCTGATACATGTGATGTTATTTAAAGAAACTCCGCGGTGGGTACTTCTCAGAGCTTTCTTATAGTAGCCTAAGTATACAAATAAAGGACGAAATGACATTCACTCTTCTGAGTTAGGCCAATGGCGTGCTCAAGCATCCAAGGACAAGCCACAAAGTAATCGAGTGTTCAAAATATTTACTTACGAAGTGTACACTGTTTCATAAAATTATACAGGTTATCTATCGACCAAAACATGTAGGCCTATATATAATGATTATAATATGCATATGTGGCGATTTACACGACATCAGTCTTCCTTGAAACAACAATTGTGGTAACTGTAAGGCACTCCTGAATCTAACTTAACACTAAATTCAAGCTGTGCAAGCAGAAGATCTTGCCATGTCTGCTATACCACGTCACCAAAAAGGTGATCAGAAGAAGCACACCAGCTTCTGCAGGGAATAGAGAACGGCTGAACGAACACTCCGACCCACATGTAGGTGGAGTCAACTTCTATCCTTTAAAACAAAACTCCTGATGTACGTAGTGTAATAATAAAAAAATAATACAGCATTAAACAGGAAGACCTCGAATGATGACATTGATTGACTGATATATAGTAAGGTGAAGGGTGAGACTCAGCATTGGGAGGACTGGTACAGAGATTCCAATTTGAAAATGGTAGGTGGTATGAACATCGATCGCGCTGTATTGATTAGGCGAGCGATGCGCGTTCGACCTCGAAAGCTTTTGTGTACATCACATTTTGTGCATCGTATTCGAAACACTGCATATAGCACTTATATGTTGTAAGCCTATCTCAATTCAGTTCCGTCATCCGTCTCGCATCATAGTTGTGATGAGTTTTGGTGTGCTACTTGGCTATAATTAATGACTACAGTAACAGTGAATTCCCAGACTGAAGTTGAACCCAGTGTTCAGCAGTGATTTCGATGTTTTCTTACGAATGTAACTGGAAAAGACGAGTGGAAGCTGCACAATAACAACAAATTAAACCATCACAGTTACTGCAACAGAGTCATTCGGTCACGGAACGCATTCACCGCTGCCGCAAGTAAGTAAATTAAAATTAATTTGGTAAATAAAATAATGGTCTGGCTCCAGGTCCGTCTATCGTCTTGGAGTCTAACTCAAACTCATCGAGCGACGGCCGACGGTGCGACGCCTTCGGCTATAGGCGAGCGATTTACCGCTCGCCAGGACCTTCGCTAAGCCAGCGACCAAGGAAAGCGATCGAAAGATCGATCGCCTTAAATTGGAAGCTCTGGACTGATGTCACTAGAATACTGAGGAATTTCTTGTTTATATTTGCTTCTAACGTAGATCATAAACATTATACCAACAAATTAATTTGACATTTCTCAAATTCGCTTCTAAAATGGCTTACATTGAAACTGTGCGCGTTCAAAATTATCATGTCCTCTCCAAGGAAAGACACATCAACAGCTTTAAACAAATCAAAAATAAGCAGTTACCTATTGTAGAGAATCTCTTCCTAGCAAGCAACAGCGCGATGCTCTGCTTACTTCAGATTGGCTCAGAAATCAAACCAAATAAGGCTTTTCTAAATTGAAATCGTTCTGATGTATTAAACATTCGCCTGGTATTTCTCAAATTTTCAGCATACTCATTTAAATCGCTAAGGCTAATGAATGAGTCCCCGTCCATTTATGTTTGTGTAGTCTCTGAGTCCCTCATTTGTGTTTACTAGCCCCTCTATCGCCATATAAGACACACAAAAATGCAAAAAATCCCCCCAAAATCTGTCCCCCAAAACGGTCATGTGCAGATTATCACTTCTGCCAATGCCTGCAATTTTGAGGCGCCAGGGTTAACCCAACCTCAACTTCTGGCGCCTCTGCTGCCCACAGATCTTCGCCTCTACACATGCAACAAACACACACGCATACACACGCACGCACACACACACACACACACACACACACACACACACACACACAAACACACACACATATAAACTGCTCCGGTCCACAAATCGCACCATGAGTAACATGAGATCGATACATACACCGCCTCCTCATAAACCTCTAGGTTCATGTAATCGGTTGCTTGAGTCGTAAAGTTAGGCCTATAACAAAAAAGAGCTGGAAATGGGCTAAAACAAAGATCAGCGTAACTCATATTTGCGCAGCCTATTCCGGAAGGTCCTTGGTTTGAGTAACAATTCTCCATTGTTAAGCGGGCTAGAGATGGAGGGAAGGGCAAAGAACCAATTTTTAGATAAATATCGTTTGTTGTTGATGGCGTGCCTGCGCGGGACACAGCGGTAACGCATTCAAGCCCTACGCTTTTACAGGTGTGTGGAGGCGCTGAGGGGAGGGCGGCTGAGAACTGAATAAAGACCTTTTACAGACAAAAACACAGAATCGATCCCTGATCGCACCGCATCTCGGCGATGACTCAGCCCAACCGCTCAGTACGCATGCGCACCCCCGCATGTTCTGCGCAGAAAACTCAACGCTTCCAGGTCGTTTGCTTTATTCGCTGTCGTTGGCACAGCGCCACTGTTGTTCCGACGCACACACCTGGACAGATGTCTTAAGTAGGCCTGCGTTTACCTGTAATCAGCAGGTACGCATTTGTCACGACGCAACGTTCAGGTATTACCAAACGACAGAGGTCGCTGGTTACCTGGCCAGATGGCGCGCAACGTTAAGCGATAGGACGCGCGAAATTAACAAAGACATCGCCTCGATTCTTCGTCCAAAATGACGCAGACAGCTGAACTGCTGGCAATGAAAGGCAAGGGGTAAGTTCTAAAGGCTTTGTTCGAAACAACGAACGACAAAAAGTATCCTAAGCCTCATCGAACAACAGAAACCCTATTTTTTATTCGAATAATAAACACATATGCCAATCTAGGCTGTTGCAATAGTTTCATCGCCCAGATTATATATGCACGCTGTGTATATCTCTCTCTATATATATACACACACACACACATATGTATATAAATATATATGTATACGCTTTCAAATTGATTTTAGATAGGACAAAGAAGTTGAAAGAACCCGTAGACGTTTATGCACGCCCTGAAAATATTAGAACAAGCTAAACCGAATTATGCGTAATTCATTTAGAACTGTTGTTTTTAAGCGATTAATGGAGGTGGACCCTTCTTACAACAGGCTATTTAGATGACATTCACATACAGATTTCAATCTTTGCGGAGTTGAAGAGTCCATGGAGAAGGGGAGTTTGGTGAAAACGGAAACGAATTTTGGAGAAGAGAACAGCAGAGAAGGGAGGAAGGGAACTGACAGGATAGAAAAGCACAGACTGTCGGATAAAAACTCATTCAGAGAAAAATGGAAATCTTCAAAATTTCTCAGATCCAGCAGAGAAGCTATAATGTCCGCAACAACAGTTTAAATACGGTGATATTTCAAATAAAGTCCACTTGCTGGGTCATTTTAACTGCTAGGTCTGACTCGGGGATCAGGTCGGAGGATACAGCGCGGTAATAATGGGTAAAGAGATTATGATGATCGTATACGGTGGTGCAGGACCTGGTGCAACACAGGCTATTAATATACATTGGTAGATGGGATGCATAGGTGGCCAGGAAAGACGAAACAAAGTTATGGAAACAGACAGGCAATGAGACATGAAAAGAGTTAAAAGGAAGGGAGTGAAAGGGCGGTAAGCAAGGAAAGGCTTGGGCTGTGACATGAGGGAATTAAAGACAGGAAGCAGGGTGGAAAAGGAGGAAATGATGTGTGAAGGTTGTAAGGGAGTAATGTTAGGGTGCATGAAAGAGAGATAATGAGACAGACAGACAGACAGACGGACAGACAGAGGCAAAGATGAGAGGGAGGGGTGATACGACTGTCGTGTCACGATGTGACTTTGGAGCTTAATGGCCGATTAACGAGCGAAGCATAGCACGAAGGAGAGCGAGGTCAAGAAAGAGCTACGAAGCTATGTATGCCCGATGACACTAAGTGACCACGAGGCACCGAAGCAGGACTGCAGGGAGGTCAGAGGTTAAGAGATGCTTATCAGGTAACCTCCAACCAATATCAAAAGAACCCTTTCTAAAGAACCACTAAGCACACAGACCCACGAGCACACGCAGGCTGTATAATATGAGTTTACGTGTGCATGTACCATGGGCTCCTATATATACATGTAGAAGGTTATTATACAGAGGTCCTTGGTTTATTCATGCACAACTCTACCTAAATATATCTATGTTACAGGCAATTCGTAAAACCAGGGATTTTGTAAAATGCCTGAAATTTTTAGGCAAATTTGTAAAATCCCTGAAAAGTGAAGTTCTCGAGCCAGATTAACAAAACCGCTCGACAACTTCACTTTCCCTTTGAAAAATTTGCACCTATTTGTCTTGCAGCGCCCAGTAAACTTTGAAGTTGCAGGATAATTGAAGTTGTTGATACCTCACAAATTAATTAACAATACCGCTCGACAACTTCACTTTCCCTCTGAAAATGTTGCATCTATTTGTCTTGCAGCGCCCAGTGAACTTAGATTGTCTATTTCCTTATAAGTTGATGTGCCGTCGCAGCAATTAGAAGTTGACCGAAATATCTACCGATTGGCTGAGATTAACTGTGGTCAGACGAGTACCCTTGCTATAAATTAAAACCCAGCAAGCACTATTTCATTTCTGGTTTTCCTTTGGTTAGGTCCATTCTAGACTTAATCTGTCAATTAATAATTAATAAGTCAAGTGCAACAGTCGATGTTATTCGAGTATGTCGTGTGAAAATAGGAAAACTGCTGTAGCTTTCGAGAACTGAACTTAAAATAAAATACCATCTAAAAATGTTAATCCTTTGAAAATAGGGCTTGTTTGCATAATAAACTTTCTGGCATTTTACGAAATCCCTGGTTTTACAACTTGAGAACTGAACTTTAAATAAAATACCATCTAAAAATGACGAACGTTTGAAAATAGGGCTTGTTTGCTTGATAAACTTCGATTATGTTCGTGACAGTTCGTCATTTAATTTCAGGCAATCTGTCAAATTTTCATCGTCTGATTTCAGGGATTTTACAAAATCCCTGGTTTTTTCAGGGATTTTGTAAAGTGCCTGAGTGAATCAGGGATTTTACAAATTGCCTAAAAATTTCAGGCATTTTACAAAATCCCTGGTTTTACGAATTGCCTGTAACATATACACATATACATGCATGCATATTTGTACATACATGCATACATACATACATACATACATACATACATCTACTTACACATGCGAACATACATACATACACGCATACATATTTGTTTAGCAGCGCGCTTACTTACTAATGTACTAGCTCACCATTTTCCTATTGTTCCTGTCTTTTACATAATGCACATACTATGGAATTCCTTCTTTGCTCTATTTTTAGGTTTTCGTCACTTTGACATTCCAAGGCATTTTTGATCATTCTGACGACCTGCTGCATTCTCTTCTGCTTTCATTTTCTTTCTAGTTGTTCATCCATCATTGATTGATTTCTCACATCAATTCGTAATACATGTATGTACATTCCCACAACAACGGATAGGTCTTAGGATTCAAACTCTCTTTTGCAGTCTGAGCACAGTTCAATTCGCCATCAAATGCTGGTATTTATTTTGTAATGTAAGTAAGAGCGATCCGTTGTTGTGGGGCGTGGTGGCTCAGTGGTAAGTTCGGCGCCTTGTGACCGGAGGGTTGCAGCTTCGAATCCCACTCTAGCCGCTGCGTACGGACCTTGGGCAAGTCCTTCACTCGCAATTGCTCGTGGCGCTTCGGCGTGAAAATTCCGGCACAGTATCAAATGCTGTAGTTGGGAGCGCCTCTGAGTAGAAGTTGACTTCGAGAGGCGCTATAGAAATACCCGGAATAAATAAATAAATAAATACAGACGAATTGATGTGAAATATACAGAAGTCAATCACACGATGGACGAAAACCTAGAAAGAAAATGAAAGCGAAGACAATGCAGATCTCCGCAGAAAAGCTTATTTAGAAAACTAACCAATTACCAGTGGTCTTGACCCGTCTCAGTACAGAGTGGGCATATTTTTTCTATTCTCGTCAGCTTTTCCTATAGAATCTATAATTCAGTTTTATACCTCACTCTCTATATGTACTTTACGTATTGATTATAATTATCTGCTTGGATGTATTATTATGCAGCATTAAATTAGCAAAGAAATCATTGATGCACGATAAAAATGCAAAAATATTGGAAGGCTTAGCCACCGGTTCCCCCACCTGTACCATAGGATCGATACACTTACTGATTACCATGCATAACTGGGTTTTAACGAGCTACTATACTGTAGGCGTAGTTACAATGGGAGAAACGAAAGGCTATATATGTGCACATATTGTGACAAAGTTGACAATATTGTGACCATGTGTATGCTTTATGTTTGCCTTTATGAGCGTAACATATAATCAAAAATCTAACCTTCCCATTTCTATAACACCGTTATCATAATTCATAAAGCTCAATCGATGGTCACTTCAAGTGAACGTGCAATCAAACTGTTAGGGAAGCCAGTTCTCCGAACAGTACGATACTGATTCCTATTTGAGGAGTTAAAAGAGTAAATTGGAGCGTCGCCAATCGCTTTCAAGCCGGATGCGAAGCACATCCTGGCAGCTACTGTATCTAAGCTGTGAAAGGGATGTATAGCAAAACGACTTTAGACTTGGAGGGATTGTGTATGTCGAAGATTTCAGACAAAGTTGAATTTATTTGGACATCAAGCTCGACAGATGTCTGTTGTGGATATACAAGCAGGGTGATGAATCAAGGACGACAAATTTGAAGGCTGAAACATTTTGCAATTTCCAGAGTCTGCAACTAATAAAAGAATATGTGAAAAGCGGTTTTGACGGAAGGAAACCTGAGCAGCAATGAATGTACGATCAGAAAATAACACTCATATGCAGACATAAGCCTATTTTGACAGTGGAAGAGTTGGACGGTTACACCAAAATTGAGTTTGTGGTCCATGATCTGAGTTGATGTCGAAGATGGAACAGGTGAAGTGGTGAAGAGAAGCGAGTAAGTTTAATGGTGTGACTTGTGAAGGAATGCAACTCTGCCACCAAGTCCATCCAACCGATGTTTATGAGAGAAAAGGCATGCAGTAGGTGCTGTGATCGAGATAAATGAAGGTGTGTCAGGCGGTTTGAACCAAGTTTAATTGAGATTGAGAATATCTACTAGGTATTCCAAGATGTTGTTTTTGAAAGAGTTGGACTATTATGCATAGAATGGATGATGAGGTGGCAAAATCTGATAGCTTTTAGACGGGGTTTAAGTTCAACGTCACTTGAAAAGCAGTAGAAGGCAAAGAAGAGAAATGTTAAGTTCTGATACATTTTGAGCGAAAATGCCGATTTGGAGCATCCATGGTGAGGTAAAAGAGCAAGGTAGAAACAACCTGTAGGTATATGAAGTAATTCCGGTTGGATGAGGTAGCACGAATAAGCGTAAGAAGGACGGTGAATTATGACCAAGCATGAGTTAATGGTTGTAGAAACTGAGCACACATGAAGACTGTAAAAGTGAACATCAAACAGGGACAGCAGTCACAACACAACAGCCAATGCAGAGAAAGACGTGTATATAGGCCTACAGCTTCGAGTTGGTTTGAAACCAACAGCAGCGCGAGTCTCCACTGCGCAGGTCATTTAGCTAATAGGTATTCGACAAATCCGAAACCGAAAAAGCGTAGCAGCTACAGAAACGCAGCCTTTTAGTTTAAAGAATACTAACCAAGAATCTTCAGTTTATGCCTTATGGACTACTCATAAGCGTGGTGTAATTAGAGGGTGTTAGGCCTATGATAGTTGTGGATCTATATTAGAAATTTACAAAGGAGAAGTTAGGAGTTCGCTGCACGCAACGAAATTTCGGAAAATAAATGTCCAGCGTCAAACGAATGGGCGATAATATAGGAAGCAGGCACCAAACTGTTTAAGTAAAATACGAGAATGACATAATGTACGTAACACGTAAGGTATGCAACTGCGCATGACACTATGTATATCATGTAGGGCATGCAGCTGCATACCATAGCGAAAGACTGATTGTGGTCTAGGTCATGTAGCGTAAATGAGTTAATAGCGACCCTAAGGTCAGTTGTATAGCAGACAGCCACCCACCCAACTGTTGCCCACTCCGTCTGCCCTCCCCCTCCTCATTGTCATTTCTTCCCCCTTCGGGCGATATCTGGTTGCGGTCCACCGGGGTCTGGTGAATGACCCTGCCCTGTAGCCGCAGGGCCGACAACCTGTCGGCCTTCGTTTTCTGAGGGAGGATGAGGATTTGGTGATTTGGGCAGGGGTGAGGGAAGTGGGAGGGGAGAGCTGGCGATCTGTCACCTGCGTCTGGAGTATTTGTGCTATGCGGGAGACAAACGGATGGACAGACGTGCAAACAGACAGACAGACAGACAAACAGTGGCAGACTGGCGGGCAGACAATGGCAGGCAGAGAGAGGAACCTTGGGTCAATATTATATCGTCTACTCAACCCTTTACTATAACTCCTCAAGTTTGTTTGCCACCGGAAGAAGTTGTACAACTTTCACACAGTATCACCATATAGGTCTAGATGTATATCTAAGCTTACACTTCATAAAAGTGTTCTTACGTATATACATATACATTACCACGAGTTCAGCACTTGACATAAATGTACATTATATATATGCTTATATATATATATATATATGTATATGAAAGTAGGTATATGTATATATGACGTGATCTGCATCCTTCTTTATATTTGTTATCTGCAATACGATGATCTGTTCACATCCCTCTTATAACTGCCTCCTCCCTATAACTTGTTCTTCTTTCTAACACTCATGTCAGAGAGACGCTTACACGCAAAGAGACACACAACCAGTAAAACAGACAGAAACCCATATGCGTGTGTGTGTGTGTGTGTGTGTGTGTGTGTGTGTGTGTGTGTGCGTGTAGTTGGGTGGGAGGGTGGGTGTGTCGCTGCGTGTCTCTAAGAAGGATGTCTATCCGTAAGAGGGAACTTGAATGTATGCATATCCGGTCATGCAGGTATAAGGCAAGAACAGGGCTGTAGTCGAGGGTATACGCGGGTATACAGCGTATACTCACCTCTAGCGAAATTTGAGAGCGTATACTCAGCGCTCTAGACGAGGGTATACGCGGGTATACAGCGTATACTTACCTCTGTAGAGACCTGAGTAATGAAATTTGGAGGATAAAAAAAGAGGTTTTGACAGGTTTTTTGAGGTTTTTAGGGCGAATGACTAAAAAAAAGGTCATCAACTTTTCAGAGACGAAATCGTAAAAAGTCAGAAAATTTTAAGGGAATTTGTGAAAAGTCTGAAATTTTTCTTAGACGAATTCCTAAAAAAAGGTCTTCAAATTTTTTTTACGCCGCTGGTCACCGGTAGCGTATACTCACCTCAAACTTTACCACTACAGCCCTGGGCAAGAACCAACGCATTCCCACATTTGCCCTTACCCCACTGGAAGAAACCCCTTGTCTGATTAGCTTTACAGTCCTTTCCGTTGCGTTCAGTTTCGCTTTTCCGCAAGTCATGCATCGCAAATCTAGAAAATCGCAAATCAAAGTAAAGGATCTGGTTGATGTTGAGGTGACCCGATTGGCAAACATCATGTTTTCATTTCAGGGACATTGTTTACGCTGGCGGATGGTTGGGCTACATAAAAGTAAAGGCAATGAACTTGGCTTCTTAAAAAACGCATCAATAAAGGAATAATTATAGTTGTCTTTACATTTAGTATACAATCGTTCTATCGAGACAAATGAACTTAAGGTCGACGGTTTGCAATCCCGCCAGGATGCACGTTTTTTTCGGAAATTCAACACTAGTTCAGTTTGAAGTTGACTTAGCTGTCAAATGGTTGGCCTACTGTTCCAAACGTATTGAACCCTGTAAAGATAGTTACACATAGCGCAGTTATGGCAACCTAGCATAGAAAGGTCTGAGAATCAGCAATCATATAGGCCGGTGCCGAGAAAATCACGTCGCTATAACAGTTCGCGTTCGTTGATACCGTTTGTCGATTGGACCCGTGAGAATCTAAGCCAACTAAAAGCCTACTCGTATTGATTGTTTGTCCTATTACGTAATGCAGAGCAAGGGTTTTTTAGTCCGTAGTTCGAGGTTGCGGAGAGTAAAAACTATCAAAACTAAAAGTGTCTGGCTTTCTGAGAAGGAAGGAAGCTTCTGGAACAGGCGGGCGAAACTGTCCTTCCCTTCGCCGCCTTCAATCCTCTTCCAATTTGTATAATTATAGACGGCTGCGTAAAGGAAGTGCTACTCCCAGGACTTTAATAGTACTGTATTTTGAAACGCACAACAATTTTTAAAATGCTGCATTCCAATGGAGCCTCTCTGAACGTAATTCAATCATAAACCACAGTTTATGTGTATTGTGGCGAGTTGTCATGGTTTTTTTTATTTATTCTTCATTGCCGTTACTTTCTGAGTGTCATCGACTTCGTATTTATTTCGCTATCATCTTCGTCGTTCTGGTCCTCTTCATTTTGTCATTATGTTCATGATTCCTATCGTAATTTTTAAATTTCGCTTATGACTTAAGTTTCAAAGGCTCTTAGCCACTTTCGTAAAGTAATTGTTAACTGCAAAATAGAATATAGTACTCAGATAATCTACGCGAATTTTTTTCACTTAGCCTATGATGACGCATTCAGATAACCCAGCAAGTGTCCTCCCTAGCCAAACAAATGTCTTAATAAAACCTAACGGATTGCAGCATGCATGAAGTAACACGCCAACCGTTGCATTTGAAAACTGCGAGCGTGGCCTGTGATTGGCTGGGAAGCCTCTAATCAAAAACAAGATGGTGTAGGAAGCGCGTTTACTCAGACGTGGTTGCCTTTATAAACCCTCCGTCTGGGCCGCATTGTTACCACCTGTCAAGTTGCTGCTTGGGAGAGATCCAAGGATCTATGGACGAGAGATCAGGAAAGCGTGCTGCTTCACAACGTAAGCTTCTGGATGTAAGTTTCCACGGCGTTCTTCTACGTCTCAGTGATTTAGTTCGACACAGTGTTTTGGCTTTAGGTTGAAAAGCGATATTTGACAAACGGGTCAGTCAACCAATTGGTAACGCTTATGTTTTTAGGTGTGTAAGCTGAAGGTCATCCGAACACGTGGTGGTCATTGCGCAAGGATTGTCTGCCACTGTTAGGCTTTAGTTAGCATTGTTACGTTTTAGAAATGTTACCAGATGCAACGTAATGGAGTTCAGACGCGCGTGAATGGATTTAAAAAATTTTTTAATTTAGGGATTATTTCTAGATGTATTCAGCTTCAAAATGAAATCGAGGACGGATGTCTACATCAAAATTCTTAAACATCTTTTTATCTCGAAAGTTCTAGAATTCCTTTTAAAATAAAAGTTTTGGTAAGCGCAATTTGTGAGCAGAGTAAAAATGGATTGAAGCCATGGGCTACAATTAAAACAATTGACAGTTTATAATTATATGTATGTGGGCATCGTAATATAAACACTAAGGAAATCATTTATTTAGCGCTCTAATATTCGGCACAAGAGAAACTTAGCGTTGGAACGGATTTTCTTTTGGTAATCTTTTTATTGCTTGTAATGTTTAACTGAACCACGTAGGCCTAAAAATTTATGCAGTATGCAAATCTGTACAGTATACAAATCTATGAAGTATGCAAATCTATGCAGTATACAAATCTATGCAGTATACAAATCTATGCAGTATACAAATCTATGCAAAGCGCCAAGCAATTCCTAATTCCCATAGAAATCCTGAACAAGAAGCTTAGGAGTAAACGGGTTTGTCGTTTCCTCAAAGAGGTGGTAATTTTGGTTAAGCATATTTTTTTTTATCTTTACTTCTCATCTTAATTAAGTTTTAATTACTGGACATAAAGCGATCACACATGACCAGGAAAATGAAATGCACGAACCAGTGGCACATTTTGAGAGTTAATTCTCCAGCAGCAGAGCAGAGGAAATGGTTCCCATTGGAGTCCATGGCCAGGCTTTTAAAACTGGAATAGGCACTCTTGGCAACTGGCCAAGAGTTTCACAGTGAAAGTCATTGAGTAATTTATTCATTCATTTTGATAATTTATATAGCGCCTCTTCTAGAAACCTACTCAGAGGTGCCCCCAGTCCACCCACGGTTAAAAAGAGAAGTCTTAAGGAGGCGGTAGAAAACAGGTGAACTTCCTCGTGGAAATAAGCGCAAAGAAGGTGGCAGCCCATTCCACATAGAGGGGCCAGCCACCGAGAAGGCACGACGCTGTTTAATAAGTATACAAATCTTGCACTGCAACCTTTTAAAATGCTTTAGGCAAATTTTGAAGAGTGAAATTTTTTTAACATACATATACTGAAATGGAGGAAAATGGCGGGGGATGTTGGGGGAACAGCCTTTGTGACAGACGAATGTCGGTTTATGACGAAAGGACGATTGAAATGCTGTAGTCTTCGTCCAAATACGCCAGGCCTTGGCAAGAACACAAGCAATAATGTAATGGGTTAATTGTAACAGTTTGTTTAAAATTGAAAAAAATGGGCATTTATAATACAATCCAACAGAATTACTAATAAATTCACATTATGCATAGGTCCTATTGTGTACCAGTTAATTTTATAAGGGGTTCGTTTATATTGCTTTTACTTGAATCACTGTCTGACTTTATTAATAGCTTCGGCTATATTTCGGTTTGATTTGACCACTCTGCCCTACAGTAAGCTTTACATGGCTTCACTCAAATGTGTGCTCATGCGCGAACGGCTTTATAAATTATATCCTCTGGCTTCAACTTGGCTTTCATTTGTTAACGTAGAAGAATTGAACGGACAAAGGGCTTTATGTGACTGATCTCGGTTTTGAAAATTCTGAGAATTTTCTCATGAACTCTACAGGGTCTTTTCAAATAACATTTTGATATCCGACCTGCGATAAAATTATGCAATGACGTTATTTCGGTTGGCTTTTAAGGGCATAAGCGTCCCGTAAATTTATGCCAAATATAAACAACACAACGTAAACTACATAGGCCTATTGTGTAGTCAGCAATGACTATTTTTATCTTCGAAATTTGACAGATACTTTACCCTGCTGCCACCTGGTTAAAGAAAACTTATTAAATATGCGGTAATAGTGTTGCCTACACCCATTAAGGGTACCTATATGTTGTGGCCATTATGTTGCCGCTGCCCCCACAAGGGTTAAGTCGATGAATCACCTGAATTCTTGACCTTAAAGACCTTTAGGGTCTATACAAAGCCCTTCACCTGATAAAAATAAAAACGCATTGGGTTTAAATGTATCATGACTTTAAAACTTGTATGAAACCTTGTAATTAGTATTATCTCGCTGAGACTCCGTGTGAAGTAAAATAATTACGTTGTCATACCCGGTTTACGTATATTCAAAGGTAAGCTGGAGAGAGTTATTTACCGATCCGTGTAGGAGAGAGTTACTGTTAATGGGAAACGATCATGCTATGGTTTGGACTTGTCGATTAATATGCGTGACCCTATAGCCTGGGTCAACGAGTGCGTTTCTGGAACAAAGACATAGACGATAAGGTATGCAAACCGGGTGAGACGCTGGGTAGCCTACAAGGGTTGGAGGGGTAAAGGGCAAATGAGCCCCCGAGAGAGCAATATGGAGAGCAATATGGAGAGGGAGCGAGAAACAAAGATAACAGGAAACCTACAGGTACGGTCGTGTAAACATCTGGACGCGCGAAAGGGAAAGAATGACTTGAAGAGGGTGAAGAAGAAAATGAAAGCGACCAACGTGTGCTTTATGTCCTCAGGCGAAAACGTACAAGCGTACAGGTGCAATATCATACAGGGCAAGGCTTTGTGGTGTACTGCGTGTAACTCCAAAGAGAGACACGACGTATTGCATGTGTTTGCCACTTTAGGCTGTGCTGTGAAGAGAGACAGACATACAGAGAGTATGAGAGAAAGAGAGAAAGAGAGAAAGAGAGAGAGAGAGAGAGAGAGAGAGAGAGAGAGAGAGAGAGACATGTAATGTATGTATGTGTTTGCTATTTCAGGTGACGAGATCGCAACGGCGTCTTCGAGGAAGTAGAGCGACCAGATCGCTGGGTTGATGGTTTCTGTAAAGTAACTGCGTCTGAGAACGAACTCTGCAGGTTCACATCAGCCCTGCGACTGGTATGCAGACACCTGGCGAATAAAAGGTTAACCAACAAGAGCAGTGACGTCTAGTGAAAGCACGACCTTTGAACTTGCTCTATCGGATCGGCCTACAAGGTCTACATAGTTTGAAAGTTGAGGATCAACGGAGGTTCTCAGTGAGACGCTTTTAAACAATGCTTATTTCGGCTAATTTTATCACTAATTGTCTTATACATCGCTAAAATGTAGAGGGGATTGTCAAAGCCAGGAAGTGAATACCTTGTCTCTAAATTGACGAATAGTAAGTAGTCTTATCACTGCACCAACCTCGAATGAATTACCATTTGAGCTTAGCGTGTAATATCAAGCAAAGACCATAGCGTCGGTAAGAATCTGGTTTACCCCCACCCCGTTTTGACCCTCGGGATAAATATCTTTAGTAAGTAATTTCCAGAACTGGTTAAAAGCAGCAGTAGAGAATTGTTCGATGCAAGATGTTTGGTGTGGGAAGACAATGGCAATAAGCAGAAAGTCTCAGAAATTTTACCAACCTGCAGCCTCGGAGCATCAGTTAAGTCTACGACTGCAAGGATTTTTAGACTTTATATATATATATATATATGTATATATATATACACACATATATATTATATATATATTGATTCGTTCAATTGAAAAAACAGGTGATACACCGAATCACGGTACAGTCGTTAGCAGTAGCAGAGAAATAATTGCTTGTTAAGAGTTAATTTAAAGACAAAAGGCCAAACGTGTCAGCTACGTGCATGGGTATAATACTCGGGGAATAAAACTCCGGTCGTCCTTTGTTGGCAGTGAAATAAAACTCCTGTCGTCCTTTGTTGGCAGTGAAGTTAGCAGTGAAATAAAACTCCAGTCGTCCTTTGTTGGCAGTGAAGCTGGCAGTGAAATAAAACTCCGGTCGTCCTTTGTTGGCAGTGAAGCTGGCAGTGCAATAAAACTCCGGTCGTCCTTAGTTGGCAGTGAAATAAAACTCCGGTCGTCCTTTGTTGGCAGTGAAGCTGGCAGTGCAATAAAACTCCGGTCGTCCTTTGTTGGCAGTGAAATAAAACTCCGGTCGTCCTTTGTTGGCAGTGAAATAAAACTCCGGTCGTCCTTTGTTGGCAGTGAAATAAAACTCCGGTCGTCCTTTGTTGGCAGTGAAGCTGGCAGTGCAATAAAACTCAGGTCGTCCTTTGTTGGCAGTGAAATAAAACTCCGCTCGTCCTTTGTTGGCAGTGAAGTCATGCGTCCGGTGAAATTTCCCCTTGAAATTTCTTAGCTTTTCTGCTCTTTGCCATTATCTTCCCACACCCAAACATCTTGTATCGAACAATTCTCTACTGCTGCTTTGCAGTCCTTGTTAGCCACTTGAAACCCACCTCAAAGGACTTCCCATTTTGAAACCCGTTCCGATACCCTTAATTCTATTAATTAATTAATTGAAAAATTAGAATCCTTCAAGGGTCTCGTGTGTCGTGTTACGTCCTTTGGGACACGTATTTGGAAGCTCTTTCGTCAAATATGTCTCCCAAATTTATTTTCATTTATACAAATTAGCCTGAATTGCTTTCAAGTGTCTGGAACCAGTAGTTGTAGATATAAAAGCCTTTAATTTAAACTTGTGAAAGTTAGATCGAAAATAGGCGATATGAGAAACTTATAGCTAGTATTTTAATCCAATTGAGATGTTGGTGAAATTTTTACACTAATAAAATATACATATGTATATACATGTATATGTAATATATATATATATATATATGTGTGTGTGTGTGGAACTGTGGGTATATATATATATATATATGTTTTTATTGCCTGTATGGTTGCGTGCTAAGTATATTTGATGACGATGGTAAGGTAATTTACGTTTGTTTGTCTTGTATACATGTTGGTAATGAACCGTTTCCGTTTCAGAGCGATCATTATGTTCGCCTAGTTTTCCCTTTGGCAAATAAATTATCGAGAGCCTTCAGCGTGAATGTGTGTGTGCGTGTGTGTAAAGAGGTAGTTTGTATAGACTGCTGGTTCCGCCTAATAAGATGCAGGCGGTAGCAGCAGCAGCCTCCATCTCTCCCTCTCTCTGCGGAAGATGAGAGGAGGAAGCCGACACTTCACTTTAATTTACAATATAAGGATCTAATTGTTCAATCCTCTTGTTCCTCGCGAACAAAAGCGTTTAAATTTTAGACCCGCTGTTTCTTTACGCCGTCTGTATATAGTAATTATAATATATGTACGTGCGAGGGAAAGACTCGGCTGCGTTAACCGCCATCCCCTATGTGTGGGATATGGGCGAGCTGACAGTTGGATATCAGCATAGGGGCACCGGCATTTTGGCGCCATCTGTCAGCGCACATGTCGTTCGGACGTCACTAGAGGACGCGCCAGAGTAACCGAAGCGCCATCTGACGTTTGACCCGGATGAACTCGAGAGCGACGGAAGCCCGCTCGCCGTCCTTGGGTGATGTTCAAACAAGCCATGACTCGTTCTACAGGAAGTGAGTGTTTAACGATGACAAACAGCTTAAGAAAGACTGATGGCAGCTGCGAATTGGAAGGGGCGATTGCGCAATTCCCCCGCCTCACCAACGACATGTGACCGAAACTCTTAAAGTCACGTGTCTCTGTATGCGTCTATGTGTCTGTGTCTGTCCATGTCTGTCTGTCTATCTGTCTGTCATGCTTTTCGACACCAAGTCTTAACCGAATTAAATTCCTAATCCAATTACGTGCAACTTGAGAATCGTAGCTCTTTAGACTTTGCATGTCCTGCTGTTGGTTTGATATTTTGTTTACGCTACAGCAGAAGGAACGTTTAACTAGAAGGCCACGCCCTCTGACGACTGAACAAAGAAAAAGACTTTCAGTCCCTCGTGACTTTTTGCCTTTGTAACGTAAGTAAGTAAGTAAACAATTTGCACGTGACAAACGCCTACGCTTTACAACAACAATGCACGCAGTAGTAACAATGCACGCATTAGTGACAATGCACGCATTAGTGACAATGCACACATTAGTGACAATGCACGCAGTAGTGAAAAAGCAGCACAATAAAAACTGATGCAATATTATAACAGTTTTAAAAGTCTAAGTAGCCTATAAAGTTACAGCTATAGCTCTGAACCAACAACCTAAACTTTACTTAGGCCTACGATTGAAATTAACAGGTTAGATATCGGAGCAGTCATTAAAACTAGCATCGCAATTTTAAGTACTGTTTCGATATCTATATTCGTCGTAGTAAGCACAAAGACCTGACCGATTTAACCAAATTGTTATCGAACTTAAAAAAAATACAGGAATTGGGTCTGAATGCAGAGTTACTATAAAGGAAAGGGTGATGGAGGTGTGTAGGCAGTTATGAAATTAATAATAATAATAATAATTATATTCTTTATTGTTTCAAACCGACAGACGCAGTAAGATTACATTGAAACGTGAAAGTACAATCAATATCTTAATTAAACACACGGCTTGGCTGCTTTGGCAGCCATACAAGGCGCCGCCCTAGAGGGGGGTTACGGGAGTCGATCCGCGTACCTTATGCTCTCCTGGCCATGAGTGTTACCACTAGTCTCTATCCCCCCTCCCCATTTGAAATTGCAGTGAAAGTACATGCGTGTAGTAACTACTGTTGAATGACATCGTTTACGTCGACCTTACCTTACAACAAGGAGCAGCGGCGGTGCCAGCTATACAATTTCAGCAGGTTGCGTCAGGGTCATGGGAGCTATTCAGAAGGTCGAATAGATTGATGTTGAGTTTGACGCATCAAGCAGCATAACCTCAACATAAGCAGCAAAACTTCGGTAATTTTATATAAAACGACAACAATTATTATTGAACGGTAATATATCCCAATTGCTATAGCATATTCAAATTTGAAACAATTCAGCAATTAAAACGTGAAACTTGAGTTACTTTACTAATCTTTAAAGGTCAAGAGTAAAATAGGCAGGTCAAATGACCGGCGCGATGAGTCCTACGAGACTTCTCCGGTAGCCTGCCACTATATCTGTATAATGTGTTATTGCTTTGATTGTTTCATTTGGTGGCGAATAAATTACTTACTTACTTACTTACTTACTACCGCGACCCATGGTAGCGCCGCCACTGACAAGGAGTACCATTGCTTGAGGAAATTCGCTCAAGAACAGAGCAACATTGAGTGCCCACCACATAAATAGGCAGAATTTGGCTGCTATTTTAGAATGTTATAGGGCCTATCATAATCTGGTCGTTTATGATCTGTGACGTGCAATCTTTTCATCTGCCCCAATCGTGCTGCGGGATATTCGCTTGCTGAATCAGAGTTTCTTTACAACAATCAACTATTCAGAAGCCACAAGAAATTATCACGAAAATACTTGTAAATATAATTGATTCGAAAGTAATTGCCTAAAGTGTTGACGCCTCTATAGTGCGAAAAAAATTATAGACACTCGTGGAATGCCTTGGGCGATGATGGCACTGTCAGTGGACACTATCACAGCTAGAGAGGATTGGCTATTAAGCATATCCAGTTAATTTGCAGTGGTTTTTACATAACGAATAAATGAGCATGTGACACAGAGAAACAAGTATATGCGCTATATAATTGTTTTCTTGTCCTATATCCGGATACGACGAATGGGAGGCTATTGGCGCGAACAATTTGGTTTCTGGTTCAGCCGTAGTTACTATAAAAAGTATTTTACTATAGTATACTACACTTTCACTAACTAGGGCTGATATTAAGCATCATCGGTCTGTCCATTAAATGTAATAGCCTACATTGCCTTCAAATTATGTTGGCAAAAATAGATGTCAAATTTGTCAGAGTGGAAAGTTTGTGAAACTTCAATTAAGCAGAAGAGCCAAAGAGAAACAACATCCGTGAATGAATGGGCTACTGACAGATTACGTAGTCTATTTTTGTTCGGATTGACTCCTGAAAAGGCTCATTTAAAACCCGCATTGCGTAGTTAAGCTATATTTCCTCGATTTCAGGATGTTGTTTCGTGTTTTCAACAGCTACAGAGGCAGGGACAGTAACAAAAAACAGAAAGACGGACAGACAAAAACACAGACGGACAAGTACAACTGGGGAGAATGTTGCACAGTTAGACAGATATATATATATATATATATATATATATATATATATATATATATATATATATATATAATCGGCATTCTGAATGGTCTCGCTCCAGGGCTGAGCTCGATTATAACAACGGAACGTTGTTATGGTGTTAGCTCTTAGTGGTAAACTTCTCTAAAACAATAATAGGCTCGAGTCCGCCAAATAGCTACCTGATTAATAACTTATATAGCGCCCCTATCAGTACACCACAATCGTTTCAAATGAAACAGGAAGTCAAGAATTATACATTGTGATATCGTTCGCTGGAGAAGTCCAGTTGAAGTCTATCAGAAGTCAGGTGTGTTAGGCATATACTATGAGTCTATGACTTAAACCATCGGACGTCAGTTAAGGCCACCAGTCAGATAGATATTTCACTCTCAGAACAAATGTCTCATCCAATTGAACTGACTTCTAGATAAAGGAGGGTGTGCCATGGAGAGGAGCAGTTGGATCATTGTCTTGATTGTCCTCCTGATAACCGACGGTTTTCCAACGAAAAATTGTTTGAAAATTATTTGTCTGCAGGAATCACACAGACTGAATAAAACCACTGTTTTGTTTAGCTTAGCGGATGAATTAACTGTGATAAAATATTTGTTAACGTAGGCTAATTGATTCAAATTACACTATTGTGAAACTTAAATAGTCCAACCATAAAACACTAAATTAGATAAGCTTTGTTATAATCTGACACGATCACGAGGACGCATATAACTCTTCCTCTGCTAAACACACGATCAACAGGCGTACTCGCGGTAGGAAAAGCTAACACTATAACTGCTATTAATTGTAGTCGTGGCAATACAGTTGCCTGTTCTGCCCAAAAATTGTGACTCGGAAGCCGAGTCAACGAGTCAAAGCTCGAGTCCAGGGGCTTCAAGTCCAAGTCCGAGTGGTGACAGTACGAGTCCGCAGAAGCTCGGTCTCGAATCCTTGCCTGGACTCGAGTATTACTACCTCACTGGGCTTTTAAGCATTTCCGCTTAACCCGCAGTGTTTCTAACACAGATCGCATGCCTTCTGAACCAAAAAACTCTTGTTTTGTTATTTGAGCGTCTTCGTTAATTTGTATCTCTAGAATGTAGTTGACGTCCAATGGTGCCATCTATCGAATATATTAATCCCTAAAATAACCTTAGAAAAGAAGAAGATGAAGAGCAGTCCCTTAATCTAAGATTACCTGAGAGGCGGTCATGGATATGAATTAAAGAAATTTAAGCCCAGGCGGGGATTTGAATCCCTGACCTTTTGATTGACAGACTCCCACGCTAACCACTAGACTATCGCCAACACCAAACACGAACTGAACTCGGACTAAAGGTCAAAACTAATCTAAATCATCATCCATCTGGTGTCTTCTTTCAGCCCGGAATTCAAATTTCTGTGCAATGCCTAATTTTAATCTTGATCACACATGTAATTAGAGTTTATAATCGGATGCCACTTGTAAATTTAAAGGAAACCCGTTGGATGAAATGATCCCAAAATAGAGATGAATTTAGCCAAAGATTTGGCCTCATCCTCTGCTTCCCACCACGAATCGCGTCACAGGCCGAAGGGTATAATTCTTCAATACGGAGACACTTTTTCACATACACATTTGGTAGGCCTAACTCACAAATTTGCTTTACATGTACGAAACAACGCCGAGCACAGTAACCAAGTAAGTAGACCTTATTTGCAGTGATTCTTTCTCCAAGGCAAACAACGCGTATCTGACGAATATGCGCAGAAATGGAGGAAATTTAGAAAAAGACAGATTTTGCTGAGGAGAATTTCAGTTGCCAGCAAAGCTGACCAAGTAAGCTTATATATACGCGGCTGAATCGAACTGCACGCGCGCGTGTCACGCCATACCAATAGACCAAAAACCCTTAAGCGAACATTTCCACTGAAGAATTTAAGCAGACGGCGAATGTTGAAAATTATTTGTCTGCAGGAATAGCACAGACTGAACTGTTGTTTTAACCTAGCGAATGAATTAACTGCGGAAGCCTTTTATAAACATGACTCACTAACAGCCAATTCGAGTGGACAATATATGCGAGCATTAAAATAGTCTGAATTGAACGTAAAGCAGAATTGAACGAATTCCTCGAGCATTTAGAAAAAATAACAGTTTATACGAAAGCAAAAAGATAAAGCAAATTTAATTGCTGCAAATAAGAGATGAATGAACAGAGTTATAAATTTTTATAATAGGCCTACAGCCCGTGTCCTTCAACAAATCAGAAAGTTTTACTTACTGAGAACTAGACGAAGAGAGTATCCTTACAGAAAAATAGCTAATGTATATATTACAGTACAGGGATCTCGGCTACAAAAACTTAGCACCGACAGTCCGTAAGACTGTCCATGTGGTGGATAAGAACAGCTTTGCTAGATAAAGTCGTTAAACGCAGATGGTTTAGACGTATACGCAAAGACTGCAAACAGCTATAGACACTCCATGCCTGCGTACGCCATCTGTTGAATACCTTGCTGATAAAATACAAATGGTTATTAGGGAGAAGATGTAATCAATCAATCAATCAAACAATCAATTTTTTATTGATCCACAAAGCAAACGTGACAATATACAAGAAAATATAATTTAAATAGCCAGTATGATGATGAAAAGGGTGTTTTAAGAAATAGCAATTTAGCCATGGCTGAAAGTTTCTGTCCGATAGAAAGTAGGTCATTCACATAATAAAGGAAACAGACCATTTTAGGAAGAGATTGGGTTGTAAATGTTACGTTCCAAATCAGGAGCAAGTTCACAGCTTGTGAAGTTGAATGAAAGTCAGAGAGTGAAAGAATTTGACAGCAAACAGAGACATCTACTCAACTGTGGGAATAAATGACAAGCGAATCGTCGTTGAATGTTAATAATTAAGAAAAATAAAGATTTTAAGGGCAAAAACATCAAATAACCAAGATGTCATTAATATAAGTTGTCCTTAAAATATAATTAATTGGTCTACTGCGCGCCAATGTGCGCAATGAACATCACGTTCTTCGAGGTCTGTTTCCTCCGGTAGCTAAGAGGAGCCATAATCTTCGTCCTCGTCCTCACCTGTTCGTACTTCCCAACAGGGTGATATAAATTTCATTCCCAGAGCCTTATTCGCTAGTTTCCACAGGCATGGCCACAGCTAACTAATGTTAAGATGTTTCTATGTTGACTAATGTTAGGAAGTTAATTAATATTATATAACTAATATTACATTATTCAATTAACATTACAGTACTGCTTTAGCTATCCATGTTATTATTATAACGTTCCTGGGTGCGGTGTGCCATCCAGTTTTTTCAATATATAACAATTGTAACTAGAACCACGGGCGGCAAATGGATTTTGCGCATATTTTACAGAAGCAGAATCTTTTATCATATATTTCATTACAACAGTCCCAACAGGATTTTCAATGCGAAAAGCACTTAATTATGTAGGTAAAATCCTTGATCATCATTTGTTTTTTAAAGTTGTCACGTATTCTGTGTTCATGAATAGCTCTAAGTTATTCCATGCAAAAACGTTATTTCCCCGCTACAAAAATTTTGCATCCCATTACAAAAATTCCTGCACGCCCAACTACTAGGACATTTTTAATTTCTGAGACTAAGCAAGGATATAAAAACTTTCTCGACTTGGCATTTCATGTTCCGCCAGTGGCTGTGTGAGCGAGTAAGGATTTCCCAGTTTCGATGGAAGAACTGCGCTACTGGCCATGAGGACTGAATAAATGATGACCTTGGGGATTCATCTTTGCCCTTGAGGAATGCGTTACAGACCTTAGCAGCTGCGCTGTCTCCTCTCTCTCTCTGGTCTTTCTGGCAACCGGTCTCGGATCTCCACAGGACATCGATCTATGGATGCTCTATGCTCTGATGCGACGCAGCACTCTTGAATAAGCTGGTGCTCTGCGCTTAGCTTTAGAGTAGCGCTTTAGAAATTTGGAATTTACGTTTACTATTACGACCTGCCGGAAACGATGACCTCGAGGGAATGCATCATTGCCCCCTGGGCATACGTGATTGACCTTGAGGAATGTGTCATTGGCTTGGGAATGTGTCCGTAGAGAAGCAATGCATCATTGCATTCATTGGCCTTGGAGATATGTCTGCAGTGGGAAATGTGTCATTAGCCATGGTAATGCTTCTTTGACCTTCGGGAATGCGTCTTTGGCCTTGACAAATGCTCCTTTCAGCGTTAGTCAAAGCCTTGCTATGTCTTTGTCTACATTGGTCCACTCAGCCTTTCATTCGCGAGATGGCGCGTTGTTAAAATGAGATGTCGGACGTGATGGGCGCCTTGCATGGCTGCCATATTCAGTTAAATTCGACTCCTGTAATAACTTGTGATCATCCGTTCATACTGATTTGTAATCGTACTGCGTAATTGTCAGTTTGAAAATATTAAACGAAGATTTTTATTATTATTATTATTATTAAATTGTCTATCCAGCGTATATTGGGTTTTCATTTACATGTATTTCTGTTCCCTGCGGTACCTGCTTGTAATGCATTCTGTGGGCTTGGGTCACCTAGCATTCCCTCTGCATGGCCAAAACATCGGAGTTTTCTCTGAACGAACTTGTCTAACAGAATTATTTGTCTGAAGTCTGTGAAGTTATTGGAGACTTTCTGGTTGTGCTCAGTGCTTTTCAAAACATCTGTCTCATTGTGAGTAGTTGATCAATTGTGCTTCTTCCTTGCCCGAGCCCGGCTTGTTCTACTCCAGGCCTCACTCAACGTATTGTTTAATTCCGTTTTGTATTATTTCGGTGAAACTGTTCCTGGAATGCTTTGTAGGCTAATGCCTCTGTAATTTTCGCAGTCTTGAGGATCTCCTTTTCTTTTGAATATAGGGACGATTGTCGATTTTGCCGTCTTCTGGTATTTCTTCTTCTGTGTAAATTTTTGTAACAAGGGTGTTCACAGATTTCATAGCTGCTTCTCCTCCTCCTCCTTAATCTAGTTCTGTTATTGATTTCGTCCCTGCTTGGTGCTTTATCCTTCTTATTTTGTTAATCACATTTCTTACCTCTTCCTGTTGAAATTTGGGTATTTTTAGTCTTTTTATTCATGGGCATCAATATGAGAACTCTGGTTCCTTCTGTGTGTGTGCGTGCGTGCGTGCGTGCGTGCGTGCGTTCATGCATTGTTTCAGAAGGGATGCAGGAATGGTGTCACATGAGTTGGTGGCTGAAAGTAGTCCATGACAGGGCATGCAGAATATAGATGAAGGACTTGTTCATCGTTATCTATAGAGGAATCGACCGGTTTTAGCGTAACGATCCTGCACTTGAAACAAAATAGACTTACTGGCCTTGACACTCATGCGATTGAATAAGAACTTTGAAGAAATATATGCTGTTCTTGCAAAAATCAAATCCAGAAAAGTCGTTTTCTAGATCATGATCTTAAAAATGAGACCTAATGTTAGAAGCCTCGAATCTCCTATTTTCTCAGCAGGCCTTCTAAATAATGTTTCATTTTGTATTTTAGTATAAAATGCCGTCACCTATTATTAGGTCGCGCATCATCATATTGTGTAATACGCAGCAAATTATAAACTACAACGCAATGCAAAACTTACAAATGATACTAGAAAATAGTCCACACAGGGACATTTTTCGTAAAAACTCAGCTTCAGAGGGATTTTGCTCCTCCCCGCCCGTGCAGGCAGTGTCGTTTTAACAGCATTGTTGGCTCTGGGTAAAGCATTGCACTTCCGCGCGTGGAGGTCACGCACACAATAATTTTTTCGGGTCTTTTAATTTGGGGGCCCTAGAATCATGGGGTCCCTAGCGACTGCCCAGCGTGCCCATGCCTTAAGACGGCACTGCGCCCAAGAGCTTTGTTCCTGGACCCCACAATAGGAGCTCCGCCACAGAACCCCGTATGGACTCCCCGTGGTGTAAACGAGCCGCCCTTGATTGTATTTATTGTACCGCACTGTATGTTGTATTGAATTCTAACTGGCCTCGATCGTCTCTTATCGTTTGGCAGCGTCTCCTGATCAGATAGGAAACAAAGGCGAATGGGATGGTTTTAAATTAGGGGCGAAGTAATATAAGGCATTCGGTGTTGTAATGACAACAACTGTTGCGCTTGGGTGGCAAACGTTCAATTGGTCTCCGTATCCGTGACTCTGATCTGATCTGATCTGATCGGATCTGGCTTGATCGGATCAGGTCGGATGGTCTCATATTATCTACTTACGGCATCTAAGACGCCGCGGTGACGCAGGTTGAATGGGTCTCAGGTAACTGATCTGTGGCTCATAGTTATGCACAGAATATTCAATAGGCCTGCCTCAGAGATATTGTTCGTGTCCGTAGATCAAAGGACATCAAAGACTCGGCCGACCTAGTAGGGACCGACGGCAGTACAATTCTATGCACCTGTTCGCACCTTTGCTATCACGAGCGACCGCTCTGACGAATGCGAGACAGTCGGTGTTGTTAACTGGTTACTTATGAGTCAGTTACTTCACACTAAACTGCGATAAGCGGGATCTACACTGCCACTAGAGTAGTCCTTAGCTGCATAGTTTACATTCCAGGAAACTAAGTTCAATCAAAAGAACTGTTTTAAATAATTTCTGTCGACGTCAACGGCCGTTGTTGCCATAAGATGGCGTTAAACTCGGGATCCATCCTGCAGCTGGCTGGGTTAAACAGGTCTGAAATTCATCAAGGCATTTTATTAAAACCAATTAACTATTAAATATGAATCATTTGAGTAAAAACAGATTTGCAAACTAGATGAATGATAAATCCTTCTTTTTTGTACGCGTTAAGAATTCTTATATCTGCATGAAATACCCACGTGCACAAGACAGATTCTTCGCAAATGGCATTGACTTGATCCGTGAGAACACATCCAAATAACAGACAACGCTTAAGGCAAACAAGCTTCATAGGTTGCTCTGATCTGTATATTAACAGAAACTTAAATGTTTTACCCATTATACCCAAGATTTCACAAACAATAACTTCGAATCCTGTATCCTCCTCTGTACAGGCGGCTAAAATATATACGACCCGTATAATGCATACCTCCGAGAATTGAGCAGCACCGGAATATATATAAGACCTATCTTATAATATGGTGCCATGTGTGTCTGAATAAAATATACATTTGGCAACCAGCGCTAAGCATTATGCTTATGATGCAGTGAAATGTGACAAGCAAGGACTTCTTATTGTGTCTACTGCTTTGGCAGAAATTGCATTCAAGATGCAGCGACGGATCTTATCGGGAATGCAGAGGAGGTTTCACTAGACGGAAGAGACGAGTTAGTCTGGTTATGACTGGGATCATGCCACCGTTGCCACCGATCTTGTCTTAGTACAGGGCAGAGAGTAGCAAACACTTAGCTCTCCATGGCCTGTTCTTCTCAACGCTGTAGATACAAACCGACGGAGTCGGACAGACAGACAGACGCACACAGTCAGCCACAGAGGCTGAGACAAAAAGACAAACATGTAACGGTAGACATGCAAACTCGGGGCACACGAGCGTGAAGAGAGCAACAGACCGCTGCATAGATGGATAGACATACAGTAAGACATACAAACTTAATCATAGATTTCTATAGCGTCTCTTCAAGAGAGACTCCAGTGGAGCTATATAAATAAGTTATTACATTATAGTTACGGATAGAGAAAAAGAAGAAGGGCAGACAGAGAAGTTTCTGGATGTGCCTGGCTGCTCTCAGAATAACATCTTTGTAACACCTCAGAGTAATACAGAGAGACGGTCACTCAGGCAACGATATCCAGACCGACAGACAGACAGACAGACAGACAGACAGACAGACAGACAGACAGACAGACAGACAGACAGACAGAGAAAGAGTAAATAGAAAGTGAAAGAGGAGCAGAGACAGACATAAACAGCGTAAGGGAGAGAGAGAGAGAGAGAGAGAGAGAGAGAGAGAGAGAGAGAGAGAGAGAGAGAGAGAGAGACAGACAGACAGACAGACAGACAGACAGACAGACAGAGAGAGAGAGAGAGAGAGAGAGAGAGAGAGAGAGAGAGAGAGAGAGAGAGAGAGAGAGAGAGAGAGAGAGAGAGAGAGAGAGAGAGAGAGAGAGAGGAGTCAAACGGAGACAGACAGAGTAATATCGAGAGATGAGAGACTGAGAGTGAGACAGAGAGATAGAGAGAAAGAGAAATAGGTCAAGAGGGAGATAGAGAAACACACCGAGAGAATGAGTGAGTGAGAGAGACAGAGACAGAGAGAAAGAGGAGATAGAGAAGAGCAGGCCGAGAGACAACGACAGAGAAGCAGGCTCAGAGAGCGAGACAGACAAACATACAGAGAGGGAGAGCGAGAGTATTTATTCCGCAGTTGGCTAAATGACTGCTCGCTCTTCTTCCTCTGTTCTCTAAATCAAAGCAGTTAGACGCTCGTCTCGCAGCCAATTACGTTAAGCGCTCGTCAGGTGTCGCGACCAATCAGGTCAGCAGCATCCGGGCTCTTGCCTCGATGCCACGGGCGCAGGGACACTGCATCTGGCGCGCGTGGGCTAGCACAAGCACCTGTGCCTACCTAACCACCGACTATCGTATCGTATTTCGTCAATGAAAAGGATTCTGAGCGTGTTCGTGAATGCGAGAGACGGCATAGAGCCTTCGCTTCACTTGTTCGTAACGGTATCGCAGTAGCAGCTGGTCATCTAGTTCAGGTGGTAACGCCACTAGATAGTCGGCCAACGGGTGACTCTGTATTGATCGATGAGTAAATTCTTGCATTAGTGGTTTCTCTCCACAAATTCCTTATTTAGTTTAAGGAGGTATTGTCGGTTGTCAAGGAAACCTCTGCAACCAAGCTAGCCGCCAAATGCATCACTATGGTAACGTATATTGACACATAAAGCATGGAGTTTACAAAATATAACTGAGTTGCGATGTGCTTGGAAAAAACTTTCGCAAGGCGACGGAATACTTTGCTCTGGAATCAACGACTGACCACCCGATCTCAATGTACCAAGCCAATTACGTTGTTCTTCTGCTTCTCCAATCTATTCCCTGTCTCGCCAATTTCGGGTAAGAACGCCGGCAAATTAGCCACACGTGAAAAGGCACCTAATAAGCTAGCCATACCTTAGCTTAGCTTACCGTACATAGGGCCTATAGCATACGTTGTTTGCTTTTAAAAAAGCTTGGCAGTGTGATCTGGAGTCAGACACATTAAAAGAATTAAAAGCCACATTAGGTTATGAGTTTAACTGACCAATCTGACTCCACTTTTCTATATTAAAGAAATATTGTGTATGGCTATCACTTATTAATTATTAGTGTCTACTGTTATGGCAAAATTACAGTCAAGGAGGCGCTATTCAGGGATAGAACAGAAGGCATTTTTAAAGCGGCTTTTCTTGGACCTGTAAATCTTGGTATTGAATCTTTCAGGCTAATTAGAAACAAACGGTTAAAACTAAGAAAACGAATTTCTCTTGTACCCGGTCAGTGCAAGCTAAAGAAAATGCCAGATCTAATCCGAAGTGGCAATTTGCACTTTCGTAGGCTATATTTACGGTTTAGTAACTCCGTGGATTAATACAAAATTCTACTATTTTCAGGTTGGCCAGTTTGGAAACACGGTTAACATTCACTGATCCGAGTAACGAGAACTCCGTCCTTCGGGAGAAGGTGCTGGTGATCGGAGGCGGAGGAGGAGGAGAAGGACCGGAGGGGTCGGTCAAGAGGGCAACGGAAAACGACATCTGTCGTCGGTTGGGGCTGCATGGCTGGCAGAAGACCGTCTGCCTGAGAGGGCAGGAAATGGCCGAGGTCCTCATGGAAGCTGTTCGGTTATCCGTCTACCACTGTCAACGCCAGTTCCTTTACGAAAGGTGGAACTGCAGTCTTGATGGATATAGACAGATCCTCAAAAACGGTAATAATAACATCATCCTCATAGTCATTGTAGTCATCATCATCAACGTCATCATAATTTGCCATCGCCGCTGCTGTAGCAGGAGTGACACCTGAGGCAGAAACTTCCATCAATCAATCAATCAAGCAATCAATCAAGCAATCAAGCAATCAACTTTATTGTTCACCATAACAATTAAACACAGTGTTATGACAGGCATGGAGTTCCGTGACAATGGGTAAACCCATAGGAACAACAAGTTCATAAAAACTACTATTCCAACAACAACAACAACAGCAATAACAACAATAACAAGCAACAACTTCCTTCCACGAATATGCACCATAATTGTAGTAGTTGAGAACGGTCCTGGTATAATATCGTATACGTTTTATGTTTTCTAGTCAACCGATACTTATTCTACAGATAGCCATTGAAGTTGAGGTAATTTATGTGACAATTCGTGTTGAGTGAGATGGCAAGAGTTACGCAGCTGTAAGAGTCGACTTCATGGAAAAGTTGTCTTGCAGTTCGTATACGAAATATCCTTGAACAGCATCTTAGAACAGCTGTAGAAGGAATTTTCTACGAAATGAGCGATTATTTTATCTTATCTGACCTTACATTATCTGATAGTTTATAAGGAATTTAAGCAGAACAGGTTGGCGCTACAGTAGTAGTAGGAGTTTGTTTTCCTTTCTTTGATCTTGTTTTCTATGAAACTGCTTAGCTTACAGTAGGCTGAGTGTGGCTATACTTACAGAGTACAAAGAACTAGCAAGAAACAGATAAGCCTAGGGTTACTTCAGTAATAAGCAGTTGTTTCGTCCAATAAGCGCAATTCAAATGTCACCACCGCAGAAATGAGTGCCCGTGGCTCATCCAAGAACCACGCACGGAGGCATCGATTCTCCCCGGCGCCTCTTACCTTCCGCTATCCCTTCCAGCCAGCGCAGTATCCATAATACTCTCGGTAGGTGTGTGGAAATTTATGACTGACGTGAGTGTAGTTCTGAATCGGCCGTGGTATCATCGCACTGTAAATCGAACGAGGAACCGGGCCTCTACCTCGCCTGCAGGCGGAGATAGGGAGGCATAGGTTGCTCCATTTCTGCTCCTCCTGCTCATCCTACGCCGTTTTATGCGCGACCTCTTCTGATAAGGATGGTCGTAGCGGTTGGCTTTGGCGAACGGTGTTTTCACTCACAACCAGAACCGCGTCAATGAAAATGGCCGATTAGCACCGTGTCAAAATTCTTTATTAGAGTCTGCTTGTCAGATTAAAGTTCTTCTAATTGCCCGTCTTCCGTGCAGTCGCCTCTTAGCCCAGATGGCGCCACGAGACCGCGGCACGATTTAAGGTAATTTGCAGTGTAATTACGCCTATTCAAGTGCCGGAAAAGGCAGGTTCAAGGTGCTCTGGCGCTTGGGAACCGCGTACTGACTCTCGGAACGGTCGGAATTTGCCGTACTCTGAAAGAGTACCCTGCAGATTGTCCTCGGTACTTGAGTTTTGAGCCATTTGCAGGCACTGAATTTGAAGGGCTTGAAGTCCGTATCGGCCTTCAAATGGAGAATTTACGTTAGCACTATGTGTGGTCTTACTTCCTGTATAGTTGAACAAGTTCAAGTTAGATCACAAATATGCTACACGTTTAGGCAATACCATTCCAAGACCCCTTTTTCATTAGTTTCTTAGTGACGCATGCGAATTACAAAACTTACTTCGCCGTCCTTATAAATAAAAACTACCTTCTATGTACCTTGAGAAGAAAACATGCTTCAACGACACGCATCAACTACCTTGTTTTGCCTGAACGTGTAAGCCATCGGATCACGCATTAATAAGAAACTGTTGAGCCATGCATCGTTCAGTAGACCTTCAACGCTCGCGAGTTACAATCTGCCTTCACCGTCGTTTGAAAATTTTGACTGAAGAATCATTCAGACGCACGATTCAAACACAACATACCGGTTCATTTGGTCCTAAGAGTCAGTACAAGCCACCAGCGCATTGCTCTTCTTCTGCCGACGAGAATTAAAATCATTACATATCGCTAAAATGGTTCAGTTTACATTGCAACTTGTTTTACCACGATAAGTCACATGCTTGTAGTGTAGTAACCCAGTAAACAAAGGCATTAATTAAGCATGGTTTCTGTAGTAATGCGCGCGTTAAAAATGTTTGTAATAATAAATAATAAATTGTAATAAATAGTCCATAGCGACCAATTAACATAACATAGCATAACATAACATAACATAACATAGGTTTTTATTGTTCCCAAGGAAAAATAGAAATACAATGACACATGATCAGGTATTAGGTTAGTACTCAGTTGGGATACAAAAGTAGGACCTAAAATTCGATTCATACGCACGTGAAATAATTATGAAAACTGAACTTAAATACTATACAGTATTAAGTTGCCTTACTGACACTGGTTAAAACTTAATATGTGAAGTTCCCTCCAGCAGACGAATATGGTGACAGCGTTTGATGTCCCATAAGCCGTCAGAATAAGTGAACCATTAAGTTAATCAAAACCAATTCCGGTTGGTAAGGTCTACTAAAATGCAAAATCATCTTTGACCTTCTGTATTAATTCATGCATTCATACTTTTGAGATAGGTAATCGCGGCAGATGAATATCGACGTAGTATTGAAAGGTCACCTTAAATTACTCTAGTTTGTGGTACATCTGAAAGATCCATCGAAACTCCAAAAATCCCCGTTCTAAGAGGTTTTACACACAGAGAGAACTGTCAGCAAGTATGTTACCTTTAATTGTTTGTCTTCACGTACTTCTACCACATTTCCTTCCTATCGATGCACCTACGGACAGTGCAGGCGAATCAGACCAATTCTTTTAAATTGAAGCTTAAGCTTTGCGTTAACGTCGAGCGAATTATCTGTTCTGGTGTGCTATTCAGATTATAGGGAGACGAGTTTCCTGTATGCAATCTCATCGGCGGGTCTCGTGCATGCGGTGTCGAGAGCGTGCAGCCTCGGTCACCTGGACCTGTGTACTTGCGACGATCGGTCCTACCACCAGCAGGCGAACAAGGACGCCTGGAAGTGGGGTGGCTGCGGCGACAACCTCAGGTTCGGTCGCAAATTCACGCGAAAGTTCCTGCGTAGGAACGCATCTACCTCTTCCGGAACTACACTCAGCCCAAAGACAACGAAGCACAACACACAGGTTGGAATCAAGGTATGCATTCATACTCCTACTAAATCTTGGCATGCATGCAGGTACCATCGACTAAGTCAATAAGAGCCGATTATCTGTATACGCACCTATATGAACACTGCAGAGATTGAAATCAAGGTATACACAATTACACATCCAATTTTTATCCCGAAATCTATCCATCTCTCTATCTATCAGATTTATATAGCGCCACTTAAAGGAATCTACTCAGAGGCGCTCCCGACCCAGGCCCGATCAAAGATAAATGTCTTAAGAAGACCGTAAAAGAAACCAGAGAGATCCCTAAAAAGGCATCGAATCTCAAGAGGGAGATCGTTCCAAACGGCAGGTCCAACCATTGTGCTATGACAGTACGAGCGTAAGGAACAACAAAGTCTCCCAGGGAGGCTGAGCTCAGGGATCTGCGCCCCGCACAGGCAGATGTTTTTGGCATATATTCAGGTGATAGTATGGGAATAGGTGTATACCTGAAGACTGTATATGCCATTCTTATCGGTGGACTGTGTAAGTGTCGGGTTCTTGGGAATGGGATAAAGGGCCATCCATTTAGTATGTAGGCAAAAATCCTTAAAAAATTGACCCCTCCCCTCCCTGTACGCACATGTACTTTTTTACCCCACCTGCGTACGTACTTATTTAATTGACGCAGAAACCATAAAGGATTAATATTATTAACATTTTTACTACAAAAAAAAGATAGTTCACCGCCGTTTTCCTACCGCATCATGGAAATATTAAGGTGACCTGTGGCTCATTTGCAGGCCAATCAATTTGAATGCCAATATAGACAAATAATGTTTTACCCCACCCCTCGTTTCCTCTGTGTACGTATACATTATCAATAGACCCACATACGCATTTGGGTTAACCCTCCATGCGTACATACTAAATGGATGGCCTCTGAGTTTCAGAAGCCAGGGTAATTTGACTCTCATAAAATGCATTTAGTGTTGTTCTGTAAACCTCGTTGTTAGTAATGTCTGCTGTAACTGCATGGCTTATCCATGGAGCATTACTGTTTTAAAGATGATAAGGAGGCATAGACGAAAATGATTAAGCTTATGCATAGATAGTTTCAGGACTGAAGCTAATGTGACGTCATGTGATGTTAGAAATATTGTTTTTCCCTCTTTTAGTGTGGCAACTAAGTGGATGGTCCGCCCACATGCATGCAGGCTGCATAAAACCCTTACCGGTCTAGTCTACCCCGAGCCCCAGACATCACTTTGTCGCTACACATAGACGATAAGCGTTGCAGAGCATGTACTTCGCATCTCTGATAACGGTCTTTCCGCAGGTATACACAAGACCCTTTAGGCGTATACTAGAGCGTAGGCATATATATCGTCCATGATGCAAGATAACCAATAGAAATGTCCATATACCCCAGCCAGCGCCATTTTAAAGGCCACCCAAAGCACACCACTACTCAACAAACCATGCAGAACGGCGATAAAACATACAATGGATAGACCGTCAATATCTTTCTTCCACGAATTCAGGTTATCACAACGTCGGACCTTCAAACGAAGCGAAAGCAAACGTGTTTGGAACACCTACGAGCTTGTCTCTAAGCCGACCTTTCCAAATATATAGAGTTAATAAAGCTAATCGATTTATTACTATTTGTCAGCTAATTGCTTTATTGTGGCAAGTCTGTGTTAATTGATTTACTAAGTCCGACTCCACGACAAGTCGTGTGCGGCAGGCTTGCATACAGAAGGACTCCCGCTAAACGTTTTCACATCTAAGCGCCAAGTACTTGGTTTAGGTCTCACATATGCATCAAATATCTTTATAAACATATGGTAAATGAAGTAAATGTATTTAAATGTGTCATATTATAATACATAAGGATAATATATTATGGCTGTTTGTCCGAAATAAGGATACATTATCTGATCAAACATGCAGTGTGACAGAAATACCCTCACTGCAGGCGTCAAAGTGCTGGAAATTGACTGTGAAATGTCTTTCAACATCAACCTGCTAATTGCACTCTTCTCTTGAAATGGACGATAATAAGGTACCACACACACGACAACAGGCACACAATTATACGCTCACATAGGTAGACTATGGTTGTTTATATAGGCGATATATCTTTGTACTTCTTTACACGCAATAACAGACGCATTAACGAGCCTCTGCATGCATCGACTAATGAAGGAACTACGGAAGATATTAAACCACTTATAAGCGCATAATGTTTTACTCACAGTTGAATACAGTTTACGGCATAAAACACTATATTTTCATGAATATCAGTCACAGCCAAGAGATAATAATTGATTTCATTATTAGGCAGTTCAGGAGGGCTTCCAGAGCGTCTGCAAGTGCCACGGCGTTTCCAGTAGCTGCACGATGAAGACCTGCTGGCAGCAGCTGGCCCAGTTCCATGACACTGGTTCCCTACTCAAGAAGAAATACGACAGCGCCATCATGGTAACGGAAAACCGCGCGAACGAGAATCGCCACCTGGTGACGAAATCTGACAACGTGATGATGTCATCGGTCGCACCGCGACGCAATCAGCTCGTCTATACGCAAGAGTCGCCCAACTTTTGCACGCGCAGCAAGTTCTCGCCCGGAACGAGGTCTCGCCGCTGCGAGAAGAACGTAAACTGCGACGTATTGTGCTGCGGACGGGGCTACAACGTCGAACTGGTGACCGTGAGGCAGAGGTGCAACTGCGAGTTCATTTGGTGTTGTAGAGCACGCTGTGACGTATGCACGTTTCAAAAAGAGCTATTAACATGCAAATAGGTCGGCCTTTTAATATGGGTCAGACCGAAACATGTGCTGTGATATGAAAATTTGTGTTACTGCTTCCGAGGCACACTTGAAGCGCTATATAAATAAATTATCTAAAATTATTATATATATATTCGATCACAGGTAAATTGAACTGTGCAACAATTCAGCTGTTAGCTCGTGAACCATGGGTCGGGTCCATAGGCGTAGACTCTGGGGGCACCCTGGGCACGTGCCCCCTCCAATAATTGAGATGAACTGTACACCCAATGCGACAAGTGTAGAATGAATAACCAAATGCCCCCTCCATATTTTGGATAAGTCTACGCTAATGGTCAGGTCAAAGGTTCTCAGCTTCGTGTATCTTTAATCTCGACAAATGTTTTACAGACTGAATTAGATAAAATGCGAAGTTCTTATTGTTATCGCTTAAGGTGAACACTGGCTTAATATTTAGATTTGTAGGGGACCCTTAACTACCCACTCGAAAGGTTAATGACCTCACGCTGATTGAACGCTGTCCAATGACTAACACGGGACTCCTTGTAGAGAATATATTCTTAAAGCTTTAAGGTGGCTTAAACCATAAAATTCACAGCCTTAAATTATTATGTTGCTCTACATTAGTTACCTTAAAGAAGTAAATATCTGTGACGATAAGTGTGCTGATAGAAGTGGCTGGTAATGTCAGCGCTCCGTTATAAGACAATTTATGTATGTGGACCATACTAAATTATCTATGTCTAGGTCAACAGTACGAATTCTAATTGATTTTTGTGTGCAGTTTCAATTGATTGTATGTCTGGAGGTTTCGTCAAGCATAAAATTTCGGTCGCATATGAAGCGATGCGATTTGGTTCGATGCCAACTGATGTAACAACACGTAGACTGAAGTCAGGGGAGGATCCAGAGGGGGGCCAATCCGGCTATGGCCCCCCCATTTGACATTTTTATTTATTTTTTTACATGTGTTTTATGGGCGTTTTATGATCTTTACACAGGCGTGGCCCCACCCCCTGTAGGCGTGGATGAGTAAAATGTTAACAGAACGTAGATGTAGACTGAAGACATTAAAAAGGTTAATGACTAAAAAAAAAGGTCATCAACTTTTTTGGGAGATGAGTAAAAAATTTTGGCCCCCCCCTGATAGACCTTCTGGATCCGCCCCTGACTGAAGTGACGACTGATTATGGTATAAAAACTGACTTCCAAATCCATCACGCAGTTAATTGCTTTGGATTTCATTAATGAATACTGTGACGTATACATACTGTATGCATAATATATGGTTGCCTAAACGTTTGCAAAATAACTTTCTGAAGAGCGCGCCACAGTCTAGTGATTAGCATGCTGGACTATCAACCCAGAGGTCGGGGTTCGGGGTTCTAGTCCCCATAAGGTTGAAAACATGTAAAGGTTTTAGATCCATTATATTCATATGTAAATAGACAGCACTGTTTACAGAAAAATGTCTAGAGATTTTTGGTCCATTTGCGCCCGTATACGCGAACTCAGCTTAAAAACGAAGAAACGGTCCGAACACTGGCGCTGACCGCCTACAGGAAGATCGGGCGGCGAGTAAGAAGACTGGTCAGCCGCCCTCACTTGCCGAGATTAAGAAAATGAAGTCGCTATCATTTAATTTTCCATGCCTGCCTCTCAAGGTTACCTAAAGGAACTGCTTTTCTTTCCGAGCGATTTACCAATTACAATTACTATGCTACACTATTTACAACGATGCGTTGTAAACAAATACAACGCATTTGATGATCGGTGTCTCTTGCTGTATTTTATTGCGTTTGCGTCGAGTAAATGAATAAACTGTATTTGGATTCTTCTGCAGACATACGTAACGTGAAAATACTTAGGGTTCTACTAGCAACCGTATGACCTCAACCCTACTCAATATTCATAGACGTATACAAGTCTCAGGCAATGGACTAACAGCCAAAGTGATTAGTATGCAGCAGCGGATCAAGACACTTCCCTGGTGGGTCAAGTGGGGCAAGGCTCGTGAATAAGCTGACAGTCTTGTTGTCAAGACCTTAAAATTCAAGACCAAGATCAAGACTTTGAACCTCAAGACCAAGACCAAGACTTTGAACCTCAAGACCAAGACCGAGACCAAGACACACAAAAATCACATTCGGACTAAGACTTCTTTTCCTTACCAAAAAATTGTCAAGTCGGACAACTCGCTATTTAAATGAAAACGTGAGTCTTTTATTCAAGCAAATTAACTTTGAATGCAGACTGCAGAGAATTTCGAATTCATATTTGCAAAGTCCTTCATGCAAAATGTTATTCCAAATGCCTTTTGTATTTTATAAAAACCAATTCGCTCGGAATTTTCTGACCAAGACGTGCCTTGTGTGCATGGGCGTCCGCATTAATTTTTGTAGGGGAGCGCAAAATATTTTTAGGAGGGAGCAAAAAAGCTTTTTGGTGGGGGCAAAATGACTTTTTTGCATATAAAAAAATTTCAATAGAAAAAAATAAAAATAAATGTTGATCAAGGACTTTACCTAAATAATTAAGTATTTCTTCGCATTGAAAATCGTGTTGGGAATGTTGTAATAATCATAATAATAAAAAAATTATTTTAATACAATTTTGCAAAATCCAGGGGGTGCATTTGCGCCCCTGGCGCCCCCTCCGGACACCCATGCTTGTGTGGTCTCATAAAAAATACTTTCCACAGGTGCTGAGGTCGCTGGCACACAGAGTAGCTTTTCAAGCACTGGATGTAAATGTACAAATCGTGAGCCTTTTGAAATCCTCCCATGGTTTATCTGACCGTCTGGCTTAAGAAAAAACTCTGGGCGGGGCTATCAAGATACACCATAACTTAGTTGCTGCTGCCGATGGGTTTTCCTGACCAACAAGACTTGTATCCGTCTGTAGGTATTTGTCGTAGGTTATGATGCAAAAAGGCTTGATAAATCTTTAAATTCTTGCGTTTTGTTAAATGACTGTTCATATTGACAGCCGGTCTTGGTCTTGGTCGTGTGAGACCAAGACCAAGACCAAGACATTGAACGTCAAGACCAAGACCAAGACTTTGAACCTCAAGATCAAGACCAAGACCAAGACTTTTGGTCTCAAGACCATGACCAAGACTTTTAAAAACGAACTCGAGTGCACTCGAGAACAAGACCTTGGTCTCGAGGACAACAGGTCTGTAAGCTGGAGCCCTGCGCTTAACGTTTAAGTAGCGATTCACATGCTTCGAGATTATGATTAAGGCCATATAGGTAACCGATTGAAACATCCTCCAAAATGATCTAATTCCACCTTGTAGTTTTAATTTACAAAACGCTCACCCTGCAGATCATTTATTACGAGGATTGTTCGATGTTTTGCTTGATGAACTTTTTCTAGTGTCCAGTTTTTGATATGAATCTTATAGTTTTCTTATTTACTTTCTGAGTTTAGTAAGCAACCGTCGATCTAACCCAATAGCCAGTTTTGCAGGCCAACCCAGTAGTTGGATCCACCCTTTTTGTTTCAGTCTTCTGTATGCGACTCCATTGTTTTTTTAGTAGTTGTAAGATCCGTGTCGAATGTTCAAGACTGTGTTCTCCTGTGTATGCAATGATCAACTATACGTCAAGATTAGAAATGTTTACAACGTCACACTGATAGCTATATCCGAATCAAAACTGCATCCCTGTAAAGAGGCCATTTAGGCGCGCCCTTACGCTACATGGTCCTTACAGACTTCTATAGTTAAATAGCATTTTCACCTTTCACGAAGTAGATATAGATACTTGACGCTAGGGTGACTGAAAGAAATTACTCTTCAAAGTACTCAGTAGATGGAGACTGCACGTGAGCTCGTTAAAGTTTCAATGACAAGTAGTCACTGGGTGTCGCCAGTGCGCATTGTTTTCTGAAAGATGAACTAACAGGCTTTTAAATGTCGGCCGCATTTTAAATTAATGCATGCAGCTGAGGGTTCCATTCATATTATGTAAAATGAAGAGACATGACCGTTCGATTAGGCGATACATGGCTGACTGAACGCTCGTCTTACCTAGTCTAATTATTTCTATAGTGCTGTTATAGTTTTGAACAAGACACGAATCAACGGTCGCTGCAAGTGAACTCGTGAAATTGGGCGACAGGTCATGGAAAACTCCCTACACTAAGTCACGACGAGATGAAAGATGGTCATCAGGGACACGAGGCACTTGAAGGTTCTCACTGAAGAAGTTTGTGTCCTTAATTGGTGTATCGTCGTTTAACTCTTGCGTTACACAAATAATGTATGCAAATAAAAGAAATAAAACAAAAAGACTGCTCGTACGACAAAGACTTAAATTCAGCAGAAGGGACAAGAAAAAGACATCTGTGTAAAGGCTGCATATAAATAACGTGCGTAATTATTATATTTTAGGACGCGTATTTTTAGGATCCCTTATCATTTGAATTTAATTAATAATGTTTGACATCGTATTTATATTGATAATATGACCCAATAAAATGTGCACGTTGACATGAATCTTGCAATTGATTTTGTAGGCCTACCACTGCTTTCGAACATCCAGTATCTATAGTTAATGGTAGTTTTCAAGGTTTTATAAACGTTATTATTTATAACTTCGTATTTGTATAATTAGGATTTCAATTTCATTGACTGTAAATCAAGTCGAAAGCTTCTCGATAACTAAGTTCGATTCTTAAGCGCTAGGAAAAGACTGCAATAGGCCTATATGAAAAAGATGAATAGATCGATGCTATATCCGGAAAAAATCCGCTGTATTTCCTTGTGCTGCGCTTCAAGTGCAAAAACACTAATAATTATTTAATAATCGAATAATTATTTTTATATTAATTTTATAAAGCGCCACTATGAAATTAATAAGCATCAATCCAATGACGGTAGACAATTTTGCGTAAAGAGCTTATACAGTCAGGAACCCATTCACTTAGTGGTGTCTCACAGACTAGTGTAGCTCATTGCAACGCGAGCGCTCACCCAATCAATGGCTACCCACGAAAATAGTATTTCTGGATCAGATACAGCTTTTCTGGATTAACAGAGGTTTGCAGACAGAAACTTATCGAAAGCCGTTATGCTATGGATCTGAGGAATACTCGTAATTGTTAAGCTAAAACTAAACTGTGATCTATCTGATGTCGACAAGACTTCTGGAACAGATTCCGATTTTTTTAAACCTTTTACTTCAAGCGAACGTCGAATGATGATACCTCGTACATCAGGTTAACATCAAGGTGCAACCGTACGTACGGTACCTACGTTATTTTTTCTATAACGTACGTACGGTACGCGTACGTTATTATGCCGTACGTTACCGTACGTTCACAGATCATGACGAAATCAAATACATAACATTATGCGCAAGAAAAGTCAATAATAGTTTGGTTATTGACGGTCGTAAACAATTTTAACCATCAGGCCTACATCAGGCTGTTCAATGATCTCTACTTTCAAACTTTTAAATTCCAAATTGTTAATATTCTGTCTAATGTATAGGACCCCTATAGTGTGAAGAATATTAAGATTTTACGGCATACTTTATAGGATTGTCAGTGCCAGTGGTCATTTTATTGGTAATACTAAGTTTCGGTACCGTTCGTGAATAACCTAACTAGGCCTGAATACGGGGAGATCAATACTGTAGAGCTAAACTGATCATTTTTGACGTACGCGTACGGTACGCGTACCTTATAAGACTATAGTTATATTGAGGTCCTTTGTGAATGATCAGATAATTGTAATTGTAATTGTAACCGAAAACTTATATAGCGCCACTCAAATCAGCGGCGCTTTCAACCCGCATCAATGCCGGCACCGGCAAAAAGGAAAGTTTTCATGCGTCTACGGAACTGGAGAGGAGAGAGGGCAAGAAGCTCTTGGCGGAGAAACAAGAGGAGACAGTTCCAAGCAGAGGGGCCAACATAGGCGAAACTTCTGGATTGTGCCGTGGAAGATCGCATGCGAGGGACAACCATAAGGCCGCGAGCCGAAGATCGCAAGGAAGCCCTCGCAGGCAAGGAAGAAACTGGGTTGAAAAAATTCATTAGGTAAGACGGAGCAGAGGCAGTAAGGCAGTTGCACATGAGAGTGAGGGTTTTAAACTGAATTCGCTGTTGAGCAGGGAGCCAGTGGAGGGAATCACGGATAAAGGCAGAAATGTGGGCAAACTTAGATAAATTTGTGGCATTTTTAACGTACGCGTACGGTACGCGTACGTTATTTTTTTCGATAACGTACGTACGGTACGCGTACGTTATTCCGGGAGGTAACGTACGGTCGCACTATGGTTAACATAGCATAACATGATATTGTATTGTATTGTATCTAGAAATTTATTAAGCGCCTCTCGCAGAATGACTATTCAGAGGCGCTCATGATATGACATAACATAACATAACATAACGTGACATAACATAATGTAACATGACATGGCATAACATAACATGACATAATATAATATAATGAAATATAGCAAGGGTTTTGTGATCCAATAATCTTTGTTAGAACCACCACAAGTTAACCTTGAACGCTTAATAGTCCATTCTTAATTCCAAGCTTCCTCTTAAAAACATGTCCGCAAGTCTAAAACTCTTGCACTGAAGAATTTCTGTCCTATTTTTTATTTCGGTTTTATTAAATAACTATTTATACTGATGTCCTCGAAATCGTTTCATGGGATTAAACTAGGAAGAAGCTGCCTGAAACAGTTTCTGTTCTTATGCTATCTGAATATAGTATTATATTATTACTATTGCCTATCCCATGCTAGTTCAGCGGATGTCTTTCTGGGGGATTCCCTATTGTTCTGCTTTAACTGAAACATTGTGTTTTCCGGTAATCACGAGATGGCGACAGCGTTGCATACGTTGTTTTCTCTAAATACACTACAAGAACCGCGGACTCAGGCGCCTAACGTCGATTCGAGGTTCTAAAGAAACAGAAGTTCAATTGTGTACAAGCTGGCTGACCAGTGACCAGTGGCCAGCAGCTATTTTATCCATTATAGGCGTTTGTATTTCTAAAGACAGAGGCAAGCGTAATAGGTGGACAGATGGAATCGTTGAGGCAGCAGAATAAAGTGGAAGACGAGGTTCGTATGAAGAGGACATGGACAGTGAACTCAAATCAACCTTCGATTCAGTGGACACACGCAGCTGGCGGGACAAATACAGTGACAGACAAAGGTACAAGCAGACAGAGAAGAAGACAAAGACAAGTTGACAGACAGAGACGAATCAGCCAGAAAAGTATAAAAATAAATGGTTCGGTTTCAAGAAATTTATCCAAACGTGAAAGCTAAAGAAAAGGAGAGGTGCATGGACTGTTTGGAAGACAGACAGAGCAAACAAAACTCAGACAGAGAGGTATACAGACAAGACAGAGAAAGAGAGAAAGAATTCATCAAAAAAAGCCATTCCATGAATACCATTTGTGTATATTTCCAACGGGAATAGGCCGTGATCATGATTTTAAGTAAGCCTTGGCGTTTAAGCTGTTTATTCCAACAAAACCTTTCCTTCACTTATTTACATGACAAAATAACAAATCAAATGTCCATTCCCTATCAGCTATATATAGCACTCTACATACACTTTTAAAACTAACTCAGTCTGTCGAGATAAAACACTGGTCTCTGCTTTCTGTCCGTCAAGAGCAGAGTGCCGAACCTCCAACATGAAAACTCCTGACTGATAGAAGGACAGACAGACATGTAGTTCTTAAAGAATCTTGACTGAAGTAATGAAGAAAAGCAAACTGTGCAGTGCCGGATTTACACATAAGCTTTAAAAGCTACAGCTTAGGGTCTCACAATCCGCAGAGACCTCAACAAAATGTATAATTTTTGGAGGGCTTTTTCAATATTATGTGTGCTGTATATATCGGAGGAATCGGTTGGGACTGGAACGCACCGGAACGGCGTTCCGGCTCGTTTTTGACGACCGGTTTTTTTTTAGACAGAATTCACAGAAACATTTCAAGATTAACATGGCGCCTGACGCCGGCTTCCGGTTCTTTTCTTGTTTAGGGCGAGATCCCTGAATTTATTTTAACCTATTTAAATGGCTCGTGTAGGAAATTCCATCTCGCCTGAGTAAATGCATTCATTTGAAAATAATTTGAATAGGCCTATGTCACTTTAAATGACTTGCTATTAAATAATTCAAAGTCATATATGTTTTCATTTTGGTGAGACCTTCTGCTGTAATTTTTTTAACAATTAAGGGGCCTCCAAGCTGTATATAGCTAACGGTCTCACCAAGTCTAAATCGGGCACTGGAACTGTGATAAACCTTGACTGAAGGAATGAAGAAAAAGTCAGGAAGAAATGGTCGTCCAAAACTCAGTGAAGTCTGGGTGCTTATACTAGCTCTTACACTTCCACATTGACAATATAGGCACTGATTACTGATGTATATAATACACCAGAGTGAGGGTGCGCAACTGGTATAATAAAGAATATGCTTACTTACTTATTTACTTACTTACTTACTTACATTCACTGATGGATCCGCAATTGAATTGGTTGGAACTGGAATATCTAATCACAGTCAGAATTGCAACCAAAATCGCAATTAAATGGAAATTGTGATCGTAAATGTATTATTTTGTAGGCCTACTTGTAATTGCAAATGTTCTTGTAACTACAACTGTAACTAATCAACTGTAATTTATTGTGAGTGTGAATGTGTGATTATAAATGTGATTTCTTCATGGCGTAGGTTAGTAGTGGCTAAATGAGTGCAGAACAATTAATTGGACTGTATGACATATATAAGGTTCTACATATATACACATATATGTATGTATAAATGTACATATATATGTATGTATTTATTGATGTTTAAATATACAGAGTTTATGTATGTATGTATGTATGTATGTATGTATGTAAATTGTGTATATCTTATGTATGCATATTTCTATGCATGTATGTATATGTATGGCAGTCGGATGGGAAAACTGTCCACATGTATACGCATGGGCATACTCAAAGAGAAAGTCAGAGGTACAAAGAGCTAGACAGAAAGAGCCGGCCTGACAGACGGACGAACGGCTGACCATACAGTAAGACATGTTGGTCGCACTCGCAAGTGGGAGGGAAATAGTAGAGCAGGTGGTTCGGTTGCGTGGAGAGCTCGTCATCGTCCGCCTAATAAGGAGCCTTCTGCGACCGTGAAGGAAGATGACAAGCGACGTCCGATGCCATACGCACGGACGACGCAGAACATCAGATACAAAGATGCGCGGCCATCCTGTCGCTGCAGCCGATGATGGCCTATAATAGGAAGAACAACGCCCTCTGTCGCTCTGTTTCAGCAATGGCCGCAAGGTGGCCACATGTCCAGCTATTTCACTTAAAGGCTGTCTTTAAATGCGTCTCCCTACCTTCGATTATCTTCTTACCTTCCTACTGCCAGGTTCCTTCCTTCCTCCTTGTCACCCGTTGTCGTTTTCCGTATCTCTGTTGATTTCGTGTAGATAAGCCAACCTTGGAGTCCCTCCCCACTCCTGTCCTTCCGATGTAGCTTAGAACTTTAGATTTTGACCATCTCCAAATGAAATGCTTTTCAGGAGATTTTTTAACATGTTAACTGGTGGAGAAATTCCTCACAGCCCTCTCAAATTCCTTGCCCTTCCCCCACCAGCGAATTTTGCAATTTTTAGTCCCACCAGTTGCCACCAATGATGAAATAATTAAATGATTTTTATTTTATTATAACCTTGACGCATGAAATTGAAATCCTCATTAATAATGAGTTCATTTTGATAATTTGACTGCTTGAAAGTTCAAATATTTAAAATATATGTCTCCCAAGTTTATCTGATTCAGTGCTCTTTGACTTAAAGTTACGTACGAAAATTGTTCTTTTTCAACAGTCGAAATTTCTTTAGAAATCCTCTGACGCTGCTCGACGGTTAACGTATGGCGCAGTGGTAACTAACGCAACTGTGCATCGCTGGTTCGAGTAGTCTATAGTTTCAGTTTAACGACACTGTGTGATAAAAAAAAAGATCATCAGCGTCGCCCTCCTCCGTTATCCAGGCTTGGGACTGGCACAGCCAGAGTACGAGCAGTGGCGTGAGTTCGCTGGTTCGAACCTTATCGCGACGTTTATAAGGAACAACACCTGGTAAGGTAAGATATTACTCAAATCTTACCATCTCGATCACTATATTAAACTTCACGGGGAGAGGTAAGGACTGTTTTAATTGAAGAACAAAGACCACAATTATAGAGCTATCTAACAACAACAACACAATCTCTTCCCACAGGTTACATAGCTCGATAACGAATTTCACCTGACGAACCGGGTGTTCGAGCCATGGGTGGGTGCAGTACATGCAAACGATCAAAGACATATGCAAGAGCAGTTACCCGTCCTGCCATGCAATCAGATGGAAATATGTTTTCTTCTTTGGTCAATGCCGTATACACTAATTGTGTAGAGTATTTTAAGAACTTTCAACTTACTCAAACGTTTGGAAATATGACACTCGCCCTGGCTATCTTAAAACTATTAGAGGCCACGTGTATTGGATTTTATCGCATTTTTACTTAAATCTGTTCGCTTTAAAAATTAAGTTTATTTTCTGATCTGAAACGTTTTATCTGCTGGCTGGTTTGACGGTTTTTCGCTGTTCAGAAGAGTTTTAATTATTTATTTCTTCTTTGTATTAGCTTGCATGCTGTGCTTCATTGAATCAAAATCGTGAACACAATGTACACTTGTACAATCGTAATCTCGAAATTTTTACAGCGCCCACAAAACCGAAGTCGCTGTACAGCTTATTCACAGACAACAATCCAGTACAATCCTACACGTATTGAAGGCCACACCTTGGTTGTCTTGACAACTTGTTCTTATTCACAATTATGCAAGTTTGTTACACCTGTTGAGTTATATGAACTTATATCAGAATCAGATCACGTTAACATTTTCTTAAAAGTTTACTTCCCATTTAAAACGTTGCCAAACTGCAATTTTTTTAAATTTCCCCCATAGTAGGCCTATTATCCTATATATAAACTACTTTTAAATACACTAAAGAATGATGTTTGCCATTTCCGTTATAATTTTCTCCTGCAAAACAGGTATAGGCCGTAATGGCTGGATATGCATTCCAACCTACTTTAAGTGTGCTAATTGACAGACAAAATCCTTTTAGAACTGAGATGATAGTTAAGGACACATCACAGTCCAATTCTGCCAATTCTGAAGCTAATCGTCGCAGAAGTGAGTTGGGGCGTCAGTGGCGCCGTTTCCATCCTCCCTTATATCACACGAGGTTAACGTAACAGTGTAAATCTGTACAAAGGCTTGTTTCGTCTGCCAAATCTAGATATTTAACTAATTTATTCACTGAAAGCACTGCATCACCAAAAACTTGTTGCTGCTGGGTCTTAAATAAGTTTTTCATCGGGAGAAGTTAAATTTGAACTCTGCTGTGCTCTTTGTCATGAGTTTGCCAACAAACTCTTAACCTCCTCTGCAGACAAAGTTTCTGGCATATTTATATGGTTGAATTTCATATCTAAAATACCTGAATCGGTGTTGAATTCCAAATCTTATACGCAAACTCACATAATATTATGTCCAACTCCCTAACCTATCAATTTCAGGTTGTATGCATGAGTTTCAATCAACAGAATCTACACTTATTGCCGTAGATAACACTGGTCAACATAGAAATCGTTACTCACTGGAAAAGGCCCTAATGTGTAGCATCTTGGTGTGCTGAACACGAAAATAACCATAAATTTTTTTTATTGGCTCTCGTTTTGAAAATATTTCCTATAGTTCATTTTTTTATGTTTCACCATGTAAATTTACGCAGTAGGACTGCGACAATATCCTAAATAAGTCTAGAATCATCGACATTATATTAAGTGGACGGAGCGTAGACCAGTACATTGCCTTTTAGATTCTGACGCCTGCCTATTATGCTAATGAGCTCTTTGCCTGACGTCATGGCTGGCGAAAGCTTAGTATTTGCCATCGACAGTTAAGTGACCCGACCCACTGCGCATGCGTACACGAGAGAAACATGACGTCACAGGCATCTTTGCATGCAACAGGCCAGGCTTCAACTTGAATCGCTTACGCTCTGTCCACCTAATATAGGTCGATGTCTAGAATGATGTAATATTCCACCTCATTGCATAATCCCATCATGGACACATCATGCACAGTTGATCACGTCATTTTGTGATGCAATGTAAAACTACAGCCAGTCGGCTGCTGACGTAAGATGACGTCAGCAGTGTACTGTATAAAGCCGAGTCGGAACGGTTGAGCATTTACAATATTATAGACTTTGTGCGAGATAGTTTAAGTTAGTTACTGTTTTATAAATCTATTATACTTTATCCATTTAGATACAATACAGAGCAGTAATGCCTCGGAAGTGCGTAAATACTGTGGACAACTTCTGTTATATTTGTGGGGAAGTGACATTTGCCAACCAGAAGAAAAGTATAACTTCTCAAGTCAAGAAGGCATATCATGCTTACTTCGGATGCAAGGTTGGTGACCAAGACAAGCCATGGGCCCCGCATATAATGCTGTGCTACATGTACAACACAGCTTTCACAGTGGTTGAATGGCAAAAGACCATCAATGCCGTTTGCAGTTCCCATGGTGTGGAGAGAGCAAAGCAACCACGTAGATGATTGTTACTTCTGCTTGGTTCCTCCTCTTTCCGGTGGAATAACGAAGCAAAAGAAGTCGACAATAGTTTACCCAAACATTCCGTCTGCATTGAGACCAGTTCCACATGGTGATGGACTTCCTATTCCAGAACCTCAAGCAGAATACATTTTCCCTGATTCGTCTGATGAGGACAAGGGTGAGCCGACATGTTCTTCTCCTGGTCCGTCAGCGTGCAGTGATCCCGATTTTCACTGTGGTGCAGCATCAACCCCACACAGAATAACACAGGAAGAACTAAATGACCTTGTTCGTGATTTGGACTTATCCAAAACAAGGCAGAATTGCTAGGATCAAGACTCCAACAATGGAATCTTCTGGAAGAAGATGTCACAATTACTTCATATAGAAAGCGCCATCAGCAGTTCGAACCTCTCTTCATGAAGGAAGGTAATCTGGTATTCTGTTCAAATATTGACGACCTCATGAATGCCTTACAGATCACTCATGACCCACAGGAATGGAGACTCTTTGTAGACTCTTCAACACTGAGTCTTAAGGCTGTGCTTTTGCACAATGGAAACCGTCTTCCATCTATTCCATTAGCGCATGCTGTCCACATGAAAGAGACATACGATAACCTAAAACAGCTACTGCATTCCATTGACTATAACAGGTACAAATGGCACCTGTGTGGTGATTTGAAGGTAGTTGCCATTTTAATGGGACTGCAGCAAGGATATACAAAATATATGTGTTTCTTGTGTGAGTGGGATAGCCGAGCAAGAGAGTTGCATTACGTGCGGAAGGAATGGACTCCCAGACAAAACATGGCAGTTGGACAGAAGAATATCCAGCACCCAGCTTTGGTCGAGGCTCACAAAATCCTACTACCACCCCTTCACATCAAACTAGGTTTGGTGAAGAACTTCGTGAAAGCCATGGACCGCACTTCGCCAGCTTTCCGATACCTGCATGAAAAATTCCCTCGACTCAGCGAAGCAAAGATTAAAGAGGGAGTGTTTGTGGGTCCTCAGATTAGAGAACTCTTCAAAGATGACCGCTTCAACAACTTGCTGGAGGGTGATGCGAAACAAGCATGGAATGCTTTTCGTCTAGTGTCTACAGACTTTCTGGGGAATGTTAGGGCAGAAAACTACAAGGAACTAGTACAAGACATGCTCAAGCAGTACCAGAAATTTCGCTGCAACTGTGGTATGGTTAGTGACGAACATGGCGAACGTTTTCATCAAGATATCGCAACAATGGAGCAAAGGTACCAGGGAAAATGGTCCACTACAATGTTGGCTGACTACTGCTGGACACTCCGCAGAGATGCTCCCGAACAGCTGTACAAGAGACAGGCAAAAAATCTAAGAACTAGTCTATGACCTGGTTTTTACAAATATTAACTGTCAGTGTATCACTATTGGCATGCATTGTGCGATATAAAATTACTCCATTTCAGATTACAAAAAAACTAGAGCCAATTCTGCATTTTCACTGTCATATTCGTGTTCAGCACATACAAATTGATAAGAACTGACTAATTTCATTTCAGTAACATGACTTTTGTAAAAATTTGTTGTCCTGTGAATTACGTCACGTCCTCTTTGAATAGCAATATGTTATTCGTAGATTGTCTGCAGCTTTCAATGCGCACGGGCTACTTACTTCTTTTGCATTATCTCCATCGCTCGTTTGGGGTTTCTGCATGTTCTCGTATACATATGAGTATGCTTTTGAATGGCAATCATTCGTCCAATGCTCTACTAATGTGTGGCGTCCGATACACGCCGTCCATGATCCATCAGGTTTCGATGCTTCGCCCTCTCTTGTTCACATTGTACACAACACCCGTGCACAGCGCAAAGTAGGCCTACAGTCATAGCGGGTATATCAGTTGGTACTCAAATTTACATTTTGCTTGACATCAATTTGTTTTTGTCGTTCGTGTGTTTATGAAGCTGTTGTTCACTGCCTCTGACGAGGTGCAGTCTTGGATGACGACCAACAATCTCCTCCTTAATCCGCAGACAATTGATTTTCTGCTGCTGTGCACTCTATAGCAGAGCAGAATTGCTCAAGTTTTCAAACTTATGATAGTGACTCATTTGCTGAATTCATTCTGCTCATAACTTTGTTGTTGTCTTTAACTCCATATCATATCATGGATCATGTCCTTATGTGTCATAGAATTTCTCTGACGAATGCAATGATTTCATGTCGCATCGATTACGTAATTCACTTCAAATTGGTATTACAAAGTCAAAGTTGCAGAAGCTTCAGAGGATTCAGAATTCGTTTGCTATAGGGCCTACATAAGAGGGTGGATGCTTATCTGATTACGACTTGGTTTTGGTGCGCCATTACTTGATGCCTGGTGCATTAGACACCGGCGCTAAAAGTGTGTCTAATTGATACCTTGTACAGTTCTTTCTGCACAAACATTTCATTTGAGAATATCGAGGTGGTTGTAAATATGACTTTGGATTGATGCATGAACAAGTGTAGAGGTTATATATTCATACATGGGTTGGATTTTGATGGATTGGACAAGTTTAGAATGTAATAACAAGTTTATTTTTAATCTGCAGCCTCCCTGGAGTCAACCTACGAATTCAGGTAAATCGTTGTGGTATGCTTCAGGAATGGAATTCTAATCAGCAGCAGCAACTTCCGTCATCATCTGACCGTCTGGTGGACTAATCTCCAAGTTGTGCACGGCCTGAGGCATAAACCCTTGCATCACAAATACTAACAAGCATTACGGATCAAAGCCAATTAAGAATACTCGTCGGTTGCCCTCTCCCAACGGCCGCCCCTAGGGCTCCTGCCTCTTTTCGTTTCGCCAGCTTTTCCCCGTCAGCTCATCGGTAGGCGTGGCCAATGTTCCAGGAATTGACGAGCTAGCTGTCGATCACGAATGATTGCCTCGACTTGGGGCCATGCGATTGGCTCGGTAGGCGTGGCTCGATTTCGGACGCCGCGGCCACGATATAAATATAGCGGGAAAATCTGGACAAATTTCATTAAGTCGTTTCAATTTATCATTTATAGCACGTATATACGACGCAGTCCGACCAATGGACTCAGCGACTCTGCAGAATAATTTGCAGCTGCACAAGCGACTGGCGTCCGAAGTGACGGCAGGTAAGAAAAGAAGGTTTATGACAAATCAAATCAGTCATCAATTTACCGTTCGTCCGCGCATGCGACATAATGCAAAGCGTATGGTCGGCCTATAGCTTCGATGTCTATGATAAATGCTCTACGTCCAAGAAATAAGCTGAAGTGACTTCTTTGGGTTTGGTCTGGCTATAGCAGGCAGCGCAAACGACATCTGTGATTCTGGGCCAATCAACTGTGCTCGGTGTTTGGTCGACGGTAAAATTGCAGTGAAAAACTCTTGGTGGCGAGTCGAAAGCTGAAAGTATCTGGTACGAGCTGAAGGGATCGAATTGTGGTCGCGGTTTGAGTTACCCGAAGCGAGCGGCAATGCTACGGCTCTAAGCGCAGCAGACGATCTAATTTCTAGGAAAGGCGATATCTCGTTTCGCGATGGGTTATCGATAGTCAGGGGTCAAGGGTCAGGTTTCGTGTTTTCGGAAGCACCTCTTATGAATTTATCTCTAAATCGCTGAGTTTACTATTACGATTACAGAGACGGAAGGAATAAAATGGCCAAATTTCTAAACGCCAAACTTCAAAGCACTGCATCGCTTCGACTTTTCCTAGAAATTCAATCGTCTGCTGCGCATTGCCGTTCATATAGACATACTTTGAAATGCAGCAGGATAAACTTTCTTAATATCAGCATCAGCAGTTCAGGCGTGGACAAGAAATTTTAAATCAGAATGTTAGAAATGATGGAACCGTGGATAGACAGATGAAAGTCCACTGGATTCAAAGACTGACTCAGCCAAAGAGTCAAGTCCTCCAGCGGAGTGATTATTTGTTCACACCCGTATAGGAATCTCCAGTTTAAAGAGACGAGGGCTGATGGCTTTCGATGCAAAGGGCTTTTGCTGGTCCAGTGGAAGGGCCTACAATTGCCCTTTATGCGTTTCCCCCCTTCTTGATTTTGAGGCTTTTAGGAAAGGGGATAAATAACTATCAATGTTACAAATATGAGCCGAATAAAATCAGCCCTCTGAAGCAACTCACGCATGCTGAGCAGTGCTTCTTTTAAATTTAAATAATTAGTTTAGAAAATGAAGCAGAACCTCGATTGCATTCATAAATCACGAACGAATACGCCCTTATAAACCAAGTTTTCAATAATTAATTGCATTAGTACCGCATCTCAAGTAAAGCATAGGCCTATATGTTCTGTAGGATTAATATGAGGCTATTTTAAAATAGCCTAGTGTTCATTTATTACAGAAAGTTATAAGAAGCAACTAAATACGAAAACGTTTTGCTTGATATAATTGAATTAATTCAAGTAATTTACATCTGTAAAAAAATTTATTTTGTCTGGACTTCGTGGGGAAAAAAATGAAATATCCGTAGGCCTGTGAAAATCTTAAAAAATTTATGCTTGATAAATATAGATAAATGATGATGATTTAATTTTGAAGAATCTGTCAAAAATATAGTATAATATAATTTATTAACTTGTATAGCGCCGTCATCTGATTTGTACACTATGTATTTGTGATCGCGCCAAACTGATCTAACAAAGATCACTTGTGCTCAGCAAACAATAGTGCATCATAATCGTCGTCATCACTAATGATAAATATGTTAAAATATCGTCGTAATTGTCATTAATGTTATCATAATAACCCAATTTATTCATAATTGTCATCATCAGCGTTGTCATCATCATCATCATCGTATCATCATCATCATCATCGTCATAATCATCATCATCATCATCATCATCATCATCATCATCACCATCACCACCACCACCATAATCATAATAGTCATCAGCATCAAGAATCATGTTACAAAATTATATTAAATTTTCTATTTGCAATGTACTTTAGTATGAAAACTAGCATTGAATTCTTTTTCATGCCCATGTTAATTCAGCGACATGTATAATGTAGTATGCGGGCGGACCTAGTGTTCCCAACTGGGGCCACACAGGGGCCGAGCGATCCGAAGGAGGGTCTTTCAGTTGCATGCATGGAATGCAACTGAAGTGCCAAATTCCGAGAATGTTCTCAAATGTCACAGAGTCGAAAGCTGATCAGATATAACTGGAGCTAAATGATTTGTTCATCTCAATTATTCATCTTAAGTTAAAGCGCAACAATTAATTCTCTGACTTTTCAGACTGCCTATTCACCATAAATAATTATAACTGTATCTCTCTTGGCGGACTGATCTTCTATTTGTTGAACTGATTACGACTTGGTTTTGGTGTGCCACTATTATACACCGGCGCTATAGAAATTGCTAATTAATGACGATGATGATGATGATGATGATGATGATGATGATGATGATGATGATGATGATGATGATGATGATGATGATGATGATGATGATGATGATGATGATGATGATGATGATGATGATGATGATGATGATGATGATGATGATGATGATGATGATGATGATGATGATGATGATGATGATGATGATGATGATGATGATGATGATGATGGTCCATGCGGCGTCCATGGACTAAGCCGTCGCCTGGAATAATATTACCATTATTAATTCTGGCCCTTCGCTCAGTTGACGGCATGTTTCCATGCAAATGTGTCCAATTTGATTCTAACTGCACATTTCAGCGATTTTTGGTCTTGCGTTCTGTTCATTTGGTCATATATACTCGAACTTCTTTTCAAATCTCGCTAATCTTGAACTCATTTAGTCGCATTGTATGCACAGTTAATCGTGGTTCTTGATTGTGGGGCGCAGATCCTCTCATGGCATTATCGCCCGGGAACGTATATAAGCCGTCGCCTAGAAGTAGGCTAATTGTCTGACACACACACTGCAAACCGTAACTGAGATGATAACCCATCATCTCAATTATGGCCTTTCTCTCTCAGACAGCCAATGAGGCCAATAGCGCACATGCAGTGCGTGGGTCATGCCGTCAGACAGTTAGCCTACTATATATATAAGCTAACCTATAGGGACAACTCTTGCCCCATATTCCTATACTGCTATTTTGTCATTGTATACACTACTTTGTGTCCTATAGGCCTTTGAAACTCTGGGCCCAGTAAACCACGTTGGCCTTGCATTGAACACTGCCCCCCGCAAATGCCTTGCCCAAATATCGGGAGATAGTTGGGAGACTAGGACCTACTTTCCTCTATATCAGCACTTATCTTTGACTATTCAGCGCTTCAACGCAGTCACTTTCTGTAGCACCTTTTCCACCGATGAAACCATCTGCGAAGACTATAGCCATTCCAGAACAGCGCTCTCCTATTTTTTGCAATCCCGGGAATCATGTACCTAGGAGAAAATAATGATGATGATGATGATGATGATGATGATGATGATGATGATGATGATGATGATGATGATGATGATGATGATGATGATGATGATGATGATGATGATGATGATGATGATGACGACGACGACGAGGATGACGATGATGATAATAATAATAATATTAATAATAATATTAACAATAATAAACGAGATCTGCCCGATTTTCATGCCTAACGCCCCTGTGAAGGCGCTATGCAAGTAATCATGCACATACAGTCATACCCAGATACATGTATACAAATTAAGAGAATCCAATTTACCGGTAGGTCCCTAAACCGGAGTTAAATCTGGCTTTAATCTATATGTAGCCGTTGAATGGTGTACGTAGAACAGTTGAAATTGCATGCTATGTAATCTCGCTATCACTCGACTGCATGCTCATGCACTGTAGGCATCACTGTCAAAGTCTGTCATGATACTAAAGTGTGCAGGGAATTTCTTTGGCCTGAATATTAGGACCTAATGCAAATGCAATAGTATACTTGTTGTGAAAAAGACGTGAAAGCTATATCAAGGTTATAAGCTATGGCAGATCAAACATTTAACTAAGCACAGTAAGTGTAACTTAGTAAGCAAGCAAGCGAGGTGGCGTCATGACCCAATTCTATTAAGTAAAAATTAATAACACTTGATTTGACATGTTTAGCTTTAAAATCTTGGGACAATTGTCCCCTTTGCTCCAGCGTGCAGGCGACCATGCCCTGCGCTATATGTTTGGGATAAGGTAAAGAGAGGTCGATTTCAAAGGCTCTAGCACATGCTGTCAGATATTGAATACGATTAGAACTGAGTTAACACCAAGTTACTAATTACATAATTAAAATTAAAATGATCATTTTGGCGAGGTATAGCTCTCTACCCACATGCAAAAGCCATACAGAACTTTTTAACGGTAGGCGTGGCTTCACTGGCTCAGAGAAACGAATAACCAGACGCAGGGCGGGGCTTGCATATGTTGCTCCGCCCATCGTTTTCCGTGACTTAATTTATCTGCCAATTTTTAGAATTCAATTACAAACGAAATAAAAAAAAGTGGAATCTGAATTACTTATACTCATACCGAAACGATAGGAGCCTGTGGTTTGGTTGATAATTGGCCTATTGTTACATGTGTTCTCTTAAATAAGCCTAGGCCCTATATCTTTTTTGTTGGACACTAATTGAGTTAAACATTCACAAAGCGCTGTTGTACACTCACTCAAGCAAACTAGAATTTAGATAAATCTAATTTTGTTAGGGCAATGTTTTCATAATTTCTAAATAATGCCATTATATTTAACTATAATTAATTATTGATTCTTATATATTTGTTACCTTTCAAACAAAGGTAAATGTTGTCCTTCAGACAAGGAAAACATTAGTTACTGATGTTCTTTGTAATTTATTTTTGTATTTTTGTGATTTAATTCATGATAAATTTGTTTAAAGCAGGTGCATTTAAGAAGATCAAGGCCGAGAGCAGCGCATCGTCGTCAACGGTTGGCCACGGGGGCGGTGGTGGTGGCAGTTCTGGAGGATTACTGGCCGGGCCTTCAGTCGGCGGGGGCCTCGGTGGCGGAGGTGGGGGCGGTGGCCATAACCCTGCAGCCAGTTGCCCAACACCCGCTAGGCGACGCCATCGAACGACCTTCACCCAGGAACAGCTGCAGGAACTGGAGTCGGCCTTCTCTAAAAGCCACTATCCGGATATCTACGTCAGGGATGAGCTGGCCAGGATTACCAAACTGAACGAAGCTCGGATACAGGTTAACTGTTTAGTGCTCTCATCCATACAAACATGCATAAGTACGTACATTTTAACATTTATATAGCGCTTTTTGTGATGTATCAATGTAAGTATGCATTGGCCTATATGGAAATTTGTTTAGCAACTTTTTAGAATCTTGCAAAAAAGTACAAAGTCAAACACAGATATCTAGCAGATTTAAACACACATACTCATTTACATACAGACAAACACGTATACATACAAAGATAAATATGCACATACAAACATTTATTCATAGGCCTACATTCATACATACATACGCTGTCATACATGCAATATAATCAGTATGAAAACGCATTAAGCGTAGGTATACATATATAGCTACTGATGGATGTCTGTGGATGGGGAGCCTGGGAGGCGGCGGAGGGAGAGGATCGTCGGATGGTGGGTGAGTGGGGGAGCGACAGATGCTTCGGCTATTATGACGTCTATTGTGGTCATGGTCAGTCACTGGTCAGAGCAGCGGGTGGTCCAATCACCATAAGAACGACAATCAGGACAATTTCCGCGGCCAATCCACTGACCAAATGACCTCTCCTCATCTCGCCGCTTCGACTCCTTTCCTGCTGCTGCTGCTGCTGCTGCTGCTGCTGCTGCTGCTGAGGGTACTGCTATGCGATTTGATCGTCCGCTGGTTATAAGACTATACTACTGCTACTTCTGCTGGAGAGACAGGAAGAGAGACAGACAGAGACAGAGATGGAGAGAGACAGACAGAGACAGAGATAGAGAGAGACAGAGAGAGACAGAGACAGAGAGAGACATAGAGACGGAGGCAGAGATGATGGTGCGATCGGGCTACTTTGCGTCTCTCTGCATCCCCGCCTCTTATTGTGCATGGCATACTGCAGTCTGTCAGACCACTACTATTCGATGTCTTTGTATGCTTCATAGTCCATCTTAATCCCTATTTATACGTTCGATTTGTCTGTCTGTCTGTCTGTCTGTCTGTCTGTCTATCTATCTATCTATCTAGTATTCATCTGTCTGTCTATCTATCTAGTATTCATCTCTCTATCTAGTTTTCATCTATCTATCTATATATCTATCTATCTATCTATCTATCTATCTATCTATCTATCTATCTATCTATCTATCTATCTATCTATCTATCTATCTATCTATCTATCTATCTATCTATCTATCTATCTATCTATCTATCTATCTATCTATCTATCTATCTATCTATCTATCTATCTATCTATCTATCTATCCGTCTATCCGTCTATCCGTCTATCTTCTATCCATCCATCCATCCATCCATCCATCCATCCATCCATCCATCCATCCATCCATCCATCCATCCATCCATCCATCCATCCATCCATCCATCCATCCATCCATCCATCCATCCATCCATCCATCTATCTATCTATCTATCTATCTATCTATCTATCTATCTATCTATCTATCAATCTATCTATCTATCGATCTATCGATCTATCTATCTATTTATATCCGTCCGTTCGTCTTTTTTTCTTAATTTTTTCTGTCCTTCTGTCCTTCCTACCTTCACTCCTTCATAATCGTTACCTAGAAAATTCTACAGCGCCCAAAACCTAAATTGCTCAATCGCGGAACAAAATCGATAGGCATGTAGGTAAGAATCGGTTTCAGGTCAAAATTCGAGAGTCAGGCAGATGTACACAGTCAGACGGTTACGGTTTATAGACAGCTTATATTCAATGTGTGATTTAAACCATATTTCATAATTTTTTTTTATCTAGGCTTAACCGCTGTGAACACTTTACAAACATTTCATAACTGTTTTTCATTCATTTTTATAAATTTATCCTTTTATACTATGCCTATCTTTGTCACAAGAGCATGTTTATGCTTTGGAAAGTCTAAATAGTCTATCTTCATTAGTGCTGCAGATCAGCAACAGAAATTCTCGAATTTACTTTCTAAGTCTAGAATAGCTTGCGTGCGCCTAATACATGAAACCACTGAACTGGAAACGAAAGCTTCAAAGGCAAGAAATTAAGACTCAGCACATTTCGGACGTAATTTCATCACAAACCCAGCCAAGCGGAACGAAACGGGAAACGAACTTATAAATATAGAACCCAGCAGTTCGTGATGCATGCCAGCTGTGGACGTAGTGTTCCGATGTTCACTCGCGGAGGTTGGGATTACCAAATTTTAAAACTGTCAATCTGAGACTGTCATTCGGCCAGACTGTCGATTTTTTCCACATTCCAAAAAGACAAGGCATTCATAAGCATTAAGTTCGAAACGACAAGTAGGTTCCAACGCCTCACTCGATAACTTAGACTTTTTATTTGTCATCGAGACTCTTGAAACTGGGGTTCATTTCGGACTACCTTTCTGCCATGGTGACTCTGTTTACCAATGAATATCTCAAGTTGCCTGAATTTCTTTGAGACATTTTCTCCGCCAATTCACTGTATCTTTTCCTGTGTCTTCCCCTTGACTTTTCGATCTCTTTGCCACATCATTCCTCATCTGATTTCCCATTCTTTGTTCCACTTTCGCGCATTAAATGTTCCTCACGCTGGTTCTCCTCGTTTATGTTTCCTTAATTTTGCTTGCTTTAACAGTAGTCCCTTATAGTCGTTTCCAATTCCAAGTCGTTTTTAATTTATCACTTATGTCAATTATGTGGGCAAACTTTGGTGGAGAAAATGCTTCAGACATGAGAGGCACTTGGTGCCTGGATGTCGTCGAACAGCCTTCGGCTAAATCCTGGGAAAAACCCAGTTCATCTGACTTGATTCTCGTGGGCAGCTCTTCAAAATTGATTTAACCCGTTTGCAGCAATGCATCCCTGGTGTCTCTTTCTCCACTGGGTGTGACCTTGGGCAAAGAACTGATCTTTACGGAGCATTGAAGAACGTGTGTCAAACATGGTTCTATCCTCTGCGTCAGATTAGCACAATACGTAGCTCGCTTACGACCTAAGCTGACATTACTCATAATTCATATGCTCCAGAGTTGATTATGGTAATGCCATTAACGCAGGCCTTCTTCTTGCATCAATCAGCTCACCTGACCAGTACACGGCCTTTAGGCTTTAGGCCTTTAGGCCTTTAGGCTTTTAAATATATTATGTTAAAATTTATGTGGGAGGAATGCCCTGGTCACCTATGTAAAAGCGCATTGAGTTTAAGATCCTGATGTTAATATGTAATTGTCTGGCAGGTTGTGTGCTCCATCTTATCTTATACGGAGCTTGCGTCTCAGCACTCTCACTCTCTTCCATCTCGGTCGCAGATTTATCTTCTCTTCGCCGGCTCGGATTTTCACGGTCTAGCACAGACGTTTTGCTGTGGTTGACCCATTCTCCTGGAAACAACCTGTGACTTGAGTTTCTCAGCCTCTCTCAGGGGCGTAACTTTGGTTTAAAAAGTGGGGGGTACCAATTTTTCTTACATATACGAAGCAAGACGGACACTGCGATCTCTGGGAAAGCATAATAATGAAATATTGATTGGCATTGTTCAAAATGTGGGGGTACGGTACCCCCAGTCCAAAAAGTGGGGGGTACGGGTACCCCTCGTACCCCTAACAAATTACGCCTATGGCCTCTCTTACCTCTTCACCGCAAACGCTTGAACACCATTCTCGTCGATCGTGGTTTCATTGTGCTATAGGTCGGTAGCGCCTCTGATGAGTCTCTCTTAAAGTGGAGCTATATAAATATGCAATTACAGTTACAGTTACAATTACAGTTACAATTACAGTTACAATTACAGTTACAATTATAACAGTTACAATTATAACAGTTACAATTATAACAGTTACAATTATAACAGTTACAATTATAACAGTTACAATTATAACAGTTACAATTATAACAGTTACAATTACAGTTACAATTACAGTTACAATTACAGTTACAATTACAGTTACAATTACAGTTACAATTACAGTTACAATTACAGTTACAATTACAGTTACAATTACAGTTACAATTACAGTTACAATTACAGTTACAATTACAGTTACAATTACAGTTACAATTACAGTTACAATTACAGTTACAATTACAGTTACAATTACAGTTACAAACCTCGTTGAAACTGGTTTGGGGTCAACTGAGTGGCGTGCTCCACAAAATAATAAACCTAAAAGGAGGGAGCGCGATCGAATTGCATTTCCTTGATTTTTAACAATTTATCTTGTCCTTTTTTACATTTTCACGTTTTTGCGAGCTTTTCTCTTTATAGTTTTCCAATTTTCAACTCTGGCTTCTTTCACAGAATATTATCGTTACCGTTTGTTACCTTATAAATTCTGTGGGCAACCCGTATGTATACTCAAGCTAGTCATAGGCCTAATCCACTAAAACCAAATGTCAGAACCAGCCTTTGATCTGCCCTGTAGATCTGCTCTTGACTTCAATGCAGATAAAGCAGACTGGAAGGGCTATAGAGAAGGAAGGGGACTGTAATTATGACCTTCCTCCAGTTAATGAGACATGCTTACGTCAAAGTTGGGAAGGATTACATTTGAAAAGCATAAATTAGGAAGAGGCATACAGGATGATATTTTCAGAATAGAATATAGGAAAGGAGGAGGTATATATAGTGTACGGTGCACGGAAGGGTAAAGACAGGAGTGGTGGACGGGGGTATACACCAATGGCAGTTGGTTAAGTAAGACACTGGGGGAAGAAGAAGACGACGGTGGAGATGTCGGCTGCTGTTGCTGCAGCTGACTTGCTAATGAATATGTTGCAACAACCTATAAACACATCTGGAGAAAAGTGCCTTCGTCGGCCAACAACGACTAATTCAATCTTCAACGCCAGCCACACCACATTCGTCGCCTCCAAAGGCCACCCACTTACTCCGATACCAACGCTAATTCCGATTATCTCATATATATATACAATACATACATATATATGCATGTATATGTATGTATATATATATATATATATATATACATGCATATATGCATACAAGGGAAATCTATTATATATATATATGAGAATGGACTGCCTTTACAATTGTGGTAGGGTGATAATATGATGCAAAAGGTGCTATATATAGGAAAAAGGTCAGTGGTGGAAGATAAGGGGAATAAGAGCGATGGAAAGAGGGAGGGAGGATAATGTGATGGCTTTCAATATGCGCTGCCATTAAAGCAAGTCTGCCTCTGTGTTGTGTTGGCCTCCGCTGCAGCCGTCATCATGTCCAGTCCACTCAGTCAGAAGAGTCCTCCTATGATCCCAGAGGCAGTTCGAGTCTTCGCTGAATTCGACGGTACTTAGCTTTTGCTCAGAAGAGGGCGACATAGAAAGTTTTCAGTTAGAATAGAGATGTCTTGTAACACAATTATAGCTAAGACAACGAATTTAAAATATGATATGATATGACATAGATGAATGGCTGATGCATTAGGCATTCCATTTGAAATGCAACTATTTCTTTCGTCTAAAATAATGTCAAGATTCATTCCTATGTCCTATGACGATGAAGACGACAACTACGACGACGATGATGACACCCGCTAAGATGATGATGATGATGATGATGATGAAGAAGAAGAAGAAGAAGAAGAAGATGATGATGATGATGATGATGATGATGATGATGATGATGATGATGATGATGATGATGATGATGATGATGATGATGATGATGATGATGATGATGACGACGTCAAAAACGAGGGGAGAAGGAGGAGGTTCAGATAAGAGATCGTCCGGAATAATGGCATTAGTGAAGAAAACCGAAGAAGCCATGTTTGACTATCTACCTCGCCGCACACCAACATGGCATTGCACTATACTCGTAAAGGTGCCCTGGCAGTCAGATGCCTAACTGGAGTTTTTTAGTGTCGAAAAGCGGCGCTTGGTCTTTTAATCTACTGAATAAAGAATATTAATCACCAATATCAACACTGCGCCTAATCATTGGCAAACAGATCGGCATAAATAATAAACAGTTTAAACAATAGCCTATACAATATACAGTTAGTTATAATTAGTTACAATTAGTTAAATTACAATATACGTCTGTTATCGTATGTGCTGTGCCAAAGACTCAGCCAAAAATAAATAGCATATTTACATTCATGTATATATGATCACATGTGTGGTGTATCTCATGCATATGCATGATATACATACAGGGCCAATAGGACTACGTAAACTATGCATGTTCCGATCGCCAACCGAGCAGGTGTGGTCGGTCATCTGCTCCGGCGTTGGCGCCGTTGGGAACGAAGGCGCCAGAGGAGCAAGCGCCGCCGTCTGGTGACTGTCATCGGCGTGCATGCCTTCCCTAATTGGCCGTGATTAATACACGACAAATTGACTCGCGTTCCGTAACTCGACGCTTCGTAATTGAATCAGACCATGTGAACGCCCACCACGATTCGCGCCTTCCCCTGGACGCATGCGCCGTGGCTAAGTCTCTCGAGACTTCTTCACAAAGTCTTGAGCCGAACGATTGAGGGAGAGGCTCCGCTGCTCCAGCGTCATCGTCCGTCATACTCGCCTCACAACAGAGTATTCGCAACCTCAACGTATTCATCACCTCAAAGAAGTGCCATCTGTGCAGAAAACGACATTCATTCATTCATTCATTCATTCATTCATTCATTCATTCATTCATTCATTCATTCATTCATTCATTCATTCACTCATTAACTCATTCATTCATTCATTCATTCACTTACGCATTCACTTATTCATTGGTTCTTTCATTCATTCACTCATTCATTCAGTAACTCATTCATTCACTTATTCATTCATTCACTTATTCATTCACTCATTCATTCACTAACGCATTCGTTCATTGATTCATTGATTCATTCATTCATTCACTCACTCACTCACTTATTCATTCATTAAATCATGTGAAATAATATTTAGGCTACAAGATGTACCTCTGAAGATGCGGTTGTTCACCTCAAACCCAGCACTGTCATTAAAAATTACAAAGATATCGTCAAAATTATAATTGTTGTTATGTATACAAAAATAAATTCTACATAATAGAAAATGTGCGGAGAATAATGTTAGGCTTGGATTGATGGCCTGCTTACTATATTGTTATAGTTTCTGATCTGTTTGGTGTTATTTCAGTGTTGCTGTTTCTGGCGGGATATGGTAATGTGTGGAGGGGATTTGGTTGGGTGGTTGTGGTTGAGGGTGGGTGGTTGAGGGAATGCGTGTACGTCGATGGGCATGCATTGTAGGGTGGGGGTGGCTGAGTGGGAGGGTATTCCTACATATCTGGTCATCGCGATGATGTTCGGTCGTTAATAACTCAATCAAGATCCTCGAACGACGAACGAAGGCAGCGTCTAGGAGTGGCGTGATCAGCAACGGACAGACAAACGGACAGACAGACAGAACGAATGAAACGGAGACTGACGCAGACACTGAGAGAGGGGCAGACGAAGTGGGACTTCTTGCATTGCGTGTTCCGTCGTCTGGTAAAATAATATCCAGAATCAGGACGTAGAACTTTCCCGAAGAAAGGGATCCATGCATGCGTACCAGGCACGGCATCAATACCGAAACAAGAAAACACGTCAAAAGATAATGGGCTCTGGGCTTAATACGACTGTTCTGGTACACCAACATTACTGTAGACCATGAGCCAGTTGCCTCTTGCCTTGCACAAAAACCTTAGATTCAAAGAGCGGGTTCAAAGCTACAGAGCTACTGTCATTTCACTCATCCCCATGTATGCATCTGTCAGTGCATCTCTTCCGTCAATCTCCGCAAGCCCGTTCTCTGAGCCTTTTATTCCAAACTACACCGAATGAAATAAGGATCATTGGGGCGTTACATCAAAACATACTCTCAAAGTGCAGACATAATCATGATCGTCATCATCAGCAGAGTCTCGTTATATTCATCCAAATTTGTTCTAATTTTATACGTAAGTTTTTTTAAGTAGCTCTTTTATATTCGAAAAAAAGATTAATTTCAATGCCATAGATATACACAAACTGCTTACATGTAATATAAGTACACATTAAGATAAAGCATGAATGGATGAATGAATGAGGATGGATGGATGAAGATGGATGAATGGAAATGGGTGGATAAATGGATGGATGGATGGATGAATGGATGGATGGAGGGATGAATGGAGGGATGAATGGATGGATGAATAGATGGAGAAGTATGAATGGACGAAAGAATGGATGGATAGATGAATGGATGAATAGGTGGATGGACGGACGTACGGATGAACTGATGGATGGTTGGATGGGTGAATGGATGGATGAATGGAAGAACGGAACAGTTGCTCCGCCAGACTGGTTCCCTGCGTGACGCCGTCCACTTTGACTCGCACGGGTGAGCAACTTGACCGCTCTCGGCAGACCCCCAAGGGTAATCCACACCCCCATGACATGTGTCGCCTTACTACCTGTTCTTTGTTTTTCACTTTGGTCGGGTACTACCATCCGGCATCCATCAACGACCCGGACTTTACATGTAGACCCACCCACCACTCCTCATAACGGCGTTTCATAATCGGTCCGCGTCCATTCTGGCTATTCTGTCCGGCCGACCCTTGACCGCCAATGTCCGGTCATTGTTAATATTACACGGGCCGCCCACTTGCCCGCCTTCCCACTCGCTCGCACTCTGTTCCACCCACTTGCTTGCCGAGTTGGACACAAGCTGCGTTGTTCAGTTGGTTCTGTTTGAAGACTTTCATTTAAGCCAAAATGTGTTCAGATATAGCAGGAATTGACTCGAATTTAATCCCTCTGTAGATTAGTTTAAAGAAATTTGGTGAATAAAATTCTGGTTGAATGTCAAACAATCAAGTCGCAGTTTTCACTTCTCACAGAATGGGTATTGCAAGAAACTTTATTCCAACATTATGCACTTCGTGCTGGTTATATCGATGAATTCATGCATCAATTGAATAGTTAATCCAATGAGCCATTGATCGAAAGCTTAATCAATCCATTCATTTATCGATACATTCATTGATCCATCCTTCAACCCACGCACTTACCCACTCATATGTCCATCCTTCCAACCACCCACACACCTCCATTCATCCATCCGTCTATCCATCCATCCATCCATCCATCCACCCAAACACCCATTCATCTATTCATCCACACACGCTCCCATTCATCCATCCGTCCATCCTCCCACACGTGTTCCCATCCATCCATCCATCCATCCATCCATCCATCCATCCATCCATCCATCCATCCATCCATCCATCCATCCATGCACACGCCCTACGATTCATCCATCCATCTATCCACCATCCATATATATGGATATTGAATAATTGTCAGCTGTAAGGCCATCTGGGCTTTGGGTGAGTTTGAGCCACCCCCCTCCCCCACCCTTCTACTGTCGACCGACTCTCTTGAGATTCAAGCACTTCTGATAGGACATAATCGAATTTGCTTAAGCTGAAACTTAATACGCGACCCAACCATCAGGATGTCTTTCCCATCGCTGTCATAGGATAATGCCAATCCGCTATGCCATCTTGCTTTTAGACTAGAAAAGGTATACAGTAGCGACAGACAAGGTTTCAATACGAGGTTTGAATAGATTTTCAAGCCCATAAATTACATGAAAGATCCAAATTATAATTGCAATTGTGATTGAAATCACAAATTTATATAACGCCAATTCAAGATAAACTCGTTAGAGACGCTTCTGACCTAACAAAGTGAAACTACGATCGACCAAATGGGTTTCAAGCGCTTTAGGAAAGGAGGTAAAGACAGAGTAAGGAGTTCATGTCGCAAGTTGTCAGACAACTAAGGAGAGATAGGCCATCAACAGCTCCAAAAGTGTCAACTGGAATGTGTTTAATGACAGGTTCTGTGGAGTGGAACTCCCTGTATCCCAATCGTTAACTTAAGAGGAAGCTAGTCTGAAGATATTGAATAGGCTGCACAGAGATGTATTCCTAAACCATCTTAGATAAGTAAGATGAGCCGGAAATAGACCGGTAATTGTCCATGTCACTGGCATCTGGACCATGACGCTTAAGAGACCGCGAAGCAATAGCCCGATTCTGCAATGCGTTAAGCAACCTTTCCCCAAGCCACTGTTACATTAAAGTTCTGTTCTTCTAGGTCTGGTTCCAGAACCGTCGGGCCAAGTACCGGAAGCAGGAGAAGCAGCTCGTCAAGTCCTTGTCGCCTGCCGTCCTCCCCACGTGCAACGGCATGATGCGCAACCTCTACCCATCGTCCAACCACCGCGGCTACCCACACTACCCCGTACCCAATTCAATGAACCCGATGGGTTGCTACTCCCAGATGATCCCCAACTGTTCCTCCGTTGCCCAGTTCTCTGGAATGGGGTCGATCGGAGGAATGACACCAGCGCAGCCTCCAAACAACATGACGCCCTCAATGACGCCAGGAATGACGCCTCATTCGCAACAAGTGTCACGTATCCCAATGGCCATGGACTACAATCTCAATCTGGTAGGTATACTTGAACAATAAGTAAACAAACATAATCCTTATTCACAGAAAGGCATACATAGCCTATTAATTACTTTAACATTTATTTCTTATCGAGCTACAGATTCATCCTCTGAAGACTACTTTACAAAGATTTTTCATACAAATATAATTAATGAATAATCAGTTGCTTATATTCCAATATTCTTTTAACTTATCTTGGGCAGAGCATAATAAACAATTTAGAAGTATGCATCATAATTCAAGTTAAGGGGCAATTTATAAAGCATCAGGGTTCGAATTCCGGGCAGAAGCGAGCTCGACAACATTTGAGGGGACTAATACTCTGAAATCTGTTTTGACCTCTAATAGACAAGCAGCACCGTGCCGCAGTCCCTAATATGAACCTCAAATCTGATCACCCAACCGATATATATTCAGTTAGCTAGCCACGATGACAACACCAGCCGAGTCCATTGTCCCAGTATCACGGAAGCACGAATTTGAATGCGTCATCCATCCATCGAGTACATGCCTTGTCACTCAGTTGTCATCAATTCTCGTTCTCCTAATCGAATAGCTTAATAGCTGACAAAAAGTTAAGGCAAAGAAAGAGGAGACTCGGTGAATGCGATGAAATCTACCCGTGTTGCTGATGAAGACTATTATTAGCGCTGAACTAACAATTGCTAATTAAAAATATTATTAGGAATAGAAAATTTAATGCAATTCTACCGACATGTTTACTGATATATCCTTTTGTCGGAATTTCCTGTAGGATACAATACATGAAGATGATTGGTACAATCGCAGTCTAAGCGCTCTACGCATGAACAATTCTCATCCGGGTCTCTCCAATTCGATGCTTCAATATCAAACGTGAACAATTAAACCTCAGGACTAGTTTCGGTTTCGTTTTTTCCTATCGCACTTCGTTTCGTCATCCAGACGAGGCGTCACGTGACAACTTTGTGCGATTAACAAACAAGACACTAAAACGTGGAACGAAAATCGCGAGAAACTCAGTAAGTGTTATTATAGTCGGAGATTTAATAAATCTGTAATAATTATTTACGACATCGGCCAGTCTTATTCTAGTCATTATTTGTATTTTCGAGTTTTTATTTTATAGCTAGCCTTAAAGTTGTCGCAATTTCTTTGCAATGTTCGCAATGGAAAACACGTTTTGTTTAATACACAGCAGATGAGTTCTAGTGCTAGGCCTACTGACTTTTAGGTTACACTAGTAGGCCCATAGGTCGTTTGAGTGTCACGTGACCGTTAAAATCAGCAGACAAACCCTTCTGAACGTAGTCATGTTACCAGTGATGTTACGTATAGGTTAGTTTAGATTTTCCGAAACTGGCGCGAAGTAAATTAAAACAGTTGCTTTAGTTCATAGTGATGTTCGTGTATTTTTACATGTTGACTGTTGCTGGATTAATGAAAATGCAGGTTCAGCCCTCGGCTCCCTGCAATTGGCTTGCACAAGATGTGGCTTTCATCAATAGTTTCATGTCAATCGATTAATCCATTCATCCATCTATCTATCCATCTATCCATCCACCCACCCATCCATCAATCTATCCATCTACCCATCTATCTACCCGTCTATCCATCAATCTATATCCACCAATCAACCCATGCATGCATCCATCTATATATCAATAATGAGTAGATAACCTTGAAGGGGAGCTATATAAAAGCTCATTAATAATAATAATATATCCATAAAGGCACGGTTATAGCCTATAGACGTGACTGGGTCTTGAACCCTGAACACAGACCTATCTCTATGGTGACCAACGGTAGTCCTATTAGCGCATAATAATTATCCTAAATAATTCAAACGTCTCCTTTGCCTATCAAGCATTCCAGCGGATTCCTTCTCTTTCAGCAGTCATAGTATATAAGCAGATCGGTTAAAATCCATGAAGATTCTCAGTGTCTTCCTCTCAAACTACTTCCTAATGCCTAAGCCAAACCAGCATTTGAAATTGTGTGCTGTTTACACAGGCGTAATTTAGTACTGTGAAGGTGGTTCCAGTCACCATGCACCACTTTCTAAAGAGATGGTGACTGGTTCCAGTCACCACCACTTTTTGGCCCTTTGCTGAAATATTTCAGGCGATGTGACAACGTTATTTTTGGGAAGGGAAATTATTGCGATATGATATAGCGTTATTTTTGGAAGGGAAAGGGAGATGGACATGGAGGAGAGAGCGAAGGGAATTGATCACCACCACTTTATATGGTAAAGTTACGCCCTTGGATGTTACGTCCTTGGGTTCGGAATGTTTTCTGTTGCTTCTAAGTTGAAAACCAGTGAATTAACAACTAGACTTTAATTCCAAAACTGGCTTTCGAAAACGCCATCTCTAAATTATATATGCGCATTTGAAATTCTTGTAATTTGGCTTATGAGTCTGCTGTAACATCGCTATATACAGTAAAGACATAATTATTTTCTAAAGCAGACGGGACAAGCGCGGAGCTTGGGTCCATAATGGGAATCATCAGCATATCGGAGTTTGTTGGCCCCGGCCCCCGTATCATATTAGTGCCAATGTGCATGCGTCATCTGCCATATAGGGGTCATCAGCATATCCCAATCCACTGCGAAACCCGCATGTAGATTTCGGGTGCAAAGCCTCTGATTCGGGGCAGAGACAAAGCTCTCTGAAGCACTTGTAATAGTGTCTTGTATACGACAAGGTCATTTCTTGCATATAATTATTTGTCGAGTTTTCGTGGATTTCAATGCGAATAGGCCTACATCGGTCATATAACCGCATGTGCACTGGCCTAGGTCCACTTTAAATCTACTGTCATAGCCGAATTGATCCTCTGAATCCGCCGAGACTGCCTATTCATTTCACTCAATTAACTCCACGCCATCCCTCTAAAGTAACCCTTAAAATAATTTAAACATTTTTTCACATTGATTATTTAAATTATGTATGTCTATTTTAAATTATTTGTGTCTGTTGCTATGTTTTTAACCGTTTCCATAGCTCCGACTAGTCAACATAGCTACAGGCCTAAATTGCCCCTAATATAGCGAAAACATCTATCGTAATCTCGAGACTTCTACAGCGCCCAAAAAAGCTATGTCGCGGGAACCAGCTTATTCACAGGCGCATTATTCTATAGGTTAGCGCAGATTAACGCCTTTAAACTTAGTTTGCATAGGTCAATCATACTTTATTATGCAGTATACAGTAGGCCTAAGTCGCAACGCACTTGTATAGATCAGTTAGATATCCATTCGTTTGGTCTTGTACTTAAACGGCGCTATATTAAGCGTCTTGATGCATACACATAATCGCACGTACATACATACAGCCTCACGTCTGCGTTGACTGCATCAATGTTGCTAATTGCCCTGTGTCAGCAATCAGCATTCACAACAGCTGCCTGTATCTATTTGCAGCTCAAGCATTGCCAATTGCAGGGCTACCCTTCTCAAAGTATTGCCGACCTCGGGCACTCCGTGATCGACATCCATGTCAGCATGGTTATAAGCTGTAGAAAGTAATTTTTCAAAGCATTTAAATTCACACACGCAACAGCCGCTGGTCCAAACGCAGAACATCATATGACTATACTAAATAGGTTTACCCGGAAATGATCTAAACATACAGCTGTTATAGATAGATCTGTAGAACATAGGGCTCCAGATTAAACAAAGTTATAGGGCTCCCGATGGTCAACGCGGTCAGTTGGCTTAGGGCGAAATCTTTTACGCGTGTCTTTCATTATCCTGCATATCGCATAACAAGCATCGCCCTCTCTCTTATGCTGCATTCAACCAACATTATACCTTACAGCCACGCGTATGCACAGAAGCAGAGGCCTACAGGAAACGTATACCATCGTTGCAACCTCCGCAGTAGTAGTAGTCCGTGTATTGCTCATCTTGCCAGCGTCCGCCAGGCGGCGCCAGTCGCAGCGGTGGAGTATCGATGTGGGATAATTCAATTTGGCGTAGTTTGTCGTCGGGAGCGCTCGACCGCCTAGCGGCCGGGGGCTCGGACGAGATGTGCTTTGAAAGAAAACGCAGAAGCGGCCATCACCGGGGGCCGAGCCCTTCAGGCCAGCGCCCGAATGGCTGTCTAATGCAATTAGCGTCGCCATATAATGTCGACAGAGACATCAGAAGAAAGGGGGCACATACCCCAACCTTCGCCGGCTTCTGCGACGGCCACTTCGGTTACAATTTGCAATTCAGTGCAGATTCCAACGCGGACCCGCAAGCGTACAACACGGCCATAGCGTACACGCAAGCAACGCAAGGAGGCACGGCAACAGACAGGCAAACATACCAACAGAATGACAGACAACCAGGCTTAGGCTTATCTGGTAGGTCAGAAGATGGCGCTACATAATGGCGCTTCATTTTTCATCCGTCACGATATAAAGTCTCCTTTCCGAAACAATCTCTTTCTGGCTGAAATAATGTCTCCCCCCCCCCCCGAAAACTCTATATCGGAATAAAGTCTCCCCCATTGAAATAGAATCTCCCCGTCAACGATACAAAGTCTCCCCCTACTAAAATCGCCCCTCTACTTTCGGTTGCTTTCTATTAGTTCACTACCGAACATTCGCTTCGTTTTCACTTCGGGGCCTAATAGTGGGCCAAATAGCTATTCGGTATTCGGTCGAATAGTAGCGGTCGGACCGAATACGAATATCGCAGTGTCAGTAGTCTCATGCTTTGTGTACAGTGAGTGAACGTTAACGTATTTTTGAATGTTGTCGGTAGACCTATTTTGTACACTATTCGTATTCGTGTTCGTATTCCGCCGAATAGTTGGTCCAATTATTCATATTCGGCCGAATAGTGATAATCACCTATTCGGTACAGCCCTACTTTCTAGATAATTTTAAATAGGATTTAATGTGTGCATTTTCTTAAATAAATGACATTTATGTTTATTAGTTGAACTGGACATGAATATAAAATGAAATAAGAAACTTATGAAATATCTAATGTTTAATAGCAGTATTATGTAGCATGTAATAACACTATAGGACATCGGGTGCGCTTATGTCATTTAAACGCAGTGGCGAGATTACGCACATTGTTATATAATAAGAAAATGATTCTGACTAGAAGTAGACATTTTACTGGTGCTGGTTAGCACTGGTTTCTGAAACGTTTCTATGACCAATACTGTCTTTTCTATTCGCTAATCGATGCGGTATTCCTTACGCCAGCTAGGCCTACATAGCACTAACTAGCTTCACGCCGATTCTTTGAGAGTTAGACCTACGGTACCAGTGCCACTGAAACTGTGTTGGATATTGGTCGTTCAAGATAATTAGCGTCAGACGTAGGCCTATCAGGCCAGTATTAGCTATACAAGGAGCAAAAAACAATGCATGGGAATAACTATAACTGTAGTGTACTGGCTTCCTTATACGAGCTAGCACTGGCTTCTGTCGATAATATTATATATGCGATTCTTGATGCGGATTTGCCTGATTATACCTAAGCTTCAACTGGTATCAACTGATGTGAGCTTGCACTTCATTTTCTGTGATTCTTTTGATGCGAATTAGGCCCATCATTCATACATCCATTCATCAGGCATATTAGTTGTTTATTAATGTTAGTCGGTGTCATGTTATTACCTAGAATAGGGAAGTCATAATCAGTGATTGCAAATGATATACATGCGATACTGGCTTTCTGATATGAGCTTGCTTTTCTGGCTTTCATTGATGAAGATTAGACATACCAATCACAGAACTATGGGCAATAAGCTTAGGCCTACCCATTAAATAATCGCAGCTAAACCAAACCTAGTTAGTTTCGATAGGCCAATATCAATTAAAGAAAAATAAAGCATTGTATAGTCCATGAAGTCAGTAGAGTCTTGAGATAAAGACTACTGAAGCATTTGTTGCACTACGTAATTATTTGGCTCAGAATGGAATTTGCTCACGGAGTTAACAAAAGCTAGTAACAAAGTTGATTTGTTGACTGTAAAGTGCAGACCACCAAAAATTATGCGTAGCTCAAATTTATTTCTGCCTATAGGCTTAGATGATCTCAACGAATTCAACATTAGTTAGTATATATGGGCTGTAAGTTGCATTAATAAGTAGGGCCTACTTCTTTGTGAAACAGTTCAAAATTTGTTTTGTGGATACGGCTGAGCGTGAAGTGCTGTTTAATGACATAACAAAAACAGCATATCCAGCAGAACATTCTAAAGATGAGAAACGTCGTCTACGAAAGAAATATGTTTCATTTTCTGTCAATAGTGAAGACTTGCTTTATATTGGTGCTAAAGAAAGGAGAACTCGAGTTATTGTAGAGAATGAAGAGAAGTAGCATCTTACTATATAATTATAGGTGGAGGTCATTTTGGTCAAAAGGCAACAAAACACAAGACCATGCAGCGAACGGTGTTGGTGGCCTGGAATTGCAAATGCTGTTAGAGAGTTTCTTCGAAACTGTCCACGTTGTCAGAAGGCGAATCCCTCAAACGAGACACAGCCAGCAACATTGCATAACATCAAGGCAGGTCTATCACACATCTTGCTACGCTGGGGAATCGATTTCATCGGGCCTCTGAAAAAACTACTCGCGGCAAAAAGTACACATAGTAGCTGCGACAGAATTCGAGACCAAAGAGGCTGAAGTAAAAGCCGAATCTCACATTGAAATAAACTCTCCCCGGGGGAGAGTTTACTTCAACGGGAGATTAAATATTCTGTTTTCCCGGAGACTCTGTTTCAGAATATAGTCTCCGGGGGAGAGGCGAATTTATTCTGTTACATATCCACCGGGGGAGAATCTGTTTCGAAATAGAGTCTGGGGGGGGAACTTTTAGAGGGAGACTCTGTCACGGGACACCGGCATAGTCAACTATCCGTTGACACATTTACCATGACGAAGTGATAGAGACACACCTCACTAATTCGAGGCCTGCAACCACACTTTGCACTATCCTCCACTATCCTCCACAATATCCGATCTTAGACGTATAGCCTATAGGGGCCCATCGGCCGTCTGAATATAATTTCAACTGTGGACTGTAAAGAAATTAAAAAGAAAGGCAGACCTAACTTAAAGAAAGTAACTCCAGAATCAGTTGGTAGGCCTATATAAAAATAAAATCTAATAAATTCGAAGAAATGCAATACAGACGCTTTAATATATATATATATATATATATATATATATATATATATATATATATATATATATATATATATATATATATATATATATATATATATATATATATATATATCACCTTGTCACCTTGTGCTGTCAACTCCTGGAGCTCTAGCGATCGCCACGACACACATTCTCCATTGCTTCATATATTCGAAGTCAGGTCCCTTAGTGCTTCCAGATTCATGCCAGTAACATCGTGAATCTCATCCATCCATTTCTTCCTTGGTCGACCCCGTCTTTTTTTCCCCTCACCACAAGCCAACATCATTTCCTTTTCTAGCCCATCAGATCGCATAACATGACCAAGAATCCAAGCTTCAATCTTGTCGCTTTTTGTTTTAATGACTCTTCATTCTCGACACCAATCTCCACTCGTATTGATTCGTTCGTCCTTTTCTCTGTCCATGATATTCTCAACATATATATATATATATATATATATATATATATATATATATACTTAATCGTAATAGCCTACGTGTATATTATATATACGTGTTGTGAACGCAAGATTTCTGCAGCGCTCGATGTAAGCGTAGTCATTCAATTCACTCCATGGCATTCCAAGTCACTTCAGCTAGGTTCATCTTTAGGAAACCTATCAGAACTTTGGTCCGTATACGCGGTGACGTTAAATGGCATGACGTCCTTTGACTATTGACTATCCTGTTTCTTATCTCTTTTTTGATGCCTTTGATGTAGCATAATTAGTTCTATTTTTTTACTCTCTTTTTTTCCAAATTTTATTACCCTCTTGTTGCTTCTATGTTTGATATTTTCTTTCAGTTTGTTCACCAATGTAGGCCTACGGTTCACTTTTGGTTTTTCAATTAAAGAATAGTTTAAATAATAATAATAATAATAATCAGTGCTTTTTTTCTAGAAAAAAAGGTTCCGGAACGGAACAATAGGTGCCGGAACGCAACAATTATGGGCGAGCTAAAATCACGAGAAAAACGGGATTGGGGGTTGGGAGGGGTCTCAATAAACACTGAAAACAGTTCAAAAACACTTAAATTAAATTAAAATAACTAAATTATTGTTTTAATTATTAAAATAAATAAATTATTTTTTAGGAGCTGAAAAAGGTGCCGGAACGCCGTACCGGCGCGTTCCGGCTGAAAAAAAGCCCTGATAATAATAATAATAATAATAATAATAATAATAATAATAATAATAATAATAATGCTGAAAAGTGCAGCGGGTTATGAGATAAAGAAGCTCAACGGAGAAAACTAGGCAGGATCGAGGCCATACGATCACTATAGAAAAACTTGTATGTACATTTATGTTCTGGAACGAAAGCCGAACTATCGAGCTCTGAGCAACGCATTCATTTTTTACTAGGTCCGTAAAATCACTTGTGTTAAAGAAGTGGTCTCCAGGGTATGCAGCCTCAAGTTAACTATCCGGAGCCAAGCGTGCAGTTGGTCGTCCGACTGGTCGCGTCCAGCTCTTTGAGGGTATACAGAAATCAAGGCTCGCCTGGCTCGGAACACCCTAGAGTGGTCCTGCCTGCCAGCACACCGTGTAAATGTCCAAGCGTCTCGTTTTGTAGCTTTCATCTCCGTAACTATGGTCTGTCCCGTGCACCTGAAATTGTCAGCATTGGTTGTTATGTGCGCAGTACACAAGTAGCCTATGTGCAATTGTATACGGTCTTCACAGGCTCCAACATTGAAAAGCATCTTCTCTACGGCCTACACAAAGGATCACACAAGCACTGCTATGGAAAGGCTTTCACGTGTTTTCTAACTTTAATATTGTGGCAAACAGGTCACAAAGTTTGTCTAAACAGAATTTATAAATAATAAGTTTATTTAAATAACAAAGGCCCTGCCAGCATGTGCATGGGCAAGAGATGCGCTAGTCTTAGTTGTCGGGGGTTGGGGTTCAACCTCTAGCTCTTCTTCTTCTAACCCCTCACCTAAGTAACTGCATCCTAAAGATGTTGAGAGGCAGGGGCCGGAAACTTAAATAGGCCTATCTCACGAGTCGTCAGTTGTTTCGTGTGCAACATATTAACAACATTAGATTTTGACCTGCGTTCGTGTACTTTGTTAATCTGTAAAATATTCGACCTCCAGCTCTTTGTAAACTACCAAACTAATTCTACGGTTAAGATAATAGTAATAATTTGTTTATTAATTAAAAAGATGACAAAAATGCAACAAGATTACATGATATAGTGGTAACAGACGATAACAAGTTGAACAGGAGTCGAATTTAACTGTGCACAGTGCAGCAGCCATGCAAGGCGCCCATCTGTACTGTTGCTCATCTTACAATCGCCACCTAGTGAATGACGGCTGAGTAAACCTTGTGGGGCTAGCGTGTATCGAACCCGCGTCCTTCTGATCTTCGTTCCAGCATGCTACCATTCAACCATCTCCCCGCCCCATAGATATATTCTTTGGTTAAGATAGTTCTTAAGTTTAGATGTGTTCTTTAGTTAAGATGTTCTTTAGTTTAGATATGTTCCTTAGTTAAGACACGGTAGTTCTTTAGCTCAGATAAGTTCTTTAGTCACGATAGTTCTTTAGTTTAAATGAGTTCTTTAGTTGTTAAGATAGTTCTTTAGTTTAGACGTGTTCTTTAGTTAAGATACTGTAGTTCTAAAAGGGAGACCTCGATATAAGCAGACAAGATAAAGAGATACATGTATGTTTGTATGTTTGCATTTAGGGCTGCTGACGCTGGACAGTGCAGGTACGCCTGTAAGTCATCCACAAATCCACATAAGATTGGCTCATGACAGCATATGCTGGCAGGCGGGGGCCAAGGTCAGCAGTGTAAATAATGTATGAGAGGACCCAAAACGGAACCCTGGGGCAAGCCAAACGGGACCGGGACCCATGAAGACCTAGAGGGCTCATGGACTACAGAGAAGCAACGGTCTTGCAGGAAGGAGCCAAGCCAATCAAGGAAGCCACTAGAAAGACCAGATGCGGATATAACTGTATCTGGATATAACCCAGTCCGGAATTTGTTGTGCATGTATCTGTTGTTTTTTCTTTCTGCCTTAATCTTCTATCTGATCATATGTTTGGGATGTGAATGCTTATTGCCTTCAGTCTGGAACACTGAATTGCGTCAGCGTATAATGCTGGTCTGTCCTTCGTCAAATTTCACGCAACCTGTTATCTTAGAGTGGTCACTCTAACCTCAACTGCTGCCTTAACGCTTGTCCACTCATTTGTCTCTTGCCTTGACTACTGCAGTGCCCTACATCTTCGTCTCCCGGCGGCTCGGATTGGGTGCTTGGACCGGGTCCTGCATGCAGCGGCACGAATTATTGGTTGCATCCCCAGATTTGGCCATGTCACCAATTACATGCGGGATGTATTGCAATGGCTCCCTATCCCGCAACGCATTGCTTGTCAGGTCTGGATGAGGCCCCAGTGTATTTGCAAGACTTTTGCTCAGGACAGCATTTGCTGCCAGGACGGGGGTCAAAATCGATAGGCAGGTAGGGTGCAGTTTGGTTTTCCATTCACACCCCAGACATACGACCAGATTAAGGCAGAGAGATAAAAAAGAAGAGTAGATATATGTATGACAAAAATTCCTGACTGGGTTATCCTTTACTCAAAACACTGCTCTCATAAATCATGTCCAAATTCCAAATGTTCCCCTTACTCTCTAACTGCCTCAATTCTAAACACCCTTCTCCACAGCGTTCTGACGCGTCTGTCTGCATGCCTGACCCTTGGAATCTTGTATTGACCTGGAAACCAAATTGCACCCTACCTGCCTATCGATTTTGTTTTGATGGACCACCTGTGAATAAGCTGGTTCCCATGACCTAGCCTTTGTGAGCACTGAAGAAATCTTAAGTAGAAATTATTATCCTGAAAGGATAAGCCTCATTCAATTCTGCTGTGTCAGCATCTTCCCCATATCTTAAAAATTAATAACTATCAGTATTAAATTATTAAATACATTTAATTAAAGAAATCTCGAGACTACAATTACAATTATTGAATACATGTAATTAAAAAAGTTATTATAATACTACTACTGTTAGTATTGCTCTTTGTACATACAACTAGACGTGATCTCTAAGATTGTAAAAATAATGTCCAGAGACAAATCACATCTGGAATGGCTATAACTCATAAAATTCCTACTGGGTAAAAGTGCCACGGAAGGATATGGCATTGGAGCTGAATGGTATTCTGCAGGATGTTGAAAAAAGTAGTTAGTTTCTTTAGGGTCTCCAGAAATTTGAGTTAGGCAGTGTTCCAAGTCCTCAAAGAAATCCAGCACAACGCTATCACCGGGAACAGGGTTAGTTCTTTCATCGACAAGGGCCAGCAATACAAGATGGTATGTACTTCACATTTGTTCTGGGATGCCACCAGTTCCACAGCTGCCCCAGCCAATATGGCAGTTGCTTGCCGTTACTGTCATGAATTATTATCATCATCTCGTACACACTCGCCTTCCTTCTACACCCTATTGAAGACTTTTCTCTACGATCAGGCCTGGCCCGGGAGCGCCTCTGAGTAGAGCCCTTGAAGAGGCGCTATATAAATTCTATGATTGATTGGTTGATTGATCATAATTATTATTACTACTGTTTTTGTTATATATGTCTTGATGCCTAGCTGCAGGTGATGGCCCGGGAGCGCCTCTGAGTAGAGCCCTGATGCCTTTGACTGTAACTCAGAGTTGTGACTTGGTTATACTATCCCTAAGCAGGCGCCGAAGTATTTTTCCAGTCGGAGACTTTGGAATAGAAGACACGAACCTAACGCCACCCGTCAGCTGCTTATAAGGAGCCACTCGTTCTGTCAAACAAAGTAAAAATTAAAACACTGGTTAACTATTAGACTAATTTTAAAAATTAACAACTAATGAGAGGAAAGTTAAACTTATATTGCCAACACTTAAAACACAGTTGGTTCTGCAGAAGGACAACAAGAAAAACCTATAAATTGGATTCTGACTGGCAACTCTTAGTGGAATGCAATTCACATTGCAGTTTCATTGAAGAGATGCATTGTGCATGATGCATTATAGTTATGGCCCTGTAACAAGTTGACAGACGAGATTAGCATAAATATATGACAACAGAAGAAAAACTGTCCACAGCATGATGAAACTAGGCAGAAAGAAGTGGAGGCAAGTGCTATAAATAAATTTTTCCTACTAATGTTCAACTTCAAGTAAGTGACATTCAAAACATTTCGTCTTGTGATACAATGGTGATAATTTATTCGTACTCATCACTGTGAAATGGCTGGCATCAGGAACTGATGATGATGATACGTATATACATGCCTTTTAAAGTTTTTGTAGATGAATATATATATATATGACGTACAAACAACAACACTAACAATGCAACACTGTGTCTATGTTGAACCAACCTGCTACATATTTCTGGAATTCTTTCTCCGTTGCACGACTGTTCGCTTTGCGTACAATAAACGCCACTGGCAGCTCACCCATCATCTCATCTGGAATTCCGGTGACTGCCACATCCTCAACATCTGGATGATAGAGAAGCACATCCTCCAGCTCTGCTGGGGCCACCTGTAATATGAAGCGATGGCAGAGAAACAGTTTGTGATGCCTCAACCTGCACTTCCCAAGAAACCGTCTTACTAGTCTAACCAATCAAAAGTGCACATATTCATTTGCCAACATTTCAAAAAACAATACAGAAACATTACAGAAGTCATTCATTAAATAAGACAATTTTATAAATTCTGATTTTGTTATATTAAAAAGCATTACAAAGGCACTCAATTGTTAAATGCAGCATTTGGTGCACTTGAGCCACAGATATGTGAGCTGTTGCCAAAGAGTGCTACAACGAAACAATGGTTGTCACCTGCTGTCCTTTATGTTTGATCAGTTCCTTGATTCGGTCAACAATAAAGAGAAAATTGTTCTCATCATAGTATCCAACATCTCCTACAAATAATATAATGAGACATTTTCTGGTAAACAGGTGCATTTGCGAAAATCGATGTTTGTGACTCTAAGAATCTTCTGTGTCAACAGCTGGTTAAAGATTCAATTCTGGCAACAATCCTGCCTGTAGACCTTTCAGTAGCAGTTTACCTTTTGCCTTTGTGTTGGATTCGGATAGTAAATGTTCTTTTAAAGTCATATTGTCCAACTATGGGAGAATGATGGATCACAGTAAAATTTTTAACAAGTGGTGCTTTAGTTTGAACAGCAATATAACATAAATGAAAATTTAAGCGCAACTTCAAGAAACAACTCATAGGTAGCACTCCTGACTCAACAACGAACACCCTCATTAGAAAACTGAGTAGCGATAAAAAGAGCAGCCTAACAACCTGCGACATGAACTCGGCCTCTCGTTGTCTCTTTTCTGCAAACGTTTAAAGACCATTCTGTTCGATCAAGGTTTTATTGCGTTAGGTCAGAAGCACCTCTGAGGAGTCTGTATTGAAGTGGCACTTATAAATTTACAGTTTGGGTTAAAATTACAGATGGTGAGTAAATAACTAGAAGTGGCGGAGAAACTGAGACTGTGGATTTCAGGAGAGTGCAGTGTGATTATATGGATTGCTTAGAGAATTTAAGATTAGTAGTTAGTGAGGATGGGCAAAGTAAGATAGGTAGATGATTTGGTGATCGAGTTGTGAAAAAGTGTCTGATGATAGGTAGGGTGGAACACTGGAACTACTGCAGAGAGTCATAGGTTAGTGAAAAAAAACTTTAAAAAGAATGCAGTTTACTATTTCCATTTATTTTATGTTTTGTTTGCTATACAATCTGATGACTAAACATAAATGTCAATAAGCTCAGGACAGTGTAACTGATAGCTGATAGATCCCTTGTTCATTATAATAACCATTAGAGAAGTCATTATTCGATACATTAGATTAGACTAGACAATTTAGCACCAGAACTACTGTTTTGAAAGGTTGTATCTGGTGGAAGTCAATCTGCAAATCTTAGAAATTTTAACCAAATTGATGTATGCAAGGGTAAACAGTTTACCCATGAATTTGGACATTCCGCATAGTGCTTCACTAAAACAATCACACGTATTAGGAATTTCATGCATAAAACCACCCAAGACAGGGGTATGTCACTTCCAAATTCCACTCAACAGATATAAAGCAACAAATACTGTATCCAATCCAACTTGTCTAGAGTATATTACAAAGCACTTACCCGTGTGCAGCCAACCTTGTGAATCAATCATCTCTGAAGTGGCCTTGGGATTTCCAAGGTATCCCTTCATAACAGTTGAACCACGAACGACAATTTCTCCTTTAGCCATAGGTGCACAAGCCTTTCCAGATTCCAAATCAACTATCTGCCAAGACAAAAACAGTAAACAACATCAGCTAAGTTAGTAAAGAGTTACGATGATATGCAAGGAATGTTTAATTCCAAAGACCAAAAGACAATCTTGTCTCCACCACTGTACCTAATTTCCAATATAGTTAGCAAGTAAACTCAACGCATAAAAATAAGTACTTATGCAGACACAGAAATCACCTTATTACAAGCATCACTATGAATTACCTGGAGCCTACATTTGTTAGCTTTACAGCATGACTTTGCTATAAAGCAGTCACTTTATTACATGACTATTGACATGACTTGCAAGGATCATGTTTAATTAAGCACTGGTGAATTTGGGCTCAGCCAAAGATCTGCACGGATAAATATTTCTAAAAAATCTTCTGACGTGATGTATGCGAGTGTAAATATAGTTTACATGCGAACCTGGATATTTATGTAGAGCCTTTTTATGATTCTGTAAAAGGCATTTAGAGGTTGACCCAGAGTAGTATCTTCTGACTGTCCATTCAAATGTCTTGACCACTTACATAATTCCTACATGACTTCGCATCACATTCAGTCAACAGGGAGTCGAAAATCTTAAAAGCTTCTAAAAAATTCAGTAAACTACCCAAAAGAACACCTGAGTAATCCCAAAATGTCTACCTTCATTTCCAAGGTAGGTACGAGCTCACCCACTGATCCTGCCGGAGTTACCTCATTGCTACGTGTAATTGTTCCTGTGGCTTCTGTAAGGCCATAACCTAGTAAAACATTTCGAGAACACCGATAATTAGCAAAATGTCATTACATCAAAGCTCATCATTGTAATCGAACACTTATATAGCACCACTCAGATCAGCAGTGCTCTCAACTCACATCAGTGCCAGCAGTCAAAAACGAAGGTTTTCAGAGTTCAACCCATGGTATCATTTGAAATTTACTATAAACACTTTACCTACAGTTTCTGCAAGACAAAGTCAAAGTCAACTAATAGATGAGAGAGTTTAATAAATGTGGAAACAATTCTCAACAATTTGTCGAGGTCTGTTGTCAAGATCCAAATCTGCATCAGTCAGCTGTGACCTACTATACAGATTTGTATATTTCATTCTTGAGAAAGTCAGTTCACAGATGTTGATTGATGCCAACAAAACTAACATTTCACAGTAAAATGTTGCAGATAACTGAATTTATCCTCCCTTAATGATGCATAGAAATCTCTAATAGAATGCCTTTAACTACATAGCTCTCTTAAAATCTCATTTTAAAACTCTAACACTCCAGTTGAATATCAGGGAAGCTGTATCAATATCAAATAAAAAAAATGGTACAGCAAGAAGAGCAAACTGGATTTCAAAATCTCCAAAATGTCTTGAAAACTCAATTTTTAAAGATCCGGTGGCTGTATTTTCAGCAGATTGTGTACTTAAAGTTGGAATACATAGACCAGCTTATTCACCAGTGCTATATCAAATCAAGTCTGCAATAGCCATGTCCACCTTGTCTGTTCCGAAGACAGGTCAGAGTCTGGGGAAGTCAAGCCGAGGAGACAGCAGGGTGCTACGGTGGTCAAAGATCTGCAACAGAATGCACGTAGGCCTGTATGCACATTGGCCAATAAAAATTACTGAGAACATCTAGAGAATATGTAATAATAGAGCAATTATCTTGCCTTACTTGTCTCTCACCTTTCAGCACCCTTGTAGCGGCATGGTCGCGTTACGGCGCTCTAGAAATTGTCAGTGCTATTACCTTACCTTTAAAATGTGCAATGTTAATTATCTGAATATGTAAATAAATATTCACAACCTATTATGGGACTGACCTTGTGCAACAGCTACGAGAGTTCCAGGCAGGAGCTTCATAAGCTCGTTTACTGTTTCTTGGGACAAAACAGCACCTGAACAAAATATCGCCATGACACCAGACAAGTCATACTTTTTGAAGAGCTCTGGACGTTTTGTCATCATGACTGCCACAGGAGGAACCACAGCCATTGTCAACATCTGAAAAATTACAAACACATTGCACATATTAGTCTCTCATTGATAAACTACACTTGGGATAGAATCTGATCATGTTAATGGACAGGTCCTAGTTATAATGTATCAACAGCAAGAAAGGGCTTAATGAAAAAAGCTTCAGGTAAAGGTAACGTATTTCAAACGCACCTCATTCTCTGACGTTAATCTCAAATATTCCTCAAGGTCAAATCTTGGCATGATCAAGGTCTTTGACAAGTCATTCACCAATTTCAAGACAGAAGCAAGACCATAAAAATGTGTCATTGGTAGGAAAACCAAAGCAGTTGTCAGCGTTCTTCCCGTATATCGGCCACTGTAAAAACAGCACAATTTATGTCAATGCAAATAATACAAAATTATCACAAAATAATATACCACTGTGTGCTACAGTAACAAGACCTGGCTGGAAACCGAAGCTAATAAGTAAGTAAGTATATTCTTTATTTGACCAGTTGACATAACGCACTCTGGTTTACATACATGTCAGACAATTAAAACATTTAGAACATATATAGCATCTTAATCAAAAAAGTCTTTCTCATTTGACCTTCGGCCTTAGGTAATGTCCGATTGTGAGTTCTTGGCCATAAGGTATATCCAGTGTTCTTTATAGGTGGTAATAATTCATGCAAGACATGTCCCGGGATACTCAAAACATCAGAAAAAAGGCAGGAGTCAATTTTGTTTTTTTGATCTTCAGCACAGCCACACACGACAGGAAATGCAGACCCTCTTGCTCCAATGGCAGCATGCAGAATGGCGACGGATATTATAACCTTAAGATATAAATTTGATCCCCGTCTAATTTGTGGAACTGTCACCAAGTGCAACTACTACAGTTGAAATACTTTTCTATTAATGAAGAAGTCACCGTTAACAAGACCTGCTCCAACAATGTATCTGGGCCTACTTCACATTGTTCATTTCTGCCTTTGCCTCACCTAATCATATCTGGTATTCATACATGTATTCAGCAATATTATTCGTATCCCACCAAATAATTAAAACTGTTGTTTGGTACTATTTGTATGCGCTTCACGGCATGGCCATTTCCACTCTTCCTAAACATTACAAATATAATACTTAAAATTGATCTGCTCATTCCCTGGGTGAGGTCTGCCTTAGCTCATTCTTGCTCTTTTGCTGTCATGGGCCCATCCCCACTTGCTCGGTTCTCTCTCTGTGTTGTTCATCATTTAAAGTCTTTTCTGTTTCTGAGAGGCTCACACACTGAGAGTGCCTCTGAATAGTTCGCACTTTGAGAGGCGCTTTATAAATTCCCAGATACCATACCATACCATAAGACATCTTAACATTGCATCTTGGTGCAGTATGTACACTGTACAATGTAGTGAAGTTCAGCTGTACAAACAAATAAAGTTAAACTATGCAAGTCTGCTTAGTATTTGGATGACGGGGTGACTATTCATGCAATACCAGGTCATCCATTGTGCAGCCATCCATCCTTTCAAGGCCTGTACATGAAAACAAACACAATTTGATGGGGTTTAAAGAGATCCCTACTGCTGGACTGTTGAGGTCACATTTACACTACAGCAGAAATAATCAGAGGTCCTATACGTATGAGCAGGGTCGCCGCCAGGCTTTAAAAAATTGGACGCATACCCGTCCCGTCTCCTCCCATCCTCTGTCTGCCATTCGTTGTCATACACTGAAAATGACTCATAGGTACTCATAAAAATACAGTATAACACATGCATATGATATCATATGATATTATTTATACATACTGTGTTGTAAACAAAATTACACAGTGAAATTGTCAAAAATATCGAAGCGATACCTAATCCTTGTGTGGATTTGATTTTGTGGGTGGACGCACGTGCGTCCAGTGCGTCACGCTGGCGGCGCCCCTGCATATGAGAAGTTCTGTAGAAGCAAGTAGACAAATGCCTGCTTTACTTTTGACCAACAATACATCAGTTTGTCTGACCTTGTTATCTCAAGGGCATGCACCATGTTGTTGTGAGTCAGTTCCACTGCCTTCGGTAAACCAGTGGTTCCACTTGAAAACAGAATCACACATGTATCATCTAATTTGATGCTGCGATGACCAGCAGCTGAACGATTAGGACCTGGCAAGGTCAACGACATGAACTCGTAATCATCAAGCGTAAACAGTACCTGTTGGAGTCAATAAATAGAAAAAATCAGACAGATTGATCTTGCTTACAACTGAAACAAGTTTCATAAAAAAGAATCATTATTATGCCTTATATTTCTTTCTCTATCATACAATTTGTGTGTCATATCTGCTAAACAGTTTATGATATCATCCATGAAGTACAAGTAAACACATTAAACAAAGTGTGTAACTCTATGCAACAAGGTCACTTAAGCCTATCAAATAAGTCAAATAAGCCTATCAAACAAGGTCACTTAAGCCTATCAAACAAGGTCACTTAAGCCTATCAAATAAGTCAAATAAACCTATCAACAGAAGTAATGCAACCAAGGTAGGTCAGCCTATCCAAAAAACACAACGCATGTCATATCAATACAATAAACCCAGCCTAGGAAAGTCAAGATACTCAAAGAAGTAACCCAACCACTACAGGTCACGGTATCACAACAAGTAACCAAACCAAGCAGGTCAACCTATGATGTACATTTTCATACCCGAATTTGTGATTGATTAAAAGCTTCTGACACTTTAGACCGGTTATTTGGCTTCACCAAAAGGAAAGAACACTTTGCCATCCCAATGCTTCTTTTTCCTTCCTCTGGAACAAACAAGGAAAACACAGTAACCATTCGGAAATGCACGAGGTGATTTAATACCAGAACATCAGAAAGTTGTTATACTACTGTCTTTGGCAGCTACATCACAAACCACTTTACACAATACAACAGTAACTCTCCTTACAAAGTTCAGAAGTGCAAGGTCATGTTATAATACGCTTACTTTCTATAGCGGAACTAATTTTGGATCCACTTTCAGATCACTTAGAATGGAAGTTATAATAAAGCAAGTTATAATTGTTATCTGGTGTAGCATGGGTTCTAAGTGGCTCAGAAGACAAACCACTGCAAATTCAATAATATATATTCATTTATTGACAATAATATAATATACTTCAACTGAGTCAACCTGTTACAAATAAGTAGGACATACAAGGAAGCAAGTGTCTTGTCTAGTGAAGCAACTATGTTTAGACTATATAGTCGGTCTTTCCAGTAAATGTGTTATTACTTTACTCGTGGTGACTTTTTACTTTATAACGCGTCCACGGGTTACGCTTATGTTATGGCTTTGATCATGTGAAACTGACGATTTAGCAAAGCAACATAACCATCAACGAAGGAAAAGTTGTCTAGTTGTGTTGTTTGTATTGCACTTCAGCCAAAGATCTTTAAGCCAAAGAACCATACTTCTAAGGACTGTGCTATACAGAGGAGCTGCAAGCAATAACTTTTATTACCTTACCTTACTCTACCTCATCAATTAATACAACCAAGCTAGTTGCCTGCTGTTAGTGAAGAGCCAATCATTGCCACAACAGCTCCAAGCTTCCACGCTGCCAGAGAAGCCAGAAACATCTTGACACTGTTGGAGCACCAAACTCCAACAACATCTCCACAACGTACTCCATGTCTTGTCATGTCATTTGCTATCCGTGTTATGGTGTCAATCGCTTGCTGAAAGGTGAACTGCTGGCCATCCGAAGTGTCAACCTATAAATATCACCTTAATGGTTATTCATCATCATCATCAGTACCTGACGCCAGCCATTTGGCGGCGATGGGTACGAATAAATGATCTCCATTGTCTCGTGATTTGATTCATGTCATATTAGTAGTACCTTTATTGCATGTCACTGTGTGTGTGTATTCAGCTGAACATTTCTAAAATAACTCTCAAAGGCCCTCCTCATTAGTCTAACCAACATCAGACCTAATTTACAGTCATGTTCACCTGTAAGAAAATGTGATGCCTCAGAAGGATTCTAAAAAACCACATCATCAATGAAAAGATCAAGGTAATAACATCATCCAAAAATCCCACTTCCATCATTCAAGACTGCCAACTCCAGTTCTCTAATCTCTATCCAAGTTGCAAAAGCTCCACCTTATGAGGACCACGGGAGACCACTGTGTGTTGCAATGAATAAAAAGCCAAAAAGGTTCTGAAGATAGCATATAATAGACCCATAGCCTTGCAACGAAAAGGATTTGAAACAATACAGATTTGCACTGCATACCATACACATAGCTATTCTTATCTGAATTTCATTTCCAGAAAAAGAAAGAAATAGAATTAAATGACTAGCAAAGATTACACTTTTGAAATATAAAATAACAGAAGCAGATATCTTTTAAGTAAAACTTTACCCACCAAAGCTACTTCATCCAATGCGTTAGCCCAATCTCGGATGACAAAACTGTACAGGTCAGTCTCAGGAAGTTCAGGTTGTGGCAATGAACTTCTAACAATATAATTATCTCCCATTGTGTCACAGCTAAGATTGACCACAGGCCTTGCTTAGACAAAGATCGACCTAAAAACAGATATAACAGAAATAAGAAAGACTGTGCATGGACAAAACTAACTCAGAATTTAAGAATGGTTTATTGTGGATCTGACTAATTATTGAAGACAAGTAACAGTCCCTAAGCTATCCCCAAATTGGATATGACAGGCCAGTGACTTAATTTTTTCTTGACATCTGCATATGAGGGCAAATGGCCAGCCCTCTCCCTCAGTACTTGATGTACCCACTGAGTGTATATGGTCAGGGTACTCGTTGAGTTCACCATCCAGTGCAAATGAATCCAAAAGTCAGGAGAGAAATTTCTTTCCTGACGGAGGTTTAAACCCACAACCTTACTTTTGACAGTCCAGCACACTAACAACTTGTGGATCATGCACCCTGAGTAATAAATCAGTACTAATGTCATAGTTTAAAAGCAGAGCTCTTTGTTAACCAAATGCATCTTTAATTATATCTAGTGGTAAATGTGTGACCTTATAAGCTGTTCATGTTATAGTTTTGTTTTCTTGTTATAGTTTTGTTTTCAAAATGTATGTAATCATTGTATACATGTAATGCATGTGTGCTTGTCATATGCAAATAAAGGCTACTTACTTACTTACTTACTTAGTTTTCTTAATAACTCAGACCAAGATTTGAAGTTCTTTGTTTGCATTCATATTACCTTTAAGAGTTTTACCTTGATATAGTTTTTCAATTTTAAAAGTTTGGATATTTTTTCAGAAGCAAGCTCAAAAAGGTGATCGATGCTGTGTAAGCATGATCATATGAGCGAAAAGAGTCAGTCTGCATGAAGGACGAGTATCATAAGAGAGTCTGGAGTGCACTGATACACGATCCAACTCCTGATGAACATGAATTATTTACATAATTCAACGGATTCTTCCTTTTCACCTTTATGTAGCAAATGATTTTGATATTTTGATCAACAGGTTAAACATGCCAGGATATTCAACAGTATTTTTCTGACTGAGAGCAGTAACATGAGTTTCATTATTAACAGAGTTACACTGTGGACCACTGGACCTGTTAACACACTTGAGGTTAAATTAGAGGACGTGCCTTATGATACATGCACATTTGGCCATGCGTAAAAAGGGATGATGCTGAAAAAATTGAATCTTTAATGCTCACTGCATTTCTTACACAGCGCGTTAACCAGTATGGCACAATAAGTTAACACTTCGGACGCTGATGTTGACAACAATAGACATTACGGGCTGAGGGCAGTTGTTGACCGAAGTCAAAATCTATGGGTAGATGGCTGCAATCAGTGCTAATTGTCAACAGAAATCGATGAAGTAATATAGTTTAGTTTTATGCACTATAAGCCAGCACTGAACACGCGATGGCATGGGTTTGACTTACTGCAACAGAACCTGGATGACCTGCATTAAATCATATATATATGACCCAGTGCTAGAGTTTGCCGATAATATGGTGAAATTACTGTGGCGAGATGTAAAACAGCAACATGCTTCTCGATAGTTCACACAAACAACTGAACATTTTCCAGTCAGACGTAAGTAAGTAAGTATTCGTTTATTACTAACGTAATGATATGAAAGAAATATAAACTGGTCTCTGCGATCTTTAGCAACAATTCTATAACAACAGGGTGAGAAAGCAGCAGTGGCGTCACTAGGGCCGGTGTCACCTGGTGCGGTAAGTCATGGTGTCACCCTAAAAAAATGTGATGACCTTTTTTTTAGAAATTCGTCCCCCAAAAAAAGTGATGACCTTTTTTAGGAATTCGTCTCCCAAGAAATTTTATGACCTTTTTTTAGGAATTCCTCATCTTGCAAAAATTTCATCATTTTCTTATGTTGGGTGTCACCCCCCTCTGAGGGTGTCACCTGGTGCGGTCCGCGCCCCCCTCGTGACGCCACTGGAAAGCAGCATCGTCAATGCAACACGTGTTGCAACTGTAACTTACCAATGCATGTGATTAATCGCCTTGAATATATCTTACAGTTCAAAATTATCACATATAGAGTGACATCTGGTGACATACACTGTCAAACATTCACCAGACTACATTTTACATGATTAGAAAAAATATCAGTTTGACATAATGAAAAGAACTTTTCTAAAAAAATTCTGCCTACAGACCAAATTAAAAAATTACATGATCTCGAAAGCGTTAATAGCTTTGGTGGTACATAACACCACTTCACGTTAGGCAGAACGGTGCATAAACCAGGAGCTTGTTAACAAGTCCATAGGCCTACTGTATTACTCCATCAGCTGTCACAATTGACTGACTGAGCAATATCAATAAATTAACGCAACACACAATAATTGCGCTAAATAAATCAGTTCTTGACGCTGCACAGTAAAATGCCCGATTACACAATACAGTTGCTTTACCTCAGTCAGTGTAAAACTTGACCAATCTTCTTACCGATTCGATCCACGGTACGGTAACTTCAATGACCACACATCTGCAGGTTCAGAATGCACTTTGCTATGTAATACTTCTAGACATGTCGTCCTCGATTACGACCCATGATTACTCTCACTCCTTTCGTCTAGGACAGAATCAAAGTTCACGCCACCTCAAAATATGAAACCTGTTCAAAACACATTTCGTAAATAAAGTAGGCTACATGTACTTCGGTTTATTAAAAATTATAACTGACGGAATCTCAGCTTTCCAGATAATTATGCGGGCGTATGATTAGTCCAAAAGTTTATTCCGAACGATAAGTCTTACACATTACACTCGCCCAATAAAAGTCGAAGCCCAGTTTAAAAAAGGCTGCATTATGCCATGCCAAAATAATTTCCATCGACGGCAACGGCCTGCGTTGCCATATGTTAAACTCTGGATCCATTGAGCCAAACACATGTACGCTAAAAAAAAGTCTTAGCATACGTACACTCACTTACTTATTTAACTACAGCAAGGCTCTGTGCCAGAGGATCCAAAAGGGACGGAGCCATGTTCCCTTCATCTGCAGCATAATCACGATGTAAGAAATGTAAGAGATGTACTTACATAATACATTATGGTCTGAGTCTTAATAATAGAAGGGCCACAAATATCACAAATGACGAATTTTTTACTCCGTTCATTTTACAAAACGTAATCTTAATCATGAATTCCTAATTTCTTGTCGCTATTTTAAAGCTAAGCGCAGGGCCCCATCTTATTCACGAGCGCTGTGTCGTTTCAGAGTGATTGTTCGTAGGCCTAATCGTAGGCCTAATCGTAATCTCGAAATTTCTACAGCGCCCACAAAAGCGAAGTCGTGGGAACCAGCTTATTCACAGGCGCTCAATCACATGATTCACATCACAATCGTTAGGCGGGGTGGGTGTGTGAAAAAGATTGTTAAGAGATACCTAATGAAGATCCGAGTTCGGTTGCCAGAGAGACCAGAGAGAGGAGGCAGAGAGCTGCTAAGGCAGGTTTCGTTGACGACGAGAAAGAATTTAACGGAAGGCGACAGATTGGATGTGTCAGGGCAGGAATTTCTAAAGAGGTGTGGCTTAATTTACTTGAAGTGTTAAGCCTAGTGAGGTGTCGACAAATAGAAATAATTAATCCTGTATCTCTGACAGCCACGCTCGTGGATTTACGCTAGGTCTAGGCCTATAGGCCTACAGCCAGTTAACGCAAAGCAGCCAACTGTTGGCCCAGTTGAACGTGGCTATCTGGGTTATAGGTAGGCTGTTTGGGTTGTGCTTAACTCGAGCCATGGAATATACAATTCCTCCAGAAATTCCAAACCATCCGCTGTCGCCAGAGTCTCCTAGAGATTGTAAACTCGAAATGAAATCTGATGTAATCGTTGCCGTTGCCGATGAAGGCAGCTGTGGTCTCAGCATTTGGTCCAATGCAGACAATTTTGAAATTTTGAAATTACGAACTATAACTAAAATCTTTTGCTGTAATTTACTACTCTGTTCAGCTAGTGCATACTTACTTAAATGCTGTTCTTGGGCCAGTAAAAGTTAAGCAGGTGTCCAAAATTTTAATTGGCAAATACAGCCACGCCATGGAAACATTCGGTAGAATTTGAGAAGATACAGTGGGAAACCAGATGAGGCAGCTTAAGAAATATGCTTGTTACAATTCCTCGAAAGAGTTTACGTGACCTTTGACGATCACTGATCGATCAGTTAGAAACTTAGAACGACTGGAGAAAGTCTAAGCGCAGTTGTTTCCCGGAAGTGAATTGAATGATCCCTGTAATTGTAAAATAACCGATCCCGTCTTGTTGTTGTTATTTCAACATGGCGGTCGCGCAATAATTCATTGCACACTCGAAATTTACAATTTTCCGTCTAAGTTTAGAAATTGTTAGAATTAAAGGCCAAATATTGTATATAAAGAAATGGATAAAGGTTTGTAATTCGGAATGTTTAAGAATATCTGATTACTGTAGTTATTGTTTGCTTTGTTGATCGGCCATCGTGGCTATCCTTTGTGGCCTATACACACGTAATTTTAATTTTGTAGACTGAAAGCGCCCGATTTTAGTTTCGATAATCAGTCAGCTGTGATCCAATTTATCAAATAAACGATTCATGTGCCAGACTTGTTTTCTTCTATGAAAGTGATGTATGTTGTATTTTTTTTACCATGGACGAATTTTCACACACGATCTCGTTTTTAGTTTCGTTTAATTACAGTAGCTTTCCGGAAGGGGGTAGTTAGCGATCTGTATCCTTGCTCGTGACTTAAAGAGCGTTGCTATCACATTAGATTGATTCCAAAGTATAAATGATATTCGTGAAAGTTTAAACTTAAAATGACAGTTTAAACAGAGGTTCTCGCTATAGTAATTTTCAGTTTTTCGATGAATGTGTTTAGTCAATCCAGTCTGAGCTAAACACAAGCGAAGTATAGATATTTATATGTCACCTTTACATGATTCAAAAAGGCACAGCATGCTCAGTCATATATGTGACCTCAATGGAGAAAAGGATCCGGCAAACTTGCAGTACTAAGGTCCCTCATATACACGCTACATATGCGTACCAAAGGACATCATTAAGGTGATTGGTTGACCTGTTTTCTGCCCGTCTATGTATAAGGCACAAGAGGTCGCACTTTGGCAATAGCCTATCCAAAGCCTAGTGTCAATGGACACCAACAAGAGTGGCACGCTGAACTCACTAATAACCCAGGCATATCAACTAAGTACAATATGCAGCTAATTGTTGTCAGATTAATGAAACAGTCAAATTTTTGGTGGGTGTCTGCATCGTGAGGGTCGGTTAGGGTGTCTTTGCATCGTGAGAGTTGGTTAGGGTCAGGGTAAGCGTTGTGAGGGTCAGTTAGGGTTAGGGTGAGTGTAGCCTATGTATTTGTGCGACTAAAAAGCTATACCTACGGTATAGTTATCACACGTATCACAAGTTAAATAGATAAGTATCACTTATTAAACGTGTCACAAGTTAAACATTTCACTTCCATAAACCTATTAATTAAAAAGGTTTCGTTCTTGTGATTGTATCTCTTGTTATGCTTAGTTGGCGTGTGATTGGGTCAGCCAATAATGGTGTGCTTCCGATTTAACTATGTAGCGTTATATGAAGCGTGTATATGAGGGACCTTAGTACTGCAAGTTTGCCAAGGATCCACTTGTCGCTATTTAATAAAAATGTTGCCTTCACTAAGATCGTGAGTACATTGAAATTTGTCTTTGCATCCAATGAATGCATCTTGGACTCGTTTCCAGCAAGCTGTTCCATTGCTGTATTAAGAACAAATTCTGTTATTAACTGAGACGTGGTTTTGGATTTTCCAATATGATTTATCACAATTGATATTTTGTGCTATCTTGAAAACAATAAAAACAAGTAGACAATAGGTGCTATATTTTTTTGACTAATATCCTGAAGATATGGGCTTGTGGAAAATTCTTTTAAGTTAATTTGTGACAAGTGGTCTCCTTTCTGGGTTTAGATCACATACAATATAATTCTAACTAATTTGTTACCTGTATCGCATCGGACAAAGCACACCTTTCTGGCATATAAACAGTTTATTTATAGTTGTATTTATATCTGTTTAATAGAAGAAACATTGTACTTGAAGAAAAGCATCCCATACATGAGTTTTCCAATGGTTTGGTAAAATTGAAAGCAACTTTTGCCGATGTTTTTGCTACATGTTTGCATCCAGCAATTTAAATTTAAATGGTCGCATTCCCTTCTAGGTCGCTGGCTGGTTCTCTTTAGTCATATGTTTTTAATTCATCAGCCAAGTCAAAAACAATATCGTTCAGCCAATATTTTAAAGGCTTCAAAAGCAAATACATTTGGTGATGTAGAGGTTTCGGGATTTGATGACGGAAAGTGTGATGATCTGTACAAGGGCTAAAAGCAAACATGAGCTCATTTTTTAGCCACTTCTCTGTAATCTAATTTTCTGTAATCATCAGTCATGTCTAAGAAATGCATTGTTTTACCAGTTTTGGGGTTTGGAGACAGTGATGGCGACAGATTTTTTAGGGCCTGTTGATTAGAAAAACCGTAAACTCATTTTGGGATTAAATTCATTGAGTTTTTAGCTCTTAACCTTTTGCTGCAAGTTTCAAAATTTTACGAGTGACTACATTTACCAGTATTTTATTCTATGCATGAAATTTTGTATGGTTTTTTTAATTTTACAAATCTGATTTAAAAAATCTTCATAATTATCAACTTAGAGGTAAACATGTGAACTGATCAAAGTTTTATGACAGAGTTCTGTTGAAGAATAAAAGATGAGCCAAATGAAAAATAACATGTCTATATTTTAGAAGATTTTGAGTGTTTACATTCTTTTGAACTAGTAATGGTCAGTATATTCACCAAAAACAACTTAAGAGTTAACGTTTTGAGTTTCATTGTGGCCTTTTGTAGAGTCATTGGCAGCCAGTGGGGAACCAGACCTAAGCAATTTCAACAAAAATCCACGTGTGAAGCTTTACATTCTAAATGAAAACCGTGCCTGGGATGATCAGGGAATTGCTCACGTGACGGCCATGTTCGTCAACAAACTCAAAGGAATCTCTCTTGTTGTACGGAAAGAACACGAGTGTAAGACAATCTTACTGAAAATCACACGATGGCACAGAAATATGATAAATATTGATTTTGTAGTCTTAAAGAATAATGCATTTTATATGAATTGAATATGAATGGGCTAGTTTCACTTTCAGTCCTAATTTGTCTGGCGCTCTTTAATTTATCTCCAGCCTGTGAATAAATTTAAACAACTTGACTCAATGGCGGAATACACCAATGGTGGAGTATGTGGCATTCAAAGGTGCATTGAAATAGAGTGTAAAATTAAATTCAGATTTTGTGTGACATTTATTTGAAATGATGACCAACTCAATGACATGACCTTGTGCAACATGATCTGAACTTGAGATGTTATTTTCTTTTTAGTTACTCTGATGTTAGAGTCTAAGATACAGCCATACACAGCATATCAAAAACAGCAGGTCTGTATTTCCGTTCAGTGTTATTAATTTGATAAAATCCTAACTTATAGGATAATATAGGTTCATTACTCTGTGTTAATTTTACATCTTTGTTGTGTAGCTTTAGCTGACATATAGAATACTAGGTTTCAATAACTCCTGGAACTGTTCTCTTTGTCCTCCTCTTTCTTTGAGTTAAATGCAATGGACACACACAATTTGGCCATCATGTGTGGTTGCCAACATTGTTCTTTGTAATTTAATATTGATGTACTGTATTGGATTTTGTGATATTTGGCTTATACTTTCATGAATTCATTTATTGCATTTGAGTATGTGTCTTGCAATGGGTCTGCTGTTGTTTTGTGTGGCTTTGAATGTTGTTTTGTGTGGCTTTGAATGATGTAGACATCTGTTGCCAAAATGCCAGTATCTTGCCTTAACGCTTTGCTGCAGACACAAAATGACACCTCAGAAAACTGTAATCGCAAACTCCAGATTTCTAAACCATCGCGTTTTGTCAGAGGGTTGTCTAAGATGTCTATGGAAGATCTGACTCCGGTTGCCAGAGAGAGGAAGTAGAACTGCTTAGGCGGGTTTCCTTGTAAAGAAAGTTTTGAAGAAAAAGGATCGTCTGGATGAGGGTAGCAAATGCTTGAAGAGGTCGCACTTCAGTTTGGAATGGAAAGTCTGTGGGGTGATAAATAGAGGAGCCTGAGGCAGAAAACTTCCAGTGCAGGTCACAGCACAGAATTGCGACATTATAAGTGCACCTACTAAAGCAGTTGACATTATGGAACCAGAGGTGCTCTTATGCAAACAAGTGCACTGTTAATTAGGGCGATAAATGATCTACAATTTTCCCGTTGGTGATTTGTACACATATGGGACTGTTGCAGTGATTTTAGACCTGAAAGTTGACAATCTATTATGTTTTACAGCCACAATGTTGATGAAGACGAAATTTGGCATATGATTTTTGACACTTTGGAATCAGATGAAAAGCTAATTTTGACAGATTTCATGCTTAAGTCTACCATTAGGAAATAAAGCTAATAATACCTAAATATAATTAGCATGACTGAATATTGTACGCATTTCCTAGAGGCTGGAGTGATTTCCATTTTTACAAGGTTAGATTTATTTTACAATGTGGACCCAAGTTTGCAGAATACCTTATTATCGTGGTATATTATGCACGTGTGTATAAAGTGCACCCGCCAAGTTGCAAAATTTATTCAAATGTAAATATCTTAGTACCTATGTATAATGCGCTGGTGAAGTTCTGTGTGCCCACGTGATGCAAACACGAAATCGGAGGCATTAAAATCAGTACTATAAAATCATTTGAATGAGATCTATGACAATGACCTGCTGTGAAAGTTCTATCAAAAGCGAAACTACGACCTTTGAAATCATTTTGTGGTAAAAACAGCTGTTGACAGGTGCATTATTGTACTTACTTGCAGTCTGACCGCTCTAGTATACATTTATGTCGATGGAATAAAATTAACAACATCCGGTAAAATGGTGTTCTTGTCTATTATTTTTAAAACATAACCATGCTCTCAAAATGGAATTATAAAAATATTTAAAATGCTATAAAAATTTTTTTTATAAAATTAACATAATAAATTCAGGTTAAATAAATTAAGCCAATAAAATATAAGGTGTTTCAGTCGATGTAGACTTGTTCTGTTGCTTTCTGTTAGTACTTGAGTGGTCTTCACACGTGGTTAGTATTTGCCTTAAATGAGTAAGAACTTTTTTATGTAGAATGCGCAGTTGTGCACTCTGACTTTGAGCAAGTTTTTTACCGGAAAAGTGCACATTATGCCCGAAGTAATATGGTATATAATCATCATAGCAATCTTGTGTCGTTGAATCATTGATGACTTTCAATTATTGAGTTGTTCTGAATAGTTGACATCTGTCTGGCTTCTGCTATGTTGGATCCACGAAGCACAGAACTGGGAGTGGGAATTTTCTTCAAACTGCCAACTTATGGTCCATCAGTTGGTAAAAAATGTTATTCTTAGAAATGTTAATATTAACTTTGTGTGCAGAATTGATTAATTTAGTTACATTTTTGTTTTTAAGGAAACTTTGATTGTTTGGTCGGAACCTGACAGTTTTGACTACGCTTTGAGCTTTCAAGATAAATCTGGTTGTGATGAAATTTGGGAGAAGATTTGCCAGGTAATATTTATCATGCCATGATAATCATAACTATAATACTTTGTATTAAATTTGTCTAAGCAATAGTGCTGTTTAATTTATTTATTTTATTCATTTAAATCAGTGTTGGGTTGTATTTCTGTAAAAATTATCTTCAAAAATATATATTATGGCCAAATTTTGGTATTTACATATTCCATAATTACACTGGAGCAAATGTGAACATTTTATCTAAAATATTTCATGTGTTTAGGTCACATGGTATTTTAATTACTTTCTGATGCAAAGGGAAGTTGAATATGTTTATTCTCTATTCATTGTCTATTTCTGTGACTGTTCTTTAGTATTTATTTTAGAATATTAGTGATTTAGTTGAGTTAATCATGAGAATTTTCATGTTAATTAACAGTCAAAGACTGAAGTTTTGTTACACTTATTCAGATTGGAAAACTGTTGCCATACATACATACATACAGCGCCTCTGAATAGTTTCCTTGAAGGGTAGCTATATAAATGCTCAGTTGATTGAGTGATTGATACTGAAACAACTAGAGCTGCATGAGAAACTTGTGTAAACTAGTTTTCAAAGAGATAAAAATGATATTAAATATTGACAAAAATGTCATTGCTGTTGCAGGTTAAACCCGTTTGAATTTTTTGGTACTTTGTCTCGTGTCTTTAAACTGACTACACATTGATGTACGATTTACTTTTGGGTCAGGTGCAAGGAAAAGATCCATCGGTGGAGATCACCCAAGATGTACTTGAGCCGGAGGCAGAAGAAATGGATGATGATCACTTTGAGGATATGCACGACACAACAGCTGGAGTCAGCCTTCCACCTTGTGAGCTGAGCCGCCTGGAGGAGATATCGGAGCTCTTCAATGCTTCGCTGCTGACGCCAATCAAACGTGAAAAGCTGACGATCTTGATCGAGAACGAGGGATATATAAAGAAGCTGATTGATCTCTTCCACATGTGTGAGGATCTGGACAACCTCGAGGGTCTTCACCATCTCTATAACATTTTCAAAAGCTTGTTTCTGCTGAACAAGACCGCACTCTTTGAAATCATGTTCACCGACGACATGATATTTGATGTAGTGGGGGTCCTCGAGTACGACCCGGCCTCGCAGCAACCGGTCAGGCACAGAGAATTTCTGCGGACACAGACGAAGCTCAAGGAGGTCATCCCACTAAACAATACGGAGTTAGTTCAGAAGATTCATCAGACTTATCGGGTGCAGTACATACAGGACATGATTTTGCCAGCACCGTCAGTGTTCGAGGAAAATCTGCTATCGACGCTGACTTCATTTATTTATTTTAACAAAATGGAAATTGTTACAATGATTCAGGTTTGTTCTGCTGATTTTTAATGTCTTGCATAAATTTTCATTATCCATTGCTGAAGTGTTTCCTTGAAATGGTGTTGCATACATGTCTCATTGTATTTGGTTCGGTCCTGTTTGACCAGCTTTTGCAATGTTTCACTATACTGGACTTCTTCCCAAGTTGTGGTCATCTTTCTTCTCTTAGTAGCTGTTGCTCGCTGAGGCATTGTATGCACTTTTGAAATGACCTATCTCTGCCACTGACACTTCCATGGCAGTCATTATATTCTAACATCAGGTTGGCTGCATTTCTTAATAATGGTCTGAATGTTGTGTTTTTTATTAATATTTATTATCTATTTTAACTGCTTATTTGTTTTAAGTTATTACATAGCAATTTATGTTGAACTGATCGGTTTTCTCATTAGTTAGTTTGACATACTTTCTTTTTTTGTTCAAGAACTGTAGCTTTCTGATTTTTAGGGCTGCTTCTTCTGTAATATTTTAGACTTGTGAAGAAAGGTTTATGTGGCACAGTGGCCATTTTTTTTAAGTGCTCGGCATGTAACATGGAGAATACAAGTTTGAGCCTTGTTCAAGGCACTTACTGTGTAGGGACCTTGAACAAGTCCTTTGGGGCACAATTGCTATGCGCCATCAACGTTCTGTCTTATGGTCGTGCGCCCTTCTGAGTTGTGTTGTATTATTGTATTGTTAATTGGGCTGGGGCATCATTGAATGTACCTGGTGCAATATTTGTGCATTATTGAAATTACAAGATTAGTTTATTGTATAATTTATATAATTACAATTCTGATCTAATGACTAACTTGTAGCACCTTTATTCTAATGTCCAAGACATCCATTAATGGTTGCATAATGGCAAAATTGCAGTCAAAAATTGTAATCCATTGCAAAGCCGCTTAGAAATCATATAGATCAGAGACACTAGAAACAGAGTATGATGGGTGTACAAGTTGATAGAGATGAGTCTGAACTGTAGACATGAAATATGGCAGCACATTAACAGAACGGACTAAAATGTGACAGCGATTCCCAAAGCTACAGACTAGCAATTGAGAAAGTCGAAGAGCTCAACACTATTCATGTGTGGGGTACATCAAACTTACCTCATCCAGTCTACCATATATGGCTCTTAATGGCTGCACGGTTTCAGTGTGCACTTCTGAACATTGAAAGGAGGGCATTATCAAATTACATTTGTATTGTATCAAGAGTAGCAGTATTTATTGATTGAGTACAATATCTGTTTGTATGGGGTGAGCATGGAACAGAGATAGATTGGTTGGTTAAAATGTGGTTAAAATGTAGTACTATTGTGAATGAAAAGAACAGCTGCATGTTATCAGCAAACAAGTGGAGTGCTGTTGGTAAGTAGTGAACTGGTGTATAATGTAAACAGGAGCGGACCCGGTGCTGAACTTTGTGTCACGTCCTAAGTCTAAACACTGGATGCGCAAGTATGTTGATTTATGTGAATTGATTGAGAATGGGATGTGGGTAAGATGCGAACCAACTGAGAGTGGGACCAGATAGACCGAGACGATGTACGGTCTATCTGGTCCTATATGTGATTTGTGTATTTGAACATGTATATAATGCCAGGTAAACACTTGTCAGTGAACTTAAAGTAGGTTATCAGACAAATGACAGAGTTGACCTTCCATTGTGTTTATTTTGAGCAGTATTAATTATATCTTAGTTGGAGGCCTACTATTTCAGCAGAGACCATGAAATTAGCCTATCCTGATTTATGTGTTTTTATTTGGTGGAATTGCTGTAATTGATAAGTAATGTCAAATCCATATAACTGACAGTTTCAGTTTAAATTTATATTTGGTTTTCTGCTGTGTAGAGCACTAGTCTTGGTATGTGTAAAAATGAATATTTTCATACTATAATAGTCATTTATTTTAACAATGTGGATATTGTTACATTGATTCAGATTGGATCTCATGGTTTTTACTGGCACTAAAACAGTCTATAAAAAATCCTAGAATCTAATACATGTAATAGTAGTTTTAAAGTCATGTTTTCATCTGATCCTAGTAATGAAAACTCACTCTGTAGCACTAGTTTTGAATGTAGTTTTGTGATTCTGATGATATTTTTCTATTTCAAGGAGGACAGCGAATTCCTGAAATTGCTTTTCCGTCAGCTGGCAGATGATGAAACGGACGATGACAAGCGGCGAGATCTTCTGCTATTCCTCAAAGAGTTCTGTACATTCTCTCAGACCCTGGCTCAGCAAAATAAAGAAGCTTTCTTTAAGGTGTGTGTTGCACCGTGTAAGCGAGTCATCTAATGCAGTCACACTTTCTTGTGGCTTTTCTAATGTCATCTTTGTCTTGTTTCTAATCTAGTTCAGTGTTTTTTTTTTTTATTATTCCGGATATTTCTATAGCGCCTCTCGAAGTCAACTACTACTCAGAGGCGCTCCCGACTACAGCATTTGATACTGTGCCGGAATTTTCACGCCGAAGCGCCACGAGCAATTGCGAGTGAAGGACTTGCCCAAGGTCCGTACGCAGCGGCTAGAGTGGGATTCGAACCTGCAACCCTCCGGCCACAAGGCGCCGAACTTACCACTGAGCCACCACGCCCCACAACAGTGTATTGTATTAACTAATTTTTAAGGTTAACCCTTGTATACCAACTTGTAATCATAATAAAAAGGAAATACTTATGAAGTATTTGTGCTTTATCAACTTTTGTACTAAATGTTGTTGGCTGAAACAACACCAGAGTTAGGTTTTGATAGTACACAAACTTAGACCTTGATTCTTACTGGACCTGTATGTGAAAAATGCAGACCAATTTGTATTACTGTATTTAACTTAAACGCTTGCTTTGGGCCAGTTTCCCTTTCCCATTGCGGGCCAGTTTCCCTTGCAATGGGAAAGGTAATGTTATTGCAAAATTTGTACACTCGATCCTCTTTCAGTGCTATGTTTTGGAGTGATGAAGTGTTTAATAAACAAGGTTGTGTTACAGTGAGGTGAGTCAATGAGAAGTCATTTTTTAAAAATCAGCTTTTCAACACTGCTTTTCAAATAATCCTGACTATGATATGGAAAAGCTGAAAGTTTTACCAGCTTTATCTTGTTGTGTGACTGATTTAAGATTTTTCTGATTTTTTTATGCAAACACTGCAGGTGAATGATTCATAATCTTTCTGTTGCTGCAACTTGGAATTAAACATGGCAAGAAGCAGTTTCTTGTTGTACTTAATGGATATCAGTTGCTGTTTCATAAAATGTAAGATGTTTAGTAACTGTGTCTTAACAAGAAAAGATGGCAAAGACCACTTTTGCATGTGCACAACTGTATTTGTATTCTTGGTAAATTAAAATTCTGTTAATCTTTTCAGAGCTTACTTAGAGTTGCAGTTGTGGTGTTAGTCACATGTAACAGTTGATAGTGTTTGATGGTTTAGTTGTTTGCTGTCATAAATTTCAGTGTTTACTTACTGAAGCATATTATATATAATTATTTCAATGCTGCATGTTGTAACTGTGATTTTTATTCATTTGACAGGTTTTATCTGACCTAGGTCTTTTGAACATGCTGGAAGTCATCATGGTAAGTATCTACTCACGTGAAATTTATGATTTAAGTCCTTTGCCAGTTGATGGTTCTTCTGGTGTATGCAGTTTGTTCCCAGTCAGATGGAAGCGTTATAATCAGCGAGATGAAGGGCCATTGAAGAGGCTGCTATTGAAACATGTTTGGAGAGACACTGACAATGAGCACCATTTTCTGCACTGCCTTACAGCACAAGGGATCAGTAGCTGCACAAAGGGCCAGTAGCTGCACAAAGGATCAGCAGCTTTTCCCCATTGTGTGAGGTTGTATGCAAAGCAACCCTGATCCGTTTGTAAACTAGGGCAGACTTAGAGTCATTGAGAGACGCAAACCGGGAGGACACATCGAAGGCTCAGCAATGGATGGTGACAGAAACTCCCAATTTGCTGTCAGGCATTTAACTCTTAACCCTATGCATGACAGATATTTTAGCCCTAGTTCTGGTCATGGCCAGATATTTTAGGGGTTTTGGTCCATTTCACCCCTCAAGTGTAAAAACATTCTATTATCAACCACTGAAGATGGAGTTAAAGTGTGAACATGAATCTTTGTTAGAAATGAATTGAAGGGCTTGCCTCAATAACCAGGTATGTCGACATACCTGGTTTATGTGAAAAAGTATGCCAGCGTGCTTGGAATATTGTATTCTATATACCCTGCAAATTTGGTGCAAATCCGATTATTTTTGAATTGGCTTTTGGATAAACAAGTTTGTCGACATATGGTTTTTAGCAGCCGGCAGCATTACTCCAGTGCAATAACCCGGTATAACAAAAATTGTCGTTTTTTCTAGTAATCTTTGTATTAAAACCGGTGCAATAATCAGGTTATTTGACATACCCGGTTATTGACTGTTACTTACTCTACAATTCACTGATTTTGCATTATTTTTTCCTTACTGTAAAGTAGCTATGATGACTTACCTTTTTATTGCACAATTAATTTGTACTGTGTGCTAGTCACCATTTGGTGCAAGAATAAGGTATGTCGACTAACAGCAGGCGATGTTGGGTTATTGAGTGTCAATAACCAGGTATGAAGGAAAATGTCGTGAAAAAAACATTAAAGTTATCTTTTGCATTGCATTATGTAACAATTTCGTGAAAGACAATAACAACTCAGACAGTGTTTCAAACAGCTTGTCGATATCTCGTAATATGGCTTAGATACAACAGTTTGAGGTGTCAAATCTTTGAAGCCATTTTCCCAAAACTCAAAAAATCTGACATACCTGGTTATTGCTGCAAGCCCTTCAATTCTGAACAGCCTTTTGGTTTTTATTGTGTGTATGTGCTTGTATTTTAAAGTGTGACAGGCGAAATGTGATTGTGTGGCATTACCTCACAAACATAATGATGGCAATCTAACAGTAAGACAATCTGAATACTGGATGCATGACTCAAAAATGAATTCCATTTGATGTTCTGTGAGTCTAGAGAGATGTGGAAGGTGGATTTTTTGACAGTCAGCCACCAAGTCTTAGATTGTCAATTGCAGTTCATCTCTAATGTCTATTTATAAGTAGGAATGTATCAGTAGCCCGAGGTGTGATTTTGTGTTTTAATTTTGTAAACCTTGAAAATTATATTGTTTGCAGATTATGTTACTTGTTTTCTCTCTAGCCCCAACTTTAACAATCTAGTATATAATATTAACTAAGAACTGAATAGGTTAATCCCATGATACTTTGCTAACATTAAAGAATTTTCAATTTAAAATCGATGACAGTGACCTGCCCTCATCTTTTGATAGATTCTTAAGACTACACTTGGATTTGAATTGTTGTAACTTGTAATAGAGTTAATTATTTAATTGAGCACTGTCATACATCCCTTTTTGTCGTACAGTGTCCTAGGCTATGGAACAGTTTAGGGAGACAACTTAAAGAACTAGTCACCTTAACAGAGAAATGAGAAACATTTTACTATCAGAGTATTAGTTTCTGACTATTTCTTGTTGTTGATATTATAAGTGATTCATTTTGTGTTACCTCTGAGTTTATTCAGTCCATTCTTCTGACAGCAAGGTTAAGAAGCTTGAGCTTTTTTTCCTAGTCCGGACTTATTCAGGTTGCTTTAAGTAATATAGTTTTCATTTCCTGGATTGTACTTTTTGGTAATCTAGCGTACTGTTTCGGTAGTGCTACCTGTGTATGTTTTACTTTGCTATGAACAATTGAAATCTTGATATTAAAGTTATGATGAAGTGTTGACGTAGACTTTTTGTTTTCTGTTGTTTCAGGGCCTAGATGATCCAGTCATGAAGTCAACAGCTGTTGATATATTTTCATATGTTGTTGAGTTCAATCCGTCCATGGTTCGAGATTTTATTCTTCATGAGGGACAGAAACAGGATGATGTAAGAGGTTTTGCAGTTATGTTTATATTTTAATGATTTCACTGCTATGCCATCTCTTTGCAACAGGTTTTTGTTTGAGGTGCATGTTGTTATTTCTAAATTAAATACATTTATGAAGCATATTAATCTATTGCGACTTGTTTAGGAGTTTGAATTTCCTGAACATCTAATGAAACTAGAGGTTTCTGATTGCCTTGCAGATACATGAGTCACCTGTTGTTATTACAAAAATGCTTAGCGCATGCAAAGTCACAAAGAGATGTGAATCTGAGGCAAACATGACTTTAAAAGTGATATTAGGTTTCTGATAACTTTGCAGATACACAAGTCGTTCTTATTACAAAAATGCTTAATGCATGCAAAATCACAAAGAGATGTGAATCTGAGGCAAAAATTACTTTAAAAGTGTTATTTTGCAATACTTATTTAAAAAAAGTTCTAGCATGGCCAGGTAGTTTTGGAGGTTTTGGTCCATTTCACCCCTTAAGAGTAAAAACGTTATTTCATCAACTACTGAAGATAGAGCTAAAATGTCAACACAAAATTTTATTATAATTAAATTCTGTACAGACATATGATGTTTGTATGTGCTTGTTCTTTTTTTGATATAGTAATTTGGGAATGTGCTATAGCTCAAAACATCGTAGTGGTCCATCAACAAAGACCAATGTTCTTGTAGCTTATCATAAAACAATGCAGATTATATTTATACTTGTTTTTTGACTAGGTACGACTAGGTACTCAAGTATTTACATAAAAATACATGACCAGTAAATTGTTATTTAAATTATCAATAGACCAGAGCTTGAATGACTTACTATATAGACATTGTGCCCCAGATATGTTTGCTTGCAATCCTATGAGTTGCCTAACATCTGTGTTGATCAAGCACAAGTTAACCATTCTGTGTTCAAATCAGCCATCAACAGATACCTTGTGGAAAAAAATACTGGATCTGATAGAAACCATTAGAGCATTTTCTATGTGTTTAGGTCATCTTTAGACTAATGCACATTGTGTTTCTTCTTTAGGATGATCTGCTTATTAATTTGGTCATAGAACAAATGATATCAGACACAGATCCAGGTAAGTCATGAATTATAGAACAATGGTATCTGTGCATGTTCACCAGTTGGTCATTAGTTTACCTTCTTTGTCATTTCAACAGATGGGTTTTGTACAAATGCAGAATTTGCTCGATAATTTCTAACTTGTTGGAGTTTACTAGTGACCAGGTTTGCATTTCAGAACTTATCCAGCATTTCTGCTGTGGATTTTTTTATGTTTACAGTAAGCTCTTATTATAATGCTCGAGAGAATGATGATCTTGATGTTAATGCTGTGAAATTGTTGTCACTATTAGGAGTGTCAAAATTTGAGTAAAATATGGCCCAAATCGCCAAGCCCATTCCAACTGGGTATGAGATTCCTTATAACTGTCATTGGGTAAAAATAATACTTAAATGTTGCCCCTCTGCCAGCTGGACTGGGATGAGCATGGCTTTACCATATACCAGACCTATGGGATACAGAGCATCAAAGATTGGGTGGTCTGTGGGAGCCTCTAGCATTGGCCTGGTGGGTTTCTCGGGCATGCCCCATCCTCTCTTCAACTGCAAAACAGATGTCCTTTTGGTAGAGGGCCCTTGGCGAATGGTATCTTCTGTGCCTCCCAGCATTGTGCCATCAGAGTGCATAGGTCAGCAATGGGACTGCTCTGGTGGAAACAGTAAATATGTGATTGGCTGGCCTTGTGGATATTGGTCAGTTGCATGATATGGTGGGTCCACAGATATGGCCTGTGTGAGCCCTGACCTACTACTACCTTGTGGGTGTAGTGAGGGCTATAGCATTTTAGTGGCTGGGTGATTGCGTTTGCAATGCCATATGACGTACTACTTGGCTGATGAGTTTGACTAAATGTGTTAAATTATTTTCTTATAGAGATGGGTGGAGCACTGCAGCTGATGGGTATTATTCGTCTTCTGATTGACCCAGAGAACATGGTTGGTAAAGTGGTATGTAGAGTTACATATGTACCGTATTTTCGCGGATATAACATGCACTATGCACATGAATATAACCTGCAACTTTTAAGGGTTTGTGTAAAAATAGAATTATATATCACGCACCCGGTTATAAGACGCACGTATTTTCTGGCGTCCACCGATAAGGTAATAGACAAAATGCATTCTCTAATGTTAGTGTGACTTAACCTAATAAAATTTCTAACCGAATATAGTCATAACTGTTTCTATTAGATGCAAATAAAAATCATTTATTTGATAAAATTCCTTTTGCAAAGAAAGTGAAGAATCGTGAAAAAATCGACCATTTAAATCAAGTTTTCTATATATATTTTCTATACACATTTAAATCCTGTATGCGAAAATTACCTTGTTACTACTATACTGGAATTTTCACAAGGTGAGGTCTCCCCCGTCAGAAAAATTATAGCGTTTTAGTATAGTGACTTTGAACGTATTAACTACCGTAGTCTATATCTTAAAAATTATGCGCTATAGCAATTATAAAATATTCTTCCGTAAACTGCATGTTGAGCTAGCACTGAGCGAGCGATATTACACAATGCTGTCTGTGTATATTCGTTTATTGCTAAATAGCAATTAGCAAACAATTACCGCACAATTTATAAACGGTTGTCTAATATTTAACTTCTACATTAAAGGTAAAATCATGATTTCTCTTATTATGTTTATTGATTTGTGCATTTTGGCAATGTTTTATGCTCTGAAACATCTGTTTTAACATTCACTTGTAACTTTTGGCATCTTGTCTATTTGTTCTATTTTCATAATACCTGGTAATAATAAATGAATATTACTGCTGATGTTGGACTTCATGTTTTATCGTTTTCGAGGACGTCCATTGCACCGAGTTTGATTGGGTAATATTAAATTTATATGACACACCCACGAATATACCATGCATCTGGGGTGCGTTGTTTGTAAAACTTTGTATAATCCGCGGGTTATATCCGCGAAAATACGGTAATCTTAAGTTATGACAGCTTAAAAATTATTTACCAACAGATTCTGCTGCTAGATTTTTAATCCAGTTCAGTACAGTATGAACTGGTCACTTTCTCCAATTTCTCTCTGATTTATCACAAAGTGTTTTCTTTCCAATTTCGTGGGTCTAGAGATGTGTAGTTATATCTTTTACATAAAGTTTTAGCTATAATTAGATATTGTTTCTTGAGTGCTAGGTTTGGTTATAGATAATGGCTAATGACAGGAAGCTCTAATTCTCAGTTACCTATTATACTGTGCAATCATTATTAATAAAATAGGATAAATTAATTAATTTTTTAAAATATGAGATTTCAAACGTTTATAGTATATACATTTATGCTAACTTTGGAAATAACTTTATCGATGTAAAATGAACTGGAAGTACAGATTATTATTTGTAAGTCTGCTCAATTCATTTTATAAACATTCTGCATCAGGTAGAGCGGAATTATCGCTGCCACATTCAGCCTCACATAAAGCAGTAGATTAAAAGGAGATCTGAAATATAGATGCCATTTCTGCCATGCATAAATAAAACAAACCAAGCACAGACGTGCTCTTTTAATGTTTTGACTGGTCTATGTGTCAAAACCTTTCATGTCCAGTCTCCAATGACTTGAGATTATAACCAGTGGTATTTCTTTTGCAATTGGCAGTGTTTCCCAACCTGGATACCATGTCACCCAAGGATGCCGTGAAACTGCTGTAGGGGTGCTGTGGCTGGATAATATTTGTGCAGCTTTTCTGTCAAAAACGTGAAAAGCTACTGATTATCGCTACTGACATAGACCTAAAACTTTTTTAAACTTGAAGTAGTGTAGAAATAGTCGCAACACTGCAGTTGAATACAAGGAATGTTGCCTGTCATTAAAATATAAAAACTAACTAGAAGGAAAATAAATTCAGTTGAGGCCAAGTGCTGTTGACTGAACTACTTTTAATAAGGGTGCCTTGTTCTGAAAAAGGTTGGGAACCACTGCTTTAAGGTCATCACAGTTTGTCCGGTTTCACCAGTTTTGTATATGTCTTTGGATTTCTTCATCATCCAGTAACTCATGTTTTCTTGATTTTATTCACCAAAGACTTGTTATAACATGTCTAGTTATGCCAAGGATTCTGCTTTTTATGCAGTTGCAAACATGATTCTCAAAATTAGTTCAGCTCTAGAATATGACTTGTTATAATATGACCTTGTTATATGTCAGTTTTTGATGTGACTTCTCAATGATAGCATTATTACAAGTTTCTGGGGTATTTTAAGAATAAGAGTAAGCTAGCCCTGAGGCAGACATGGGTATGAAATGTTAGAAACTTCATTTTCTTAGCTCGGCATACGAGGGCTGGTGGCCAGTCCTCTCCCTCGCCGTCTCATCTTCCCACCAACAGCATATGGTCATTTTACATATACTCATTTTAGTTGAGTTGGCTAGGGGACACACTGCACAGGTGGAGCAAAATTCATGAACCAAATTTCTGCCGTGGTGGGGATTTGAACCCCCAACCTCTAGATTGACAGTCCAGTGCATTACCCACTACACTATCAAGCACCCTCTGTATTTGAAATACTCCCCAAACTCATGTGCTCTTAGCCTACTTATAAATTTAATTTATACTATTCACAGCTTTAAAATCTGATTAATGAATAAAAATAAGTCTCCAAAGATTAGAACCTCTGTGAGGTACACACCACAGATTAATGATGTATACACAAGTAGATTATATTATTCATTGGAACTCCCTAACCATATCTGTGATGAAAAAATCCAGTGAAAAATAAGTAAGTGGTTACAATGAGGTATAATTTGGACTACTGTAGAGAAAAATTAAAAATTGGCATATGATACAGAAGCAGGCTACAAACTAAGAGACCTTTTACACTCAATTTGTTTAATTTTGACTTGTAGCAAAAAGCAGAGAAGTCAGAATTTCTTGGGTTTTTCTATCCCCGTTGTATGCACGTACTCACAGCGCCACTCTGTGCCAACACTGTTGATGATAAGCCAAGCAAAGGTCAGTGAAGGGTTTACTTACTTACTGTTTTTGTTTTAATGTCCATTTTAGCAGCATGCTGGAAAGAGTGAACTACTTGAATACTGTTTTTTTTATATCAATTTTGTATCAAACTAGTATCTTCTTTTCAATAGCCATTTCCTCACCTTGTCAGTCTCCTAAGCTCTTTAATTCTTTAACCATTTTGCTACATCTAGGTCTTTGATGATTTTCGTTCTACTGCATATGGGCTCCCTGTAGCGCTTCGCTTGGTCCCAAGCACCCATTCCGCCACATTTTATTCAAATCTCAAGACTGTACTCTTCAGCCGGGGTTGGTTCGGGAGTGCTTCTGAGTAGATAACCTTGAAGTGGCGCTATATAAATTCTCCATATGGAATATGGTCTAATAAACTTGGCCAGTTTATTCGTGAGTGCTTGTGCTTCTTAGGCTTGTTTTAGTTTCTACTCTACATTGCATTGTTAACCAAACTTAGTCCTTTTATTCATGAGTATTTATTTACTGGTTGTTTTCTGTCTTGGTTGTAGATGACTACCAGATCGCACAGTTGCTGTCTCTCATCATAGAATTGCTGACATTCTGTGTGGAACATCACACGTACCACATCAAACAGTATATCATTAACAAGAATTTGCTGTCTCGAGTTCTCGTTCTTCTCAAGTCACGACATGCGTTTCTGAACCTCAGTGAGTAACCAGTAACTCATGGAGAGTCCTTTCACTCAGAAACATGTGTTTATGTCACTCAGAAAACATGTATAAATGATGAGCAGACAAAGGACAAAGAGCTGAGATTGGCTTTGGCTTGGGCATTGTTCTTCAGTTGTTACAATGACATTTTTACTGGAGACCTTTGAAGTTTCAAGAGGCAGCTTGAACACAGGAAATGCACTTTTAAATTGACTACGAAAATTTAAGTTAATCAGTAAAGCATCGCAGGGTTTAGGAATGCTTCAGGTAATTGTAACAGAACATAAATATTGTGTGTGTATAGAGTACTCCTCAAATGCCCACTATTATCGCTTGTTTATTTTAATTGTCACAATTCTTGATTTAATTACTGAGTTAAATTAAGCTGAGATTGGCATAATGTGAATCTTAAAAATTTCTTTAATTAACTTTACTGTCTAACTGCTGTTTGTGTCATAGGTGCATTGAGGTTACTCAGACGAACTATTGGTCTAAAGGATGAGATCTATCACAAGCACATCATCAAGATGGACTTGCTTAAGCCGTTAGCCGAGGCTTTTGCACGAAATGGCAAACGATATAATTTGTTTAACTCTGCAGTTATTGAACTGTTTGAGTATATTAAAACGGTAAGGAAACTGTTCTTAGAAATATTTGCTTGTGTTCCTACTGTGAACTGAACTCTCTGTCACTGATGTCTGCCTGCTCTCACCCCTTAGTTTTGTTGGTGTTTTACACTGTACTGTTCCAGTTTTGCAGTTGGCCTATCTGTAAAAGTGCTGTACTACAAGCTCGAGGCAATTGTAAATTGTAATTCAGTTGTAATTATTTACAAGTTGGTTATGTAATTGTAATTAATTTGTAAAACAATAAGTTATATGTAATTGAAATTAAAGATTTGTGTAGCACTACTGTTAGAAAAATTAAATCAGTGCCTGTCTATTATGAGGTCATTTAAAACAAAATTTCAACAGTAAGAAACCAGTGTGTGAAAAAACTAGAAGAGTTACCTATGGCAGGCCCATTCGCATGGGTGGAAATATTTTGTCGCCCACTATGATGATATGACAGTTATAAAACTATGCAACATTTAAGAGCTGATGTTTTCCACGTGTTCCTATCACTTATTGATTTACAGACTGACGTAATATCAAATTCTGAGATGGTGTGGTGAGGATTTATTTATGAAATTAAAACATTACTGAAAATTAATTGTAATTGACCCTGATGTAACTAATTTTATTCACCTAAGCTAAAAGGGTGTAATTGTAATTTAATTGACTAAATACAGAGTAATTGTTAATTGATTGAGTTTTTGATGATGTTTTTGACCCATGCCTGATACAATGGGGTTTGTAATTAGAATGTACAATCACATTGACTGTAAAGTAATGACCTACGTATTACTTGGCCTGAATCAGATGCACCGTTAATAAAATTTGCATTAATCTTTCCTTGTTAATTATTTGACCTTTATCTTGACTGTCATGTGATCTATAATAATTGAAAACTTGGTTAGATTAATGGCCTACCTACTTATAACTACTGTATTTGTGATAAAAATCTTGCTCCAGTAAAAATATATAATATACAGTATATAAGGATAAGGCCTCATGGTTTCAGATTTATTTCTTGCAAATATTCAATTTTACCAGGTAGTTTTTATTACACTTGCTAAATCATCATTTTCCTAATACAAGCTCTTCACAACAGCCTTCTTCTTATGTGAGCCAAAAAAATGATTTTATTAGCACATAACTTATTATGGAGTATGTTAAGTGGGACTTAGGATCTAGATTAAGTTTGGCAATATCTGTATAAAATTATGATGATTATGTTTTTGTCAGGAGGACATAAAGTCATTGATAACATACTTTGTCGAGCGCCACTACAAGTCATTTGAGGACGTCAATTATGTGCAGACATTTAAAGTATTGAAGCAGCGTCATGAACAGCATCAGGATCGTCTGATTAATCGGGCAGGAGCCTTAGAAACGTGAGACACAGTTTTAGATGAAATAGTATTTGATTAGCTTACCTTCTTGTACCTTTATCCCTCACTGTCTCCTGAATGTCTTTCTTATGTCTGTGTTTGCATATGAATTTACAAGTATTACACTGATTGCTTTATGTGGTATGTCAATAAACAATTGATTGATTGATTGATTGATTGAAGTACTTGCTTTTAACTTGACTGACTTATCTCCACTCACTGTTGACGCCTTTTACCTCCAAATATTGCTCTTGGTTGGGAGACATTTGACTGTTGATGTAAGAAAGTAAGTATATTCTTTATTACTACCAACTGCTTATACCGCACTTTGGTTTACATATAGCTTATGCAACTGATATAAAGCATTCTCAGTTGCTGCACTTTGGATTCTGTTGGCTTTGGAATTCGCTGCCTAGTCTTATATCAGTTCTTTAATGTCATTCAAGTATAAACTTAAGACTGATCTGTTTCAACTTGCTTAGCCACTGTAACCAGACTTGTGGTTTCCGTGAAGATAGTATAAGGAAATCAAATATTGGGCAGCATATACATGTAGATTATGCTGATAGGAAAAGAAATATCAGTTTTTGTTCTAATTTCATTAGTTCTGACAGATGCTGCCCAGTAGCTCATTAAATATGGATGTGGTTATGTTATGTAAAGTATTATCAAATCAAATTATTAGGATATGTATACAGTATATTATCAAATATATATTAGCAGAAGGTGGTATTGTTGCTTGTAGTTACACTCCAATTCGCAGCAGGTTCCGGAGAGATGCTCGAAGTCTTGAGGAAGAGGAAGAGATGTGGTTTGACCAAGATGATGACTTTGATGACTCTGATCTCAGTTCAAAGGTCGACCTATTTAAGACCAAATTAGATGTCGAATATGAACCATTAAACAAATTACTTGGGAACAATAAACCTGGAGGTTTGTGGCCCTTTATTTGATCTTGTAGCTTCCTTTCTTACACTTTTCTGCTGCATAACGTACACAGAATTAAGCGTTGTGTTTCCATGTGAGCAAGGACATCTAGGGCAAAAGCTCCCGAGTAGGTATCTTGAAGGGGCACTATGTAAATTTAATGAATGAATGAATAACTGAATTCTCTTATACAAGCCAATTTTAAACAAAATGGCTCATGAAAAAGTAAAGTTTAAACCAAGTCCCTTGCGATGCAATATAGGGAATATGTGAGGTTTTAACGTGCCTGGTGCTTTTGCTTCTTCTCGTGACGTATTTTTTATGTTTGGTTTGATGCTGGAAAGTTGGATTCTTTTATCAGATGCTGCAGTTGGTCGACTTCTACAGTTTGATTCCTTTGCAGTATAATATGAGAATCCAATATTTTTGCACAAATATGTTGTGGCGTATGGCAGAAGCAGACTTGCTGTATGGGTCGCAAGAGTTGCAATGGGTATTCTTTAGTTATGCCCCCGCCAGAATGCAGATGACAGCTGTAAAGTTTGTTGAAATTTATTTGAGAGTCAGACATTATTTCAATAAGGTTTTCATAATTTTCAGTAGAGAAGTTGTCTGGCTTGTCCGTCATATTAACACTTTAAAACGATGCACTGCATTGTTTTCCCAGTCGCTTTTAGTACACACTGTCACACTCGTTGTTAAAGTGTTAAAGGAATTTCTAATCGAATCATTGTTACCATTCACTGCGGTATTATTATTATTGTTAAAACACTTCTAACAACTGAACTTTAATACTAAGGTACAATTTGATGAGCCCGCTGCCCTCTTTACAGATATCCGTAATAGATGACCTCTTACTGGTAAATGTTGAAAGTGTGTTTGGTACCAGTTTGTATTTAATTTAATTGCTTATCTGTTTTGTATGTCTTCAGCCCAGCCAGCAAATTTTGGACGAAAGTCGCCACCTGCAAAAGCCTTTAGCAAGTCGGCAATCAGCATTAACATACACTCCAGCCTTACAGGAGGAGGTCTATCGCCAAATCCCACCACACCAGCATCTAGCCCAACCAACAGTCCCAGCTCCTCACCTGGAAGGCCAACTACACCACCATCTCAGGAGAATAATCCCCCAGTCAGCACCAAGAGGGTAGGTGTTTACTAGTGTTTCAGTAATACTATCTTAGAACGAAGGACTGTTCTTTAATAGAATACTGCTGATCAGGTTAGGTGATAAAAGAACTTTACCTTTGCAGTTAACCATAACAATGTTGCTTTACTTAATCTGACCTTGTGTCACTTTTTCAGCCGGGCATTGTTGGACTTGTGGACTATCCTGATGAGGATTCGGAAGAGGATGACAATGTGGAAGACCCAGACACTGCCGTTCCACCTGCCAAGAAGCCGCGACTCAGCACATAATCTCGAAATCGCAGCTATCTAGCCTCAAGTTTCATTTGCGAAGAGAGGACGAAGTTAGAAGTCTCAGAATGATGGGACGAGACGTAAAGACGGAATGCGGACTCAAGGAATGCCTTTTAAAGCAGAGAAACAGACTCTGACACCCAGATTCACATAAACATTAGTAAAATGGATTTGAAAAAGAAACATTTATGCAACGCTGTTTGCATACATGACATGTTCGTGTATTTTCTTTTAGACATGCCCGTCGTGTTGCATGCTATGAATTGCGTGCACAGGCAAATAAATATGTCCTGGCCTCTTGGTTAATTTAAAGACATTTACACGTTTATATGAATTTACAATATATACTATATATATATATATGTACACATTTGTGTGTATGTATAGTACCTGCGTGTGTATATATGCTTTAGGTGTGTATATATATATATATTATGATACTTGGTTTATATAGATATATATTCATTCATAGTAAAATTTTCTACAAGATTACATATGCAAGCATATGTATGCTTAAGACATACCAGTATGTAAACAATTCTGTGTAGTATTATTAATAGGATACATTATATTTTTATACATATGTAATACACAAATATGTATATGTTTGTGCATATACATTCATATCCTTTGTATATTCTTTATATACCTTCGTATATATATGTGATTTATATATATGTATATATATGTGATTTATATATATATATATATATATATATATATGATTATATATATATATGTGTGTGTGCATAACCGTTATGGTATATCATATGAACCTTGTAGAAAATTTAGACTGTAGTGTTGTACTGAAGTATGGCTGAATGCAGCCAGAGTTTGGTCTTTGACTTCATACGTCCAAGAGGTCAGAGGTTGAGTGCTGGGGCTCGATTGGTCCGATGAATTTAACTTTGCTGATGAGTGTGTGTGTCTGATGACTGCCAAATGATTGCTTCCTGAAGAAGTTGCATTCCTGAAAATTGTCAGCAATCTGCAATTGCGTATTATTCACAGAACACCAGGTTAAGGTCATCTGAAGAGGTCTTGAAGTGTCGAGCTGGGGCCTGTGGTTATGGCACCTAGCTCAAGACTTGACAAAAAAATGACCCTACCTGGATCGAAGTAAGGGATTCTGTGGTAGAGTTTTGTATCTTTTCATAACGAGTTGCTTGAGAGGTTTGGTTTGTAATGAGACTCTTAGACTTCTGGCAAATAACAAGATGTTGCTGATGGTATTACCATGACTGTAGTAAAAACCTGTGGTCTTATAATGGCTTTGAAAGTAGAGACCTTTGCTTGTTTGGGTCATTCGCTTGAGCCGAGGTTTTGTTCACAATTTGGGAATTAAATTTAGATCAAAGGATGAATAAAACAATATGTAGACTTTGAGTTATATCAGGTTCAAATAAAAGAAAGGTAAAAACACAATTAGATTTCTAGCCTTCTGTTTGTAGACTTCAATAGAAAGTGAGGTTTTTAATTTGCAATCTGTTTGGATTCACATGGGAAAGTTAAGAGCGAGGGAAACCTACAGGTTGCTGTTTTTTAACATGTTAAACGAGTGTACTTTGTCAGACCTGGTGTTAACTGGTTTTCTATTATTTACAAGATGGCTACATCACGCATTTGTGTCATTTGACATCCGCTTGCCTTTGTCTAATGTGTCCGAACGTTTACCGAATATACACAGACTCTGTCTTGAGCTGTCATTTTATCCGACGTTGTCATCAAATATTAGTTTTATGTAACAGATTCTCGTGAGTCCAGTTCTGTGGAGATTTCTGTGTCATTGTAATGTTGTTTTCCTCAGTTTCTTATGTAATAGAGATGTTGGCATTTGTCATTTGCCGTCTTTTGTTGCTGTAATGTTAGACATGGTCTTTATCATGTGACTTCCAAATGGCAGCCAATCAGGACCAACAACATTGATGAAATAATTTTAGGTTACCAACTATCCAACCATCTAGCTGTTATTTCTGGACGATTCTGTCAAAGTCGTGCACATATTCTCCTACAAAGGTTGCTAGGGTTTTTATTGCTTTTCTTATGTTTGAGCTTCTGCTAAAACAATATTCCAGGTCCACATTTTCATATGCTTCAGTTGGATGGCTTAAGTATATGTAAGTACCTTTATCATTCATGCCTTTACACTAGGTGAATTCCCTGAGTTACATATTTGTTCTGCAAGATTTCCATTTTTTCATACTTTCAAAATTTTCCAAGATTATGTGCAGACAATCATCGTATTTTGTTTGTATGTGATTTTTGGCATTTCAGAGTCTGGTTTTCGTCAAACTCGTGCCATTCACAATCTTGTACCTGTTATCCAACTAAATTGGAATATCGGAACCCAACAGTTTTTCTGACTCGGTTGTGTCATGTACAAAACTAACAGCTTTAAGATTTTATGGCCTGTAAAGAGTTTGACTTATTTTCCAAAAGGTCCAGTGTTGAAGGGGTTTTGCCTCTGTCATTTTGAAACTGCCTGAAGGAATCTATGTCCCTGTCGTGAGTTTATTGTTCTGGTCACCACTTAAGTGTGGTTCACTTGGGTGGCTGAAGTTATTTTATGAACCTGTTCTTATGTTTATTGTGAGTGGATGTTTGAAATAGTCGCTTGCTTGATTCAAGTAGATAGGTTGCAAGAAAATGCGAAATTAAGCATTTGAAATCATTTTAGGCAAGTCCTTTATAGGAGCATTGATTTGTATGGGATAATTGAAAGAGACTTCCCTATGACACACGTGTTTCAAGTGTCTTTAGAAGTCAAAGGGAACCTTTGTAGTACAGGCCTATAGTAAGCTGTCGTTTGCCATTAACTTTCATGCCCTGCCAGGGCAGAAGTTTGGTTCGAGATTTCTGCCAACGCGGCTATAATGAGTACACTGACCGTACACTGTTGGTGGGAAGATGAGACGGTGAAGGAGAGGACTGTCGCCTCCCTCATATGCCAAGTCTAAGAAAATGGAAGTCGCTAACACTTCACACCCATGGCTGCCTCAGGACTGCTCTTTTTTTTCATAGGATGAGTGTAGCTCTCACATTTTTTTCTTCACCACTTGTAGGGAGATCATTGGTCTCGGGTTTCTAGAGGCCGTGCAGTGGAGGCTTAATCGTTTTCACACACCTTGCAGTCGACAGTTGGCCTACTTAGTGTTCAGCATCTGTTAATTTCTCAGTTATTTCAGTTAATATAGGTCATGTGACTCATCGTCCTTCGTATATGCATATCAGTAGACTTCATATGATGTAGGCCCCTATATGTATTTACGACATTATATATACACACAATATAATATAGTGTTGTAAGCTTGTAGCAGAATGTATGTAGGACCTGGTCATCAAGCAACTTAATATAGGCCTGTTAAGTACCTTAGCAGGTATGAATGGATTATGCAGGTACGCGTGCATTTAGTCTACACATACAACATAATACGATGTTGAGGCCTTCTGTGAGGGCCAACGAGAATTTGGCGGTGATTGCAGCCGTTATTCTGCAGCGCATCTAGGCTTTCATTTGCGAATCTTAACTGCAATTGTGTAGTTATAGTTATCACGAATATTAGACGTTGGCAATTAACTGGAGCGATGAAAAGATAACAATAGACTGGTGGCGTCAGTTTAAGTGGCCGATACCAGTCGCCGATGGTCACAGACCGACTCTGCCATGGTTAGTATACGATTGCAGGGACAGACAGACAAACTCAACCATACTGAATGGCACAGATAGACAGATTCGGCAACGACAGACGTGGACATACCGCCAGCCACAGGCATACTGACAAGCAAAGATAGAGGAGCGGTAAAATATTTACAAACCGCATGCTTGCGTTGCGTGCAAAGCAAGACACCGCCATACGTACACAGAGGCATAGGTTTATATTTTATGGCTGTCGGAGGAAGTCGGTTAGTCGGTCATTAGAGTTGAAGTGTGTCACAATTGTCATTGTTTCTGTCTTCGTCAGTCTTCGACTCGAGTGACTTAAAGCCGCCTTGTGATTAAACAGAGGCTCAAATGTTAACAGGCATGTGTGTGTTCGCTGGACACGAGTGAAGGAGGGTGGGCGCATGCGGATCTATAGATAGATATCTTAGGCCTCGGCAGTGCGTCAAACGAAATCTGTGTTAATAGTACAGCTTTGTACATGCAGACCTTCTTTCTGCATGAACAGTGTCAGACAATGCCGAGAAGGGTAAGTATACCTCTTCTATACTCCGGGACACTTTGTTGCACACATGCCTGTACAGTTGTTGTGAAGGAGAAGGAATGGCGATTTATGAGCGAGGTTATGCACAACATGGCTTAACGGCGAGGATTGTGATAGTTGACCGACAAGGGAATTCCTAACACCAAGGCGGCTGAACTACTGACGTTTAACAATGGGACTGAAGAGGGGATTGTGTACGCATACGACGCTGTGCCAACAATAACCGCGCAGTGCTACTCATGGCCTATGTTTAACGTGGCATGACCAGGACAGCCTATTTGTCTAACATTGATGTACTACGAATTGAGCGCATTTGCTTGCCTAAGCTGTCGCCCCATTACGGCCAAATGTGTGGGCTTACGTGATCGAGTGTAGTTTAGACGAGGATGGGTGTACACACAGGTCAGTGTGTTAAGATACGCGAAGATGTCTGCACGTGTCCTGTTTAAGTTAGGGCGTGCTCCGTTGTCGATCTGAACTCCAAGATCAAGTATACTATCGTGATAATTATTCGAAGAGGCTGCCGTCTTGCGTCTTATAATAACGGCGTATTGTTCTGTTTCTCAACAGGTGGCGCTTGTACAGAGTGTGGCCTTGAACCTGGTACTGTTCTGTACGTCGCAGAGAAGAAACGTCGTAAACTATTGATCATGAAACTACATCAGATGGTCAATTAACGCGAAACTAATAGAATTCTTTCGGAAATCGACGGAGACTCTCGTCGTTAGAAATCATTTAGTTACCCATTTTGTCGAGAGGACTTCATTGTCATGTCTACCGCCGACACTTTTCAGAAACTTGACGTAAAGCACTCTTCAATGCTGAACGACATGAAGAGTGGTTTCTGCAACGATCACGGCGTCCCGTCGGCCCCGAGGGGGTTTCCAGAGGACGCTTTCTGCCAGCTGCAGTCGTCACCTCCTACGATACGTTCAGAAAACCTTGCTCTAGTCGGGGTGTTGCCAGGCACCGGTAGAATCCTGTGCGGAGTGGCCGTGCTTTCGGCCGAGCTCTTCGTCGTGCGAAATTTCTCATCCGTTATCGATGTCTATGACGTTAGGACAGACGAGCTTTTCTGCCCTCGCAGGCGCCATAACATAGCGGGACTTCGAGATCCGGTCGACATTGCTGCCTGCCCGAACCAGAAGGCCCTTTACGTCAGCGGGTCAAACGATCGGTCCGTTTTCAGGATTAGCGGTTCGGGGAAGGTTCTTGGACGCTGGCTGCTAGACAGTCGACCGTTTGGGATATCGGTCTGTCGGCAGAGCGGAACGATATGTGTCACGTTCCTGGATGAAGCCGTGGTCAAAGAGTTCAGTCCTGATGGAGCGGAACTGCGGGCGATCAGACTGGATACTGAACTGTTGTCGAATCCATGGCATGCTGTTACGCTGCCTCTTGGCAATAGTGGCAAGAGACCAGTAAGAGGAGAGACGACGGAGGACGAGAACGAGGAGGAGGATCGTATCCTGCTGGTGTGTCATGGTTGGACTAAGGACCGTCTCAATTCCGTGAGTCTTGTGAACGGTGCTGACGGTCGAGTGACGGGTCGTTACGGTGGGAAGAGGGGCAGCGGTAGTGGCTGCGTGGATCTTCCTAGTCACATCCTCCTCGAATGCACCCGGGGCGGCGCAACAAAAGCACTCGTCGTGGACCTGAATAACAGCCGTATCTTGCGGCTGAGAGTCCCAGAGCTCGGAGCAGGAGGAGGAGGAGCAGCAGAGACGGTCCTCTCGGACTCGAATGGACTGAAGTGGCCGCGGAGTCTGGCTGTCGACGACGATCAAGGACTGCTGTACGTCGGACTCCATGAGGGCCAGGTCCTCATCTTCGAGTATACGAGGTGACTGAATCAATTTAGGTGAAAGTTTTTTTTATACATTGTGGCCAATGAGTGCTTCTCTTGTCGACCGGTGCTTTGTAAAGAATCCCGAATACGAAAACAAACTGTGTCGCAACATATGATAAGCGCTATATAAGTGCTGCTTTTGGAAAGATGTGAGATCTTATGTAGGCTTTTATCCTTCGTGTATTGTATTATTGCATCAGAAATAACGTTCAATTGTTTTTAAGATTTCATACATGATCATCATCGTCGTCGTAGTCATGACCACCACTAGCACCACCCACCACCACCAAGATCACACATCACCACTAATCACGCCCACCACCACCACCACCACGATCACCACTAATCACACCCACCACTACCACCTCGATCATCCATCTGAAATAAAGTTCAAATGTTTTTTTAGATACGATTTTCACTGTCTTGGATTATAGGCTTAGTTCCCGCCCTTTGGAACAGTCTTCATATAAACAGTCACACTATTGCTGTATTTAGACCTTTTCAACATACTCATAGTGTGTTACGATGTTGTGTTTAAATCTCTCTTAGACTCTTAGACATCCACGTTGGCAGAGCTTTTGAAAGGTCAGTAAGATCCATAAGCTTACATCGCTACTACCCGCCACCACGATCATCCATCACCACTCCCCTCAGCCACCACTACGTCCACCCACCACGTATACATACGAAACCGGTTTTAAACTTTTTGTCGAGGTTCTTAGGTGACTCAAAAGATATTCTTTAAAGTTAATAGTCTGTTTCGGAATTTCCATTTGTAAATGTTCGTAGGTGAATGAATGTCTGTTCGTATAGTCTATAGGTAAGTTTAGTGAATTGCAACTATACGCTAGCGAATACAGACAGTCATGCTAAAGAAGAGTGTTTTCTCTCAAGGAACAGAATAAACATCTTGAGGCTTTTATGTCTTTGCTTGAGTTTTCTTAGAGATCTGTATTGGACAGGTCAAACGTCAGGCACTAAAACTCTGATAAACAGATGCCTTGTAAGTATCTTTGTTGTGAGTTGTTTCACAGCCAAGGGTGTTTACACCATAGAAACCTTGGAGCTAATGCTCCATCCAAGAAATGTGGGGGGATCTGTCAGTGTGGTGCCACCATTAACGGAAGGGGGAAGGGGAGGGGTGAGAAGAGGGAGGAAGGAGAAGTTGCTACAATGACTTAGGGGGATAGACGCCTCTGTTCACAGCAAACAGATAAGGCCAGTTTAAAAAGTCTGTAAACATGCATTCAAATTTCTTGTTATTTTGGAGGGAAAACAAGAAGGTCAAATTGGTGCTTGGAATCTTGTTGCTTCTGCATTTGATTTGAGCAATTTGAACAAACATTTAGAAGTTACCAAAACTCCCAAACACCATCACATTTAAACCCCCCGTTCTCAAATGATTTGACTGGCTTAAGTTCTCGCAGCGCATCCGTTACAAATTTGTAACTTTTGAATACAATATAGGCCTATTTCAGGCATCTCAAACCTCTTACATTCGCCATCTGTTCATTATCAAACCGTCCAAGTCTACTTGTTCTTTCTCGTGCCTTTCTTTATTTAGGCCTCCAGTCTAAATTGTGTAATCCCCCAGGCTCTCAAATTCTGCAACCTCGCCTTGACGTCTCCCTTAAGAATAAACTTATGTGAGACCTCCTGCAGGTCGCTTATCCTCCTTTCTCACTTGTCAATCTGAGTACTCCTCCGCTTGCCCTGTCTCCTGCAGCATTTCACGCAAGACTGAAACCGAAGTTTCCAAGATATATGCAGGCTCTCTGCACCATTCCACGACCACCATAACCAGCGATTTCTACCGTAGCACAGTGTTCTCTCCAGTTTGACTCCCACCCCGGATTACGACCTGGCACCCCAACTGACCAAACAGTTGGTTTCCCCGATGAGGCTGTTGTGCCAAAACATCAGTGAGCAGTTGCTTTAATTTAGGGGAATACTTCATATCAGTTCCAAGTTACAGCTTCACTGTGCAGTGTTTAATCTAGTCCCCTCTTCTGGGAGGGGAAACAAGGTTTCTGGGGGGACCAAAGAATTGACACAAGATTTTTCTCATCCATCTTGACAAAGTTTCAGACTTTTCCTAATTTCATCTTCAAAAAAAGTTGATGACTTTTTTTAGTCATTCGTCAGATTTATAACTTTTTCTACATCAATTACTCTCTCAAAAAGGTTGATGACCTTTTTTTAGGAATTCATCTCTCTGGGAGGGGGAACCATGTATCCACATGTATCCTGGGGGGGGATTTTTCCTCCCCTAAAGGTCTCTAAATTGTAATAATGCTGGCCTCTGGGGGAAACATCAATCCTGGGGGCATTCCCCCCCAAAGACGTCTAGATTAAACACTGTTCACTGTGGACTTGCGTGCTACTATTTATGTAGGCCCTACGGTATGCATCGAACGTTCCGCCATTTTCAGACTGATTGTATGTTAACTAATGGGTATATGTGGCCATGGCAAGTAACTCACCATTCTAAATGTAGTCGCGTGACTGCTTATTAATATACATTATACATAGGCCTATGCGTATAGCTCCGCCTGTGTGTCTCACTGGTGTAGGGATTCGAAACGTGCGGCCCGGTATAGGCCTACATGGCGATGAGCAGCCCATAATTGGGATCTGGGCATGATGCATCAGGCAATAAGCGCTTACCAATAACCCTCATCAGAGCCTTCATCTATAATTGAAGGCTCTGACCCTCATTATTCGTTATATAACCTGTACAAAGCGTAGGGCCTACATAATGCGTAGGTCTGTATAAACTGTCATAATGAATCACAGGAAATGATGAAGTAATGGCATATTATGCTCTTCAGAGTAACATCACTTCGTTCTACGGAAATCGTGATCTCGAGAGTTCTACAGCGCCCAAAATACCAAGTCGCGGAAACCAGCTTATTCACAGGCGAAATTACTAATAAGGCATGAAATCAAGAATATTCCACTACGGGGAACTTAGCGGCATTACAAAAGCAAGTTTAGTGGAAAAACGAGTAAATGGTTACAGTGCTACTTCTACATTTATCCTATAGACTAAAAAGTCATGCGCTCCATTTTATGCAACAGTGTATTGGTTGTAGTAATTAAATTACAATTTTATAAAATTATTTTATGATGTATTAGGTCTATTATACGACGGAAAAACTTCATTCGATCGACGACCAATTTCGCAATCAATTCTAATTACGAAATTGGTTTAGGTCTACGACATAGAAAGCTGTCAAACCGAGGTCAACAACCTGAGCTGCAGTCAACTGAACGTGGATATTAACCTGTCAATAACCTCATCTGCAGATGCAATTCTCACAGCTTTAGGATAGTAATTGATCAGGCTATCAACTATTATCAGTCTGTTATTGATGGCCTGCTAGCAACTAAAAATAAACGATAGCCTTACTTCGGTTAAGTACGCAACATTCTACATATAAATGGTAAATAGGTAGGCCCTATAAGCATATAGCGTGTGTGTCCAATTGAGGCGGCGTACATCAAGTCAGTATTATCTCGAAATAAATTGTACTCTTGACAATATATATACATGTAACATGTTGCCTAGCTAACCAACGCCCCATGCATACAGTCGGCTCAGCATACCAGATCAGGGAGCACTGACATCGTGTCGCACAGAAGACCAAGATATAGAAGCAGACCGACAGACAGACAGACAGACAGACAGACAGACAGACAGACAAGAGGAGTGACAGAGATGAACAGAGGTAGCTGTGTGAGTAAACGAGAGCTGGCGACTATCTTACCAAGCGAGGTCTTCTTAACTCCATATAGGAGGAGCAAAGGAGAGATCGTAAGAGATCGAAATAGAACAGAGAGATGAAACGGCTGATGGGATTAATCTTGATGTGGTTCTTCAATTAACAACTTCAACTGATCCGGTCACCGGACCCGTGGCCGGCCGGTCATCCAATCGCGTGTAGCCATCGTTAGACCTTCCTGCAGCATTGCCTTCCTAACCTGCTACGTTACGCGCCCATCCTATCACCTTCATACACTGGGACCTACATACACCCGTACATCACCTTCGCTATACCATTATTCAGTAAGACTGATACCAGCAAACATATACAGCCATTCGCCTGCATAGGATATGTCAGTGTAATTAATTTACGAAGTTAGGTCAGCATGTAGAACGGTTATAAACTTATAGAGGTGTGGACAAAAGGAACGGAGAGCAAGCCCTGCTCAGATGAGCGAAGGGAATAAGGGATCAAAAGCCCCGCTTGCTGAGAACTCCCGGAGATAGAGCAGAGCAAGATCAAGCAATCAGCGTAATAGGCCTACATGCGCATTACTTACCGAATCTCTGCCTTGGTCCAACGGTGCTTGAGTGCTTGGCCCCTCCATACTTGCGGGAGCTCTGCTGTCCCACCTCATGTTCGCAGCGTCGTTGCTCTCTCCGCTCAGCTGCGCAAGCTGACATTTGTGTTTCCCGCGCGCAGCCATACGGCAGCGTCGTGCCTTCTCGGTGGCTGCCCCATGACCTGGAATTGGCTCCTTGCCACGCTCCGACAAATACCGACTGGTCATTTCACCTCATTTCTTACTGTTCTCAAAACTGCGTTGTGCGACCTTGGTTGGGCTGGGAGTGCTCCTGAGTAGACATCTTGAAGGGGCGCTATATAAAACTACTTTATTGATGATAATAATATTGTGACGTTAGTAGCACTATTCACAAATCCGACAATTCTGCCATTTTTATTTTCCCTGTAGGCCTAATTATAGGGCCTATCCATGGAACACTTGTAAGAAGTTCCTCTTGTAGCAGAACTATAGCCTATAAATGTTTCTTTAATAATACAAACCACGGCCGGGCAACACCCACAGTCCGAGTGAGACCATTTTGGGGGCCTTGTCATTTCAATAATACAATTGGCCCAGGCCCATCAGGCCTCGAATCAGAGTTATTTTTCGCTGTTTTTGAGACTGCTAGGCCTCTTTCGCTGGACTTAATTGGACTAATTAAGTTGGATTAACTATGGTTTTGTAACGCTGTAGTCAACTCCGATTAAGTAGCCTACTTATACAGTCGCGTTTGGACTTATCAAGAGTTATAGGATTGTCATAGTAAGTATAGTTTCAATCGAGCATCTACATGTATATGTAGGGTTGAACAGATATACGAAGAAGAAAAGCAGTCTCTTGAGCTAGGCCTATATATCCCATAGGCCCTATGAGTATGAAGTGTTAGCGACTTAATTTTTCTTAGCCCTGGCATATGACGGCGAGTGGTCGATCCTCTCCTTCGACATCTCATCATTCCACTGGTAGCATAAGACCAATATACTCTAACTAAACTGGCTACAGCCTATAGGAAGCGTAAGTGGAGCAGAATTAAATCTCTGAGAAATTTATCCCATGGCGCGGACCGGATTTGTACCCACGACCCCTCGATTGACAGTATAATATAGCAAGCTATATATATAGACCTACCACTAGAGTAAATGCATAGAGTATTGCGAGTCCGCGAAACGAGTTTTTAATTAGGGAACAAATGAATTTCTTCAGCAGAAGTTTCAATTGATTTTAATTGTAGGCCTAACCCAACGGAGATAGCGCTATGCAGTCTCGTGATATTATGGTCGACCATTTAATTGTGGTCCATTTTGCGCGAGAAGAAAATTTGTCTGGAGACATGCTAGTCCAGCTGGAGTATTCCACCTGGAAATGTTGGTAATTTGGTAAATGCAAAATCGTAGTTGGACTAGCCTATCTGTTTAGGCTCCTTAGTCCGGGATAGTGGTCCAAATGGGGTTCAGGCGCTGCAGTGTGTATAACAATTATATTACAATTACAAATTACAAATTACAAATATTACAATTGTATTACAATTACAATTACAATTACAACCGGGGTCAGCAGTATGAATATGTACATTTATGGGGTAGGGCTAACAATTCCCCCAGTCCAAAAGCTCTGGAACCGCCACTGGGCCAGCCCACCTCTGGCAACAACTATTCTGACAACTGCTTTATTGTAAGCAGTAGATTAAACTTTTAAAGGCACGAGTGCCACGAGTAACAATTAAGCGCCCAGTCCCCCACGTGCGATAGGCCTAGTAGTCTACCGGTAACACCTTGTATCAAAATAATAGTTGTGACTCTTTTCGCCATCTGGCGAAAGATAACTAAAACTGATTGGAAACTCTACATTATATATTCCGCACTAGTAATGCCACATTACTAAAAGTCGGAAAAAGCCTATGATAGTTTTAACGTTTTAGGTTAAAGGCACGCATGGGCGGCGATCCGGGAGGGGCTCGAGGGGGACAAGGCCCCCACCTTTCATCATAGTGGGGAGACACAGTAGGGCCTATACAGTTGTCCCCCCAATTTTGAAGAAACACCAAAAAAGTAAAACAAATTCGCGCGTGTCCCGTGTTCCACCACCTGTCAAACAAGGCTGCCCGCCAGTGAAGGGTCGAGTAACAAGCCTCCACATCTGTGCAGCGCCGCGTTCCAGCGGAGATTGCTCGCATTTCCTTGACTTGGAGAAAGAGTTGAAGGAAAATCTAAAATGACCTGAAGTCGTGAACTGAAATGTCATTCGATCAGTTACTGAGATAGAGACAAGAGGTAGAAGCAGATGGAGTAAAACTGCCTTAATTGTGTTCAAGTAACTTTAGACATGAACCCCAAACATAAAATTCAGCTTTAACGCAATTCTTTTAGGTGCATTTTTTCTTGCCTACAGGATTAATGCATCCTGCTTTCTTCAACCAGACTATATATGGACGTACACTAACTGAACGTATTACTAGCCTAACTGAACCTTCTGTAGGGCCTAACTCTTGTTGCTCTCGATTTTTCTAAAGCCTTTGATTCTGTTCGACATATCACACTAGCTCAGAAACTGTCTCGACTTAACCTTCCTGATAATATCTATAACTGGATAATTGATTTCCTTGATCAAAGATCTCATATAATTGGATTTGCTGTAAATTATATATCTTTACCAATTACCATAGGCGCCGAGTTGACCCCAAAAGTGTGAGTGCTCAACGACAGGCAAACGAATTTTCGCGGGTAAGCGCGAACAAACTTTTTGACCTTCTTTTGTTACAGTGCCACAAAATATAAGCCTATAGGCCTACTGTGGTTCTCTCCAATTCTCAATTCTCAATTCTTCTTAAATGATTATAATGGCAAATTAATTTCAAATTAGAAATACCGTGGCTTCTTTCGTCCAGTGTCAATTCTTACATTTTTTTAACCTTTTTTGGATTTTCTATATTTCTGCTTTGTTGGATTTGGTTAGGACACGCTTATTGAAATTATCCTTTTGACAGTAGAGTCTGCACTGGAATCTACACCGAGACGGCGATCTTGTTTGACATGTATGGGAACACTTGAACTGGGTGAATATTCATTCGCGCTGTTTTTGTGCACGAAGAATGCTACACAGACCAAAAATCGACGGTATCGCCACCTAGCGTAGCGCTACGAGTTTAACTATTATATTAATCGACAATAGAGCTTTAAAATATGGAGTTATGCTCCTGAAATTGATGCTTGCTCATCGATTTTCAGGAAAATTATCTCTAACAAAGCGCTTTTACGGGCTGATTTCTGGTGGTGCCCAGGCATAGGCGGACCTCGCATGGCCTATTTCTGGTGGTGCTGGGCACTCACGGGCCTCGCAGAGTCGGCGTCCATGATCTTTACTAAGGATAATAAATACTAGTATTGTTCAAGGATCAGGATTTGGACCAATTGTTTTCATAGTTAACGCCTCTGATCTCCACACACTTTATTCACAGAACTTGATGAGTAAATATGCTGATGATAGGCCCTACATACCTCATTATTGGTGCCTCAATGAGGCATACTTAACTTCAAGAACTAGATTCTGTTGCTTTGTAGGCATCACAACATAATCTTAAGCTTAGGGCCTAATACTAAGAAATCTTGTGAAATGATTTTTACACGTCGCTCTTCGGGTTCTGATCTCCCACCTCTTTTACCAGACATTACTCGTGTTAGTGTTAGGCCTACTTCTATGATTATTCTTGGTGTTAACATTTCAAATGATTTAAAGTCAACTTCTCATATTAATAATTTTATTACTACATGCTCTGGTTCTTTACAAGCACTTAGAGTACTTTGACTTCATGGTTTATCTAAATTATCTAATGTTTCCTTGCATGAAGTAGCTATAGAGCCACTACGGTACGTTGCTAGGCTTTTATATGCCGCCCCTGCTTGGTGGGGTTTGCCTCGTCTGCAGATCCAGCTAAGATTGATCGCCTAATTCGTAAAATGATGCGGTTGGGTTTCCTTGATCAAGATTTTCCTTCGTTTAATACTCTTGTTAATCAAGCTGATCAAAGACTTTTTCGCTCCATTAAACTTAACCCTTTTCATGCTCTATAGGCCTATTAACTATTCCCCCCCCCCCCAATAAATGTATTAGACCTACCATTATGATCTTCGGCATAGGCCACACACCTTTTTACTTCCTACCAAAGATAATATAAATTTTATCTCTCGTATCTTGTTTAATTGTTGACTTCATTTTATTCTTTGAACTTGTTTTTACTTGTCTTTTACATGAACCCTGGGTTCAGATCAAAAGGAGGAACACGTACGCGACTAGATTGTGAATCTGAGAATTATGCTAGAAAAAGCAAAAGAAAGAAATCAACCGGTATATCTTTGCTTTATCGACTTCACAAAGGCCTTCGATATGATCAGACATAATTCAACTATGGTTGGCCATGCTTGAAATGGGGTTTCCGCCCCAATTGACACTATTATTACGAAGTTTGTACAAACAATTAACAACACGCCAATGTCAGGACAGACGGTCACACTTCAGCATGGTTCAGAGTAAAAAAAAGGAGTCCGGCAAGGATGCAACCTCTCGTCATGCCTGCTTAATATACTAGCAGAGCAGATGATGTGAAAAGCGCTATCTGGGTTCACTGGGGATTCAGGATTGGTGGAAAGACCATCAGCAATCTCAGGTACGCGGATGACATCGTGTTAGTGGCAACATCGTCAAGAGAATTACAAAAAATTGTGAGTCGAGTCGAAAATGCAGCAAAAGAATATGGAATGTTGATCAACGGGACAACAACGAACGTAATGACGAGCATAGAAGAAACACTCGAGATAAAAGTGGACACCGGCCGGACTGGAGCAAGTAAAATCCTTTGTGTACTTGGGGAGCAAAGTAACTGCGGAGGCGAACTGCAAGGACGATGTTAAATAAAGACTGGCCGTGGGAATTGCAGTCATGGTTAAACTGACGAAAATTTGGAAGAAATAGGCCTACATAGGCTAATGACACCAAATTACGGATGACGAAGGCATTGGCATGGCCAACAGCAACATACGGATGCGAGGCTTGGACGTTAAAGAAAGAAGAGAAACACATCCAAGCATTCGAGAACAAGTGCGTCAGAAAGTTGCTAAGAATTCCCTGGAGTCCTGGACAAAAAGGATGACCACCGAACAAATATACAAGCTGGCGAGGACCAAAAGCGAACTGCTGAACCACGTCCAAACCCACATGGTTTGCCGACCACATCACTCAGCTATCTCGCACCTGCTACATGCACATCCGTGACCTTCGTCGACTGCGCCCAGTACTCGATTACAAAACCGCCTGCACAATAGCCACCTCCATTGTACATTCCAAACTTGACTACTGCAATTCCCTTTTCTACAACATCGACTCTTCCCAAATAAAACGCCTGCAAACAATTCAGAATGCCCTCGCCCGCGCAGTCACCAAAACTCCCAAACACCATCACATAACAGTACTCCTGTTTTGAAATCACTTCATTGGCTGAAAGTCCCTCAACGCACCCATTACAAAATCATATCTCTTACGTACAACGCCCTTCAAACCTCTCAACCTTCTTACATTCGCCAGCTATTTACCATCCAAACGCCCGGCTACTCGCTCATCATCATATCTTTCTCTATCTCGGCCTTCAGTCTCCTCATCTCTGAAATTCTGCAACCGCTCCTTAGTCTATGCTGCACCGGCTCTTTGGAACAATCTCCCAATAGATCTCCGCCAGTTTGCTGATCCTCCCATATAGGCCTATCGCCTGTTGACATCAACTCTCCTCCGCTTGCACTGTCCTCCGCTGCTTTCCACTCACAACGGAAAACCGAACTCTTCAAGCTATCCTATCCTGATTCCATTCCTGCGCCACCACACAACCGCAATCATCACCAATTACCACCGTAGCACCCTGCTGTCTCCTCGGCTTGGCCTCCCCGGACTCTGACCTGGCACCGGAACGGATAGGGCGGCAATGGCTATTGCGGACTTGATTTGATATAGCGCCGGTGAATAAGCTAGTCTCCCTGACGTGGCTTTTGTGTGGCGCTGAGAAATTTCGGAGATTTACATTACACTACATTACATTACACAAGCTAAGGTACTTCGGACACATCATGCGGCAGCCGAAGGACAACATCGAAGGCAGCCTGATGACGGGTCTTGTAGAAGGGATTCGCAACCGCGGCAGACCAAGAATATCCTGGATTGACAACATTATAAAATGGATTGGAATATCTGGAACCAGACTAATGGCTGCAATACGAGATAGGAAATGCTGGACAATGTTGACCCATTCATGTAGCATACCATCGCAAAGCGACGACGGCGACATGACATGACGTGTACCCTAATGCGGTTTGTCACTTGGTTTTTTTGAATGAACGAATATATATATATATATATATATATATATATATATATATATATATATATATATACATATATATATATATATATATATATATATATATGAGTAATTTTAGGCAAGGCGCTAGAAAAACAAGGCTCTAGAGAAGAAACTCACTTATCCGGAGTTCTATTGGTAACAGTTTATTATGTTTAAGACGCTAGAGTTTGAGCCGAATTAGAAGCGTTGAAAGTAAGTTCATATAGATTTATTCATTATTATGAGAAGCTTATAGTTTCCCGTAAGGATAGGACTATAGCATGTCTAAATGAAATTATGTTACTGAAATAAATTATTAGTGATCTCTGCTCTTAAGGGAATAGTGCTTTTCATTGGTTGCTACGTTCGACAAAAAACGTGTTTTTGCGTCTGGGCATTTGGTATTTGAAGTTAACGCTTGAATTCTAACTTTTATGCTTTTGCTTATGAACTTTGATAAATTTGGTCTCGGAGCCTTAGTATTAGATACATGATCTATAAATTTTAACTGACATAGGTTACAGAATAGTTGCGACCGGCTGTGACAAAGGTACAAAACCCGGGGTTGCTGGACGGAATATGCCCCGAGGTGTGTAAATGTTATTGAGACAGATCTGTCAAATTTGATCTCAGTATATCGATATAACCATTACAAACGAAAAGTTGAAATGTATAGCCATCTAAACATCCAGAATGTTATGCATATATATCGTCACAATCAAGATTTTATGCACACGTTTTTTTAAAGTCCTTGTTTGGAAGGCAAAGTTTCAGCCATAGCAATTAAAGTCATAACTTTGTGATGCGGCGAAACTGTCACAAATTTTTACAAAATCGTCAAGAATTGAAAGCAAACAGCATATAGTTTTGAATTCAGGTGTCATTTGCTTAGGTCCAAAAACTCTTATTTATCTGCGTATAAAAGAAACGAACGGTGTAGGGCAGCGGTTCTCAATCTTTTGAGACTTAAGAACCACTTATAAATTTTTGTGTCTCGGTCGCGGACCACCACTAAAAATTGGGTCACTGACGCACATATGCGACCCTATAAAATTATAAAATTATAAAATTATAGTATGAAATAATAAATTTGATAAGATTCGAGTGATTGAAATAAAAAAAATTAAAAATTGACATGATTGCATGTTTTTACTTGTAAAAATATAAATTGTAGGCCTAGCTTGCGGACCACTAGGCAGATAGCGGTCCGCGGACCACAGGTTGAGAACTGCTGGTGTAGAGTTTAACACTGAACGAGTTTAATTAGCACTGAACTGTACAAATCAGTTAATTAAGTTAAATTCGAAACGTGCAGAAATCCCTTCATATTCTGCTTCGAACACTGTGGTGCTGAGTTTTCAGTGTCTGACTCCACCAGAGTTGGAACATTTTCGTGGCTTTCTGTAGGAGCAGCTTGTCTGGTCAATTTGGTGGTTGTATGTGAAGCTTCTTCAACAGTTACATTGATGGCATGTTCTAACTGGAGAACAGATATGTAGGAATTTGCTGCAGATTTTGATTAGTTGACCTGTTTTTGCAACTGGTTCTCAACGGATTCATTGATCACTGATTCACTGGTTCTGGTTGCAGAAAAAGCATATCTTGTATGTCTTCTGGGATTTACTGGTAAATTTTTTCGAAGAAATAGTACTACTGGCAATGGAGACAGGGCAGGTAGAAGTGTGGCAATGCCAATCTTCCAAGATTGAGAAATTTGTTGCCCAATTACTGTAGACTATTGTGTGTGGAAACAAGTTGGAAGCTCACAGGCAGTGCCTGGCAGTGTTTGTTACAGACTCAAATAGAAATCAATTGCCATAACTATTGCAATATATACGAACTTAGCAAGGCTGGTTCTCTGCTCTTTAAACTTGAAGTGCTTGAAAACAGTAAGTAAATGAAAGAGAGGATAAGATGAGCCCCACTTATGGTACTTTTTCTCAGTTATTATTTGTCATATGAATCAAACTTGGCATGCTCATAAATTTTGATGTTTCTGCATTATTTAGATCTGGTAAAAGCCAAACCAGTGAAAACTCAATTTGTGAAAAATTGCTCCATGCACACTTAACCTTGATTTTCTCTATAAACACCATACACTCAAGTTTTGGTTACTTTTTACCCAGCGGTTCACATTTGTATATGGTACTTCTGATAAGGGGAACTTTGAAGAGTTGGAACCTTATTCTTCAAGAATTCTTGTAATTTAGGAAGAATGCAAGATTTACCAAGAAACGTTAGATAATTTAGGAGGTTTCTATTTAAAATTATTGAAATTTTGGCCATTAAGCTGTGTAATTGGGATATTTTGTATTATTTTATGAATTCCTGTACACTTTGAGCTTTTAAATATTGTTCCTCTCTTGCCTGTCTGTAGATTTCAGATGGATAATGAAGAACTTGATGAATATGCTCAGTTGGCCCACACTCACATTGATGCTACAATAAACAAAGCACTCGACGTTTTGCGGACAAAATGCAGTGAAACAGATGTGGCCACTTATGGAAGAGAATATGTTCCTCAGAAATCCAGGAAAGTTGAGATAGATTATAGTGGATTATCGTCTGACGTTCCGAACATACAGTGGCTGAAGATCGAGGAGTTTAGTCCAGAGAAAGGAGAGGAGAAGATACGTGAATTTGTCAAGGTATCTCATTGCATCAACTGATGTGTCTCTTTGTATCATCAGTTTTTATGTTTTTCCACTTAATGTTTGATTGACTGCATTTTGCTCATTTGCTGTCTTTAATATGGCAAATGAACAAATTTTCCACCTTTTGTGCCCGTTACTTTCTTGTTACTTTGTATGACTCGGCTGAAAATTCATTTTGTGTTGAGCTTAAGTGGCATCTACTTAGATTAGTTAGATAGCCATATTTGCCTTTGAGAAATTCTTAATAGGCAAGTGCTATATAAATGTTCCAATTTATACATTTGCCTCAAAATGTACATTTAATAATTGTATATAAATATGTTTTCTGCAGCTCTAGTCCTTATGCCTGTTGTGATGTCTCAGTTACAGATTTATATATTAGAAATGTGGTATCAACATTTTTGAGAGATTTTACAGCTTTGGTTTCATTCTTGCTGTTTGCAGACGTGGCTTTATGAGGACTGTTGGCTGTACTGCGTTGATTTGATAAGCGTTAATGAGTTTGAGTTTGATACTCGTTACCGATACAGAGTTCGTTGGAGCATTCCAACACTGCGTCATCCCATTCCTCGAGCCACAGCATCAGTCTACTTTACGATCGAAGTTTCCAAGATCACGCCAAAGGTGATTGTGTTAATTGTAGTGCTTCCATTTGATTCACTTGGATTATTTGGTTCTTGTGGGGTTATGGGCATTTCCACTTTAATGCCAGGGCTCATCCTGTGGCGTTGATAATTCTCCATCAGTTACAGGGTTTGCATTTTGTTTCTGTTTTGGGGAATTAGCTTTGATTTCAAGGGCTATAATTTGATCTGTGACCTGAAAGATCATCTATAGGCTAAGGTTGATCTAATAAAGACAAGGCAAGATACGGAAATTGTACAGATTTCTATGCCTTCATCAGTTACATGTTTCATGGGTACACGAAGAAGGAGAGCACTCCCTTAAGCTAATCTGAGAGGCAGCAATGGGTAGCCTTAGCATACGAGGCCAGCCCTCCCTCTTTCTCTCGCCATCTGTACAGTCGGTGTACTTCTTATAGATGTGTTGACTTTGGGGTGCAGACACTGCAGGTTGAGCAGAAATCTCGAAGCAAATTTCTGCCCTGGCGAGGAATTGAATCCATGTCCTCTCTGTTGACATTCCAGCATCTGATCACTAGACTATCGTGTGCCCCAGGAAATGTGCTATGCTCAGAAACCAAGCAAGCTTTGTCAGCTGCTTGGATTTGGATCTTGAAGCCTCCTATAATTTCTGACCAGAGCTGATCAGTTAACAGTTTCAGCTGTATTTGGAAAGATACCCAGAATTGTGTTTCACTACCTGACAGTTATGGTGTTTGCACACAATGTGTGCTCTGTGGTATTCTTGCTATTAACATTTGCTTATAACTGCACTGGTATGAATGTTTCCTTTGCTTGATGCTTCAGTTTTAATTACATTACCATACATGTATTTTTTAGCTATTAGTATTGTGATTTGCTGTTTTCTAATTTTTTTCCTTAGTCTGATATTTTCTTTTCTTTTTAGGATTTCCCGATCAATGTTTACTATGTCATTGAAGGAAATCAATTGGTACAAAGGTAGCTATGTCATATGCTGCCCATATGTAGTGCAAACTAGTGTAGCAGTCTTATGGCTTAAGTACAAGAAATAGAATTGAGTTGAACATTTCTATAGGTAAGTAAAAGTAAGTATATAGGGATGATTGTGGTATTGAGAAATATGCTCTGAAAGCATAGTACCCTTGTACACTCCCATATATATCCAAATATGTATACTGTGCCATTTCTAGTTAGGTTGACACTCTGGATTTCTGGGACTTGTCAACAGCCCAGATGCCGTGACTGATTTTGGCACGTTAAGGCATATCATGTGTCTTTCAAATATGTGACGTTGAAAGAAGGTAAATTGTATTTTTCATTTATATTGCGTTCTGTTAACACTAAAGTTTCTACGTTAATTTCTACATAATTTAACATACCAATAATACTGTTTGGATAAAAAGCAACAAAGCACAAATAACTTATGCTCATAGTGGAAAATGCAAGAAAAGATTGGAAATATGAGTGTAAGCATAAAGAATTGAGTTTAAACTTTGAGAAGAAAGATGGAATCGAGTTACAGAAATGGAACTCGATTACAGATTCTGAATGAAAATGCAGCAGTTGAACCATTTCTATGTTTCAGGCCTTTGAAATGTTCTTCCTTGAACTACAACTAACTCTGATGCTCTTGCAACCTGTGGTCTTATTTCTTTACTCAAAATTGCATCTGATGCAACCTACCTGTTTGATTTTGTTTCCAGTGAATGCTTGAAAATAATAGGACTTAGGTAACAAATTATTTGTGCTGAAGAAATCAAAATTCATGATTATGAATAAATTCTATAGAAACCAGACACCAGCGTGATGTGCCTTATGACTTTAAATCAGAAGTTATGTCAGGTGTAAAAGCAAATTCAAAACATGGAATAGGTTAAAGATGCAACAAGTTGGTTAACGGTATGAATGTAATTAAAAAATGGAAATATATATGAAAGTGTTTGGCTGGAGGTTGCATGATATAAATAGATATTGTGTTATGAAGTTCTATTTTGATACCCCTGCTATCGGCTGCAGGTTTATCATTAAATACAAAATGGTGGTTAATTAAAGATATGTTAAAGATTAAAGGAAGGAAGCTAAATAAGGTTTAGAATTTAGTTGAAGACAAATAATGTTTTATTTAAGTCTAAATTTAATTTTAAACTTTCTTCTCTACTCTGTTTTGTAGGCCAGGACAGATACAGTTTGAAGAGAAATGGCTGAAAGACATCATTGAAAGCAAGATTCTGTTGCTGAAAGTAATTGACTTCTGAGATATATTTACTGATAATAAAACCCAACCAATAAATGACTGTTTTATTATGTATAAAATTGAATTAACAATAAATTATTGTATGTCTTAAAATGAGCAAATGCTGCTGGTTAGACCTGTAAAAAGTAAGACTTTTACCCAAGTCATAAGAGCTGAAGTTTCTGTTGTTTGGTATTTATTTAAGTGATTGTCGAGTGGATTTCTTATACAAAATGCTTGACATCACTAATTAATTAGTTATTATTCTAACCAATGGACAAATAATAACTTGTAAAGAATATTAGATGAAAATGAAATTACGAGAAATTGTTAAAATGCATAAAAGTTTCCCATTACTTAGTGTCTGACATTGCAGCTGATGTTTAAATAACACTAAATATGTTTTGGAGTAAAAATTTACATCGTTGTGTTTCTTTTGTTAGGTTGTTATTCAAGCACATTTATGGATATCTGAAGCAAATATAGTTTTTCAAATGTTGAGTTTGATATTTGCCACCTGAAGTATCATAATAGTAATTTTTATTATTTATGTAGCATCACTTAAAGATAAAAACTAATCAGAGGTAGGGTAGGATAGGATAGGATACAAAATAGGATACAACTGTATTCGATACATGACCACACGACAGAGCATCAATGGAAGAAATATTGTAATAGTAATTTTATTATTTATCTAGCATCACTTAAAGATAAAAACTAATCTCCAATATATACAATGCAACACAATACAGCTGTATTCAACACTGCCGTCCTTCCAAAGTTCAGATGTGCACATGCGACCACTTAACAGAGCATCAGTGGTGCCAATCAATTGTGTTGGTGTGTTGAGGACTTGCTAAAGGTCCATGCATATTGACTGTCTCCGTAAAGGCTTGAACCCGTGCCCTGTGTTACAGACCGAGCACTTTAACCATTACTGTAGCCTACATGATGTTTGATGTCATTTATAGAAGGAATTTCTTAAGTAAGAAAAACAACGCGTAGAAAACTTCAAGTCATCAGTGGCATGCTCACGCACACACATAGAGCCTAAACAACGGATTCCAATCCAAAGCATCATGCTCATAGTCTCTGGACCAAGCTGTGTCGATAGTATGGATCGAAGGCATGGCACATGGTAAATCAGCCCAATGTCATCGGTGGTTGATGCATATCTGGCTATATATATAAATAACCTGAATAAATATATAAAAGATTTCATCTGATTGTTGTTATTACATTATCTTGGTATTAGATGTTTGAAATATTTTTAGGATCATAATGAATCAGATGACGAACCAGCGAAGAAAAAAATGAAATTTGGAGAAAATCAACGCTATTCTGACGGCAGCTACACAGAGAGTGACTCGGAGGCGGTGGACAATGCAGAGGTTGAAGGTGAGCAAGCGATGAAGTTACTGATTGATTACATATAAAATTTACAACAGGACATTCTTGCTCTGCGGATTCAATCTTCTGAGCGTGGCCCACATGGTTGGGATGGAAGAGTACAGAAATGTACATTGGCACTGTTGGGTCAATTGGCTCTGTTCTGTTATTGATAGAGTGTGCAAGGTGAACAAGATTGGCTTATGGGCATCTCAAGTGATCACCATCAGTATTGTATCTATAAATTTATAAAGCGCCTCTCGCAATTTTGATTTTGTTCTGAGATTTTTACTAATTTATCCCAAATGAATTTATAGGATTTATAGGATTTAATTTTGGGGCACCCAAAGAAATATCCAGTTATATCCTCATTACTTACAAACCAGTTGTTAGGTATGATTTGGTGTCCCATTTGGTGCCCCATTGAGCACTAAGGGACATCATATACTCATTAGAAATGGTGATGCATTTGGAAAATGTGAAACAAATAAAATGGGGTGGCACCAATTTCATAGTTCGTCCCCAGGTGTAAAATATCCTAGCTATGCCGCTACTGGGAACCCTGCATTAATGTGGTGTGAGACACTGCAAAAGTCAGGATATTCATTGATCAAGTGCAACGTTTGCTGGCATGACGGGTAAGTGGAGATAGGCTGGCTAATTTGAGTGCAATGTTTCGTGAACTATAGGACAGATCTTCCACAGACAAGCTGATACTGCACATACAATAAACGTTTTCTTATTGTTTGTTATCATTTTGCCCTCCTAGACTTGTAATTTCCTAGACTGATAACAGTTTCCAATTTTCTGTGCCTGATTGCATTGATTCAGTTGACTTAATAAATGAATATATGTACCGTATGTATTTTGTTATTTTGTTTCTTTGAATTAACATGACAATAATTTTTTACTATGACATGTGTGTTGGATATGCCAATATGAAAAATGTAAAAAAACAACCATATCACCGGCCAATGCTTCTTTTGTGTATAATACACATACAATGTGTTGAAATGAAATAACAGCATGTACTGTAGCATCATATGATTTCACTATCATGTTGTGGCTTTGAAAATGGCCAGTTTTATGTATCAATGACGAATCAGTAGTTTATGGGCCAGCCCTTGCTCTCAACCACTCCTGTGCAGAGTGGACCAGTTTGGTGAGGTGTTCAAGGTGGTGATGAGCGACTCGGTCAGCTCGCGCTTGGTGGTCAGATGTTTCTTGTATATCTCCAAGGCAGATTACCTTTCTCATGGATGCTTTATTGTGGCACTTGTAGACGCATAATCTCTGGTCCTGTAATTCTACAGTGCTGGTCGGTCCATGAAATTACATCCTAAACACATAAAGAACTTTCATGGTTTTTGTGGTTTCTGTTTCTCACATTTAATTCCCTGAGACAGTTACTTACATATTGGGACCTTGAGCAAGTCCTTCACTCACAACTGCTACATGCCATCGATTGATGCTAGTTCTTTAGATAGGATTATGCATCTACGAGTGCCACAATAAAACATCCATGAGAGAGGTAATAGGAGTAATGGAGTATATAACTTCTGTACTTATGCCAAAACATCATTGCAGAATTTTGAGTTGTTAGCAGCAAGCATGACAGTGGTCTTTTGGTTGACTGCTGTTCAGGTGGTGTGCAATTTTTTATTTTGCATTCTTGATTAGGTGTGAAAATGCTAAACTTTTTTGAGTTTTGCTTATGCTTCACATGGAGAACAGGGCTCCAGAACAGTATAGTGGGTCATGAATCTCAAGTTTTGGCATAAGTACGGAAGGTATATACTCCTATTTGGACATATCAGTTATGACTTTTGTCAAATAGTTCTAAACTGCATTTTCTGTTTATTTGGCTTTGTGATATCATTAAGAAACGAGTTACAGTTATCGATGCAACTTTAAGCCTAAGCATTTACCATAGATATCCTTGAGGACATGGGGAACTGGCACCTGATTCTGCATATGCTACCACCCAGCAGCCTTCATATCCAGAGTTCTTTGCACATGACTGTAGACAAAGTACTTCAGTTACCAGTTGGCTGTTTCATTTTCGTTGATGCACTGTAGAATCCCATCACCAACTCCACTTGCCTTTTTATTTTGTCCACTTGCCAGAAATACTTCCCATTTATGTTGTGCATAACTTTTAACGAAATTTCTGTCACTGCACATGTGTGTTGTAGCTCATGAATCAACATGGTAAATTTCACCTACATCGTTATCAAATCAAATTGATTGAATCAAGTACATTGACCAGTATTTGATTTACACTCAGTAGCATAAGATGCATAAGCTAAAAGAAATCCAGATACAAGAGATAGTATGTTATAATCATACTTAATTACAGTGTCGTTGGTATGATCTCTGTTAGTTTTAAAGTGAGTAAACGATCCCTGAGGAGAAGAAACTGAATCGGCTTATCTAGTCATCCCCATAGGCTAGTGATTACCAAGAGTACGATCAATCAACAGAATGTAACACACTTGCTATGTAACCAATCAACATCTATTACAGTAAATTAAAATAAACAGCAGTAGGAAGCTTGTTGTGTGAGTCATACTGGTCAATCAAAGATGATCTATAAACAAACTTAATGCACTTTAGTGATCGTAATGCATGTGCATTTGAGTCAATGGAATTCCATAGTTTTGCTCTGATTGAAAACTATGTACATTGGTCCTACGAGCCTCGGATCAACAATTCTGTTTAAAACGAGTGCTATGATTATGCACTGCAGCATTTACGTAAAATAGGAGTTAAATATTGCTGGAAGAGTACCTGAGTGGTGCTGTATCATATTCTTGAAGGAATCATAAGATACTGGGTTCTCTTAATGTCTTTCTATAGCTACACTTTCACTTGCTGCATTGGCCTGATTTGGTTTTTCTTTTACAGTTTATATTTTTTCTACACTTCTTTATGTGGTTGGGTTTCTGGCAGAAGTGTGATTTTGGTGATTTTGCAGATCTGTGATTTTGGCTTACTATCTTCCTTCAATGTTATCTTGGGAACTTTTAGTTCTAAATTACAAGACAGCAGATTTGTATCAAATCTCTTTTTGTACCTTTGAAAAAGTTTACTTTTTGTCAATTCCTTTGTCACATCTTCTTCAGGTCCTTTCTTGATAGCAGTCATTAGAGTAGCATAATTATCTCACAGACTTCTAAGGAATAATGCTTCGAAAAATGTTTGGCCAGTGGCACAGCAATGATGCTAGCTGGTCAATCACATTTCTCATTTCTGCCAGATTTTTCTCTGTTACCATGTTCTATCAGTGTCATCCCACATAGTTTCTGCAACAAATTCTCCTTTCTTGATAGAGTAGACTTTTCATGATACTTTGGAAATGCCTGCCATAAAGTCTTTGCCATTGTCTGTTTCCTTATGAAATGCAAATGGTTGTCCTCAAAGAGTAAACTGATCGTGACTCTTTCTTTCCCATCCTTGATCTGTCATTCTGCACTTACGCAATGAAGGGGTTCGTTATAAATAGTTTCCATAACTTCAGCCTTGACCTTCCAGGTCTGGTAGTTTTTGAATTATTCAGCTTTGCAATTGTACATTATCTGTTATCCACCATTTTATTGTTTACACTGAAATACCTGAACAGTACATTGTGTACAAAGTTCAGCAATTTTTTTCTTTTGATCCAAAAGTGTCACTTGATGTATACTTTTGCATCATTATGCATCTCATATATACTGGGGCATAACCAGAAAAATATTATTGTTTGTATTTGTTATTTGTAAAGTTCACTTTAATTAATTTTAATCACATTATAATCAAACAAGTTTATGACTTAAGGCATTTAGAATTTTAACTAAGTATGACAACCAATATGGTTCGTGCATTTGGCCCGTCGGGAGCAAACTAAAAAGCTTCTCTTGTCACTGCCATCTACTGAATGTAAGTGTAACTAGATATAAATGTACAGTAATAGTAGTAGTCATTATAATATCTAACAGATGCCACTTTATTCTCTACAAGACATTGTTCTTTATTTTTGATGTTAAAGGTAATTACCATCTGATTGAACTTCAGAAGCGGTGGAAAAGCGAGAATTATCAAAACTATTTAAAAGCCAATGAAGCTCTGTTATGTTTACGAGATGGTCTTGGTGCCTTTTGTTGTAAGATATTTGCTGACTATCAGTCCGAATTGTTAAAAAAGTACAATTTCAACCAAACAGAATGCTTAAATCAGACATGTACTGCAAGAAATATTAAGAATGGTGTGCTACATCCTGCGTGCTCATTATGCAGCACACTTTTAAAGACTATCTTAAGTGAACACAGGAGCTCTAAAAATCCAAATGGCGTCTACTGGGAAAATTCCCATATTCACAAGTGGACTACAGAATCGTGGGAGATTGCTAAAATCTTTATGGGTCGAGGACAAAAGGCCAGCAATCAAGGACCAGGTGACTGCGACTGCGCTGCAATTCTGCAGGTGTTAAACAATTTCAGACAAGTCGGGAAATATGCGCCATGTACTAAAGTTGAAAAGGTTAAAAAACAAATTATGAATCATTGAACATTTAGATATGATTGATACTATATGCTGTTAATTGCGAAGCTACTTGTGCGAATATAATTAAGAATAGCTTCCTACAGAATAAATTCTTCGTTCAACCACCATCATTTGAAAAACATAAGAAATTAAGAATAAGCCAATAGAAACTTCTGCACAGTTTCTGATTAGCCATGTTATGAAATGCCTGTGAATAAGGTGGTTCCTGCAACTTGGCTTTGTCGACATCTTGCAATTACAATTATGATATTATTACAAATGAAACTCGGATATTTGTTTTATATATTGTTTTACATCAAAGATTTGTTTTTATCTTATGATATTTTATTAGTTTTTCATAGATAGGCATAGTGTTCCATATTTTACTCTCCTTTCACCATAGTACATAAAGGCGTTGATTATGAACTATTCAAATTATTTTTAATGATCAAAAGCATGTTGCTATGCTGCATATTTCTGCTGTCGGACAGACTGAATTGTCAGAGATGGACTAGTGCATGGTAGCTACTGTAGTGGTATGTTTTCATGTTTTTGCCGATGTTGATGATGATATTCTTGAGGATACAATTACTATAAATTAGTTTGATTGTGTGGTGATTAAATGTACCAGCGAATATAAACATACAACTTCTTGTCGGTGATTATTAAAGATTTATTGAAGGATGTTTGTCTATTTAATTTCAGTTGCTCAAGCTGCGAAATGCTATCATGCATTCTCCAGTTTTAGCTTTGACTCTTGATAATATGCAGGAAGGCTTTCAGCTTATGATTGAATTCCTTCAGGAATTCATTGACAAGTTGGCGGCAGACAAGTCCTATGACCTTGTCGCAAAGAACATGGAACACAGTGTACAAAAACTGACGGAGGTATGAACTTAAAAACACTTCCTGAGCCAGCCTAAATGCTGTTTAAGTCATTACGAAGAAACAGTTAATCAATGAACAATGCTCAGATAACTAAAAGTCACTCCTGGCTAGATACCACAGACATGAAGAGCCCAACTGGTGGATTCCCATCCAGACCAGATAGTGGAAGTTCTAGGATTTAGTAGTGACAAAGAAGAAGAGCAAAATGACAGGCAGCTCATGAACCCAACACCAAGAAGTCCCTGTCTGATGCCAAGAGACGCTATGGCATAAACATTAGCATAATCAGCATAGGCATTTCGGTGACTGCCTTTTTCAGTGTGTACATATTAAACATTTGTTTTTCTTGGGTTTTGATTGAACTGTGTAGTTATTTGGACTCCAATGTACTGTATGTTTTAGTGTCTGTGTATGTACAGTTTATAATTATCTTTTTTCAGTGTGCTTGTGTTCTCAGTGACATACATATATACATACATACCTTTGATGCTAATAAGCTACCTTAACTTTGGTAAAGCTTGGTTGCTAAATTTCAGATTACAGTAAATATTATGTTATGGATCATGAATGCTGTGCTTCATATTACTTCAATATTTAAACATTTGGCCAGAGGATCTGTATGACGTAATCAGTCTGGTTACAGAAATTGGTTTACAGATTGAGTTTTGACTGTGGTTCCATTTCAGTTATGGCTAATAATATTTCCTTTGATCCTGAGCAAGAACATGTCTGATATTGTTTCAGCTAAGGAATGTAAAGTTTGAAATTTATCTGGAAACCAACAAACGATGCCCTCTGCAGAAAGAGATGGAAATCTTCGAGGCAATCGTCAGCAGCCATGAGGACAGCCTCAATAATTTACAGGAATCCACAGATAAGGTCAGTTTCGTTTCAGCGTATTAGTTTCTATTGTATTCCTTGGAGACTCTTGTGGTAGAGTTCCCCAGTCTGCTGTTGTTAACCAGCAAACAACCTATACCTTCCCCATGCATATACAATGTAACAAAATACCACAACATACTTAATTAGTGTGTGATTTATGTTTGTCAGATTGAGTTTAAGTCATTTGAAATAGTCCAACTGGTAATCTAATCTGCGTGTACTTATTTTCTGTAAGACCAGTGCAACAAGTGTTCTTCTTTTCTAACTAAGACTGAAATACAAGACAAAATCTGAGTCATTATTCAACTATGTTTTTCTTGGGCAGAAATATGCTAGGGATGTTTTACTTGATTGTACTCTTTTATGAATTCTAATTTTAGCATTTGGCTTCTGCGCATTGTACAGACTTTGGCAATAATTGTGCGCATATGGTCACAATTAGTTAATTAGTTACCGCACTCCTTTCATTTCGTTCGCAGCTGAGCCAGGTTGTTATATGCAGTTATGTCAGCTCCATGTGGTTTCCCGCTTTCTCTCTCCCCAGTCTGCTGTTACCCTCGTTCATGCTTTCATTACCTGTCGGTTTGATTACTGTTGTTCTGTCTACATTGGTCTCCCTCACACTCGACTGCATTGCCTTGAACGCGTCCTACGCTCATCTGTGCGCCTGGGAGGGGGCGAATCAGCTTGACCGCACTCCTTTCCATAGGCGCCGACTTCTTGGGGCCTTGGGTGCCAATGCACCCAGAGAGAAAGTTCAGTGGGGGCCTGGCACCCAGAAGAATTCAGACCAAAATTCAATATTTTAACACTAAACAGTAATCTCACAACATGAGAAGTACAACTACAACACAAATACCCAACATTGCATGATCTCACAGTCACACTCCATAGGCCTACATAAACAATAATTTGTTTATTTATTATTATTTAAAAAAACAAGTAATAACGCTGGAACCCTTCACAAGAAAGGGACACTTTTCTTTCTCCGAAAATCCGCTAAAACTCACCTACCTAAGGGGAGGGGGTATGGAAATGGAGGAAGGACCCATGCACCCAGTGGCACCTAGAGACAAAAGCAAAAGTCGGCGCCTGTGCTCCTTTCTATTTATGTGAGCTTTGCTTTCAAGCGTCCACACTTCACTTCTTGTTCGCCGTCCACTCCTTTCCACCGCCCATAGTGACTTAACGTTTCTTTTGCTTGCACTGCAACCATTCAACAGCGAGCATTCTCCATTGCTCGTCCCACTATCTGGAATGGCCTTCCTCTTGAATTGCAGTCTCTTCCTTGAGCTTCATCCATCTCTTTCTTCTCTGCTCTTAAGACTGTTCTCTTTCGCTGAGGTTGGGCTGGGAGCACCTCGGCATAGTACCTTGAAGAGCGCGCTATATAAATGTCTAGTTGATTGATTGTCTTTACTTATTTAGTTAAGTATGTTTAGTTTTTTGTTCATATCACTAAGCTTTTCTCTAACGCTATTTGTGGTAATGGGTGTCCGGCTGAGCCATGCTGAGCACCTAACACATATTCTGTTCTTTTCTTGTATTTTGTAATAGTCTTACTTCCCATTTATATTGCACACTAAGGACACTACTATTGGTTTTGTGCTCTCTTCTAGTGCCGTCTTAATGCTGTGGATCTAAATAGACGACCCTAGTTAAGCAGGACCTACCCTGAGTTTTGCCTACTGAATCCCGGAAAGTTTCAACACTCCTATTTGTGCACACTGTACTGACTTGAATTCGGATCAATAAATTAATTGAAATTGAAATATCATGCTGATATGCATGCCTTGCTTCTTTAGGGTCAAGGCGATAGAACCAACTTGTCCATGGCTTGAACTTAATGGAGCATTTTTTTAATAAAAATAAAAAAAAAAAGATAATTGTGATGTGTATTTGATCTTTTTCAATTAGATGGGACATGTCAGAGCCATACTTCCAGTATTAGAGATGATAAAAAGAAATTGGGACTTAATGTCTAATCTGGAGAATCATTACAAAAGTCTGCTTTCCCTTTCATCAGAAGTTGCTGAGGTCGATGACGGAACAGTAAAACAAATTAAGGACGATCTATCTGATTTGCGAAAGCAGATTAGAACTTTAGCTGCTAAAATTGAGGACAGATCGCAAGGTTAATTGAATTCATTGTGTCCTACATTTGAGTAATTAGAAACTACGTAACAGACACATTCATGCATACGTCTGTGTATGTATACCTCCATGATTGTGTGTTTTTATTGCACCTTTGGAACCATCAAGGTGTAATAGATTTGAAAACATGTGAAATGCCAATTAGCAGAAGTGTATGTGAAGTTGGAGATTGTTTCAGAGGGATGGATGAACTGATGCACCAAACAAATTCAGATTCTTATTTGTAGTTGATGTTTTAAAATATGACCTGTTTTAAACTGAAATACTACATCTGAGTATTGGAACAATTCCCAGATACTGAAATGGTCAATCTCATTCTATCCATTTCCATTATTACTTGTTAGCACAAATAACATAGGAGTTGGCATTCACCAAGTTTTAGACTAAATCACACTGCTGATTTACTTATATATAGAATTTAGGACAGCTTTGATCCTGTTAAACCTGCTGGATATATGCATGGATATGTGCTGGTAGCTATATGGATTGATGAATGGAAAAGAAATGATTAAACTGAAAATGTGACTTTTTTAGTAATCTGTTTTGTTCTTAGAATGAGGTTATTGTCTTTTGCTCAGGAGCCAAGTACAAATTAGAGCTAAACAGATGGTTGTTCTCGCAGCGAAATATGGTTCCTCCAATATACCAATCATGGTTCGACCCACTTAGCAAACAAAGTATGTATGTGATTCTGTGCGACTTGTTTCTGTTACTTGGAAGATGTTAACATGGCCTGACATAAGGATCTGATTCAAGCTTCAAATAGTATTAGCTATTTCAGAGTCTCAGTCTGATTTGTAATGTCAATGTCACCGTTGTTATTGTAGTATATTGCTTTACTCGGTTCATTTTATTGCTAGGTAGTATGATTTCACAATCTTCATCTTGGTGATATGCATAATGTTGCCACTTGGGATTAAGACTGTTTAGAACATATATAATTTATAATGCATATACGTGTGTGTATGTATAAATATATAGGACGTATATTAGGACTGTAGCGGGTAGTGGAAAGATGTATATGGTTAGCGGAAAGATGTACACCAAAATGCGGATCTAGCAATTGGTTGAATAAAGAATGTTCTTATCTTTATCGTATCTTATTTACTTAATTTTACTAACTTTTCAGTATCTACATGTTTATTTATGTCCTTGATCAGAGCCTGACTTATTTGTTCAAGTATACATGTCTTCTGTAAGCTGGCGCTGTGACTTATTCGACTGGCCTTCTGCAACTAAAGTGATTAGTGCATCATCAGTTGATGCGTTGTGCATTTTTATGATGGCTCTGTAGAATGTTGGAGTATACATTCTGTGCCAGCTCCTACCTTCAAGGATTTGTTCAACAAGACCTCACAGTTTTTGAAAATTGTGCCATATAAGTAAGTTCTTGATTGCGATGCCTTACATTACTGTTGAATTGCTGTGTTTAGGGTGGATGGCAAGCGTGACTGTCATCACTGGTGCAGGACTGAAGACTTTCAGCAGTGTTGAATCGTCCACCAGGGTCTTGTCAGCAGAGCACTGTGCGGCTAATCAAGCACTTCTGTTCCTCAAATCCAATGAAGAACTATTAGCCAAAGGTCACTAACTCAGTCTTGTTAAAGATTGGACATTTCATCCAATAGTCTGTAGTTGTATTTTCTAACTGTAATTATAAACTTAGTTGTAATTATAAACTTTGCAATCACTTATTCTTAAGCAAAAATTGAAATTCAGTGGCTGATCAAATGACTGGAGATTTTTATTATTGTTGTTGTTTTTATGCAGTTTGTAAAATAAGCAAAGTCACAAAGAAATGTGAATCCAGGTAACTTCGCTTATTCATTGTTACTAACATAGGCTGTTATGCAAAGCACAAGTAAATGAACTTACAAAAGTTGTTATAGGCAATTGTTCATAGACTGTACAGAAGAGCTATATAACAGTGAGCACTTCAAAAGTCCTGAATCAGCTCAAAGAATCTTGGCAACTGAGCACAGTGCTGCCCATTTAAATGAAATAAGTGCTTACCTTCTTGGCTTATACGACAGAGTATGTATAAAAATTGTATTTAAGTAAATAATCTTTATTAGCATGAGACATCCACACTTTAGAAACAGCAGTGCATACAAGATAAGATCTGAACAGTAATGATGCTTGAAATTATAAACTAAAAGCATTCATAGCATAAGTATTTCCTTTGTTCAGTTTGCAGATTAATTTAAACCACAGACGCACTGCTGTGTCTATATTCAAATAACATTGTAGCATATGCATGGCATTTTCTTTCAGCATGTGAGTTAATTGGTGATGACGCCAAAGAGAAACTGCAGAACTTGCTTCTCTCGAATGGGTTTTCTGAACCAACATACAGCAGCCGAACTGAAGAGATGAATAACTTGGTGCCGAATATCACAGCATCCGTCACAGTGCATGTGCCTGGAATTGTTCAGGAAAAGTTTGTTAAAACTGTGACACAAAGAGAAGGCGAACAATTAATTGCATCTAAAGGTCTTGAAGCCCTAGGTCAGAAAACTGAAGGCAGTCCTAAAAACTTTTTATATTGCTGGTGTACGAGAAACAAGTGCAGTGTGCCAGTGTACTATCCAAAAAAATCAGATATCGCAAATAATATGTTTGTCATCTCGACTGCATTTCAAGATAAGCACGAAATTGTCATGGAAAGCTTGAATCATGTAAATGAGAAGGAAGCGCAGTGCAGTGCAGCAGAAATGCTACTTAAGACAATCTCTGAAACACATCTTACAGAGATTTGGTGTGCTATTTGCCATCCATTGATGTAAAGATTCTACATTAAGCCCTCCTCTGATTTTGGTATAAGATGGGTCATTATCTGAATTGTTACAAATTTCGTCACAAAAACAAACAAACAATTTCCCCAAAATTGGTTGCAAGTGTTTTCTTTAGTCATGTACATAGTTAAATTTAACTAATTTGAAAGAAATCCACATAAGTTAACTTTTTTCAGAATTTATAAAGTCAAAACTCCTCTTTTGTCATTACCATCCACCCTTTTTGTGTAATCATATTTAATCACAGGGACCTGAAATATTCCTCTGGTGCTTACAAAATCACAATTTCTAATAAGTAGATGATACCACCATTAAGTAGGAATACAGCAGGCCTTTCCTTCACACTGGTGTCAAGAAATTAAGACAGTTGTCAAAATTATTAAGAAAAAACTATAGTATTTTCAGTTAAAGAAAAAAGTCTGTGCAGCATTGACTAACTGTATGTTTGGACTGCATCATTGTGGTGCACTTGATCATGAGTCAGAGTTGCAACTTTCCGTAGCAATCCCATCTGGTTTTTAATTGGCTTCTGTTTAAGACCAGCCACTTGCAAATATTCTGTGTCTGAAATTGATCAGTATAAGGGGAAAGTTTATTGGAGGAGTTTTTGAGTTATGGCTTGAAGCAACACATAGTACTGCAAATGGAGTTTGGCATTAGTGTAGTATACAGGAAATATTTCTCTTTTTTTCTCACCAGGATTGTGTTTGAAAACTTTGGTTTGTTTGGATATCTCTGGTGCGACAAATGCTATGGTGTCATTGTCTGGTGAAAGCCTTCATATGATGTGGTGTATAGAATATTTATGGAGTAATTATAATGCTTCTACATTGTGAATACTGTGAAATGCTTATTTTGCCATCTGAGCCGTGAACCAACACTGTTTTGGCTCAACCGCTTCCGTCTCCCGGGATCATATGGCCAATTTGATCACAAAAGAACTTGATAATTTTGCATTTAGCAACCAGAACTGACTTTAGAATAAATGTATCTGGACACTTAAAATATTTTTCACAACGTGGACAACAAATTTGGAAACTCTTGATAAGCCAGGGAGATTTCTACTAGGAAGCACTATCCATTTTAGATCAATCAGTGTGAGCTGCATCACCATGACACTGCTGGCATGTGTTAGCATTATGTTTAGTGTTACTAGCTGTGATACAGGTATGCTTTCAAATGTAACCTTAATGTAACAACTACATATACGCACCTGTACACATGCATATAGGTAGAAAACTACGAAATGTACGTGTATATATAATATATATATATATATACAAATTAACATTGTGTTACGTGAATTCTGTGTGAATTTATGCAATATCTGTGCGTTGTGTAAAAATGATGTCGTTGAACTAGGAGCATTCAGAGAAGCCCAAACTATTGTGGACGTGTGACTGGCATTGTATGACACAAGGATGCATATACATGTAGGCACACCTAGTAAAGGTTTTTGCACTTGAAAGCTAATAGATGCTAAGTATACCGATCTTTTAACTTTTAAGTGTGATGCACATGTGTTCATCACTGGCTTTGATTAGATTTTCCTTACTTGGCATCAGATTGTGTAGAACAAAGTTATTTGCAAACAATGGTGTCATTTACTGATTTGGTAGAGGCCATGTTCCTGAGAGACAACTATCACTGTAAGATTTATGTTTGAGTGCTTAGGTAGCCACTATTTATCTGCAATGTCAGATGGAACCAGACTTTGTGGTCTCGAGTTGTGGTTGGGTGCCCATAGTTATATTTCATGCAAAAGTAGTTAGGGATCCGTTTTATTAGGATCAGCGGGCCAGTTACAGAAAGAACTTAAATGAAGTTGACATGATGTTCAGGCTTGCTTGAGATCTTGCTGTATGCTACCGTTATTTTGTCTTCTGGTACAGGTTTTGACTTTATGTTGTTCGTATGTAATTGGCAAAATATCTACAGAGTTGTCAGAAGATGGCGTTTCCTTCATTCATTCGTTATCTGTGTAAAGTTTGTACACATTTCATAGGAATGGAAATACTACAGCTGTGGTCTTCCTCTTAATTTCTTTTAAATAGTGGGCACAGAAGTTTGACTTGAAAGTAGGCCAAGCAGAATCAAGTACTTGAAGTGTGTTATCCTGACAAATCTAAGCCTTATCATAGGTCACTGATGGCCAGATGTACATGTGTGTGAACATACCAAGTTCAGCATAACATTTAAATGAAAAACCAGATTAAACGATGAGATGACATTACATTGTTATTGATAGAATCTAAATTAAATGCACATCAACAATTCACAATACACAATAATAAGTATATTCATTAATCATCTAGAAGATATCTGTATAAAAGAAATGTACTGTACTTCTAAATGCATTGTCACTGGAGGACAGATGAAAATTGTGCTAAATGCATTGTCACTGGAGGACAGATGAAAATTGTAGTCCTAAAGAATAGTGCAAATGAGCTTAACCATCCAACTGAAACCACACAAGCAGGACAGATGATTACAAGGAACAAAATTGCCCATGGATGAATTTGTTGGTGGTAGAAATGTGGACTACAGATGGGCAACTTTGGATCGATATTTGTTGATTCAAGCCTAACTGGCAGGGCAGTGTGTAGTTTTTCACAACAGGAACTGAAACGTATTATTTCTGTGATCTTGAAATCTATTTCAGAAATGTGAAGGCTGAAAAGAAACTAGACTTCCATAACCATGACCTATAATAAAGATTTAAAAATATTCATCACTGTGGTAGCTGATACAAGTAGATCAAATGTACACATATATGAACGATCCATTGTCCGTGTAATAAAGAAAATAAATGTAAAATATTTTCAAATAGTGGAAAGGACAGATCTTCATTTCATACCAGTTCACACCAGCAAAACAACAAGAAAATACTGTCACCGAGTGGAGTTTCCATTCACTGAAGATCACAGAGGTTTAACTACTGTAGGGCAAGTCTTAAGGCAGCATAAGCTAACAAACAACTTTGATTCAATACAGAATGGATAGGGGCAGACAGCCAAAAGTATTGTGGTACTGCAGCTACTCTTCCGACATGTAATCTGGTTTGATTTTGCTGTTACTTTGTGTGCACGATAACTTGCACTACTCAAATCTTGCCCAACACTAAAAGAAACTATAATCTAGCATGTACAATTAAAAGTCAGTAGAGTAATGGATAACATACTGGCGTGAAGAGCCGTAGGTACCAAAATCAAATCCCGTAGACCCGTAAGGTTTATTCAGCCTTCCACTCGCTAGGCGGCGGCGGTGGCAAAATGAATAGTAGGCCGTGATTGGCGCCCTGATGGCTGCCGTATAAACAGTTTTATTCGACTTCTGTAAAAACATCATGTGCTTCTACTGTATACATGTATGTAAGGCGCCCTGCATGGCTGCCGTTTCTACTAGGCCTATGTATGTTCACTGTAGCCTACAGCGCAGTCAGTCGATATGTCTAAGCGACTTAGTCAGTCAATAAGCATGTGACTTAGTCGATTGAGTTGCTAAGTCAGTCGCTAACTATCGTCGGTAATTTCTTAATGACTGACTCCGGGTACTATATATATATCAAGTGAAAACTTTACACTTCTGAGAGATTCGTCACAGGCGCAATACAAAAACACTTTTGCAATCTGTCTTTTGGCTGTGCAGATTTAGCAATTTTTCGTTAAAACAAGACCGTCTGTAATTTGCAGGGGTTTGTTTGTTGCACAGATTTGCTCAAGTAAACACTGGAATGCAATTTTGATTAGATCTAGGCCTATGTTAGCCAACATTAACTGTTGGCTATTCTAAATAGACTAGCTGTCTTGTTCAACAACATAAGTAAGCTATTAATTGTTTGTGATGATGTTGGTGATCCAGTCAGTGAAGTGACTGACTCGGGCGTAGACTCCTGGTTTACCGGATGCGCATTCGAGGCTCCAAGAGACTATTCCCACGTCTGAGAATACTCCGTCGTCACCTTTGACCGTCAGAGGACCTCCAGAGTCGCCCTATGATCAACAATCCCAGTTGAATCATCCAGACAGTAACGATCACGTTCTGAAATCAGTCATATTTTCAGTAAATATATCACTTGAATGCCATCTTAAGTCTTAGAACTTCCGCGGCTGTTCTGGTCGATTGGTTTAGTCGCTCGACGTGTAACGCGAGCTGTGCGAGTTCAAGTCTTCACTGAGACGGTAGATTAACGGATAACACACTGGCGTGAAGTGCAGAAGGTACCAAAATCGAATCCCGTAGCCCTCCGTAAGGTTTACTCAGCCTTCTACTCGCTAGATGGCTGCGGTAGTTAAGTGAGTGTTAGGCCGTGATTGGCGCCCTGCGTGGCTGCCGTTAAAAAGAGTTGTATTCGACTATACATTAATTTTTCCCTATATCGCTTACTGCAATATCTCTTGGGGGTCAAATTATATGACTGTACTTAGCCCAAGTAAACTCCAGAAAACTGCCATACGAATGGTATTTAACACTCATTGGAGAGCAAGCACTAAGCAAATATTCATTGATAAACAAATTCTGACCATAAACCAAATAAATATATTCCAGATTAGTATTTTCATGTACCGTTATCATAATAATTTGTTGCCTTTGTCTTTTGTTTCTTACTTCGGGAGGGGCGTAAACATCCACCACCACCAGACGCGCACCGCCCTGAATTACCGCCCTGAGTTTGCCCGTATCAATGTAAAAAGGTTCTCCATCAAATGCCGGGGCCCCAGAATATGGAACTCCATACCTGCTGTACTAACCTCAATTCGACCTATCAGCCGATTTAAAACACTGCTAAGGTCCTATATTATAAGCAACATCACCTCATTTATTGTCGACATATAATATACTAGGGTTCATTGATGTTATCTGTTTTATAATTTGTTAATAATATTACTACCATTCATTAACTGATTAATCACTTAAGGTTTTACGATAGTAAAATAGCTATAGGCCTACCTTGGATATGAATATGTCTACTCTCAATGCTTGCTTTATTTTGTGTTTAAATTATGGCCGGCTCACTGTTAGTTAAGATTTATAAATTTTCAACCAGATATGCAGTGCTTTTTTTTAGAAAAAAAAGGTTCCGGAACGGAACAATAGGTGCCGGAACGCAACAATTATGGGCGGGCTAAAATCACGAGAAAAACGGGATTGTGGGTTGGGAGGGGTCTCAATAAACACTGAAAACAGTTCAAAAACACTTAAATTAAATTAAAATAAATAAATTAGTGTTTTAATTATTAAAATAAATAAATTATTTTTTAGGAACTGAAAAAGGTGCCGGAACGCCGTACCGGCGCGTTCCGGCTGAAAAAAAGCCCTGCAGATAATCTATTCTGTCCGTCTCAGCCTGTGAACTATCAGGGTGTCCCATTTTAGCGGGACTTGTCCCTTAGGGACATCCTTTTCAGGGCTGTAGTCGAGGGTATAGGCCTACGCGGGTATACAGCGTATACTTACCTCTAGAGACCGTATACTCACCTCACAAAATATTTATATTTATTTACATTAAAATACTGTAGCGTATACTCACAAAAAACTGTAGCGTAGTGTAACGAATTGTTACAAGCCTTAAGTATATTACTTTCACTAAGATTGCGAAGTCAATGTTATTCGCTAGAGGCCACTGCGGCAGTGCAGTACAGTGCATGCCATCCGTAGATCTGTGGTATGCGAGTCAACCAATGGGAAGACGTCGCGCTTTCTGTGCTTGTTCGTGATTGGCTAGAGGTGAGCACGTGCGAACATTTGCGCCATTTTTCGTGGCCTGTATGCAGTTTCAGCCTAGACGTGGACGAGGAAGGAAGGAATTGGTGACCTTAGAGCTAATTTTAGCGTGAAATGGTCTTAACTGCGCAATAAGGAATTTTAAGATTAAAACGATGGAAATTGTCGAAAGTTGGGGATAATAGGCCTATTTCATCGTAACTACATCTTTGAAGATCGGGCGTCGAATTTATCGACGGGCGTTCGATATTTCTTCGAATTTGGGGAATTATGGCAAAATTACCGGGAGGCCATGTTTTCGATTGAATTGGTGCAACGGAGCTCCAGTGACCTTGGATAACCTTGACGTGGAATGATATTTACTGGATTTGACCGAAATCGCAAATATTGGCACTTGAGAAGAATATATCTTGGAAGTTCAGGGAGTACAACCCCTTATTCTTTTGAGTCGTATATTGAAATCTCCAGCGATACTTAGATATATGATCGATAGATTAGATACGTATAAATTTGTTGTGAAGCGATAAGGCGATAGGTTAAGTTCATGTGCTATATAAATGTACACGTTAACTTAGTCAGGAAACATACAGCGATAGATAAGTCGATAGTTTAGATTCACTTGTGCTATATAAATGTAAATGAACAGATGGCGATAGTATAAGTCGATAATTTCAATTCTGTTCAATAAATAATTATAATGGAAGAAGAGATTTTATCTGAACACGAAACTAGCCGAATAGGCGACATTTTGGAAAGGGTGGTAGGAACCCAGGAAAAGATTGTAGAGCGCCAGATAAATCAAGACTCGATACTAGGGGCATTTATAGAGCGCCAGACAAATCAGGAAACTCTTATAATAAGGTCATTATTGGAATCTCAACAGACCTTCATGGAAACTCAACAAGTATTTATGGAGCGCCTGTTTTCAGATAGGGTCCCTGAGAGAAGAGAGCAGAAGAAAGAAATTGAGTCTGTTGTGAGAGCGCCGAACCCTAGTGAGGGCTTGACACTAAGCCCTGCTGCGCCAGCAACGGCAGCCGCGGACATGCCACTCGTCATCCATGGTAGAAGAATGCCTCAGGGACCTAGTATAATGCATCCGGACGTGAAGTCTCGCTCTCGGCCTAGTAAGAAAAGGCGACAGCGGTTGCAGCAGATAGAGAGAAGAGAACAGGCCCACAGCGCCAGCAAGCTGGGTTCAAAACCAGGGCTTGTATACTCTTCAGATGTTCTCTCACAACAGCGCGGGCACTCGCTAGAGCGGGACCAGCACGCTACAGTAGGCCTATACTCACCTCTAATTTGTTTCGGAAAACTAACCGGTAGCGTATACTCACCTCTAATTTTACCACTACAGCCCTGATCCTTTTATAACACTAAACTGATAACTGTTGTTTTCTGTCACTGTTAATGTGCAGTTTGTGTGTTGTAATAAAACGGATTTGATTTGATTTGATATTTGATTTGATAAGGCGCCCTGCATGGCTGCCGTTTCTACTATACATGTATGTTCACTGTACAGCGCAGTGCGGTTAGCAGGCGCTTAATTAAAGAAAAGATATTATATATTATTATTACTAGATCCTAGTTAGGCCTAGCGCCTATATACCTTTCTGAACTGATGAGCAAACCAATCTCTTCCCCTTCGTTCTACTGACCGATTGGACATGTTTGTACCTCGGTCGCGAACCTTATTAACTCAGCATTGGGCCTTTGCTTTGGTTGGCCCTTCACTGTGGAATGAAGTCCCTTCTGAGATCCGGAGCGGGATCCTCGGGCGTTTTCACCAGTTTCACTTAAAAACTAAGACCTTTGTTTTTGCACGAGCCTATCACGTTGAGAGCGCTTCTGAATAGTTCTGCTCCGAGGAGCGCTTCACGACATGTTTATATCACATTACATTATATGTAATATAATTTATATTACATTGCATTATGGAATTTGCCCATGGTCTTTTCTAGATATTTGCAGAGCCTATATCTGCAATAGAGCTGAGCGAATCTATTACTTATTATTAGTACCTGGCATTAGGCTGTCATTCTGCTGCCTCTGTTGTCGGTGGCGCACACCTTTTCGCTGGTGACTGGATGATTCGGGTACATTCCTTTCGACAGAATTCCATCGTTGTTATATTGAGTCAATTTGAGTGTGGTATATTGCAGAATTTGCGGGAAGTCAGCGTGACCTCAGGGTGAGAATTGTCGAGGGGGTTGGGGGTTCAACCCCCTAGTCTTTCTTAGAACCCCATAGGAAAGTCTTCATTGCACACCCAAACTCCACATGAATCAAGGTCTAACCCCCCCAGTCTTTTTTCTACAATTCTCATACTGCGTGACCTACACAGTGGACAGACTGCAGTACGCAATTCGAATGTGCAACAATGTTCAGATTGAGTGATTGTGACGGTTTTTGAAATGACCTCCCTCTGAATATGTGTAGGCCTATAATTATGACCAGGGATTATGCACCTTTGATAAACACTTTAAAACTGTTCCTTCGCCGGGACTGGGCATGGAGCACGGCGGTATGTGAATTGTCTGAATGAATGAATGAATGAATAAATAAGTCAATCAATGAAATGAATGGACGAACCAATCAATCACCAAAATGCAGTATCAACAGAAATACATAATTGGAGATTTTGAAGATGCTTTATGTAGGGCCTATACACGTAGAGCAATCAGGGCCACCGACAGAAATTCCGGGCCCCTAGGCAGAGCAGTCACGGGCCCCTAAACTCTCATTAGGCTTTATGAGAAAAGTTGATTGCGGGCCCGGCCCGGGCCCCTAAAAATCGTCGGAAAATCGCCGGGCCCCTGGGCATTTGCCCCCTGCCCCTCCCTCTCGGCGGGCCTGAGAGCAATGATAGCATATATAAACAGGGTTGTAGTGGTAAAATTAGAGGTGAGTATACGCTACCGGTTAGTTTTCCGAAACAAATTAGAGGTGAGTATACGCTACAGTTTTTTGTGAGTATACGCTAAGTATTTTAATGTAAATAAATATAAATATTTTGTGAGGTGAGTATACGGTCCTTAGAGGTAAGTATACGCTGTATACCCGCGTATACCCTCGACTACAGCCCTGTATATAAGGAACTTCACGGTTTGCTAAAGAAAGTGAATTGAATATTCAGCTGCGGGGACGGTCGATGATTCGCCAGATACATTTTCCTAGTCGTATTGGTTGCGCTTTCCATGGCATGCTTGGCGCTGTTAATGTACGACACTGGTTGATATGATGAAGTTAAACAGCCTACTGGCTAAGTAATGGTATACTGAACAAGTTAGTATACTTGGATGAATGACCGCCAGTGGAATGCCACGGCAGCTGTAATGATCACTCAGCCCTCCATTCCTTCGGGGTCGGTAAATAAGTAGCAACTAGCACTGGCGTAAACTTGTCCAAAATATTGGGGGGCCATTTGTTTATTTATTCTACACTTGTTGCATTTAATGTACAGTCCAGCTCAATTATTGGGGGAACACGTGCCCCGGCGGCCCCCCCGCCTATGACAAATAGCAACCAAAGTTTTGCAGGGTAATTTTTCTGCAGTGGTTGGATTGTCGTGTTTCCGCCTTGACCGATGAACCCTTCGACTTCAGGATGAAGGGAGTTTAAATTCGGTAGGAGCATGAATTTGTTTCATCATACGATTTACATTATATTTTGATTCCTTGTGTGTCATAATAAATCTTCTTTGCCAGATTATGCCTGTTTCGCCTGTTTATTTCCACGTCCATGTTGTGTTGTATTGTATTGTATCTAGACATTTATAAAGCGCCTCTCGCAGAATAACTATTCAGATGCGCTCTCAGCAGTGTCAGCACAGAAGCCCCGGGGAAACAGAAATGCTTTTAGGGAACGCGAGACCGATGAGGAAAAACCAGTCATATGTCTGTTTGTCTGTCATTTGGCATTTTGTTATGCTAATCTTGAAACTATGGCGCCGTTTATACCAACAAACAATTAGACATCCATCGATGGTCGCTTCTAAATAAAGCAACAATAATAATTCCAATCTGCTAGTACCTGGAGTAGGCCTAAGCGTGCCCCAACCGGAGCATTGACTTTTTTCGTTGACGTAGAGATCGAGTGGTTGTGGGGCACAGACGGGAGTGACGTTGACATTGATGTCTATGGCTGTTTTTAACTTGATGAGTGAGACGTCGTTTTCCAGCCACTGGTTGTTGTATGCTTCGTGAACGAATGTAAGTTCCACGTCGTGATACTGACGAATGCCACTTTTGGCCGTTTTGTCGTGCTCGCCGACAACTATTGTTATCGATGATGGTGTGCTATCAACACAAACTAATCAATAACCATACTAACCAATCGATTGACCCGACAGACAAATTACATAAAAAAATAGGGAATGCCATGCTTAAATGAACCGCAAGTGAGTTATTAGTCATATCGCCTGTAGACATCATTGACCAATCAAGGCTTAACAATCACGCGTGGCGGCGTGGAGACATGAAGGATCGAGGGATGGAAGAGGGTTTTCTACGGGGTTTACAGTGTTCTTCCAGGTACATGTACATGTACTGCTCTTGAGAGTCTGTATACAGTACTTGTTCATTCATGTTTTTGTCACATTTCGTCTTGATTAGGCCTAATGCAGTTGTGCTCTTTTTGGCGTTGACTTAAATTTTCCCATCGGAGCTCAATTCTTCATCTCACAATTAATGGACGTCAGTTGCACTCGACAACTGACAGCAACCTCCGTCTTCCAGCAACGAGAACTAAACAGCGCGATAAATTTACGGAGTTTCGTAGTTGCTGGAACATTTGTCCAGAATACTGTAATTTACAGCTTGTCATCCCCAACCACCGGTTGTTAATCGATCATCGCAATCGTCTCTAAGATAACGCCTATAGATGGTTAGCGTGTGTATAGCCATGAATTACTTCAGATGAATAAAGCTTAGGCTTAGGCCTATACTGAAATTCATGTAGCCTAGGCCTAATCTAGAACAAGGCTGGGAGTTTAAATAAGGCTGGTATTCTCCATTCTACAAAATTATTGTCTAAAGTAGCTTTACCGATGGCCTTTCGTTCAATACTCACGCTCTAGATATGTATACCTGAAAATGAAGAGAAATATTGGCTGCAGCAGTAATAAGCCTATAAAAAATAATATGAACAGATTTTACTGACGTTCCTTCAACGCAGTGAGCTGCTGATAAGATCCATCTCTCGTTGATGATAATTCTGGCACAGTAATGAAACTCGGATGACTTTTTCGAAAAGAGACCTACAAAAGCCTGCAGCTTAATTTTCTAGATAGGGCCTATTCGCTGCAATTGTAATTGCAATTGTAAATTCTTGTAGCGCTAGGCCTAGGCCTACTTCCTGAGAAGCTTATAAGACACGCTCGATCTTCACCTGACAGTACAAAACTACGATTGACTAGATTTGTGGTAATCAAGCGCTCAAAGAAGAGGAGCAGAGAAAGGCTAAGAAACTCGTTTCTCTGTGGGTAGGTGGCATAATTTAGAAAGATGGAATAAGCGGGCTAGAGATGATTCTAATGTTAATTTTAAGTAAGTATAGGCTAAGCAATTTCTTGTGAGAGCATCAATACCATAATATCACAATAGGCTAACAGCAGTCAGTACAAACTCAAACTGTTAGTAAATAATTATGCACAAGTCAAAAGGTCAATCCAAAAGGGTTTGGCCTTTTACTGGATAATATTTGGCAGTTACAGTGACAGTGCCAAAATTAAATGTTCCGCATGAGTGAATAACACACAACTGAAACCAAATAAACATGACTGATAAGTTAAGTCGTAATACACAGCTAGAGGTCAAGCAGTCTTTTAAAAGTGCTTTCTTAAACAGATTAAGGGTGTAATATCTTATGAAGACTATTCCAAACCGAAGGACCAAAACATGTTATCGAAAA
>OY744606.1:48239542-48387042 GCA_963556255.1 Allolobophora icterica | reverse complement strand
TCATTTTCAGAATTATATTCTTCGTGGCATTCGTATGATTTAGGGCCTATGAGCTCTAAGCGGGACATTACTTAGCCTAAGCTTTTTCAGGGAACAGGGACGTCATTTGAGTATTTTTCCGGGGAACTTGGCCAGCTTGCTAAGTTTTGTATTTTGTCTACATGTGCAAAACTGAAAAGCAGTGCTGCATGATGTGTGCTGCAGTGTGCATATTGTTATTTAATGTAATAAGGTTTTGATGAATTTATTTATAGTTTTATTTTTACCCCTTTCTTCCTCCTCCTTTTCTTGTCCCATCCTTTTCTTTTTTTTCAAAAATCGTGGGGGGAAGGAGGATGTCCCTTCCCCATAAGACGTCCCTGGCTCTAAGTTTAGTTAAGGTTGTATAACCAATCTCATCTTTATTGACGTCGTCTTCATCATTGTCTTCACTCTTCACAAACATCGTCATCACCATCAACAACAACATCATCATCATCAACATCACATGTACGAGATTTGGGCATTATCCTCGATCAAGAGCTAACGCTTCGCAATCACGTAAACAATGTCTGTCGATCTTGTCATTATCATCTTCGTCAGATTCGCACTGTGCGACAATCGCTTACCCCACAAGCTGCCGCTGCACTCATCCACGCTTTTGACTCCTCTCGAATGGACTTCGGCAATAGGCTTACTATTTCTCTGGATTGGGTTCCTCTCTTATCTCGAAATTGCAGTTTGTTCTAAATGCATCTGCTCGTCTGATCGGCAACATCCCAAAATTTGGCCATAATTATATCCGCCTACATGCGAGGCAGACTGCGCTAGTAACCCACACCTCAACGGATTGAATATAAGATTCTTACTCTCATGCGAAATTGCCTGGCGGTAACTGCCCCATTCCATCTCAGATCCACGTGTATCTGTGCCTCATCTATTCCTGGTGCAAGTTCTTCCGATCGACTGCACATGGAATCCTTGTCATCCCTTGGGCTAGCTCGTTCTCTAATCAGCACAGAAGTGTTACCATGCAGTGTTGATCCTCTATCCCGGAATAGTCTTCCTTTTAAAATCAGAAGTGAGCTAAACAGTACCGGTCTGTCATCTTCCTTGTTCCGCAAGTGCTTGAAGTCTGTTCTGTTTGATGGTGGGTTTCCTCTGCTTGGTCTGGAACGCTGCTAACGAGTTTCTCTTTAAGTTGCGCTTTAGAAGTTTTCACTTATGTTATGTTGTGTATATGACCCTAGACATTTTCCTACGCTGTTCACGTTTACATTTGAAGATGGCCTATTCACTATGAAATCATGGTTCAAATCACAATTCTTACCATGGCTGAGTTTCTTTATTTAGTTTGGACTAATGCTTATCAATACAATATAGGCTATATGCGTTGATAAAGTAGGCCATATATATAATTTACTGACAAATTTATTCGTATCATTCGGATTTTTAAAGGAAGTATTATGCTACAGAACAGAAAATAGTTTTACTTTGATCTCCCATATAACTTTAAGCTAGCCTACCTGGAAGATCATAAAAATCAATTAGAAATTTAAAAATATAAAAACAGCCCGAACAAGTATTACGCGTGTAAGGCCGTACTGTGAATGGATAAATTAAGTGCTTCAAATGTATACACTATCGCAGACTCGCAGTCAGTATGTATTTCTGATTAAATGTCACTTGAACGATCCTAGCTTCTTCTCTTCGCCAGAATATTTGCGTTAAAATGTAAAATGCTTTGCAAATGAAAAGTTCAGCTAAGCTAGAGAAACAATTCAGATGCGGATTTTAACTCGTTTACGCGTATTTTGAATATAAACTCGACTGAGTTTGCTATATAGAGTCGTGCGCGCACTGCTGCCATTTTCATAATCATCATAATGCTATATAGTTAATGGGCAAATTTGACTGAAATGTGGCCTATGTTATCTTCATTCTTCTTTAGCTAACAGTTTTAGGGTTATTCCTTCACTTTTAGTTATCGGTTTGATATTTGGTATCAAATATTTACTCACTATAGTCTAATAATTGGCACAAGGGTATAGGGGCCTACACATTCCCAAACATTCTAAATAAACGGGGTTTCACAGTCTTTGCATAATGGTTTAGACAGGTCTACCATATTTGTAAACTTGCATACTTACTCTGGCGCATATAGACCATTTTTAGTAATTTTTTCAGCATATGCAAATACAATATGATTCACAAATATATACAATTTTCCACATATTGAGATATGTCACATATATTCTGGGCAAATATGTTACACAATGGCGACTTTTAAAATATATATAATGTTAGTGTAATGTAAGTGTAATGTAAAACTCCCTCCCCTCTCCTCTCTGCCCCCTCTCGCAGGGTTAAGGTTGGGTGACGGGAGGGTGGGGGTAAAGGTAGGGTGAGATGCGGTACATGTCATACAAATGACAGCAATATATTTAAAATGGAATGTCCACAGAACTTACGCATTTGCAAATTAACCATGCAAATAACAGTACAAACGTTCACACACGATAGAATATAAACTATTATTTTTAAGTTGTTAGAAGAACTGATTTTATTTAAAGTGTACAAGTTTATTTTAAAATATATTAAATAGAAGTTATTGTAATGAACCAGTGGAATGAATTAAAAGGGTTAGCCTATATTATGCTCTATAGGGAGGCAAAATCTCTTAAGAGTGGGAACCATTTAAATGTATAATTGCTTGCTTATAAGTTGATTTGTCAATCAAATAGAATAAACCAAAGCAAAAGCCAATGAAAATAGGATGTATGTATTAAGGCGTGGTCAAACGAGTGCTTGTGTGTATGTGTATGTATGTTTGCTTGTATGCGTGTAAGCCGTGTATGTGTGTCTATGTATGCCTGTCCATCAAATAGGCTAGCACGCAAAGCCTTAAACAATTACAATAGTGCAGCCCTAGAGTGTCAGCCAATAAGCGAGCGCGGCTACTAGGACAGTCACGCTTGACCACGCCCCCTATTGTTCGTCCTCCTATTGTTCGTGTATACTTATCCTTCCTACCACTGTTGTCAATGCGTATGTTAGTGCAGCTGCTAGCAGTGCTCTGAGCGCTGTTGATAGTGCAGACGTCTTGATTAAGCTTATGTTAGATTTGATTATGTTAGATTTGATTAATTAGATTTGATTAATTACATTTGATTAGGTTAGATTTGACTATTCAAGCAGATGTTGTTCTTTCAAAGTAGTTTTTGGATACTGTTTCCACTAACCAGTATAATGCATCAGGTTGCAAGACTGTGTCTTGGACTCTCCTGCCGAGACCTTATCACACCTTCTCTTCGTTTTCTACATCGGCTTTCGTGTCTGTAAGCGTATCCGCTTCAACCTGGCACTCTAGAGCACGTGCAGATCATCTGCCAACCTACAAATATTCCATGATCACACCTTGCAATTCTGTTAAAGACCGCTTCTCTCATCGATCAGCATCTGATAGAAAGTATGTTGTTCCTGGTACACGTCTTGTCTTTGGCCGGCTTTAATTCACAGTTGCCGGTCCCTCCATCTGGATTTCTACTTCCTCATGTTCTCAGCTAACTCAGTCTTTCATTCTAAACTGAAAACCAAAGCAAAAGCCAAAGCTCGAGGGTACGTAGCCTACCATACGTATTCTATTTTTTAAAGGTACGTACGTTTTTAACGTACCCTATTTTAGGGTACGTAAAAAATACAAAAATACGTTAACCACGTCATTGCACATTATGGTCAATTTAATTTTAGCAAACAATAACAACCCAGTATACAGCGTAGTAAATTGCTATATTGTAGCATACATTGCACTTAATGCACTAATGTCAGTCAATGAAAACCATAAATAAAATTTTCGTGTATGATACGTACCATACGCGTATTGTATTTTTGGAAAGGTACGTACGTATTTTAACGTATTCTATTTTAGGGTATACGCGTACCCTCGAGCTTTGGCAAAAGCCATGAAAATAGGGTGTATGTATTAAGGCGTGGCCAAACGGGTACTTGTGTGTATGTGTATGTGTGTTTGCTTGTATGCGTGTATGTGTGTCTATGTATGCCTGTCCATCATATAGGCTAGCGCGCAAAGCCTTAAACAATTACAAAAGTGCAGTTCTAGAGCGTCAGCCAATAGGCGAGCGCGGCTACTAGGAGAGCCAATAGGCGAGCGCGGCTACTAGGACAGTCACGCTTGACCACGCCCCTTATTGTTCGTCCTCCTATTGTCCGTGTATGCTTACCCTTCCTACTGCTGACAACGTCGACAACAGATCTGACAACACCACTAACTGTCACTAGCAACAGCACTAACAATAGCACTGACAACAGTACAAAATTGACACTGACAATAAAACTGAAAACAGCAATAAGAAAATCGCCAATAATAGCACTGACAACAGCTTTGACAATAAATAGCACTTATGCTAACAACACTAACAGCAGCGTCAGCAATTCGATTAGCAGCGCTAATGGTATACGACTGTAAGGCTTTAACGATAGCATTTTGCAATACCACTTGCTTTAGAACAAACTGCAGTGCCAAAAACAGCAGGAAGTTACCACAGCCGAATGACAGTCCTACGTATGTTTTCAGCAGCCGACCGACAACCCCAGACCCTTAGTCAGCGTTTCTGAACCTTTTTAGTGCAGCGACCCCTTGACAACATTTCCAAAGTTGTGGCGACCCCAACAATAAAATTGATTGGGTTACCCCCCTGTTCACCGCATTTTTGCTCACACTATGATGCATTTCACTTCTCACCATTTGATGATCTATAGGCATCATGCATAAGAAATCATTAATCAACAAAACAATTTGTAATTTTTGTTGGTAATAGTTTTTGAAAAATTTAGTAAAATTTAGTAAAATTTAGTAAATGAAATGTTTACTTGAAGTTCAATATTTATCGCGTATTGTACTATGACTGTACAATTAAGAATTACAAATTTCAATGGGAGCTGCTAAATTTAAAGTTAAACATTACTTCAGATTTAAAAAGAAAACAAAGCTACAGAAGGCCAGCAATATTACTTCAATTGTAACTGAAAAAATGATGGAATTTCACAATCGAAATTTCTGAAGGCTCCAGCCTACCTCTGGAAAATCGTAAGGCGACCCCATGGGGGTCGCGACCCACAGGTTGAGAACTGCTGCCCTAAGTGATAACTGAGTAGATACCTTGAAGTTATCAACATCACATTACATTGTCGATCAGAAAAACTCTAACAACGACTAACGCAGCAACAATGTTCATAAAGATTACTTTTACATCTCTTTAAAATGAATTATATCAGCTATATTTTCTATATCAGTATGTGTAATGTACGCAAAATCAGCAACTACGTAACTATTTTCCGCAATGAACACCGTCAACGACTCAACGCGACGTTTACTTCTTAATAACACTGGTGTTCCCTCTGCATGGAATACAGTATGTACGCTAGTGTGGTCCACAGATACATGGTAAAAAATAAAGTTCAAGCTAGAAACCAGGCCACCCTCTCAGTTTTTTAGACCTATCAATAGTATTATTGAGACAAAATTTCAGCTTCCAATTCCAACTGGAAGACGATGCTCACGGACTATGCCACTTTGTCATATACCGATAAATAGACATTTATTGCAGAAATGAGTGTGTTGAGCATACAAATGCATTTTATTTCAAGATAGATCAAATATTACTGTAATTTGACAACATATGTAATACAAGAATAGTTAGACAGATGGAACTGTAAAATTTCAGAAGGTTTAATGAATTGGAAATGTCCAAAAATGTCAAAAACATCGTCCAGTCCATGAATATCGAATGTCGATTGTTCTTGTTTTATAATTTCAACACCAGTTACAGTATTTGACTCTAAAAACTCGAAGGCTTTACAAGCACTGCGTCAACAGCAGACTTCTTTGTTGTGTGAGTGAGAACAGCTTTCATATTTGCCTCGACTACTTGGAGAAGAAACTCGAACAACTTCTTGGCCGTGTCGTTTACCACTCTCAACTGCTGAAGTATCTCTCTACCTTGCTTATAATCCTCATTCTCGATCCATTTCTCTGGTTGAAGTTTAACAAAAAAATCACTCATCTTCAGGTGTGACAGTAGTGTCAGTGCTCACTGGGTTGTAAAATCACCCAAAAACCCTCCTTCAGTACCTTAGCATCACTTCTCACCTCCTTTCACCAGGCTTTGCAGTCATTCTGTCGGCAATCTTCACTTTATCTCTTACAGGAAGTTGGTCTGAGAACAGTGCCAGATCTGCAGCTTCGTCTGAAAGGTACCACAAGTGGTTTTCTAGGACCTTCCTGGCAGCAACGCTAACCTCACAGTCAATAAACTCATATTGTCCTAAACCAATCCAAAGTGACAGGTCTTGTTCTGGAATTTCAGCAGCAAGTGGGGCCTTTGTCCATGCCTTTGCGTAAAACAGGGCACCAAACTTCAAAAATCAACGAATCTGAGTTTCTTCTTGAATACATCAGGTTGATCGCGAAAAAAGTAGATTTTGATTGCGCACAGTAACTTTGCCATACAATGTGCATGGTGAATTGGCCCAGGGCTCTCTAGTGAATTATTGAAGATTGACTTCCAAGGACAACCAGTCAGCTCAATGAGCTCTTGGTAGTTGTCTCTGATCTCTGAATCTGACTTTCTTTCAGCAACTCCTTGAGAAAACTGACCCTGTTTAATGGGGGTCTTCAGTGCCGGATATGACTTCCAGTCCTCGGAAGTTGACACGTGTCACACCTTCCCAGCAGCTTTAAATATCTTGAAGATTGGAATTTATGGAGAACAGGTGGACTGCAGCACAAGGTGAATACTTTGGCTAAAATCAATTCCATTGCATGATGACGCCAGGCCAATCACAAGAGCACTCAGTTTATGTGTCTTCCAGCAGAACACACACTCCGTTGAAATGCCCAGTGTCGACAGACATTGTATCAAAGCTCAAGTCTTGAACCTTGTCAACTGTGAGTTTTCACAACTTCAGAAAAATATGAACGACTATGAATTCATTACATCCTGTCCCAAAGGCTAATTTGGGCACAAAGAGGAGCTTATTCACACCATCACCTGAAACCAGAACTGGCAGGCGGTCGACATTTCCTGCTCCAAAGATCTAAGGCAGGGTTTACCCAACCCAGTGTAGTACCAGTGGCTAATCTGGTACAAATTCAGATCTTACAGCTTCAGCATGCTCTATCCTGGCTTTCTTACGCACTCTGTTACGCGAAAGTGGCAGGGCAGAAGGATCACAGCCAAGCGCTGCAGCAATTGTAATGTAAAAATTCACTTCTGAAAACATGTCAGCCCAAAACACAGGAAGTAGGCACCATGACCTTCAACAAGAACTGTACACATTTTTGCTGCAAGTACCAGTAAGTAAGTAAGTCTGATAATGCAACAGAAACTATTTCAAGCTCATCTCCATGATAAATGTTGACCAAGTTATACGGCATCGAGATTTACAGCAAATACTACTATATGGTAATATTTATTTGTCATTGAGCACCATCTTCCAGTTGGAATATGAAGCTGAAATTTTGTCTCAATAATACTATTGACAGGTCTAAAAAACTGAGAGGGTGGCCTGGATTCTAGCTTAAACTTTATTTTAGTGGACCACCCTAATGTACGCCCTAGGCCCCCTAGTAAGGCACAGTGTAAATAACAACTTTGGTCTTTATCTTTATTATTCTTTATATCAGCTGATTGTATCAAAGATTTCACTTTTAAAAAGGGTATACATCAGTAAAATGAATAGTTTACTAGTCACTACTTAAAGGACCAATTCCCCGCTTAATTAGGAACGCACTTGTACCATAGATAAGTCTAAGATCGGTTGATCAAGGTAGATTAAATTCAGACCCAAATCAAGTCATGCAGAACGGGCATAAAAATCCTAAAAATACATTTGCGCATGCGAATCGCCCACAACCGCATACCTATTGTCGCTGGGTTTTACCACAGTTTGATAACGCCCATTTTGGTCTCCGATTAAGGTGTTTCGCGAAAACCCGGCCGTTCGCTCTCTCAATCAGGCCGGTGGTGTCGAAGGGCGTTGCGAGAGTGGTGATGATATGATGATGGTATGTCCTATATATATGGATAAGACCTCCGAATTCCCCCGAAGGACTTACGAATAAAAAAACGGACCGTGATCGACTAACTGCCTAATTAAATCGATGGAAGACGAAGGCTTCGTTAAACGCTTCTTATTAATAATCACACAGGTAAATCCAATGCACATCCATAACAGCGACAGACGACAGAAATTGCTTTATCTTTTTCACTCAAATATGCTATTGAATGCTATCCACTCTTCTTCGCAACTATCCGGGAACGCAAACCGCAATAGTCGTCGCCCTCCTCCTTTTTAGCAGTGCAACTATCTTAGCTCTGCTCGGCTTTTCTCCTGCGGTTTGTCTGTCTCCTCTCGCTCTCTGTCTGATCCCTTTTATACTCTCCGAGCGGGGCCCCTGCGCGCCAAAGTCCCTCATTCTTCCCCCCTTTTAGGCTCATCGAAGGCACTAGGCCGCATTGGCCAAGTCCTCGGCGGGGCATCAGTGCCTCGGGGAGACTCTGAGGAAGGCATCAATGTTCCCTTGAGAACATCGGAGGCACTAGGCCACATTGGCCAAGTCTTCGGCGGGTAGACACTGGTAGACACTGGGGAAAGGCTCCTACCAACCTCAACCCCCAGGAAGGGAACTCCTATCACACCCGCTGCAAGAAAGGTCACCCTCCTCCCCACAATTCCGCCACAGTAGGCCCATTGTTAAACTAATCCCATGCACGCCGCTTGCCGTTGGCCTCTAGTCCCAGCCCACTTGGTCCGGACTACGCCGTTTGCGACCGACTAGCTTGCGACCAGCTCATACACGTGGCTTCAGGAGTTGTTGCAATTGCGGCGTTAGTTTTTGGTTTGTTGTGTATGTAACTAAGGAAAGAAGAATACTTTTAGGTTGATATTTGTTTTGCAATTTTAAGCCAAGATATATTGCTCAACGATTAGAAACATTTAGCTCCTAGACCTATGGAACAATAACACAATTTCACAATACATAATGGCTGTTAAACCTTGGCTCCAGAGTTTACTTTTTCAGGATATAGGAAAGAAACGGGTGCAATGTACATAAGTGGCCTGTTTTTCTGGGAGGAGCACTTGGAAGACAAAGAGTTTTAGCCTACGCTCATGACGCTTACTGTACGTTTAACGACTTATCTAGGTCGCATGGCCTGTCATGCCGTCCCGGCCCGGGCCGTGATGCCCGACATGCGGTCTTGAATGACCCAATCTGCAGAAGCCTCATTCAGACGGACATTCCGGTAGTTAAGGAACCCCAGGCCTGTCCAGGAGGGACGGCAAAAGGCCTGATGGCCTTCCATTGATACTGTTACGTACGGCCTTCGAGAGTAATCCCACATGCTGGGATTATCTGTTATGCCCGCCCTCATCTCAAACGGTGTCGCCTGTACCGTATCATCGATAGAGGGGTTTACGTGTAATCGTGGACTGCGCAAGGAGAACTGGGTTGCTTCTCGTCTGGAAGTAGGATCCAACCCAGGCACGGTTGTACATCTTAATCTACTATCATACTCACTTCTTCTTCTGGTACCAGGCCAAATGGCCGCTTCCGGTTCCTGATCCGGAAATTCCCCCAAGATGACGGATGAGTGGAAAGGTGCGGCTACCGGATGGGCAGCAGCCATGCACAGCATTGATGGATTCAGAAGCAAGCGATTTGAAGCCATCCATGATGAAAGAGCGTCAATGGCATCGGACATCAACGATACTGAAGACAGTAGTTGTGAGGCAATGAACATAGGCTTGCACATCATCAGCATAGAGCTGGTGCAAGAGGCCATTTGCGGACAGCAAGGAACTAATACCAGCTGTGTAAAGAATACACAGTAAAGGGCCCAACACTGAGCCCTGTGGCACACCAAAAGGGGCTTGGGATCTTGGACCCAACGGGACCTCGAAGTGCCAACATCCACACAGTTTGTGCGCCCAGACAGAAAGGAGCGAAGCCATTCCAAAGGAGCACCAGTCAACCCAAAGGAAGTCGAGAGGCGTTGGAGCAAGATAGGATGATCTACAGAGTCGAAAGCTGCACTGGCGTCGAAAAGAGCCAAGAGAGTGACCTGACCACGATCAATGGCACCATAGAGATCAGAAAGAAGGCGGACCAAGAGTGTCTCTGTGGAATGGTTCCTCCGGAAGCCTGACTGCTGGGAGGGAAGTAGTTCATGCATGTCTAAATATGTAATTAATTGGTTTGCGACAATGCGCTCTGATATTTTAGATAAAAATGTAACATTGGCAATTGGCCGGTAGTTGGCTGGATCATCTGGATCCAGACCATCTCGCTTCAATGCTGGAAGCAGAATTGACCGCTTTTGAGAGGATAGAAGATGAGTTTCCTGGATAGACCGGTTGCATAGTGTAGTGAAAAATGGCAGAAAGTCATCTATGGGTTCTTGTACGAGGAATGTAGGAACCGGGTCCAGCTCACACGTCTTTGGCGCAGAGCTCAGGATGAGCCGACGTAACTCTAATCCAGTGACCTCATTTAAGACGGTAAGACGGTGATCGGTGACAGAGTATTCTGGTGGAGAAGAAGCTGAGGTAGCGTCACGTATGGTTGAAACCTTGGTTGTACGAGGGTTGATCAATAAGTAATGAGAAAAATATATTAGACAGCAAATCTGGACCAAAATTGTTTTATAGTTTTTCAACATAATCTCCCTGAAGTTCAACACATTTTCCCCAGCGATGTTCAAGTGCTTTTACACCCTCCAGGAAGAAAGTTTTATCCAGCTCCTGAAACCAGTCATTTATGGCATGGATAACACTTTCATCAGTGTCAAATTTCTGTCCGCAAAGCGAATCTTTCAGATAACGAAAGAGATGGAAGTCAGACGGTGCCAGGTCTGGAGAATAGGGTGGGTGTTGTAGCAGTTCGAAGCCGCACTCGCGAATTGCAGTCACTGCAACAGACGAGGTGTGAGCTGGAGCATTGTCCTAATGAAACACGATACCTTGACGCAACTTCCCTCGACGTTTTTCCTTAATAGCCACGCGAAGTTTTCGGATTAAATGTGCATAGTAGACACCCGTGATAGTCTTTCCACGCTCCAAGTAGTCAATCATCAAAATACCTTCACTGTCCCAAAATACGGATGCCATAACTTTACCCGCTGATGCAATTTTGCGGAATTTGACCGGTGTCGGGGAATCGACGTGCTTCCACTCCATACTCTGCAGTTTTGTCTCGGGATCAAAGTGGTGAGCCCAAGTCTCATCCATAGTGACATATCTGCGTAGAAACTTTGCCTGGTCTTCTCTAAAAAGGTCGAGATTTTCACGAAAAGTTGTTAGTCGGACTTGCTTGTTTTCATGTGTTAACATTCGTGGAACCCATCGAGCACAGACCTTGTTGTACCCCAAAATGTCTGTAATAATATGATGGGTTGTGCCGTACGACAATTTCAAACAATCTGCTACATTTCTAATATTAACCCGCCGATCTTTCTGTATCAGATCCTGGACGAATTGGACGTTTTCGTTGGTACAGGTCTCAATAGGGCGGCCAGAACGGTGCTCGTCTTCAGTTGATTGCCTACCGCGATTAAATTCAGCTACCCACCGATAGACTGTAGCCTGTGAAGGGGCATTGTCCCTTAAAACCTTCTTCATGTCCGTTGCAATCTCATTTTGAGTCAATCCTTTTAAATGCAAATATTTAATAACCGCACGTTTCTCGTTTTTATCCATTATTTACAACAGCCGCTGGGCAGACGGCTTCCGGCAGTTGCCTAGCAACCACAGTAATGGCCCACGTGACAATTTAAAAATAAAAACTCTGCTAAATAAGTAAGCTAGTAAATAAAAATAAAAATTCTGCAAAAAACAGCTGTCTAATATATTTTTCTCATTACTTATTGATCAACCCTCGTATGTCGCTCCAGGAATGCATCAGCAGTAAACAGCAGCGGAGACTGGGACTGATGGTTGGCCGATCGACGACCAAGGAGGTTGTTGAAAGTAGAACATAGTTTCTATGGTTCCGTCGACTGGCGAATGATAATGGCTTCGCAGAACTCACGCTCCCTTTCCCGGTAGGTGGAGTGCATCCTCCTGACGAAGTGGATCCATGCAGTCTGATCTTGTGGATAGCGCGTTCGTCTATAGATCCTCTCCAAGCGCCGGGTTTGTCGACGGAGTGCTCTACACTCTGCGTTGAACCATGCATGGAGACAACGGACGATGACGTGTTTTAACTGTGCGCAGTGGCAGAAAAGCGTCGATGATCGCAGACATCACGTTTCGTAGGAGCTGAACAGATCAGAGACAGACCGTGTAGAACTTGTCTCAGCGTCCTTGAAGAGAGGACAATCCTGAATGGCTGCTCGAAAAGCGTCACGATCCAGGCTTTTCTAGTGGCGAATCTGTCTGGTAATGAGGATAGTCGCCTGAAAGATAAACGGAATGGAGGCGATCACTAGACCATGGTCAGATATGATAGGAGGATGGATGTCGATGTCAGTCAGCTGGCAGTCATCCCTGGTGATGATTACGTCAAGCCAGCCACCCAAACGGTGGGTGGGTTCTGAGACGTGCTGTTTCAAACCAAATTGTTCCAGAATCATGGTAAGTTCAGTGGATTCTGGGAACAGAGGATCCTCCAGGTGCACGTTAAGATCCCCTACTTGTACTACTTGCGTGTTGTGTGACGCAAATTGTTCCAGTAAAGTAGAGAGCTCATTAAAGAACGCCGAGGTGGGAGGAGAAGAACCAGGGCGGTAGACAGTCAGGAGTGTAGTTGGCCCTCTCTTAGATGAAATCGAGACCGCAAGGGCCTCGAAAGACGATGGTGTTTGGAACAGCTCAATTCTCTTCGCACGCAGACTGTCTCTGTAGTAGACGATCACGCCTCCCCGTCGCGAGTCCACTCACTCCCTAATAAGACAGAATGACAAGGCTTACTGTGAAAAGCTTCATTACTTGACAGAAAGGGTTAGGGGTTTATCAAATGCGCACCCTTCCAGCATGCCCGTAACGTTCCATGCCAGCATTTCCATGGGCATTACATTGGACCCATATGGGCTATAGATGGCTTCCATATGGGCATACTGGCATGAACTGGACTCGCAGGAAGGGACCGTGGAAAATTTTATTTGTAACTCCAAGCGACTGTATGTGTGTGTGTATCCGAGCAGTCATATAGCGGATTTGTATATAACCTGACTACTATTGCAGACAACGCCCCCTGTGTGACCATACAATATTGTACTTGAGTAAGTTAATAACCTGTCTATATAAAGCCACATATTGCCAACATGCCCACGTTGAGCATATATCGGACCCATATTCTCACATGGGGCCAATATAAAGCCCACATAGGTCCCACCTAATGCCCGTGAAAACTGTTGGTAGGGTAAGTGAATATATATAAAGCATTACTAAGCTGTCAAATACACATAGTACGTTTGTTCTACACACTAAACCAGTACCACAGTGAAAGCTCTGGTCATTGTCAGACTAGCTTGTCCGTGGGAAACTGTTTGTTGACCTGCGCTGATACAGTCGCGCTTCGAACGAGCGTTAATGGAGTTAGTGTACCAATCGAATAAACTGATTTGAATGGTTGTTTGTAAAAGCAGACAACAAAGAATAAAAATATATCAGTCTGAGAACCCTATCTTAATGGCAAAACGATATTTAGCTATTTCTGAAGCGTAGGCCCTATTTATATATTTTCGATGTAACTGCAAACCTTTTCGAAGGTGACCATTGGTTGACATTTGCGTGCTCAGAATTAATGTCTGCTAATAGCCGAACCTTAGCATCGTTATCCCGCTATGTGCGTTCGATTGGTTCCTTATTCTCTTTCAGGTCTAAGCATAGGACTCAAGTCTTTGTACTAGCTTGTTTACCGTAGCCTGATTTTCTGGTTTCCGGACCTGTTGGATTTCGACCGCGCTTATACAACGACCTGTGATACACAACAACGACTTCACTTGAATTAATCATCGATTTATGCCTCATGCATAAGGCCCTGTGACAACGGCGCTATAGCAATCATTAGACCGGATTACATTAGATTGGGCAGATGAAATACAGGCATAGACATATTATGGTAGGCTTTTACCTACGCGGTTCAAGCTACATTATTGTGTGTCATCTGCTATGCACATTGTCATTTTTAACGTAGAGGTTCTCATGGTAACCAAGAGCGCCATTTCTATTGCCTAATAGGCCTACGTCACAGCTATACTTGGTGTGCAGGAAACACAAATTCTAAGCTTGATCCGAGACTGGCCGCACCACATGTATACATTTCTGTTCCATTGCTTCGGTTTCTTATTTCCCTCATTAAACGGTCGAATGATAGATAGATAGATAGATAGATAGATAGATAGATAGACAGACAGACAGACAGACAGACAGACAGACAGACAGACAGACAGACAGACAGACAGACAGACAGACAGACAGACAGACAGACAGATAGATAGATAGATGGATAATAGATAGATAGAATCAAAAGAAACTGTCGGCAGAGAGCCGAGATGCGTGGGAGAGAGGGACACTGTGGAGAGATCGGACTTCAAACCGAACTGCCAGCAAGCAGCCGTTGACTGAAGGAGGTTGCAATGGTAATCTTTTATTCCAAGGTCTACGTCCAAAGCTATTTTCTCGACAGTCTTTTAGCTCTGCCACGATGTAGAAAAGTTATGGGCTCGCGTGCATTCCTCTGCCCCAGGTAATAGAATCGACTGCCACTCCCTCCGCGTAGCTCAAATTCACTCTCTGCCTTCAGTAATAATAATAATAATAATAATAATAATAATAATAATAATAATAATAATAATAATAATAATAATAATAATAATAATAATAATAATAATTATAATAATAATAATAATAATAATAATAATAATAATAAGTTTAACAACTTAACTTATACTTGGACGAATAGGGCCCATTCCGGACAAATCTACTCTGTAAATAATGTTGAAGTCCCTGAGGGATCCTGTATACCTCGGGGCAAAAAAAAAATTAATAATAATAATAATAATAATAATAATAATAATAATAATAATAATAATAATAATAATAATAATAATAATAATAATAATAGACGACCAGATGAGAGATGGGCTAGAAACGTTGATAAATATCAAGCTCAACGATATGCCAAAGTCTGGCATATCGTTGGCCAAGTCTTCGAAGACTTGGGAATGGAAACAGGCCACGCTTCCGATCAGAGATGGTGGGCTCGGGGTTAGAAGAGTTAAGATGCTGGCTTCTTCTGCTTACTTAGCGTCAGCTGCATCGACCAGAAACCTCGTGTCCGCGATTCTCGGAGGAAAGGATTGGACGGATGAGATCATGGATGAAATATTGCTTGCCCGAAGCACATCATATCCGACGGGAGAGAAAACCACACTGACCAGACAAAAAAATTGGGACAGGCCATTGATAGACCAGGACAAAACAGAAATGTGGACCTCACTTAACGACCCACTCAGCCGGGGAAGACTAGGAGCGGTGACCTCCCCCCACGCCGGGGACTGGTTGTCTACTGTGCCGATTACAGCATGTGGGTTAAATCTGAGCAACGAGGCCGTCAGAGTGGCGATAGGCTTACGCCTGGGACTACACCTCAGTGCACCACATCAGTGTCAATGTGGCGAGACAACTGATCAAGGAGGTCACCATGGTCTCGTCTGCAAACAATCTGGAGGACGAGCCAGCAGACACTTCGCAATGAATGACATCATTTGGAGAGCCCTTCAGCGAGCGGACACCCCTAGCACCAAAGAACCTCCAGGGCTTTTCCGTAGCGACGGCAAGCGACCTGACGGCGCGACGCTCGTTCCATGGTCGCGAGGCAAATAATTATGGGTCGACGGGCCGCTGAAATGTATCTTTGCCTAGGGCCGCCAAATGTACGTCTTGAACCGGGCCTGATATGGCTACTGTTGTTGTTTTTAAAATTTTAGGCAAATGCTAAAAGTTTTGACCGAGTTATGACACGTTTTCTTGGGGTCTACTTTTCATCGGGACACATGTGGTGTATATCCAAATCTGAACACATTATTTTTTATTTTATTCACTATGCCTGTATCAGTGGCTTCAGCTGAGTGGAGCTTTAGTGAGTTGAAGCGACTCGACACTTAGGCTAGGCCATCTACGTTCAACTATGGCATCCGATCGCTTATGTGATCTGGCGTTGATGCATTTTCATAAGGATGTGGATATAAACACTGCGCAAGTTTTGAAGGATTTTGACAGAAGTGCATGGTCATCGCCGAATTGCTATGGCATTTGAAATAGTCCCCGGCGCCGCCGCCATCCGCCGCCGCCGCCGCCGCTAAGGCCTCAAGTCGAAACCAGTCGCTAAGCTATCGACTGCTAGCGACTTCGTTCACTTAATATTTTTCTTGCTTTTTTAAATCGCGGATTCCACGTTTCGATTGTACTAAGACATCAGCAGCAGGAAATGAGCAACACTTACAATGCAATACAATTTGTCGAGGAAAACAAGCTGACATGCCGCAACTTGGTACTTTATAAGAGAAATAGTTTGCTCTATTTTAAAAGTTCTTATAGAGAATACAGGGATATATAGTTTTGTTGTCCTTTTTGGTAAAGTGGATTTATGCGTTCTATTACGAAGATGGTGTTGATGATTAGGAAGAGGGAGAAATAAACAAGGTGAGAATTGTCGGGGGTTGAGGGTTCAACCCTTAGTCTTTCTTAGGACCCAACAGTTAAGTCTTCATTGCACACCCCAGGGGGTCGTTTCCATCCCCCTCAGTTGTGCTGGTGTGATTTAGCATTACTTGATTCTGAATATCTGACAAAGAGAAGAAATTTACGTGGTGTATCAGGCATGCATTTTTGAATTGATTTTGATTCGAGTTTGACTGCTAGCGTTGAATTCTGCTGCTCTCAAATTTCGCTGACATCAGTTTGCAAAACTGAATTACAAAAGCAAATAAAATATTCATCTCCACATGGATCAAAGTCTAACCCACAGGCCCCAGTCTTTTTTCTACAATTCTCACACTGGGAATAAGTGCCGGAGTAAGCTTACATGATTCTCGTTCTCTGCTACTGCCTGAAAGAGGCACACACCAGCAGTTTCGGCCAACTGGTTGCCTGAAGATCTGGTACTAATATAAATCCTCCTCGCTTCATTCTATTTACCAAGCGCTCAATTTCACGAATTCACATTTACATTAATTTTTAGTCATTGGCCTGTCCTCCGTCAGCATGCCCACGTGGAGCGGAGCCCATATTCTCATATTGGACCCGTATAGTGCCCATATGGGTTCCATGGGTTCTGATGCCCACGCATTCTATACTGACCGTACGGTCAGTATAGAATGCGGTAAAACGCATTATATTGTTAGGTAATTAGGTATGTCCAATAGACATACCTGAATTACCTGAGAAGTCGATAGCAAGTCGCTAAGTCAGTCGATAAGTCTTAGCGACTTAGTCAGTCGATAAGCAAGCGACTTAGTCGACTGAGTCGCTAAGTCAGTCGCTAACTCGTCAAGTCAGTCGCTAACTCCTTAGCGACTGACTCCGGGTACTAATTTGAAAGCGATAGGCCTAGGCCTACTGCATGAGCTCAATAAGCCTCACTGGCAAAAACAATATAGGCCTACATGTGTGCATGGGCAACTTACTACAGACCAAACAAGGTTAGGCCTACATTAAAAACACACTACATTTGGTTCAACCGTTCAACTGTCTGTTCCACAGAGGATTTTTAAGAAATTTCCACTGGTGGAGATATTTTGAAAAGAGCCATTTTTCGTGCGTAATTTTACGTCAAAAAGCACTGAATCAGAAAAGCTTGGAAAAGGACATAATTTGTAGCTAATGCAGAATGCGCCATAATGACTCATTATTAATGAGGATTTCAACTTCAATTGCCTCAAGGTCATAATAAAATAAACTCAAATTTTAATCATTTAGTCATTGGTGATGGCTGGAGCCTTGTGGAAAAGAATACGAAGAGTTGGGTGTCATCTGCGTAAATGAGGTGGTCAACAGAGGAAGATTTTATAAGATGGCTTAAAGGTGTGGTCTAAAGGATGAAGAGGAGTAGACCCAAGGCGGAGCCTTGAGGGACACCACAGAAGAGAGGGAGGGGTTGCAAGCAGTGGCTGTAGGGTTTAACAGAGAAGGATCGGGAAAACAAGAGCTCAAGGAAAACATAAAATGGCCTGAATATGAAGTCATGAACTAAAATGTCATTCGATCATTTGAGACAGACAGACAGACAGACAGACAGACAGACAGACAGACAGACAGACAGACAGACAGACAGACAGACAGACAGACAGACAGACAGACAGACAGACACACAGACAGACACACAGACACACAGACACACAGACACACAGACACACAGACACACAGACACACAGACACACAGACACACAGACACACAGAGAGATTAAAAGACTGTTTCAAATAATTATAGACATGAACACCAAGCATAAAATTCAGCTTTAACGCAATTCTTTCTGGTCCATTTTTTCTTGCCTACAGGATTAATATTATTCATCCTGCTTTTTTCAACCAGACTTATTGGACGTACAACGTCTTTGTTTGATGAGGCATTTTCTTGGCAAGGCGCTAGAAAAGCAAGGCACTAGCAAAGAAACTCATGATCTGGATTTCTATAATTTATTTTTATGTTTGGGCTACGTGATAGAGTTTGAGCCGAAATATCACCGTTAAAAGTAAATTCATGTAGTTTTATTCATTATTATGAGAAGCTTATAGTTTAACGTAAGGATATGGCATGTCTAAATGAAATAGTGTTTACTGAAATAAATTGTTAGTGATCTCTGCTCTTAATCGAATAATGCTTTTCATTGGTTGCTATGGGCGACAAAAAGTGTATTTGGCGTCCGGGGATTTGGTAGTCCCAGAGTTTACACTTGAATTGTAGTTGAAATTTGTATGATTTTGCGTATGAACTTTGATAAATTTTTCTTCGAAACCTTAATATTAAATACACGATTTATAAATTTTAACTGTGACATATGTTACAGAATATTTGGAGCCGCTTGGACAAAGGTACAAAAGCCGGGATTTCTGGATGGAATATGCCCTGAGGTTTGTTGATGTTATTGAGGCAGATGTGACAAATTTTATCTCAATGTATCGATAAAACTATTACAAACGAGAATTCAAATATAGCCATCGAAACATGCGGAATGTTATGCATAGTTACAGTCAAGATTTTATACACGTTTTATGAAAAGTCCTTGTTTGGTAGGCAAAGTTTCATCCATAGCAAGTCACAAATTTGTGATACAGCGAAATTGTCACAAAATCTTCAAGAATCGGAAACAAACAGCACATAGTTTTGAATTCAGGAGTCATTTACTTAGGTCCAGAAGCTCTTAATTTATCTGCCTGTGAAAAAAACGAACCATGTAGAGTTTAATTAGCACTGAACTGTAGAAATCAGTTAATTTAGTTAAATCTGCTTCGAACACTGTGGTGCCAAATGTGTAATGTCTTCACCACAGTTGGAATATTTTCGTGGCTTTCTTTAAGGAGCATCTAGTCTGGTCAGTCGGGTAGTTGTATGTGAAGCTTCTTCAGAAGTTACATTTATAGCATGTTCTAACCGGAGAACATATAGGCCTACGACAGGAATTTGCCGCAGATTTTGATTAGTTAAACTGGTTTTGCTTTTGCAACAGGTTATAATATTCATGTTTATTGACAAGCTCACTGACACATTGCAGTAAGTTACATTGAAACAACTGAAGCATGATGGTATAATTATCAAGATCTTAATTAAAACACTTTGGCAGCCTGTAAGGCACCTGCTCATTTTACTGCTGCCCCCTAGGAAGGGGAAGGCTGAGTCGACCTAGAGTGGGCTGACAGGTATTGAACCGCAACTTTTCAAGATCTAATGCTCTTCAGGCCAGAGTGTTACCATTCATCTATCCCCCCTTCCCAACAGGTTCTCAACAGGTTCGTTGATCACTGGTTCTGGCTGCAGAAAAAGCATATCCTGTTTGTTTTCTGGCATATACAGGGAAATAATGTTTTTGAGCAAATAGGACTACTGACGACGGAAACAGGGCAGGTGGAAGTGTGGCATTGCCAATCTTCCAATATTGAGAAAATTTGGCACAATAACCGTAGACTATTGTGTGTAGAAACAAGTTGGAAGCTCACTGGCAGCACCTGGCTGTGTTCTTTACAGACTCAAATAGATATCAATTGCCACAAACTATTGCATATAACCATTTAGCTCTGTAAAATTGAAGCTCTTGAAAACAGTAAGTAAATGATAAGAGAGGATAAGATGACCCCCCACTTTTGGTACCTTTTCTCAGTTATTACTTGTCATGTGAATCGTATCGTATCGTATCTAGTAATTTATAAGACGCCTCTCGCAGTATAAACTATTCAGAGGCGCCCTCAGTGCAGGAGCCGCATGGAAACAGCGAAAGGTCAACATTGGGTCAGAGTGGTCCTAGTACGAGGGACAAAGAGATCAAGATGGCCAGTAGAGTGCAAAGGACGGGCAGAAGTTAGTCATCAACGAGAGTGTGGGCCAACATAATCAGTCTAGCATGCTCATATTTTGATGTTCCAGCATTATTTTGATCTGGTACAAGCCAAACCAGCAAAAACTCAATTTGTGAAAAATGACTCCATGCACACTTAAACACTACACATTTGAAGTTTTAGTTACTTTTCACCCAGCGGTTCACATTTGTATATGGTACCTCTGATAAGGGGAACTTCGAAGTGTTAGAAACTTTATTCTTCAGGAATTGTAGGATTTAGGAATTTTTAAGAATAAGACCGCAAAGTTTTCCCAAGAAACTTTAGGTAATTTAGGAGTTTTCTATTTGAAATTATTGACATTTTGGCCAGTAAACTGTGTAACAGAGATATTTTGTATTATTTTATGAAATCCTGTGCTTTCTGAGCTTTTGAATATTGTGCATCTCATGCCTGTCTGTAGATTTCAGATGGATAACGAAAAACTTGATGAATATGCTCAGTTGGCCCACACTCTCGTTGATGCTGCAATAAACAAAGCACTCGACGTTTTGCGGACAAAATGCAGTGAAACAGATTTGGCAACTTATAGAAGAGAATATGTTCCTCAGAAATCCAGGAAAGTTGAGATAGATTATAGCGGATTATCGTCTGACGTTCCAAACATACAGTGGCTGAAGATTGAGGAGTTTAGTCCAGAGAAAGGAGAGGAGAAGATACACGAATTCATTAAGGTATCTCATTGCATCAACTAAAGTGTATCATGTTTTCCACTTAATGTTTGACTGCATTTTTTTCATTCACTGTCTTTATTTATTTATTTATTTATTTATTTATTATAGAGGTCTTATATAGCGCCCCTTCAAGGTTATCTACTCAGGAGCGCTCCCAGTCCAACCCCGGTCAATAAAGACAGTTTTAAGGCAAGAGTGGAACAGAGAAGAGCTTTAATCATGACATGGGGCGTGGTGGCTCAGTGGTAAGTTCTTCGCCTAGTGACCGGAGGGTTGCAGGTTCGAATCTCACTCTAGCCGCTGCGTACGGACCTTGGGCAAGTCCTTCACTCACGATTACTCGTGGCGCTTCGGCGTGAAAACTCCGACACAGTATCAGTGCTGTAGTTGGGAGCGCCTCTGAGTAGTAGTAGACTTGAGGAGGTGCTATAGAAATATCCGAAATAAAATAAATAAATTAATGGCAAATGAACAGATATCCACTTCATTTGCCTGTTACTTTACTGTTACTTTGTATGACTCTGCTCAAAATTCATTTTGTGTTGAGCTTCAGTGGCATCTATTTAGATCAGTTAGTTAGCCATAGATGCCTTTGAGACATTCGTAATAGGCGCTATATAAATGTTCCAGTTTATACATTTGCTGTAAAATAGACATTTAATAATTATATTTAAATAAGTTTTCTTGATGTCTTATCATACTTTTTATGTAAGAAAGTTTGCCTTTTTCGTGCATTTCTGCAGCTCTAGTCCTTATTCCTGTTTTCATTTCAGTTACTGGTTTATAGACTTGAAACGTGGTATCAAGATTTATGAGAGATTTTACAGCTTTGGTTTCATTCTTATTCCTGTGTTCATGTCAGTTACTAATTTATAGATTAGAAACATGGTATCAACATTTTTGAGAGATTTTACAGCTTTGGTTTCATTCTTGTTGTTTGCAGACCTGGTTTTACGAGGACTCTTGGCTGTATTGCATTGATTTGATTAGCATTGATGAGCTTGAGTTTGATACTCGTTACCGATACAGAGTTCGTTGGAGCATCCCAACCCGGCGTCATCCCATTCCTCGAGCCACAGCATCAGTCTACTTTACGATCGAAGTTTCCAAGATCACGCCAAAGGTGGTTTTCTTAATTGTAGTGGTTCCATGTGAATTCACTAGCATTATTTGGTTTCTTGTGGGGTTGAGGGCATTTCCACTTTAATGTCAGGGCTTATCCTGTGGCTTTGATAATTCTCCCATCAGTTACAGAGTTTACATTTTGTTTCTGTCTTGGAATTAGCTTTTATTTCAGGGCTAGAATGTGATCTGTGACATGACAGATCATAGGCTAAGGTTGGTCTAATAAAGGCAAAGCAAGATGCAGAAATTGTACAGATTTCTATGCTTCATCAGTTACATGCACGATAGGTACAGGAAGAAGAAGAGCAGTCCTTTAAGCTAACCTGAGAGGCAGCCATAGGTAGGAAGTGTTCTTAGCCTTAGCATACGAGGGCAGGTGGCCAAATTTCTCTTGCCATCTAATCATTCCACCAACGCTGTACGGTCAGTGTGCTCTTGAGTTGGATGATGAGTTGAGTTGGCTATAGGGCACAGGTTGAGCAGAAATCTCGAAACAAATTTCTGCCCTGGCAAGGAATTGAACCTCTGAACTCTCAGTTGACATTCCAGCATCTGACCAGTAGACTGTCTTATGCCCCAGGAAATGTGCTATTATATCTTCAGAAACCAAGCAAACTTTGCCAGCTGCTTGGATTTGGATCGTGATGCCTCATATCATTTCTGACCACAGCTGATCAACAGAGGAAATGATCCAGTCAACAGTTTCAACTGTATTTGGGAAGATAGCAAGAATTGTGTTTTACTTTATCTCTGACAGTTATGGTGTTTGCACATAATGTATGCTCTGTGGCTTTGATAATTCTCCATCAGTTACAGAGATGAGTCTCCATCTATTAACATTTGCTTATCAGTTATCACTGCACTTGGTATAAATCTATCCTTGCATGATGCTTCAGTTTTAATTACATTACCATACTTGTATTTTTTTAGCTGTTATTCTTATTGTTATTTGCTGTTTTCTTATTTTTGCTAAGTCTAATATTTTCTTTTCTTTTTAGGATTTCCCGATCAATGTTTACTATGTCATCGAGGGAAACCGATTGGTACATAGGTAATGAATGATATATGTTGCCCAGTAGTGCAAGCTAGTGTAACAGTTATATGGCTTAAGTACGAGAAACAGAATTGAGTTGAACATTTTTATAGGCAAGTAAGTATATAGGAGTGATTATGGTGTTGAGAAATCTGCCCTGAACCAATCTGGAAGCACACTCCTATGAACATCCAAATATACACACTGTGCCATTTGTAGTTTGCTTAACACTGTGGCCTTCTTGGACTTGTCGGCAGACGGCAGTCCAGGTGCCGTGACTGATATTGGCACATTAAGTCATACCATGTGTCTGACTTCAAAACAGAAGTTATGGCAAGGTGTAATGGCAAATTCAAAATATGGAATAGGTTAAAGATGCAAGAACTTGGTTAAAAGCAGAAAGTAAGTTAAAAAATGGAAATAGAAAGTGTTTGGTTGAAGGTTGCACAATATAAATAGATATTGTGATATGAAGTTCTGTTTTGATACCCCTTGTCTCAGCTGCCGGTTTATCATTAAATACAAATCGTTGTGGAATTAAAGATATGTTAAAGATTAAAGGAAAGAAGCTATAAGTTTAGAATTTAGTTGAAGACAAATAAATGTTTTATTTATCTTTAAATTTCATTTTAAACTTTCTTCTTTAATCTGTTTTGTAGGCCAGGACAGATACGGTTTGAAGAGAAATGGCTGAAAGACGTCATTGAAAGCAAGATTCTTTTGCTGAAGGCAATTGACTTCTGAGGTGCATTTACTAATAATTAAACCCAACCAAAAATGACTGTTTTACCTCTGTATAAAAATTTGATTAACAATAACTATTGTATGTCTTAAAATGAGCAAGAGCTGGTGGCTAGACCTGTAAAAAGTAAGAATTTTAGTTTTACGCTAAGTCATGAGACCTGAAGTTTCTGCTCTTTGTTACTTATTTAAATGACTGTTGAGTGGATTTGTTTATGCAAAATGTTTGACATTGCTAACTAATTAATTCAGTTATTCTTTGCCAATGGGCAAAGAACAACTTGTAAAGAATTTTAGATCAAAATGAAATTTAGAGTAAATGTTAAAATGAATGTTTCCCGTTGCTTAGTGTCTGACATTGCCGCTGATGTTTAAATAACCTTGTGTTTTTGGGGTCAAAATTTACATCAAAGTTCAACCATTCAACCATGTGTTTCTTTTGGTAGGTTGCTGTTCAAACACTTTATAGATTCAAATGTTTAGTTTGATTTTTCCCAAGTGAAAGATTGTCAAAAAACTAATCAGGATTACTCTCTCCAATATGATGCAATGCAACACAATACAACTGTAGGCTATTTGATATTGCCCTCCTTGCAAAGTTCAGAGGTGCACGCACAACCATACACGACAGAGCATCAATGGTGCCATTGAAGCAGCTGTGTGTTGGTGTGTTGAGGACTTGCTGAAGGTCCTGCATAGTGACTGCCTCCGTGAAGGCTCGAACCCATACCCTGTGTTACAGACCGAGCACTTTAACCACTGCTACCTTGCCTCATTACTCTCGCCTACATGATGTTTGATGTCATTTATAGAAGGAATTTCTTAAGTAAGAAAAACAATACAAGAAAACTACAAGAGTCACCAGAGTCTAAACAGCCGATTCCATTCCAAAGCATCATGTTCGTAGTCTCTGGTGTGATGTGCAGTGATAAACACACTGGCGTAAACTTGTCCAAAATATTGGGGGGGGGGGGCATTTGGTTATTCATTCTACACTTGTTGCATTAAATGTACAGTCAATCTCAATTATTGGAGGGGCACGTGCCCCGGCTCCCCCCAGAGTCTACGCCTATGGATAAACAACAAAGGTCTGTCACAGATGCATGGCCATTTTCTCTCTGATTTATGCAGTCTCGTCTCAATTTTTGGCCGCTATGTTGTTAAACAGTAATGTATTACAAATGAACTGTTCGTGAACGGCTGAGAATGTGTCAAAAGGATGCACACTTCCTAACAGTTACTGATCATTGGAGAAAACATCAGGGAAATGTATTTTGCAATTTCAAAGTTCCTCAACATTGAGTCACTCATCTGAGAAATTCAAACCGCGTGTAGTGGATGTACAGCTCTACATATCTTAAACTTCGTACAAGCATGAAACGGAATACGTTTTTCGTTTTACATTTCCTAAACTAAGAAGTTTAACCTCACAGGCATAATTTGCGGGGGTACGAGGGTACCTGTAACCCCACTTTTTGGACTGGGGCAAGTGGGGGGTACCATAGTCCCCATTTTTTAAACAATGTCAATGAATATTTTATTATTTTGCCTTCCCAGGGATCGCAGTCTCTCCCTTGCTTCGTGTAGGCCTATGTAAGAAATATGTACCCCCAACTTTTTAGACCAAAGCGTAGGCATAATTCGTGGGGGTCAAGGGGTACCCATACCCTCCATTTTTGGACTGGTGGTACCATACCTCCACTTTTGAACAATGCCAATCCATATATTATTATTGTGTCTTCCCAGAGATCGCAGTCTCCGCCTTTCTTCGTGTGTGTAAGAAATTGGTACTTCCCCCCCACTTTTTAGACCAGAGTTACGCCCCTGAACCAAAGTTATGCCTCTGTTTAACCTGTAGACCTAATGTGTCTTATCACCGGATCTTATTTGACAGGTGGGGGACACGGGACACTTTGAACTGATCTGGGCAAAAAAAGGTGAAATTGTTTTCCCGCTCATGCGCGAAAAATTCTGTTTAACTTTCTTTGGTGTTTCTTCAAAATTTGGGGGACGGTTGTTTCGTGCCAGGGAACGCTTATTCAATCAGGTCAAAATCGCGAAGACCATCGGATTGGATAAGGTCCACTGCACACCACTGCACCACCAAAGAAACGCCGCTTCTAAAGTTGAATATGTCCGGATAATTTGAAATGCGCCCAATGTTAGGACCTAAGAATGGTTTCTGCGATTGGTCAAGTTCAGGGAGTGTCGGAGCCAGAAGACAGAGTCATGGAGACATGTAGGCGAACTACAGTCAACAGCCGAGAAATAGACACGCACACAGACACGCATGCAGATAAACAGAGACATGGAGACAGACAGGAGCTGGCTGAGGATGATGCTGATGCTGTAAGGTGCAGTATTTATTGCCCTCGTCGGGCCAGATGCGGTTTGGTATTCACAGGTGTGATTTGGGTGGCATGAGATATATAACGCTGATTACCAGCCGGACCAGTCCAGGGCGCCCCGCCGTTGCCTCCCTGCCAGATGACCATCGCTGGCCTAACGACCTACTATAGCGCCGCCTTAGAAGATCTATTAAAACCGAGGTTAAATAGGTACACGCGAGGCTGCTAGCTTGGATCATTCTACGGAATCAAACAACGGCCAGGAGTAGGTACAACAAACACTTTAATTTTCTATTGAGGATGATGGCTTCAAGCATTGTTCGAAATGTGATAAAAATGAAACTCTCTTTGGTTAGAGAGATGGTGAAAGTTCTCTGGCTGACACTGAAAACAAATCACTAGATATCATGAAATATTTTTCGGACTGTCTTACATCAGTGCATGTCCATGGCATTTGAACTGAAAACGGAATGGAAGAAAGCCAAGAAAAAGATACGTTGTTGCCTGGACAGCTGGACGGCTGTGCTACGATCACTTAAATTGGCCCACATGAGTTTTCTCCTGGAAAGAAGAGAAAGAGAGCCAGCCAGACAGAGAGAGATATAAAAACAGACAGACAGAGACAAACAGAGAGCGAGATAGATAGAGAGTGAGAGAGACATCGAAACATCTTCGTTATGTACGTATACAAAAAATGAAAATTCCACGAGCTCTACAAATTCGCCTGGTTCGTTTTATGAAACCGTAGAAGGTCCCTTCCTCACATGTATTCGACGCTACATACTTTAAACTGTTACCTTCGTACTTTTTCCTCACCAACTCCGCACCATTTTCAGCGCTAAATCACACAAACGCAAGTCATCTCAATCCTCTTGAGAAACGCGTCGACCCCAGAGTAAACTGAACGTAAAGCGTTTAAGAAGCAAAATGGTTCGTTTTTTGAAACCGTAGAAGGTCCGTTCCTCCCTCCACCGAGGGAGGAACGAACTCTCCAGATACCCGGCCTAAACGAACTCAGATGGCCAGGAGAATACAGACGAGGGAGGGACGATCACTATTACAGGCGCCTCACCCTCATTGAATTCTCCGCGTTCAGTAAAAGCAACGCAGACGACTCATGCTTGAGATCTACGATTCCGCCAACCGCGACTCGAGACTGACGTCGACAGCGACCAATCCGGACTAATTAGGGCGAAAGTAGTTAATCAGTTCACTTCTATATCCTTTAATTAGTAGCCTACTCCGACCCAATTCTGCTTTCAACCCGAACATGTCGAGAGGTCAAGCGCACACAAGAACTGTTGATTCACCGATTCATTCATTCACTTAGGCCTAAGCATCTGTTCGTTGGCGTCTTTCAACGAAGGTGAAGGTGAAGGATGGGCGATTGGAGGGGTTAGAGTGTCGACCGTGTTCTATTTGTACCACTCTGACCGCAAAGACGGGAAACGGGCAATAAAGCATGGCCATCGGATTCTTGGAAACCCGAAACGTTGTGGGTCACCATCGCCATTCACCACGAAGGGGAACAAACAGCACCTGTCTGCGAGATCAATTAAACGGAGTCATAAGTCACTAACCAAACACGAATCAAGTACTCTCGTCAAGTGCGAACACAAAGAAAGTCCCAAAGAGATGAGTCGGACAATAGGTTCACTATTTATGCATGCATCGCAAATCTATGAATGTCAACTGCTTACGGGAAATCGTAGGCTAATCGTAAACTTGAAATTTCTACAGCGCTCAAAAAAGCGAAGTTGCGGGAATCAGCTAATTCACAGGAAATTGGTGTCCTTCGATCCTCTGATCGACAGCTGCTTCTAGGAAATTCTTGATTATCTGTCATTAATAAAACATTCATATTTTCGCGTCACCAAAGAACCACTGAAACTATTTAAATGCTTTATTGCTCGTAATCGTAAACTCCAATTTTCTATAGCGCCACTCAAAAGTTATAAGCTCAAGGAACCAGCTTATTCACGAGCGCTGCGTCGTATCAGAGGAGTTGTCCAGAGATCGATGTCCACTGGAGGTCTGAGTCCGTTTTTCAGAGACCAGCTGAGAGGCAGAGCAGCAGCTGTTACGGCGGGTTTAGTTGAGGACGAGAAAGCTTAGAAAGCAGAGGTTCGGATGGGTCAGGGTAGAATTGTTTTATCACTGTGTTGTCTGGCTGCAGAGTCACTGAACCTGCAGCTGATTGAGAATGATTTTAACGAATGAGACATTGTTTCTCTACCTCTCTGAAGGCCGCATACGGTGTCCCTGAGAGCCTCGACTTCTTCGAAGGCGATATGCAAATGTTACAGTTAGGGCCTACTTTTACAACTTTATAGCTTCTACAGCGCCTTCACTGCATGAATCAGTATGACACGGCGATGACGAGTTTCTTTGTGAGAAGCGCTATATAAACCTATATCCCGTTATTACAATTAAAAATTACAAATGAATGCAATTGTGTCAATTGTTTTCTTTAGATCGTTTCTAAATGAAGTGACAATGAAACAATGAAACTGTATGATGCATAGATGTTGAAACGGTTTTTTTTCGTTTTTTTTTATTATTTTCCAAAAAACGTCGTTTTTTTTATTATTTTCCAAAAAACGTCGTTTTTTAATTATTTTCCAAAAAACGTCGTTTTTTCGTTTTTTCTTTTTCTTTTCGTTTTTTTCAGTTTTTTATGTAACTTTATTTATTTATTTATTTATTTACTGTCTGTTAATGTTTTTCAGTTTCTGTTTAATTTTTTGTCTGATGTCCCTTACGTTGTCTCCGTACTTTCAAGGATTCAGCTAATTTACCTCACTATTTAAGTCATCATTTGAGAAACGAATTATTTATGAAATAGCACAGTAGGCCTACAAGAAATAACATTTTATAAAGTTATTTCTAAGTTATCTAAAATGCCAAAAGAAAAGGGTGCGGATTGGATTCACGTTACTTTGATAAACGAGAAAGACAAAAATTCAGCATTGGCTAAATTTAAATGCATTTACTGTGAGAAAGTTTGCACTATATAGTCCATACCTCCAAACTTTAGTTTTTAATTGTGTTAGTTTAGTCAGCATGGACTTAGGCCTATGTGGACTTATGTCTACAATTTAAATTTGAAAAGATTTCAATATTTTTAATTTCTCAATTTCTTATTAAACCAAACCTATAAGCAGTGATGGGCAATAGTTAACTAAAAAGTTGCTAACTTTTAGTTTAACTAAAAAAATTTAGTTAAGGAAGAAGTTTAACTAAAAAAATAGTTTAGTTAAACCAATAGTTTAACTAAAAATTTTTAGTTGCTAACTAAAAAGTTTAACTAAAAAAATCATCAATATGCAACTATTTTTCCACAGAGAACATTGAACACTGTCAGCAGAAAAACATTTTAACACTGCATGGTTTTGGCATTAACAGCCTGTGCTTTCAAATTCATACACTACTTACAGTACACATGTAACTGTATGCCAGAACAGCACACATTGCATAGTTTGAAGGTGAAATTGTCATTGACGCTTTGCATTATTACAGTTCACTTAACGTCTTTTATTGTGAAAATTTTTGTCGTAAAAAGTTGGAAAAAAGTTGGAAAAAGTTTAGGCCTAACTACTTTTTTTTAGTTTAGTTAACTAATTTCCAAAATCAGTTGCCAACTTTAGTTAAACTATTTTTTTAGTTGGAAAATAGTTTTAGTTTAACTAAAATAAAATAGTTTAGTGCCCATCACTGCCTATAAGAAATAAAATAATTGTTGTAGAATGATGTTAGGGGGCCCTATTTGGGTTTTTACTAATAAAGTCGTGCTATTTGCGCCTTTTGTAGGCGAGGCACCACCACCTCCTCGCACCGAAGGACCCTCGTGTGTGCAATCGTAACGCCGTTTATATGTCATAATAATAGTTGTACATGTCGTCAAGATCAATTACTTTTCCATAAAACAGTAAGTGGTAAGGATTTATCGGCGGTCATCTGCACAGACTTATCAGCGATAGAGCGACACTGCGTCCGAGTATTACACGCGTCGCTGTAGCCCACCGAGCAGACGAGATAACCAACCGAAGGGTCGTGTACATGCGTGAGTGTACGGGTTAGTAAGCGGGTTATCGTTGAAGGTTCAACAGGTGCAATCTGGTTGGAAGCCATCATCCGGACGTAGATTGCGTCTACAGCACGTGGAATGTCGAGCGGGGGTTGGCAGGTGCGCTACGGTTCATTCGAGTGCAGAAGGTGTGAAGTGCGTGGCAACGAGAGGTGAAGACCTTCGTATTGACCTCGAACGCAGTAGTATAGGCAGTGTGGGTTTATCTGTGTCTACGTGTTTGTGTTTGTCTGCATCATTCTGCCTGTTTGTATCCGTATTCGTGTGGCTGTGTCATATGATTTTCATTTCAAATGTGTAGGCCTAGTGCTTCTGAGCAAGGGCTATTTGATTGTCCCAGCTTCCGACGATCCGGTCAGCTAAGCGTCTTGCCAGAGGCGAGAACATTACCGTCATCACATCGACTGGCAACTGGGCTTCAGCTTAGTCAACTCCATGCGTCGATGTTTACTCAAGTTCAGTCTTGTTGTCAAGACCTTAAACCTCAAGACCAAGACCAAGACCAAGACCTTGAACCTCGAGACCAAGACCAAGACCAAGACCTTGAACCTCAAGATCAAGACCAAGACCAAGACCTTGAACCTCAAGACCAAGACCTTGAACCTCAAGACCAAGACCGAGACCAAGACCCAAAAAATCACAGTCGTATCCAGACTTCTATTCCTTACTAAAAATTGTCCTGTTGGACAACTCGTTATTTTAATGAAAACATGAGTTTTTTCTTTTATTCAAACAAAACAACTCTAAATGGAGACTGCAGAGAATTCCGAATTCGTATTTACAAAAGTCCTTCATGCGAAATGTTATTACAAATGCCTGTTGAATTTTATAAAAAAAACAATTTGCTCAGAATTTTCTAACCAAGACGTGACCTGTGGGGAAAAACACGGTCTACAAGTGCTGAAATCGCTAGCACACAAAGCAGCTTTTCAAGAACCGGATGTAAATGTACAAATTAATCATGAGTCTGTTTTGAAATCATTCCATGGTAGATAACCGGAAGTCAAAATAATTGTCCAAAACAACAGTGAAGCCTCATTCACACCGTGTAAATACTAAAGCAATAACTGTACGAGTAATTGTTGGATAAATTTTTAAAATTCTTGCCGTTTGTTAAAATTAATGACTGTTCATATTGACAAAAGTCTCGGTCTTGGTCTTGCAAAACCAAGACCAAGACTTTGAACCTCAAGACCAAGACCAAGACCAAGACCAAGACCTTGAACCTCAAGGCCAAGACCAAGACCAAGACCTTGAACCTCAAGACCAAGACCAAGACCAAGACTTTTAAAAACGAACTCGAGTGCACTCGAGACCAAGACCTTGGTCTCGAGGACAACAAGACTGCTCAAGTTACGCAGAATTTATTGAAAGTTGTCTAATTTTAAGTCAGAGTTAATTAAAAGTAACACGAAGTTACTTAGTTCCAAATTTATTTAGTTTCAAAGTCACTTAGATAAGAATCCTGAGTTTACTCTACTTAAAGCTAAATAGAATAGAGTTATTACAGTTATCTAAAACTTACATTGCAGAACTAAAATCTAACTTCAAACAATACAAGGTAGGCCTATTTGAAGGTAGGCCTAATCTATTACGATATTCAGAATTCCAAACAAAAATACTGGAAACCAGTTCAGTTTCTATATGAAAATGTAAAACATTAATTTTTGTAATAGGCCTAAATGTACAGGAGCTATGGAATTTTCCGCGTTTTGTGTAAGCGCCTATTTGAGTTATGCCGTTTCGAATTATGCCGCTTTTAGCTCGTTCTCAAATAAAATAAGATATTTAATTGCAAACCAGACTGAATTTCCGTTGGAATCCGAGTTCCTTTGGGTGTCGTCCACTTAAGGAACTGACTCGCTAAGTACCGTATTTTGCAGCATTAGGATCAGAATTAATCAAATAACTGTTTAAAATATAATTACTTATTTATGCAATTGTTCCATAGCCGTTGGATTTATGAAAAGGCGAAGTAAGCTTATCGCTATGTATGTTATAAATATGTATGTTATATTGCCATGGTTGGGCTGGGAGCGCTTCTGAGTAGGTGACTTGAGGGGGCGCTTATGTTAAATTTTCAAAATGAATGAATGCTCGTGAATAAGCTTGTTCTTTGCGCTCGGTTTTAGAGTGGCGCTTTAGAAGTTGGAGTTTACGATTACAATAACGATTATAGGATTTTTGCCACCTCTTGACATTTAAATAATATTTGGTATGCCTACACAAAACTGATTATACTGATATAGCCAATGGGGAAACTTTTACGTTCAGATGGAGGCACGAGAGTGATAACTAAACTAGCAGCATTAGACCTACAGTGCGCAAATGCCAGTATTTGAATTGCAAATGATCGCTAAAAGGTCCAATTTTAAGTTGAACTTTTTGCTGTGTTGTCACGGTCGCACAATGTTATTTACAATTCAGTCCAGAATTTAAATGAACACTTGACTGTTACTTATGTAGGTCCTACAAGACTATTTAAACTATCTAGGCTAAACGGCAACCTGTAGATAATAAATGCTGCTAATCTAATCTAAGCACTTATGTAGCGCCACCGTAATAAATTTCAAGGCTCACCTTTTCGATATTTGCTACTAATTAAATTCGCTGTGCAGAGCATTTTCATGGTGAGTTCGTTCGAAAGCCAGAAAGGGCATCCGAGAAGACACGGAAACAGCCGAGAAAACACGGAAACAGCCGAGAAGACACGGACACAGCCGAGAAGACACGGAAACAGCCGAGAAGACACGGAAACAGCCGAGAAGACACGAAAAAAGCCGAGAAGACACGGAAACAGCCGAGAAGACACGGAAACAGCCGAGAAGACACGGATACAGCCGAGAAGACACGGAAACAGCAGAGACGACACGGAAACAACCGAGAAGACACGGATACAGCCGATAAGACACGGAAAGAGCCGAGAAGACACGGAAACAGCCGATAAGACACGGAAACAGACGAGAAGGCACGGAAACAGCCGAGAAGACACGGATACAGCCGAGAAGACACGGATACAGCCGAGAAGACACGGATACAGCCGAGAAGACACGGAAACAGCCGAGAAGACACGGGTACAACCGATAAGACACGGAAACAGCCGAGAAGACACGGAAACAGCCGAGAAGACACGGAAACAGCTGAGAAGACACAGCCGAGAAGACACGGAAACAGCCGAGAAGACACTGAAACAGCCGAGAAGACACGGATACAGCCGAGAAGACACGGAAACAGCCGAGAAGACACGGAAACAGCCGAGAAAACACGGACACAGCCGAGAAGACACGGAAACAGCCGAGAAGACACGGAAACAGCTGAGAAGACACAGCCGAGAAGACACGGAAACAGCCGAGAAGACACGGAAACAGCCGAGACACGGATACAGCCGAGAAGACACGAAAACAGCCGAGAAGACACGGAAACAGCCGAGAAGAGACGGATACAGCCGAGAAGACACGGATACAGCCGAGAAGACATGGAAACAGCCGAGAAGACACGGATACAGCCGAGAAGACACGAAAACAGCCGAGAAGACACGGAAACAGCCGAGAAGACACGGATACAGCCGAGAAGACACGGATACAGCCGAGAAGACACGGATACAGCCGAGAAGACACGGAAACAGCCGAGAAGACACGGAAACGGCCGAGAAGACACGGATACAGCCGAGAAGACACGGATACAGCCGAGAAGACACGGAAACAGCCGAGAAGACACGGATACAGCCGAGAAGACACGGAAACAGCTGAGAAGACAGAGCCGAGAAGACACGAAAACAGCCGAGAAGACACGGAAACAGCCGAGAAGACACGGAAACAGCCGAGAAGACACGGATACAGCCGAGAAGACACGGAAACAGCTGAGAAGACACAGCCGAGAAGACACGGAAACAGCCGAGAAGACACGGAAACAGCCGAGAAGACGACTGAAAGATGAAGCAAGATGGAGGAAAAGAAAGTCATCTGGCATTGTGAATACTGGCGTCAGTGGAAGTAGGAACCCGCTGTCGAAGAACAACAGCAAAGACTTAGGCCTATCTGTTTAAACTTTCTTACCCGCTGTTACGTGACTTCTGGTTTCCTGAAGCTATTAAATTACAAAGGCCTATGATAATTATTATTATGATTATTAATTACTAACTTCTATCGTGCCGGTATCTAATGCGCAAGGCATTAGCCCAGGGACGTCATTTGTGGGGCAAGGGGCATTTACCCCCTTGATTAAAAAAAGGAGAATGGATGGAACAAGAAAAGGAGGAAGAAGAAAGGGGGAAATAAAAAAGTGACAATATGCACAGTGCAGCACACATCAGGCAGCGTTGGCTTATAGTTTTGCACATGTAGACTAAATACAAAACTTAACAAGCTGGCCAAGTTCCCTCGGAAAATATTCAAATGGCGTCCCTGCATTAACCGACAGCACATCAAAACCAAACCATAATCAGGTCAATACCCGGAAGATCAGTCCGTTAGACACTAAGGCAGCCTATGGTGGATATGCAATTTGAAAGAGGTAAGTCTTAATTAAATTAATTACGATTTACTTTGAAGCTACCGTCGATTGATGCCTTGTGCATCATGATTAGAAGCTATTAAATTTAATTAGAAAAAAACAAAAAGCATTAAAAGGATGTTGAATATGGCGATGACACCAGTCACTAGGTCACGAGAGTATGAACAGATTGAAGGTTCTGAGTTGGAGACAACAGAAGTTTTGAAGCGAATACCGAACATCACCTCTTGAAGCAACATCGATGAATGCCTTCTGCATTATGATAAGGGATCTGTATAAGTTATTAAATATTAAAGCTCAAAAGTTAAAAGTTATTTTGAATTAGATATTCGTTACATTTGAAGATACCAGAAGGTTTGAAGCGAATATTGAACATCACTAAGCTTGCCCTAGGTCACCTCACGTTTGTGGTAAGAGTCAAGTTCGCCGCATCCTACTCACCTGCATTTGGTTAAATCATGTAGACGTGGGTTTAGACTTTACAGGCCGCTATTTCTAGAAAGATGCCGTATTACCTTATGCATGCTATAGCTTTTTGGCGATGTTTAGACAACCTCAGCCTTATTTCTCAAGAATATCTTCCCAGAAGTCTATAGAAGCAGTTGCACTTGACTGAAGACTCATGACTGTGGTCGACTATAGGCTAAATACAATTAAAGTCTTTTATACTGTTCAATTACAACTGTAATTGAACAGTCATGGCCTATATTGCGCCGCTGACTGAGCAAAACAAATCAAAAGCGCCCTCCACGCTAACCTACAGGGGCCTAAGATGTTAGATGTAATTAAAAACTAGATCATTACATCAGATGTTTATTACATCCATTTAGCTGACAGACTGCACAGTGCACTACTGCATGCATACTGACCGTGTGCATTACATATATTATTCGTGTATGTAGCATGTATGGATAAATACACACATCATGACACATGCTTATAAACTGGTCACGGTATACATGCAGCAATGAAAAGTGCGTTTTATATGATCTGCGTGTGATATTGGTGAATAAGAACGCCGCCATCTAGTGAGTATCTCTATCAAACATGTTGTATTAACAGCCAATCGTTTCCGTTGATTTTGCCCAATCTGACGGTGGCTCTTATGGGCTCACGTTCCAGCAACTAAGGATGAAAGGAAATTCTCGACTGTTGTACTTGTGAATTCGCATGTTCTAGTAAAAACACGAAGGTTGGTTTATGTATGCACTTGGGCGTAATTTGCGGGGGTACGAGGGGTACCCGTACCTCCACTTTTTGCACTGGGGGTACCGTACCCCACTTTTTGAACAATGCCAATCAATATTTTATTATTGTGCCTTCCCAGAGATTGCAGTCTCAAGTTTGTTTCGTGTATGTAAAAATTGGTACCCCCACTTTTTAGAACAAAGTTACGCCCCTGCAGTGTGTATGCATATTTACATGTCTAGAAAGTTGTATATCGCAATGTGAAAACCTGGGGTGTTTTGCTGTTTAATGGCCTAAAGTATTAAAACTATTAATCTATGCGCAGGTTCCAGAAGAAGAGGATTGGCCAACATTTTATTAGTCAACTAGCATTATCTAGTAGCATAAGAAATCGCGTAACCATCGTCTTCGTCGTCATCATCATAAACGTCATTGTCATAATCATCGTCGTCGTCGTCTTTATCGTCACCGTCACCGTCATCATCATCATTGTATAATGCTGATAATTCTAAAAACAATTGTGCAGGCTGCACAATTGTAACTGTAACTGAATATTAAGGCGGAATCAAGGAGCTAAAAAGTTGTCCATGCAGAAAGGAGAAAAAAGCTCTCTGCAGTTAAGCCTGCATACTGGAACATGAGATGAGGAGGAGGTCACTCGCCCTCTGGATGCAGAATGCAGTTATCGTAGACCCGGTAACCCTAACCCTACCAGCAAGCCCACACGGAGCCCATACAGGACTTATATTCCTATATGAAACCCATATGGAGCCCATACGGATCCCATATAATGCTCGTGGAAAAGCCGGCAGTGAAAACAGTAATGCATGGCTACTCGGCCTAAGGCCCTGTTATGGGACGATGTCGGATTATCCTGAAGGGTCTTTAAGCTGCTTCTACCCTTGACCGACAGCTACTGCAACATGTTTCGCATAGATATAGTCCGACAAATGATAGAAGCTTTTTGCAGGTTTGGCCACAATAGTGATCGCGATGATCCTGCTAGAAATGAGTGGCATTATTATCACCATCAATAATATCATCAACGGTAGTGATACTGTTACACAAACAACAGCATCTGCAACCACTATATACAAAACTGTCTGCTTGGTTTCAGCTTAATGACGCTGTGCCATAACAAAGATGATTAGCGTCGCCCTCCTCCTTTCTCCAGGCTTGGGACTGGCACTGCAAGAGTACGAGCAGTGGCGGAGTTACTATATACAAAACTGCCACAAACACACGTGTATATTTGGACGCCATGTTAGGTTCGGGCAAGAGAAGGTTGTTTCTGGTCTGCATGGCATTTGATTCGGGTATGGGGTCATAAAATTTCCTCTGGCGTCGGCCATCTCTATGCAAATGACCTCTACCCGCCCAGGCTGCGCGCCCCTCCGCCTTTCACCAGACAAGGCTTCTCATCCTCCGCACCCTTAATGACAACCCTGAGCCCATAGAACTACGCGCTCATCCCTCGCCCCGTGAAAGTACACCTGGTGAGATAAGGAATCGAATTGGCTTTTAAAGTAATTAATTATCAGGTTCGTTAGGTAATGTAATTGCCGCAATCTAAGTGAGTGACCTCACCTTTCCTATTTCGTTGTTACCATCCATCGAAGAAGATTTATTAGTATTACCATTTATTAAGTCAAGATTCATTATTGATTTATTAAGATTTATCATCATACCATTTACTGAGTTAAGATTTATTAGGCCTACATTTTAAAATATTAATCTGCTGAAGTAAATCTGCTAATTTTGCTGATCAAATCTGTCTCTGATCATAGTATTTCTGAGTGGTTCTTGAGCCACCTCCAGCGTTTCTGAGTCGTCAACCAACTCTACGACTCTACGACCAGAGTAGAAGTCGTAACCTGCATGATGAACCAAAATCCTTAACTGCTGATAACTGTAAGATGAACCATAAACCTTATCCTACTTGGTGTGATTCGATTCGCATCCAATAATCTTGGCATGCCTTAAGTTCCGGCGCGACTCTGATTTATAGCTGTGAAACAACTTTATTGGGGACTAATTGCGGGGGCCTTATCTGCCGGGGCTGCGCCGGGAGCCTCCCTAGTCGGTTGGGTACGCCTTGGTGGTGCAAAGGCGTTGGGTTGGCTTCACGCGTCAGCGGTCAGAAAATGACCAGTCCAGTAGCTGGACGGGTCATTAGGCGCTTGGCAACGCTGAACTGGACGGATGGTAGAACGTCCGAGGTAGTATAGCCTCTGAGTGGCTTACGCTAAAGGCGCTGTACGTTCCCTCCCGACCAACTGACTAGGGCGGGTGAGACTTTCGTTCTGCAGCCACCTCTGCGTCGATTTTTCGACGACACGTGTTTGGAGTTTATGAAATAGCGCGAGAAGAATGGTTCTGACAGGACCTCGCGCTGTTTACCGTCGTGCATTGCGGCAGCGTTTCTGCTCTTGTTAGACTTCCGGCGCACGAGCGACATAGCGAAAAACGCCCCATTTACTACTGAGCGATCACTTGCTAGAACTGAGCTCTGTGTGGCTGACTGGCGTTGGCGCCCGTGCGAGAGGGACTGACGGATTGGCAGAGAGAACCAGTGAGAGGCTTCTTGACTAACTTGCGTAAGCTTACGTGGGTACTCACGTATGACCGTTGTAATGATGGAGGGATAGAGGGGAGACTAGTTTTCGGTTCTTGGGACCAACTGAGTGCATAGATGAATGGCGCGCTCTAGGCTTAGGCCCAGGTGCGTTATTTAGTAGAGGCGGCAGAAGCGGCGCAGGCGAGGTTGAGAAGCAGCGTCTAAAGGCCGGTCTTATATAAGCTGGAAGCAGCTCGTCAATGACTTTGAGACTGGAACAAAAGCGTTGAACTGAAACCGTTCTGGATTTTTCTGTGACTTTTTCCGCTGTGCTTCGGTCACGCACGACTTGCGATTGAAGAATTGTGGCAGAGAAAAAAAACAAGCTGAAGACGCTGTTTGGATTTCGTCGGCGCATTATTTTATCGTGCAGTCTAATTGGATCCTATGCTTGAGCAACCTTCCACTCAAACATAACCTCATTTAGTTGTGTTTTACGGAGAAATAGTTACTGGTCTCGCTGACTGGATATATAAGATGACACTGTCGAGGATGTGCATTGAGGCCAGAAGAAGCCAATTACATGCCTCTGTTCAAGGACCCCTCAGGGTCCGGAAAGGCAGCTCGAACTTCGGACTGTACCTCACATTTATCGTTACAACACTAACGATACTTCATACGGAAGCGATTGAATGGCTGTAAGTTGCATTGAATTCTTGTCTCATATCAATCAACAATCTTTTATTTAATATTACTATTAATAATTCTCACTATTATTTTTGTGTAATGGTAAACCATGATTGCAATGACTCTATGCTTGAAATCACTCATTGTTTGTTGTCCCACGCTAATCACGAGAAACACAGACGATTCAATATTAACTAAGAGATATCCCGTTTGTCTCAGACATTCTCTTGGTCGCGGTTAGTAGATCGCTTGAAGCAATCACGCAGACAATCGATCAGGTAAGATGCCAAACAAGCAGCGGTCGTTGCCAATAGGTTGATAGATTTGCATTCATTTGATCAATCCTCAAATCAGCCTATTGTGTATAAGAATACATTGATTGGTCTATTGTCTGATATGTTGGTAAGTAAGACAACACTTGGCATCATAGGCGTATCTACACTGAGCCAAGAGGAGGCAGTTGCCTCATTTAGCTTTTTTTATTTCAAAAAATTTCCGTGGGTCAAACCTCCGCACCCTACTACTCCTAGATGTCTCTCGGAGTTGCCTCCTCTTGAATTTAAGTCTGGCCAATCACCTAATCAGCATTTGAATTATTTGCGGAGCTAATATGCACTGATTGGTTCACTGATCCAGCAGATATGCAGGTTTCGTATGCCATGCAACATATCCTATCATTCAACAAGAATCAACATACTAAACGTATAGCATAACTGATAGCAAGAATAGCATACCTTAGACTATAGCTTATGTCACACTGTTCGTTATAACTAAGCTTATTGTCTTCGGCCGCAATCACACTCTACATAAAGAACACCGCATACTAGTAACTCAGAAACTTAAACACACGGTCTGTTTGTATGTCTGTATTTCTGCCTGTTTGTCTGTCTCTTTTTCGTATACTGTTTATGTTTGTGTGTTTGTCTGTATCTTTATGTGTGCCTGTGCGTATGCATGAATGTAACTGTGTGGGCTTAGTACTTCTCTTGACAGTTCTCTACATGGCCTTGCAAATCTCCCACTAGATCTGTCCCAAATTAATCCATGTTGAAGTGGTCGAGAGAAAATGGAAAGAAGTAGAATGCTGAAAGGCGACTCTGGAACCCGCAATTTGAACTGCCAAACTTATTGAACTCATTGAACCTATCTAGACTACAGTAACATGAAGGCAACCATATCTGTTCGCAGACAATGATTACTAAATACAATTAGCAAGGACTGCGATGGAAGGTCAGCGTACTTCGGAGTACCACGACGTACCATAACAAGAGTCAGCGCACAGCTTTGGCTGTGTATAACGGGCAGATGCAGTGGCCCCGTTTGGCCATCGATTAAAAGCGATAAGAAAAAGAACTTCAAAGAAGGAGAACACGATTGAACAAAGAACCGAGAAGGAATCTTAGAAACCAGATGATGAAAGAACAAGAACACACATTGCAAGATCGGCTTCTACAGCTAGCGGTTCAAACCCAAGTGATACAGAGAGACCTGCATGCATGCATTACAGGCTGAAGGAAGGAAGGAAGAATGGAAGGAAGGATGCATGGAAAGAAGGATGGATGGATGGATGGATGGATGGATGGATGGATGGATGGATGGATGGATGGATGGATGGATGGATGGATGGATGGATGGATGGATGGATGGATGGATGGATGAAAGGAAAGATGGAATGAAGGAAGGAAAGATGTAAGGATGGAAGAAAGGAAGGATGGATGGATGGATGGATGGATGGATGGAAGGAAGAAAGGAAGGAAGAAATATGACTAGGGTAGCTGAAATGGATCAGCTGACATAGAAGGAAACCAGACTCGGTACGACACAAGAGTCGTGAAGAGGACTCAATAATTTAGACGGGTGAGATAAAAGGAGGATTAAAGAGGACTTGAGGAATAGCTATCGACACCGATGAACAAAGGCGTTGAACAACAGAATGGACAGCGGCAGACAGAGGCACTTGTGTTTTAATAAACGCTAACATCGGATATTTGGATCAACGAAAGTGTCTATTATATATATATATATATATATATATATATATATATATATATATATATATATATATATATATATATATATATATATATATATATATATATATATATATATATATATATATATATATATATATATATATATATATATAACGTGCATATATATTATATATATACTTGGAGGGAAGAAGAAAAACAGCCGGACGCAGAGATGGAAACGTGCAGAGAGGCAAACTGACAGACGGAGATAAAGAGAGACAACGGGACAAGAACCAGCGAATGAAGTAGCATACATCCTAATAGGAAGAGGTTTCTTTATCAACGGATGGAAAGAGCAAGCGAGGGCTTTTGCATGAGCAACCACTGGAGCAGAGCGTTTTTGCTCCGGGGCAAAATCTTGAATGCCTGGGGCATTCCATCAATCTTACTCGGATTCGTAGCTGGACATATTCTCTGACGAGTTCCGCAGAGACCGATCGGAGTGTGTCCATCTTATCATCCTGTTGCACGGAGAGGAAAGACGGAGACGGAATAGAAATGGAAGAGGAGGAAGACAACCGAGACGGATCGACGGAAAGGATTAATGAGCGTCTGGGAAAAGCAAAGACAGAAGCAGACGGAGAAGTTGGTGTAGATAGCGTCAGAGTGGGAATGGAAACTGTATGAAGCAAAGTCATGTATATGAAGAGAACTCCACATGCAGACAGTGAACGGTGTATACAGTAAGAGATAGAGAAAGAAAGAGAAAATGTCAGAGACGGAGACTGTTAGATAGTGGAAGAGAGAGAGAGAGATGTCAGAGACAGAGAGAGAATGTCAGACACACACAGAGACAGACAGAGACAGAGAGAGAGAGACAGAGTATGCCAGAGAGAATGTCAGAGAGAGAGAAAGAGACACACACACACAGAGACAGAGAGCAGATGAAAGGAAACATGGAGAGAAGAAATAGACACACAGATGAGTAAAACTCAGCCAGACCACATAAGACAGGAAGAGTATCATGGAAAGAAAGTACACACGAACCTACAGCTTTCTCTCTTACTTCCTGTATCATGTTCATTTCCTACAGCCATATCTAATGCAATCATATTTACATAACGGCTTCAGCTTCAGCATTCGCCTATTCAGTAACTTATAAAGCTGTATGTCCTGGTCTGGACATCAAAGCACAGCCTCTGCCAAGACCCTCAGTCGGCCCCATAAATAACAGACCCTCCACGCGCTGTAGGCGGGGCGAGGTGAGGCAAGTCAGGCAAGGAGAGGGGAGATGATCTGGTTGGAGTTGGTTGGGTGGATAAATTATAACGAACCACTTGAGTCTGTTATCGTTCTTCGACCCGTGATGGGTTATCGTCCAAAAGACGAAGACCGTCTCCCGTTCAATTATAATTCGGAAGCATCTGAGCCGTAATTTGAGAAGAAAAAGTTTCGACATCGGTTCATGAAAGAAGCACTTTCCAAGGAGTGCCTGTAGACGCCTGTAAACAAGTATAGAGTTATGTAAGAAAAAGAAGAACAAGAACAAGAACAAGAACAAGAAGGAGGAGGAGGAGGAGGAGAGGAGGATAAGAAGAAGAAGAAGAAGAAGAAGAAGAAGAAGAAGAAGAAGAAGAAGAAGAAGAAGAGCAGTCTCTTAAGCTATAGGCCTGAGGCAGCCATGGTATGAAGTGTTAGCGACTTCATTTTCTTGGCCTCGACGTATGAGATTGGGCCCAATTCTCTCGCTCGCCGTTTCATCTTCCCACAAACAGTGAAGGTCAGTGTACTCATCATAGCTGAGTTGGCTAGAGGTGCAGGTGGAACAGAAATATCGAACCAAGTTTCTGCCCTGCAGGCGGGGATTTTGAACCCTCGACCTCTCGATTAACATTTCAGCGCGCTAACCACTGCTCTATCGAGCACCCCATGAGAGTCATGTAAGCAGGTCTTTAAACTAGTATAGAGTCATGTAAACAAGTACAGAGGTTTTTAAACAAGTATAGAGTCACGTAAGCAAGTATAGAGTCATGTAAGCAAGAATAGAGTAAACGAGTACAGAGGCATGTGTATAGGTATAGAAGCCTGTAAACAAGTACAGAGGCATGTGAATAGGCGTAGAAGCCTGTAAGCAATTACAGAGGCCTGTAAACAAGTATAGATGCATGTAAACAAGTAAAGAGGCCCTCTGTCAGTATACATGAAGTTCAGGCAATTGCATATTTTGCATACTGGTCAATCCGGCTGTGGATGGAAGGATAAGGACGGTATCTGTTGGAATCTTAGCGGAATGGAGATGGAAAGACTGAAGCCTTGGATTGTGGAAGATGAACCTGCAACTCACTCAAGTCATAGCAAGAATGATAACAGGCGACCATGCAAGTACAAAGCGTATCCAGATGCCGGATAAATGATGGATGGAAATAATCTCATATGATCTCAAACAAGTGATATATATATATATATATATATATATATATATATATATAATCTAATATGACCAGAAGGAGGATTTGCTACAAACTCACTCTCTTGATGTTTGTCTCGTATGCACTGAAGGCAAAACTATTTTCTATTCAGACGTCTCATGATTGTAAGCTTTCGTTTGTCGTAAGAATTACAGGCATTTTATCGATTTGCAAACTTACTGGCATCTAATTGCTCAATTAGAACACATTTGACATCATATAGTCGATTAGTAAAGTAGTCACAAGCATAGGCGCCTGTGTAATCATGTCTCAGGCTGAATGTAATAATTGTTTACCAAAGAATCTTCTTTGCTTGTAAGTAGTGACAACATAATATTATCATATTGTTGACCAAAAACGAGAATGATTTCATCTTGCGTTTGAATTTATACAGGAACACAACGACCCACTCCCAGAGACAAAGTGAACTGTCAACGCACTTGAAGCTAACGCTGATAACATATAGTATAGGCCTAAGGCAAGCAACATTACCTTTCTCCAACGGATGAGAAATCCAAGAAATGATAAGCAATTATTATATACCAGGTGTTAAGGCTCAGGGATGCCACTAATGCAATATAATTAACCTGTTTCGTGTTTCACCAACAATCAAACGGAGTTTTTTTAGCGCTTGAAACACATCCTAGCTGTGTAGCCAAGAGGCTTTCTATTACGTGGCAACACAAGTGTAGGAACTCGTGGAGGAAAAGAAAAACTTAGCCAAACAACAATTTACACTGCAGACCGAGAAAAAAATTCAATTGGCTCACTAGAGAAATCAGAGGGAAACTACAAAGAGAGACAAGACACCTGGATGGAACAGCAATGCAGAGAAGCATAAGAAGCTTTCTGTAGATAAATAGAATGCAAGATGTCTAGAGTAAGATAAAACTACTTAGTGAAAAGTTGGAGCTCAAAGTTATAACAAACATACAGAAACGATGGAGGGAACAATTCTTGAACTGAAGAATTTCTGCCCTAATGTTCCTTTCGGCTTCTTAAATAATTTATACTGCTGCCTCCAAGTTGTCTCGTTTGGTCCTAATTCAAAGAACCTCTCCCACTATGTAGTGCTTCTTTCCAGCTTAAAAGCTTCGATTAGATTTCCTCTGCTCCTCCTTCTGTCTAATGTTGTTAGTTCACACCTTTTCAACCTTTCTTCGTAGCTCAAATTTTTGGTAGCCCCAAATCATTTTTGTAGCTCTTCTATGCACTTTCTCCAGTTTTTCTGTGTCCTAGATGCAATATTCCAACTGTGGCATAACCAGTGATTTATGCAACCTCAGTATTTTATCCTTGCCTCTGATGACTATTGTCCTTCTTATCGTACCTAAAGTTGAGTTAGCTTTTTTTGATGATTCAGCACATCGCCTTTAAGGTCTGCACTTTTATGCATAATCATTCCCAAGTCCCGTTCTTCCTCACTCACTATCAATACCTTACCCCACTTCATATGAAAACTGTTTCTCTTCCCCGTATACGTGAGTGAGCACTTTTCCAAATTAAAGATCATTTGCCAGTTCTCTGATCATCTGAGCATTCTTCTTAGATCTTCTCACAGTATCTCCGCTTCTTCTTCGTCACCCACTGATCTACATAGTTTTGTATCATCTGCGAAGAAGAAGAAGAAGAAGAAGAAGAAGAAGAAGAAGAAGAAGAAGAAGAAGCACAAGTGACCGCAATGAGACAGACACTTGAAAAAGCATAGATGACAACCAGAAGATCTCCATTTACTTTATAGACTTCAGACAAGCATTCAACATCGTATGGCATGATGGAATGCAGAGAGCGATGCATGATGCAGGAATGCCAGAAAACCTGGCAAAAACTGTACGAGAGCTCTATCGAAAATCATCAAGTGCGATTAAGGTGGACAAAAAGATAGATCACAGAAGCTTTCCAGATGAAACGCGACCTGAAGGGTTCTACTTAGATCAAAACCCCTCCTTATTTATTGCATTAAGGTCTCGTGTCTCTGTAAAAGAATCTCCACATGTCTCTGTATATGCATCGTCACACATATAAACCACATGCATACTTACATGTTTTTATATATACTGTTATATATATGTATACATATGCGTGTATATATATATATATACGTATATATGGGACAGCGTAGCCTACAGTAAATTTTCTACGATGGGCTTCTGTAGAATTTCGCCCTCTGGCGACACTTGTGTGACCACCGTGAACGTACATTGCATTATGGCACGTCTCTTCTGCATAGCAGAATACGCAATGGGGCCAGGATGGCCATGGCCCCGAATTGAGCCCTTGTCCCAGATGTTTCCCAGAAGACATATGCTACGCAAATTTGAAATAGACACAATAGTGTGGAGGCCAGCATAGAATAGTTGCACATCTACGGTATTATGTTTAGTACTTGTATTACTATGGTAGCATTTGGATATCTGTGGTAGCATTTGGATATCAATGGTAGGATTCTGATATCAAGGGTACTATTGTGTGCCTCTACGGTTCAGACTTAGCTGAAGCAGCAGCAGCAGCAGTCAGCGGCAGCTCCCCAGGCCAGGCCAGGAGGGCAATGACCTCGACTAAACCCTTACTCCAAATTTTCCCATAAGTTATAGGCTTGGTAAAATGTTTGAATGGCGAGCTGTGAGTAAAAAGAAAAATGATCGATATTGGTTGTGAGCTATCAGCGTAAAAGAGTAAGAAAAGCTACAACATCTTGTAAATGCATATATTAAGGGTAAAGTATGTTGATAACAAAGAAGGTAGCCAGAAATTGCAGACATTTTTGTAGCAGAAAATGGGAAATGGCCATAAAACACATTAAATGATGACAAAGTCATAAAAATTGGACGAGAGTCAATGATCGTCAAATCATTCATTTGGTCTTGTTTACTTTCGACAAGATTGTTGGCTCTCTCTTACAGCTGCTGCAGCCATCCATACTAGCAAACCAAGTTGCAGCAAACCTATAAGACCGAACTACCTGAAACCGATTTTGACCTCACCTGCATATCGATTTTGCTTTGACTTAACACCTGTGTTTAAGAAGGTTCCAGCGACTTCGCTTTTTGGGCGCTTAAGAAACAGCGAGATTACGATTACTACGCACTTACTGTCAGACTTAATATACTCTCCGTGCTACACATTAATTCTTTCATATAGGCGCCGACTCCTTTTTCTAACCTGGTAACCCTTGACAAGAAAACAATTTTCTTTCTCCGAAATCCGCTAAAACTCACCTACCTAAGGGGATGTGACGGGGAAGGGATGGGAGGGAAAAGGGGTAGGGGAAAGGAGGGAGGACCCATGCGCCCAGAGAAAAAAAGCAAAAGGCGGCGCCTATGAATACTTTTATTAATTTATTTATAGGTTATTTCTTATGTACTTGATTAAGGCTTGGCCAAATTGGTTAATTTATTCGCTTGGTCGTTGAGTCGTGCATGTAGTTCTTCAGCCGTTCAGACTAACTGCTCTGTCAATTTGTCATTCACTCATCCAGCGGGATTGGGTGAGCGAGTGAATGAATGAGAGGTGGATGGGTCGTGAGTAAATTAATGAGCGAATGAGTTAATCAGTTTCTTAGTCAGTCATTCAGTCGGTCAGTCATTCGATCCGTTTCTTGGATGATGCGGTAGGAAAGCAGCTGAACTCTTGTTTGTGCCTTATTTCAATACACTCCATGGCAAGAATGTAGAAAAAGAAGGGTTTAAAGTGGGAAACGTGTATAGGGGTACGATGCATGCATAAAATCCCGATGAGGTCATTTAGTTTCCAATGTTTAAGGACATCCTATGTCTGCCAGGACCTTGCCTTACCTATGTTAAAAACAAATGTCTTTATAAATGTTAAGGTCAGACAACCCACATGGAGTTAAATATATAGACACATATACACTTGTGTGGAGAAATATATCGAATACATATAGCCATCATGTCCTGTTATTCTATGACCGTGATGGAAGCTAATGGTTATCCTGTTGGAGATGAAGTGCAGAAAGGGTTACCGTTTCCACCCCATTGTGCCCAAGGGAAACTTGACTGCACATTATAGGGCCGTAAAAGGGGAATGACTGTTGCCATTGAAAATACCCTAAGGGCGAAGAAAGGGTTCGAGTACGACGAGGTGTACGAGCGCCAACTCACAGCACTGTTTACCCAGGCGTCCCTCATTGATATACGAATAAGCCTGTATATACATATATACACATATACATATGCATCTATATGTATGTATATGTAGCAGGTGTTATGTATTTATGTGTATTTATGTCTAGTAAAGAGCTGTCATTGTTGTGCGCTTTGCGTCGTGGTTTTACGATTTAGTTGATGTGTTAATCTGCCAACACCTAATAAAAGTGTCGTGATATTTTGCGCCGTCGTTTTTCTCTCCGTATCAGAGGTTACATGCCGTTTTGGCGCCTTTGACTTCGCATCAATTGGCGCACACCGCTTAACAGGAAGACCGGGAAGAGTAAGAGGAGTAGGGGAAAAGCAAGGGAATGGGAATGAAACTAGAGGGAAAAGCGAGGCGAAGAATGACGGAGAAACGCTTAAGGAAGAAATGTAGAAAAGCTGGAGAAAGGGAAAGTGGAAACTTTCTATGTTTGGTATATTTCAATCATAATAAAGCATTTCATAAGCTTAGTTAAGTTTCAAATTCTATTTTGTATATGAGAGGTTTTAAACAGCGTCGGACTGGGTTGCAAAAGCGGCCCGGGAAATTTGGTCATGGGCGGCCCACATTATCGAGCGCCGAAGGCACGAAACTGTTCAGGATAAGGGTCCTGGGCCAATGCCTTTTGTAACATTTAACATAAAATGGAGGACATTTATAGTTATTAATGGGCCAAATGGCATAATATTGTTAAATGAATATCGAAAGATTAAGAAATTAATACGTATGGGTTTTAATTTGTGATTTGTCGTAAATTCGTAATTATGTTTGGAACCAACTGTCACATTATGTAGTGCACAGTTTAGTTTTTGAAATTAACATCTTGATAGACTTAGTAGAAACAACTTCACACAAGCACTTAGTATGGCAGTTTTTTCTTCGTATCACAAGTTGACGCCAAAACATCAACGATTTCATCGTTAATTCTGAGAAGAAGGTCCTTTTCACAAGCCATAAGCATGAAATACTTTAAACTTCACTGACCTAGCAAATTTCTTAATCTGTTCAAAATGTATTTCAGTTTCGAAAATGAACTCCCACAAGCAACTTAATTGTGATGAAGATAATGTCAAAACGAATTTGTAAGCCAAAAACAAATTTGAATAAGTTAGACTATGCAAATTGAACTTAAGGAGAACGTGGTAAAAGCAACCAATACATTTTTGAATACAGGTTTGAATTTATTTCTGTTCCTGTTGCTGTTTACTGCTGTTGGGACTGTTTCACTTTCTATAGGCCTAAATTCAAATTGCATGGCGTTTTCTGAGACCGTGTCTGTTATTTCAGTGTCAAATAGAAAATTATAGGCTAGTTTTTAGTTTCGAAACGTTCCCATTTTCTTGCAAAGTCCAAAACGAAAACACTTAGGCCTAATTCGAAGAGCTGCTGCTCTTCAGTTACACTGCAATCAAATTTTCTGAGCAACTCAGGTGCTGCATGTAGTCCATCAATGGGAATTCTTATCGAAATTTCTGCAAAATTGTTTGGATCTAAACAAGACAGATCAGCATACAGATTACCGTGCTCAGAGAATATCTATTTCACATTACTAATTACTTGATCCGATACCATTGTTGTGAACATTTACTCGACATTTATCTTTCGTATTTTCATTTGACTGGTCCGTAGCAGATTCTCCTGGCAATTTCTTTATTTGTTCAGATTTTTTCTGTTTCAAAGCAGTCTCAACATTAATGTCGAGATTTCTTTTATCTAGTTCATTGTTAGCAAGTTCTGACAAATGTGTGGCTGCTTCAAAAATGACATCAAAAGTTCGATGTATTTGGCTAAATTCATTGATAGTATCTTAAACCATCTTATATTATAGACTCATAGGATGCTGTTTATTTGAAATAAGCCTATTGATATAACGGAGTTGTGTGTTCAAACACTTTCAAAACCAATTGCGCTTCAACGTAAATTCAAAACTTGTCAAAGAATCTAGCAGAGTTTTCGCTCTGTACCGGACATCATTGTTAAAGTTATGTGATTCAGAAATATCATGAAATAGCATGTTGTAGCATGTATATGTAGGCCTACAAGAAATCGATAACTTCTGTTTATATCCATCCATGCGCTATAATCAACGGTAAGTTAAAATGAACATTGGCACGTAGCCGCACGTTTCACGAGGCAGTGCAAGTTTCTTGGTAACAACCACGCACTGTCAATATTTCATGATTTTTAACACTAGAATTAAGAATTAGAATTAAAATATCACAATATTTTTAATCATTTTATTTTCTTTTTTTGGGCGGCCGCTCCAGTCCAAGCCTGGGCCACCGGCCCACCGGGAATTTCCCGGTGTCCCGGTGGGCCAGTCCAAGCCTGGTTTTAAAGATAATTTTAAGGATCGATCACAGGTTATTGCTAGCGCTAGTAATCGGGCGGTTTTGGCTCAAGAGTCACGAATATGGCCTATGCCTACCAGTAACACTGGTCTGCCATCTGCAGGGAATTAATCGACAATAGATTATTTGATGCGTAAGCTGAATGGTATACAGCCGATGGAATGGCGGCTACAGGGGAAGAGAAAGTGCTCAGAAACTTTGAAAGAGTCCTCCGAAGAAAGCTTCAAAGGGTCCTTCGAAGAGTCCTTTAAAGAGTCCTTCGAAGAGTCTTGTCTTTCAAAAGAGTCCTTCGAAGCAGCTCTAACATTCAAATCTCTTATCACTGTTTATGGCTGCATGATTAAAGCCAACCATTCAACCATTAAGCAAATTTACTTCCTTACTTTCATGCATTTATGTAATGCAGTGTTTCAACAACTGAATGGTTGTCCATACTAGCTCCCAGAAGTCTGGTATTTCGATGAGAGTTTCAGGGGATGCCCGACAGTGTAGTGGCTAGCGTGCTAGACCTCCAATCGAGAGGTCGAGGGTTCAAATTCCCGCCAGGAATTTGGTTCGAGATTTCTGCTCCACCTGCACCTCCTAGCCAACTCAGCTATGATGAGTACACTGACCGAACACTGTCGGTGGGAAGATGAGACGGCGAGGGAGAGGACTGGCCTCCCGCCCTCATATAGGCTACTAAGGCTAAGAAAATGAAGACGCTAACACTTCATATCCATGGCTGCCTCGGGGTTACGAACAACTCTAGAACGGCTTAAGGGACTGCTCTTCTTCTTCTGAGTGGAGGAGATTAGCCTCCATGAGTGGTCGACAGCTTAAGAGGTGGAACTGACAACTGCTAAGTTAGTGAAAAATGTTGGTAGACGAAGATAAGAAGCAAAGCGTTGTAAGATCAAAGGATCAGATAAGAACAACTAAAAAGACCTACCTGGTAATCGCTAGAAATATTAAGTATTTAAAGAAGGGACACGTTCAAAATTCCTTTCGGCAGTTGCTGGCCTATAATAGACCTACATGCTTGCATGCATACATAAATAGATGAGCTCTTCTCATCTACTCAATCACTCTTTTCGCGGTAGATTATTCTAAGCTGTAAGGCTAAGATAAAAGAAGGTTTTAAAGGCGATTGAAGCTGAGAGTGGTCAGAGGCAGAACCTTGTAGGCCGTCACGGAAGTGGGATAAATCGATATGAGTCAGTGAGAAAGAGGGAGACAGACGGAGAGAGAGAGAGAGAGAGAGAGAGAGAGAGAGAGAGAGAGAGAGAGAGAGAGAGAGAGAGAGAGAGAGAGAGAGAGAGAGAGAGAGAGAGAGAGAGAGAGAGAGAGAATGTGGCACACAAACAGACTCATGCGCATGCACTGAAACATGCGTTAAAGATAATCGTGTATTACCAGGGATTAATAATCTCATTAGTGGCCTATATTTAAGCATTAAAATTAGTTCAGATATAAGTCTAGACAACTGAATAAAGGTTCAGTGCTTCTCATAGGTCGGTTAATTGTGGGTCACGGACTGACATGTCCCGACGGGGAAGGGTCAGACAGAGTCTGGACTAAGTGTGGAAACCAGGATCATTCAGTTATTTATAAGACATGCTTTGCTAAGTTACCATCAAAGGCTGTAATGTTAAACATAAACCCAGACACTGCATGCGTCGAATAATCCGCCACCCCTTTTATTTGAAAAGAGCCGCGCCTTCGACTCGTCTTCAGCGCCGTTTTATTGCAATCTAACGACGGGTTTTAAAGGAATCAATGGTTGATTTTAGTCGGAACATTCACTAATTGGTGTCAATCGGAATGCGATCTGGCAGTAAAAAGATTTTGTTGCCTACATGTGTGTGCAGCTGTTCTATGATGAGGTCTTCTTCGTAAGGTTTTTAAGACAACGATGCAGACATCAGACAGTTCGCACTCACGTGGCTCACCTTTGATCACTGTGTATCATGTGCCACAGACTCGTCAAGGTGATGCGTCTGGGTTGGAGAAGGGGATCTAGAGTGTTTAATCGCTGTACAATGGCGCTATATGAGGTCCAATTGATTATGTTATTACTGTATTGGAGAATTCTATAGCGCCTTTTAGAGAAGAAACTTTGCTACGTAAATTTAATGACGGACAGACGGATGGAAAGGCCAGACAGATGAAAGGAGGGAGAGTGTGGAAAGAGGTTGAGTACAGGAGAATGTCTTCATGCGTTGACTGATAGACTGACATCGAAGAGAACAGACGAGTTAAAGACGAAAACATCGGACACGGTCCAGGTGCAGACGATGTCTTCACATAACGGCGGCGATTAGCACCTTTCTAGTTTCTACATGATAGCATCAAAACAATCACTACATCCAGGTCTAACCTTTGGCACACGTGATCGTCCAGTTTAACTCATCTCATATACCCAGCGTACCTACTTAGAATTACCGTAAATCTTGGCTAACCCTTCTTATCATATCATATCATATCAGATCATACTTTGTTTTACTTCATCACACCTTACCTCTCTTGCTTTGCCATACCTTCCTATATCTTTCCTTACCGTATCATACTTGGCTTATCTTAGCTACCTTTTCTTATAATACCTCAACTTATCTTATCTTTTCTAACCATATCATACTTACTGTAATTCATATTACCCTACTTCACCTTAGATAACATCATCATACATGCCTTAACGTTTCTCATTAATATGCCTAACTTACCTCGCGTTTCCTTACTGCATCACCTTAGCTTAGCAGTCTTAGCTAACGTACCATACTTTTCCCTTACCTGTATAAATTTTAAAATACAATAACAATATGCTAGATTACGTAGCTAATACACAGTGACTGCGTTGACGTAGGGCTGTGGCGAAGCGACGGGAGAATCACTGGAATCGAACCGCCGACTGTATGCAGGCGTCGACGGAGGGCATGACAAAGCCACAGAGGAAATTCTGTTCACGGAACCTCGAGCTCATGTCTTCCGTCGTTCATGCATCTCTTCAGACGGCACAGGTCTGCCAGGAGCTGTTCCTCGACAGCCGCTGGAACTGCTCGTCCATCCTACTCGCGCCCAACTTCATGCCAGACTTAAACGGCGGTAAGCAGCACTCGGAGCATTTGCTAAAACAATATGAATTTAATTTCCACCTGTGACTATACTTAGGTCGGACTGAAAGATGGACTTCCAGTAAAACCAGTTTCCAAATTCTACGAAATACCAGAATGCGTCGGTCACCATTTCAAAGTGTGGTCATTCTAGCAAATAATTATGACAAGATCACTGTAATTTATGTCTTATAATTTATTATAGCCTTGTAATAAGTTTCATCGTTATTACTTTAATAAACAGTTTGCAGTAACTACAGTGCCTACTGGAACAACAGTGATAAACTAACTGACAGTATTAGCCTACTTTATCTATTTATTTTATTATTATTATTATTATTATTATTATTATTATTATTATTATTATTATTATTATTATTATTATTATTATTATTATTATTATTATTATAAAATTTTTTTGCCCTGAGGTACTTCGTTCCCTCAGGGTCTTAGAGATTAAATTAGTTGTTTTTTCCGGAACGGCTAACCCTCGTCCAAGTCCTGCTGGGCTGATACCATTGAGCCGCTAAAGGCCACCGCGTTAAATCGTTGAATGGTGACAGAGATTCTTTGATGCAAAAAACTCGTTTCGCGTGGTTCGCCCGTGGCGTTATTATTATTATTATTATTATTACTATTATTATTATTATTATTATTATTATTATTATTATTATTTATTATTATTATTATTATTTATGCCCCAAGGTACATCGGGGATTTAAATATTAATCAACAGAGATTGAACGCTTATTATTATTATTATTATTATTATTATTATTATTATTATTATTATTATTATTATTATTATTATTATTATTATTATTATTATTATTGTTATTACACTGTATTTTTTTGTAACTTGCAGTGCTTTGATATCTATTCACTGACTTCCAATCCGAAGATGTTACTCATTTGGACCAAACGTTTAGCATAGTGTGACTTTTTAAATCTCCTGGAAAAGTATTTAGATTATATGAACTAAGAGAAGCGAGTTTTGTGTGCAAGAGCATAACGTTGGATTGTCTCATCGTTTGTGATTTCGTTTCACGTACATGGAAAGAAATTGAGATCAATGTAGAAATAGAGGAACTACTTGGAAAGAATTGCTGGAATGTGTTGTAGGAAAGACATGTTGTGTTTGCGTTTCCTAGAAGCGTTGAAGAACAGTGACTTGACTTTATAAATCATAAATCTTATCTCTTCTCATCCCATGTGGCATACACCCCCTCACGCCAACACACCCGTTGGCTTGCCTTCAGTGTCTGGAATTAGACCCACATGTTTCCAGTTGAGGGAGAATATCCTTGCGCCTTGCGCAGTTGCTTGTTCGTTGAACAAATCCTACCGTGATTCAGCTAATGTGTCTGGATGCTTTGGAAATGGAAATATCTTGAATCGTTACGTGTGTATAATTCACTTCAGTCGTCGCCTAATCGACCAACTCTCCTCCCACTCCCTTCATCCTGCGTCGGCTGATGAAGTCCTTCTCCCTTCCAGCCACCCTTCCACCTTACACCAAATGATCGATTGATCGACCCACTGACTGACAGGGTGGCCAGGTCATATGCGCACGGGTGCGGAATGAAGGGGTGGGTCCGTATGGAGAAGGAAAGGCATGAGGAGGCCCAGAAGGGAGACAACGCTAAAGAATGGAATCAGCGTAGAGGCATTCGTGTGAACGCATAGGGTTCCACTTAGTTTCAAGCGTTAACAAATGCATCGATCGCCTGTGTGCCGTGAGCCATTCACAGGAGAAGGGAGGGGCTTAGCTTCGTAAGAGCTATGCAACAACAAAACATCAACACATTTTATTTTATTACTATCACTGTTATTAGCATAAATACCATTGCAATTATAGTTACAATAGGCCTACTATAACTGTCACAATTATCAATCAATCAATTTTCTTTTATTCATTATACAATTGTCACAGACGCAACTATAACACTTAATGTCTAGATCAATTTATGCCAGCTATAGCAAATACAGTGAGGAGTGCTAGCTTGATGGTCTTAGCTAACTCTCGTGGCTATTGATTCCTTCCCTACACGAAAGGTATGCAATTAATGTACATTCTTATATAGTGTCTTTGAATTACCTTTACTTATGCTTTACTAAGATTTCTTCAACTACCTTGCGACTACCTTATGAGCATAGGTAGATGATATGTGTAGATGATACATCGTCGATTTATAGGCAGTCGAGAGCAGGCGGTTGTCTACGCGTTGGCCTCAGCCTCCCTGACGCAGTCGATCGCCAAGTTCTGCAGCTCAGGCAACACGAACAAGTGTCACTGCGGACGACAGCCACACGAGGCGCCGACCGGTGACTTCAAGTGGGGAGGATGCAGCGACGATGTCCGCTTCGGAGTCGCCTTCACGCAGAACTTCGCCGACACTCCTTGGAACAAGACGAAGGACAAAGCCAAGAGATCCATGATGAACTTACACAACAGCCGAGTTGGCAGAAAGGTACGCTGCCCAATTACACCACTAATGACAATACGGTTATTTGTAATATAACGTAATTTTATATGAAGTGATCTAGTTTCACGTTTGAACTCAACTGTGACCTCTGTCACCTACAAGCAGCCGCATTTTTTCTATATGTACATGTACAGGGTGGGCCAGTAGAAATGCACCAACCTTGACGCCTTATAACTTGAATATTTTTTATCTGAGCGTCCTGTCCAATATATCAGATTGAAGATAATTATCCATTTTATCATTTTGCAAAATATCTATGAGATACTATTACGACGTTTTGAGATAATCATATTAATATTCGATGTGCTATTTTCTTGCCATAAAACTGCAAGAAAAAACAAAAGTCTAAAACTGAAGATGTCAATTCTAAACAATCACTTAGTACTAACAATTAATATCTTGAGTACTTCATCGCAGTAATAAACACTGTTCACCTTAGCCTTTGGAGTAACAAAGAATGGCGCCATCTTTCCAAGCTTTGAAACAGCCAACGACACCATAACACTTTGCGAGAAGTGCTTCTTGCCCTTCAGAAGCCGACTAGGCGCAACCTCACGCTTAAAGCTAACGTTTGCATACACACGGTCGTTCTGAGTGTTTGTTGGCGTCTAAACCGTGAAGATCTTCTCGTCTGTGAACCATGTTCTGTCGATCTTTTCGTCTGTCATTCGCTTCTTGAGTCGCTTGCAGGCGGCTAGACGTTTCATCGAATCGGCATCAGACAGTTTCTGAACCTCACGTCGACGACAGACTTTGAGGTTGAGGTCATGTTTAGCAATGCGCCTAACAGTACTGCGTGAAATTCCGGTCGCACGCTCAATTTCTCTAGGACTCTTACTCGTCCCTGGATTGTTGTCTTGGCTGCAAATTAACTCTTGGACTTGTGCAATGTTCGCTGCTGTGCGCGCAGAGCGTTTGCGACCACAGTTGCGGCTGTTAGACGTTCCCGTAGCATCAATTTGTTTAATCAATCGATTTAGAGCATATTTATTCCATTTTCTAGAAGGGAATTCTATCATCATCTGATGTGCATTGTATCCTTTTCTGCTCTTAAAATTCGGATTAAAATTCTATCCTCTTCCGTGAGCGGCGCCATGATGTTCAATAATTACATTCAAAATTGAGAGGTGTGCGCCGCACCGAAATTTTATAACAACGGTGCCGTATATCAGTGCAAGATTTGACACGGCAGTAGAGTCGATGATTACTTTCAATTTAGTATATTGGGCACGATGTTCAGATAACAATTGTTCAAGTTATATCCATTCAAAGTTGGTGCATTCCTACTGGCCCACCCTGTACAGTGTACATATGTAAAACGTATGCATGTATGCATGTATGTATGTATGTATACAATGCTATGCATGAATGTATATATGTATACATGCATGTATGTTTGCATGTATGTATGTTTGGATGAATGTATGTATGCATGTATGTATGTATGGATGTTAGTTTGCATGTAACAATGTATTGTATATATATATATGTATGTATGTATGGATGGATGGATGAATGCATAAAATATATGTATGTGTGTATGGATGTATATATCTATGCATGGATGTATGTTTGTATGGATGTATATGTGTATCTAGGCTATATCTATACGTATGTATCATACTTTTGCTGCCACTCCTTTCTCCTCCTTTTATCCCTCTTCCTCCTCCTCCTCGTCCTCGTCCTCGTCCTCGTCCTCGTCCTCCTCCTCCTCGTCCTCCTCCTCGTCCTCCTCCTCGTCCTCCTCCTCCATTCATCTGCCTCCTATCATCCGCATTCTCTTCGTCTTCCTTATCCTTTTCTCTACCTCCCTTTCTCTTCTCCTTCTTCCACTTCGTCATCATCCAGTGCACCGTATACATCAGCACCTCGGCCCGTTTGATAAATGACTTTTCTTGAACTATTTCTGTCTCTCTAACACACATCCTCTTTGCAGCCGTCAATCCGCCTCCCTTATGATATATGTGCATATATATATATATTATATATATATATGGCATTGGTAGTGCATATATATATACACACTACCACTACATATATATTACATATATATGTGTACATATATATATATATATATATATATTCACTACCAGTATATACATATATATATATGCACTACCAATGCAATACCCTACACACGTTATATTTATCTTATTTCTCTTTAAATGTTTTTGCAGTATACGTTCTGTCCGATTTCTCTTTAACTTCGTTTGTTTATGTTACTCTCGTATCGCGGTTGTCGATTGTTGGTCCTCTTCTTCTCACTAGAGATAGCAATGTTCTGTCTTCTTCTTCTTCTCGTTCACATCTACAGGCCATAGCATTGTCTCAATAATTCTCCCTGCTGTTTATATTCGCCGGTTCGGGCCCCCCGTGCGTCTGCCATCGTGGCTATCATAAAACATCACATCTGGCACATGGGAGAAGACTATACACATTGTGTAAGGTGCTTAAGTGGAATCTGTCAGCGGAAAACGAAACGCTTCAACCACTCAAACTCACCGAGCTTAGAAGCGAAAACTACTTGTCAGGTCGGAGATGAAAAAACCCTGTGACCCCTTTTGAGAGTTTAGTTTATCTGTTGACTAGACAACCGGGCTTAGCCCATCCGATATGTGTGGCGGAGTGGTGTAGCGGCTATAACGTTGTGGCTTTTTTAGTCGGGGGTTAAATTCCAGATTTCAAGGCTATATGAAAGTAGAATCTATGTTCAATTTGTGCCCTCTATATCGGACTATGTTTCCCTCCAGCCAATCACCCACCAACCCATTTACCCACCCACACACTGACCCACCCATCCATCCATCCACAAAGCCACTCGTCCATCCATCCATCCATCCATCCATCCATCTATCCATCCATTAATTCATAGAGCTGTCCATCCATCCATCCACCCATCCAGCCAGCCAGTCGGCCAGCCAGCCATCCACTCATACATCCATCCGTCCATACATCCCTCCTTCCATACATACATCCATCAATCCATCCATTCATCCATTCATCCATCCATCCATTCATCAAGCCGTCCGTCCGTCCATCCAAATTCTATGTATGAAATACTTAGTCCTAGTGTATGTATCATCACATTTCATGTAATTTAAATGCTACACTTGATTTCATTGCCATTTACAAATAGCAGTTAATTTGTGTGTGTGTGTGTGTGTGTGTGCGTGTGTGCATGCATGGTGCATGAAACATCTATCCAACTGGATGCTTCATTGTTCTTTGTGGTGTTCATCCGACAGGTGATGACGGAAAGTCTGTCGACGGCGTGCAAGTGTCACGGAGTGTCTGGGTCATGTTCGATGAAGACCTGTTGGAAGTCTCTGGCCGACATGAGGACAGTCGGTGCCACATTGCTCAAGAGCTACACCCTCGCCGTTGAGGTCGAGAATCGCAAAGTGGGAAAGACGAAGCAGAGAAAACTCGTTCCCGTTCTGAATCTGAGATCGAACTTCACCGACTCCGAACTCATCTACTACAACAAATCGCCGGACTACTGTCTTCCAGAGGCATCGCTTGGCTCCGTTGGAACCAAAGGAAGGTAGGAGTGGCATTTAGAACCGAAGAAGGTTAATTGCTACTTGGGTCGGCAAGGGTCATGTTCTCTCGCTGGAGACGACAACGACTACAGTGAGGACGAAGATAGAGAAGTAGTTAATGCACAACTACAAAGCGGCTGTTCCGTGAAAGAAGAGAGAATGAGGAAGACGGAAAAGAAGGAATTATTGGTAGATAGCGAAAGAAGGCGGAAAGACTTGGCCACCTACCGCCGATGTATGGATGAATTATGAATTTCAATAAGTGCTGATGGCCTAACACCGGGGATCAGCACCGGGTTCGACGCTCGAAAAACGAGTATGGGCAAAACCTTTAGCGAAAGAAGGTACAGATATCGACAGCAGCAACATCACTGACCACGACATTGATGATGATGATGACGATGATGGTGATGACGATGATGGTGAGGAGGGGAAGGAGGAGGAGGGAGTAGGAATATGATGATGATAACGAGGAAGATGATGAAGATGATGACGAGAAGGAGGCGGCATATGATGATGAGAAGTAGGAATATGATGATGATGAGGAGGAAGATGATGAAGATGATGACGAGGAGGAGGAATATGATGATGATGAGGAGAAATATGATGATGATAAGGAGGAGGAAGAAGAAGAAGAAGATGACGATGATGATGATGACGACGATGATGATGATGATGATGATGATGATGATGATGATGATGATGATGATGATGATGATGATGATGACGACGATGACCAACATAAAATAACAAGGATGAAACAGAGAATGGCTGCTCAAATTAAGATGCTGATGATAAAATCGTAATGCAGAGTAAGGGAATGATTGATGCTGGTAAAGACGATGAAGTGATGATGAGCATCGTCATCACACAGAACATGATGATGATGATGACGAAGGCATTGATGATAATGTCAAGGACGGTTATGACTATATAAAGATGAAAATGGATGCCACATTATTATGGCATTGTTGTTGTTGTTGCTGTTACTATGATCATCATTAGTAGTAATAGTAGTAGTAGTGTAGTAGTTGTAGTAGTCGTCGTAGTAGTAGTAGTGGTAATATTATGTTTAATGTTTAATGTTATTGCTATGTTTTAGGGAGTGTCAAAAAGACCAAGAAGGTTCTGCTGGTTGTAAGTCGATGTGCTGCGGACGAGGTTTTACGTCGGAGATCGTTGACATTCAATATCGATGTGATTGCAAGTACTACTGGTGCTGTTACGTCAAGTGCAAAACCTGCACGAAGACCGTTGAGATCAGCAGATGTCGCTAAACTTCCCGATGCTTTACCGAGACGTGCAGGTTCCGACGTCACTTCCGCTTTGTGTCACTTTGACGTCACTGAGCTTTGCTTTCACTGGTCGCCACGAGTTGACTCCTGAGACAGTAAACAACAGTCATTGAACAACAGAGACAACAGTGCCAGCGGAATGGAGTGGAAAATGATCGATTGCGTCTTGTTTTGTGTCTCGCTTGACAGCTTAATATATAACGGAGGGTTATTCCGTGGTCCCTTTTTGCGTGGAATGCGAGTTCGTTGCCTGCAATGATCCTCGCATCACTGAAGTCGCTGATTTAGACCCGCAAGAGATATCAGTGGTTTCTCTAGGGCGAGTTGCTGTGTATATTTTTATTTAGACAGGTGAAGTTATCAGAGGTCGAAGACAGAGCCAACCAGTTTGAGCGATGTTACACTGTTCAATAGAGGCGCTGCATTAGGTCTGCTCAATGGCCCAGTCATAAACTTATAGAGTCAGTTCAAGCAATGGCTTGTCATTGATAGCTTAAGCCACTGTCAAGACTGACCATACAAAGGCCGTGTCTTCAGTCAACTATTTGAAGGTTAGTTTCAGGTCATCCATGCATAAGATTTGTTAATATTAAATCACATGACCGGACTAACCTAGTCTACGGTTGACTACTTAGCGTATAAGCCTACTCTCGTGATGGTTGCGAAGGACTCCAGCAAAAGTTTAATACACCAGGAATTTACTGCAGCAGTCATAAGAAAAAGCATAGAAGAGGGGAAGTTCAACCCAGCGCTGTGCAAAGTGCTTAACTTGAATGTAAGATTGATACTGATGCGTCGAGTTCGTTAGAAAGTGCAATGCCAAGGGATTACATTTGAAAAGGAAATCCTCATTCGCCGCCTGCACGTGACCAGTTTCAACGCCAACTTAAGCGGAAGTGACGTCAGCCTTCGTACTGTTACCATATCCGGCATTCTAGTTCATTAATATTTCCGTGTTAATATAATCGTTGTGTAATTAAATAAAGCCTGTGACTGACTGTTAAAGATGACTTCACCAACAACAGAGAATGAGATATACTTGAAATGCGAGTCAGTCGCTTCTAAGTTATAAAGAAAGTGCGTGGACGGGCATTTTAATGGATCAGAAAACAAACTAAGCAAAGAATAAAGTGACTTTCCAACCCTAACAATTATGTAGATTTTGCAGATAAGGTTTTTTAGCAATTTTCAAGAGGCTCTGACTCACTGGAACAGCGTTAGTAGTGGTGATGTAGTTTGGTTTAAAATTATGGTTTAAAATTATTTAATGATAATGATATAAAATATTGCATCATGATGGTGATTGACGATTTAAAGCTCTGCGGATCGTCGATTATTTGAAGTGTATGAGTCACAAAAGAATTTCCACGTTTCTCTGTTTCGTAGGCCTATTACATTAATTCAAAGTTTTAGCTTTGAACGTTCAAGCCTTAGGCTAAGTGTCTATAACATACAGGAAATTTAGAAATTATAAATTTCAAATGTAGTCGAAAGATTTATCTTCGCAAAGCATCAAAAGATGGCGACGTGATTGCCATTCAAGTCCTTTTGAAGCGACATCGGTTCAAACTCATCGACACTTCAAAAGTCATTTCGTCAGATGCACTGCTTCCTTAAGGCATTGGAATCCAACTAGTTTGTGAGAGAGATTCCCAGTACCTGTACTGAATAAAAATTTGTCTCCACCCCCCCCCCAATGTCCGTGGGTTTGTTCACATCTCCACCCCATTCTCATTAGCTCTGTCCATATCCTCATTAGGTGTGTTCCCATCAGCATTCCCATATACCAACGACGCCGAAGAACAAGATAAAAATGTTCCTGCACATTAAGCAGTTAGGTCTATGCTGAAATCTTAAGCTTTTAGAATCAGAATACTTAACTGAAGTTGGACAGATTCAATTATTTCTATTATATAAGCCGATAACTTAACTTTGAACGCAAACCCAGCTAGCTGAACACAGTGGCGTAGCTAGGGGGGGGGGGGCAGAGGGGTACATGTGTCCCCGGGCGCCAAGGGAAGGGGCGCCAAAATGAGGGTTAAGATAAATAATTTTACTCTTAATTTTGATGCAGTTTTAACTTATTTATCACAAATGAATGCATAAGATTTAATTTTAGCGCCCCAAATATATCCAATTATATCCTCATTACTTACAAATAAGTTCTTAGGTATGATTTTGGCGCCCCATTGAGCACTAAGGGGAAACATGCATGTACTGTCTGTATTTTTCATATTTTATTCCATTAAAAAAAATTAAAATTGCCATTCGATTATGTGGAAAATGTGAAATAGTAAAACGGGGGGGGGGAAGGGCGCCAAATTCATAGTTCGTCCCCGGGCGCAAAATATCCTAGCTACGCCACTGGCTGAACAGGTAGCCTAGTTAATTACTACAGTAGTCAAAGTTACAACCGCTCAACGGTAAATACCGCCCTTGTATTTCTATCCCCATGGTAACACCGAAGGCCTTGCTGCCAACGCGGCATTACCACCGCTTTTGACATCATTACATTTTACATTACATTTTAATGCAGTAACCGCGGTAATACCGCTTTCCCCGTCACTTTGTCACTCTCTAAAATTTCCTGGTGTATACTAACGGGATTCTAAGAAATCTGCTTTGGTGGAAAGCACACAAATGTTCCTTTAATGTTTGATGACAATGCAGAGCCATGGCAGTGGGGTCTGAAACCAGACACTATCAAATGTACCTCTATCTGTCTGTCTGTCTGTCTGTCTGACTGTCTGTCTCTCTGTCTCTCTTTCTCTCTCTAGTCTGAAACGAGAATGCTTCATGCTTACTGGTGACAGTAATGTTAGCTAACTACTTTTGTGAATGTGACGAGATGTGTAACGTCGTCGATTAAGTCGTTTATTCTTGGCGAAAATTTAAAAAATATTTCTTAATAAAATCCATCATTGTTATTGCATGGGTATTTAATTTGGATTCGCCTGGTTGTGATGTAATATAGGCTTAGACACAATGCGCATTGAGATCGATAAGGTTGCCATAAAAGAAATGTTGATTTGACGCTACATTGTGTAACATGGTGTATTACTTTACAAATAAACTATATGAATTACTGTACAATAAATTAGAATGACTTGCGTTGCATTATTGCCACTTGAAGTCATGCAACCTCATGCGGGGCACGGATTCTGTTGGGTTAAAATTACTGGCGCTTCGATTGGGTCGATTCAGCACTTGGTCAACTAACTTGGTTAGTTGTTTTGCGAGGCTGATAGGAAAGGTATGACCTTACACGTTATATCGAGTTTCTTACACAGGTTTCTCTGTGCGATCCCAAAAGTTAAGCATACTTGCAGTTGATGATCCACCAATATTTTCAGCGATTCATTGCTGCTTACTGCTGGTTACTGGTTAACAAAGAGTTAACTGCGCTAAAACCTCGCCCGGATTTTGGTTAAACTTTTGCTAAATTCGCTAATAAACAACGAGAACACGTGACCGATCTATCCGGTCTGCTTCAAAGGTAGAAGTTTAATGGAGACACTCGATGGACGTATGCCTTCGGGCACTCCTCCCACGGTGGCCATACCCTGAAAAGGGCGAGTCTTTCTGCCGCGTCTTCACTGTCAGAGTGAAGAAATTCAAACAGCGCGCGAGGGTAACAGTTATCCTTGTATACTCTGGAATGAACGCAGAAGCTTAAGGAAGGACATATGACTTTGAATGACTCCATTTTTCATTACGAGGTCTTCGATGTGCAGATTTTAACTGTTGGATTAACAACGGTAATTGTTTGTGTAACGACTCGTGAGTCTCATGTCATAGCGAAGATGATTAGAGTCGCATTCTTCATTTATCCATGGCTTCGAACACGAAAACAGCGTTAAATGGCAGAGTTGGCTGAATACTCCTAGTCATTTCGTAATAAGGAAACAGAGTTCATAGCTGTTCTAAATTGATGCAGTTCAATTAAAACTATCACGAATTTTGTCAGTATATACTGACCTACTTGAGAAATGATATTACGGTAAAGTCGCAGTTCGATACCCGTAAGCCTTCCACTCCCCAGGGGTAAAATGAGCGAGCGCCTTATAGGCTGCCAAGACGTGTGTTAATTAAGAGCTTGATAATTGTACCTTCATGTTTCGATTGTTTCAATGCACTTACTGCAGTTTGTAAGAGAGATGTCAATAAACACGAGAGATGTCAATAAACACGATTATTATTATTTTTAACGCCTGAGGTACGAAAAATCCCTCAGGTTCTTAGAAACTATAAAACAGAAGTGCGTTTGACCTTAGAGAACGCAGTCCTCGTCTCCGGGGTGTGGTGTGAAGGTGCCTCTAAAAGCAATGACGTTAAAGCGTTATTATTATTATTATTATTATTATTATTATTATTATTATTAATATTATTATTATTATTATTATTATTATTATTATTATTATTATTATTATTATTATTATTATTACTATTATTACTATTATTATTATTATTATTATTATTATTATTATTATTATTATTATTATTATTATTATTATTATTATTATTATTATTATTACTACTATTATTCTGCCTCAGTCAACGACACAAAATTGTTGTAAATTAATGGAAGACATCAAAAGACTGCAGGGAAGTATTCTTGATGCACATTTTGTATTAAACGCCAGTGTCAGTATGTATGTAGGTATATTTGTTAGCATTTTCAGACATTCTTTGGAATTCGATGACCACATTCCTGTTTTATTGTCGGTTTCTTGGTGTAGCATCTCAACTTTAAACTTACAAATTATCTGTTTCAGCTTGATCACTCACCGTATATAGTCTGCATTTGGGTCTGCGTGACCTATCTGAATTAGACGATTGTTATCCAACTGATTTTAATTATACGTGTAGCATGGAAGGTTTTTTAACCAACCATTCAGTCGATAGATGTAGTCTACCGATAAGTTGTCGCAGTCACTGGATTAGATGGAAGAAGCCAGTTAAACAGAAATTAAACCATAAAAGATGAAATGATGAAAATGATGGATTAACTCACATTACAAAGAAAAAAGAAGACTGAGAAGAAAGATTCGTGGTATATATAATCAGAAAGATTTCTCTCCTTTTAGAACCACCATTAAAAGAAGCACCACAGAGGTGCAGAAAACACAAAAAGGCGAAGAAAGAGAACCGTTAGCCTAATGGTGGCGCATTTGGAAGTACGAAGCCAAACAGAGGAAGAGCATTTGCAGAAAGAGCGCAATGAGGACGAGAGCTAGTTTTCGTGTCTGATCATGTTGCTTGTAATAATAGTAGTAGTAGTAATAATAATAATAATAATAATAATAATAATAATAATAATAATAATAACAATAATAACAATAACAACAACAACAATAATAATAATAATAATAATAATAATAATAATAATAATAATAATAATAATAATAACAATAATAACAATAATAACAATAACAACAACAATAATAATAATAATAATAATAATAATAATAATAATAATAATAATAATAATAATAATAATAATAATAATAATAATAATAATAATAATAATAATAATAATAATAATAATAATAATAATAATAATAATAATAATAATGAAACTGCATAGCGCCGTAGAAGAGCCGAGGCCGAAGAAAAGGGCGCTGTACTTGAGTTCAAAAATCAAAACAAAATCAACATGACAGCCATATGATAGTTTTAAAAGATAGGTCTTGTGCTGTGATCCAGGGGCGTAACTTTGGTCTAAAAAGTGGGGGTACCAATTTCTTACATACACGAAACAAGGCTGAGACTACGATCTCTGGGAAGGCATAACAATAAAATATTCATTGGCATTGTTCAAAAAGTGTGGGGTACGGTAACCCCCTGTCCAAAAAGTGGGGGGTACGGCTACCCCTCGTACCCCCACAAATTACGCCTATGCTGTGATCTGAATGTTTTCAGAGATGGCGCATTCTCCATATGGTCGGGAAGATCATGTGCCCGTGTGATTGTCTGAAGCCTTATTCAAATTAAGATAGCAAACTGTCAGAAAGGCGCAAGATGTCAGTAAGTAGAGGTGCAAGATGTCAGTAAGTAGAGGTGCAAGATGTCAGGATGTAGAGGTGCTGGCTTCAGGCAAACAGGCATATCGCAGACGACCATAGCATCATTTATGATTTGGGCGTGACGTTTTGTGCGCCCTCAGAGAAGCTTTTCAACAATGTCCCGTCTTTGAAAGAAGATACACTGGACCTTACAACATTTCCTCCGAGGTATGATGGTTTGAGAATAAATTGCTAAGCGAATGAGATACACCAGATGTAATTGTTGGCGCACATCTCTAATGCGCGTGTTTATTTTGAAGTTCTTTCTCTATTTACTTTGTCTAAGCAAAGACTTCTATTCATTGTTATAATTTACAGTTTACAGGATAGCATAGCAATAAATCGGGCTACAACCTGTGACTTTCAGTACGAATGGTGGTAACGTTTATTGCATTTTAACCGACTGTATGGTTTCCGGTCGGCACCAAATGGTCGCGTACGGTCCTCAAATACTCGCTGGATGCTCTTTGCGCTGGACCAATATCGCGTCGAAATCTAAACGCGCTGTTTAAAATCATTTGTCAGCCTATTTATACTCCATGGTTGAACCTTGTATATATGTGCTTAAGACCGAACCTGTCCTCAGTCAGCATCCGCTGGAAAGTATCTTGTTTCTTCGGACGGCTTTAATACATAGTTGCCGGACACTCCATTTCGAACTCTCTACTATTCATGTTCGCAACTCTCCAACCGAGACTGTCTTTCGCTCTAAACCGAAAACTTACCTCTTCCAGTATACATTTGTGGCTCTAAATGGTTGCTCGGCTTCACCTTTGAACTTGTAAAAAGGGCAATATCAAATTACAGTTGTATTGTACTGTATTGTAAATACCAGAGGAAGAGTTCAAAGTTCGCGTTGAACGCCAGTATATAGGCTACGTTTCTGGTTCTGTCGTGGTGGTACTTGTACGATATTGTACGGTAAAGGGAGTTAAATTATCCAACTTACAACGTACAACTTTTCCTGAACGCTACCATCGTGTATAGCACGTGTCAAAGACGCTCAAGCTTTTCTTGATTGACAATACAACGAAAAGTAGGCCTTTGTATCTGAACATTAAGAACATTTGTACCTGAATATCTATACTGAACTTTATAGGATTTTCTCTCAAAGGCCTATAAAGTGACGCACAATGAAAAGGCGATGCATTTATACTAGTATTAGCCGGCCTATTAACCTTAAGTTAGGAAGACACAAAGATGCATTCCTATGCACCTTTAGTCGGCTGCAGACGTGACTTGGGGACGTGAATTTTTCTGGCTGAAGTGCAGAGACGGTAGTAGCAATTAGACTACCCGTCGGCACATGTTGATGCTCACCACATCGACACAATATTCTTTCTGCCTGCACCAGAGCATAGCTAACGGGATTCAAATCCTAGACGCTGAGATGTTTTTACTATGTGTCGCATTCATACAACGGTTGATGGGTTGTCGAGATGGTTTGCCCTGTTGGCAGTGGCTGCGTCCATTGACTTGGAGTGCTTGAGGATTCCTCCTCCCCCTACTCCGCCGCCGCCGCCGCCTCCTCCTCCCCCTCCTCCGCCACTCGTCTCGTTGGCAGTCTGACACTGAAGCTTATTCTGCAGACGCGGTATGTACTGCGTTGAGCGTCTTGTGGATGGATGGGGCACCGTTGGACCCGACACAGGAATCGACACCCGGGTCAGGTTGCTCGGCCCTGGCGGTGGCAACAACAGTTGCGGAGGGTGCGGAGGTTGGCGAGAGGCGACTGGCAAGGGTGCGGGGGGTATTCGCGCCACGTGCGTCGATGCGCAGTTCGTGTAGGCGTTGGGACGGGCATGGTCGACTGCTGCGGCGGCGGCGCAGGAAGAAGAGGAGGGGTGATGCCCCACGATGACGTCACGCTCTTGTTCTAGTTCTATCTTCATTAGTCGGCGTTCCTGTCGGAGGCGCGCCTTCTGGTGATAGACGCCGACGAATATGATGATGTTGAGGAAGAGCAGCGAGCAGCCGACGGCGATTGTGACGCTCAACGACAGGGTGTGGCCGCCATCGGAGTTGCCCTCTCTTCCGGTCGACGAGTCGTCCCAGTCGGACCCAGTAGTTTCGTCGTCAGAGAACTTCTGCGGCTGAAGAGTGGTGCCGTGAACTGGATCGGAGAAAGGAAACTGGCGAACGCTTGTGGAAAGGAGTGGCCACGGGGTTGAGGACGTCGCTACGGTTAGAGTAGCAGTTGTCAGTGTTGTCGACTGAGATGAAGTAGATTCAGTCGAGAGTACAACGGAAGTTACAGAGGTGGCAGCGGATGTGGTCGATTCAGTCGTCGACGTGGTTGATATGAGGTCCTCGGGCCGGATCAGTCTGGTACCTTCTTCTTCGAAGCTGGTTATGTTGTTGTAGTCGTCGAGGAGGTGGTAGCGTGGGTCGAGGTTGTCTGACTGGTGGATCCGTGGAATGAGGTCCAGCCACAATGCCATCTTGGCGCCGCGGTAATGATGCCGTACGATGGGACGGGTTGCTGAAGAAATTATTATCATTATCAGCATCAACATCGTTATTAACATCATCATCATCATCATCATCATCACATTGGCGGACTGGCCACTGTACGATTGTGCATCATCATCACCATAGTCATTGCGATGATGATCGTCATCAACAAGCAAAACAACAAAGATCGTCATCATCAAAGTCGTGAGTTAAAGGAAGACAGACGCAGTCGAAGAGCCAGCCATAGGAAAATACTGCCAGGGTTAAACACAGAGACAAAATTTGACTAAAGGCAGGCAGGCAGACAGACAGACAGACAGACAGAAGGACAAGCAATCAGACAATGAAGCAGCCAGATATCTCGATCAATAGACAGATTTTCAGACGAAGGGATGGACTGATGAACCGAAAGGCAACTCGACATGAAGAGTCGGACAAACAGATAGATACAGAGACAGACAGACACAGAGACAGACAGATAGACAGACACAGAGACAGACACAGAGACCGACACAGAGACAGAAACAGGCACAGAGACAGACAGACAAACACAGAGACAGACAAACACAGAGACAGTCAGATAGACACTGAGACAGACAGACACAGAGACAGACAGATAGACAGAGAGAGAAACAGCCACAGAGACATACAGACACAGACACAGACAAACACAGAGACAGGCACAGAGACAGACAGACGAACACAGAGGTCAGACAGACACAGAGACAGACAGACAGACAGAGACAGCCACATAGACAGACAGACAGACACAGAGACAGACAGACACAGAGACAGACAGATAGACAGAGAGAGAGACAGTCACAGAGATAGACAGACACAGAGACAGACAAACACAGAGACAGGCACAGAGACAGACAGACAAACACAGAGGTCAGACAGACACAGAGACAGACAGATAGACACAGAAACAGACAGGCAGCCAGTCAGGCACAGACACAGAGAGCCAGCCAGCCAGGCACTGACACGGAAAGTGGGACAGGGAGATTTCTAATATTGTCGGTCGGTCTTTCTTTATCTAATGGTCATTCAAGTTGCCTTAAAGACGCTGTTTGACACGCGTCCTCAAGACGCTGACGAGCGTCCTACGCTTGACATGCGTCAACCGAGTGACATCATTCGTCGACGACGACGACGACATGAAAAGCGAAACTGTTTTCGATCGCAAATTGCTCGTCTGGAATTTGCAATCTGAGTCGAACAATGAGCGAAACGAGCAAAGGAGACTCAAGCAGACTGAGTGAGGGCTGCGTGGCCAGTCAAAGAAAAGCAGAATGAGTGAGGGCTGTGTGGCCAGTCAAAGAAAAGCAGACTGAGTGAGGGCTGCGTGGCCAGTCAAAGAAAAGCAGACTGAGTGAAGGCTGTGTGGCCAGTCAAAGAAAAGCAGACTGAGTGAGGGCTGTATGGCCAGTCAAAGAAAATCAAAACGCGTGGAAACGACTGAGAAGCCAAAATGAAAGCCAAACCTTCTTCCAGGCGATCCTGCATTCGTCTTTCTGCAAGAAAAAGACCAGAGAATTTTATCCTGCACAAATGGGAAGGAGAGATGAAGGGGGAGATAGGAAGAGAGGTGACTGGCTGTCTCTCCGTCTCTGAGCCACTTAGTAGGAATTTACTAAGTGGCTGAGACAGACAGACAGACAGAGAGACAGACATAGAGAGAGACATTGGTGGTGACAGAATCAATGGAGAAAATAATGCAGAGTTCTGATGGCGGAATATATCTGAAATTTTATAATTAAAAGTGAGCTCAAATGGAATTCCATCTCTGGAAGCATAATATATATCTAATACCATAAGTCTGAATCTATGTCCTGCTTTATAATAGGTCTGGAGAGATTACACAAGTGATCAGTTCTAATTGCAGTTTTAATGATGCGCTGAAGGATGCGATGATGTCTTTAAGAGAGCTGGCTTTCTCTTGAAGCAGGAGGCACAAGTAGTGAGCTGTGCTTCCTAATAGCTCTTAAGACACGTTTTATTTTTGAAGACCCAGTAGAGGCGCTATACAAATCAGTTGCATTTTTGCACTTATGATCATATTTGTACTGCCAATCTGTAATATGCTGTAATATAGTAATATGCTGTAATATATTGCACAATGCTCTGATTTATTACGTTGTATTAATTGCATCAGATTTCATTAGTTAGAACAACAGCGTGATAAAACAAGCACCGCACAATATCCAATTCCGAATGCACCAAATCGCATTACAGCAATTCACATCATATAGCTTTACATTATGGAACATGTACGTTCTTTTAGAGGGAGTCTGATTGCAGTAGCCTCATAAAGCTCTCACTAATTGGCCGAGTCTGTCAATAGTGTTGGTGCGCAACTAGAGGTCTTTTTCGAGACATGGTCGAAGCCATGGACTTTGACGTACCGATATGTAAGAACTCCTGCTTTTCTAGGTCGTAGGGAGGCCATTCCGGTTCCGTCGCTGCTTTGTTCCTGGAATGGTCGCCAGGTTCGTTTGGATTCCTGTCAGAGGAAATAAATGCGCTCAGGAAATATAGAATTTCGGCTAAACGAAAAATGTGATATTGACTTCCGCTATTTTATTGTGGCTCAAAGTTCGGTATCAGCAGCTTTCACCTCCGGACGTTTCACCTCCGGACGATTCACCTCTATGTGCTTTCACAAGTTCACATTACAAGCCAGTGTTTAGTAACCTAGACACTTTTATTAAAAAGTACAATTAGCTTATAGAAAAATATATTGGGAAAATAGTCAGCTTCACTTTGAAAAAGTTAATTGCAGTAGAGCAGGTAATTAAAGTAATGAAATGAAACAGAGCTGTAATTTATTATGACAATACTATTCCATTATTTAAAATCACGGAAAATTATTTATATCATATATACCAGTGTATATTTACAGATTATGGACCTTAATCCAGAACTTAAGCTAAGGATTCAATGCCGCTAAGATTTCGTTCTGAATTACATTTTTATGTGAAAACCCCTAGAGGTGAAACGTCCGGAGGTGAAACGTCCGGAGGTGAAAGCCTCTGGAACCCAAAGTTCGCATGTGCTCATAGTTCGCATTACCTCAAAGCGTCATTAACATTGCAACCTTCGCTATCGACATTGTATACGCAAACACAACCTCCACTATCATTTTATCATCATCATCATCATCATCATCATCATCATCATCATCATCATCATCATCATCATCATCATCATCATCATCACCACCACCACCACCACCACCACCACATCACCAACATCATCGTCATTATCATCATCATCGTCATCATCTCCACCACCATCATCATCGTCGTCGTCGTAATCACCGGCATCATCATCATCATCGTCGTCGTCTTCATCATCATCCGGATTATAGAGCGCCGTATGTAACGGCATCTATTTCTGAGGTAACCGAAATAAAAACAAAATCTGAAAATTTTTTTCGTCTAAAGTCAGGAAAGCAAAAATCGATTCGTAATCATAATCTCGACATTTCCAAAGCGCTATTTGAAAGCTAAACGCAGGGCACTAGCTTATTCACGAACGCTGCGTCATGTCAGAAAGGTTTCCAGAGATGCCAAGTGGATGTCCAAGTCAAGTTGCCAAGGAAGATCATGGGGAGAAAGAGGCAGAGGAGCTGAATCGAGAGGAGAGAGGCATAACAGAAACTTTAAGTTTTGAAAGATTCGGAATAGAAAGCTTTGGAAGCAAAACCCCAGAAAGACTGGTGAAAACTTCTGGAAGCAAAAATCGCTCACTGCCCGAGAAAACCAGAATAACAAGTCAAAATACGGTAACACAAGTCGTCTCTCCTTCAGGGTCTTTACCCTCGATCAAGTTCCAATATGGGGTCAAATGGCGTCACTTCTCGCGATGTTATGCCTCCTCGTTCCTTGCTCTTTCCGTTCGTCATTATCAAGTTGAACAGCATTTTCTACGGCTTTCTCTTATTTTCTTGCACTCGATTTGTCTTCGATAGCAATTCTTAATTCTTAGTGATGTATAACTGTGACCAGCTTATTCTTATCGTAGTCAGTCTTCCTTTGTTTTATGTTGTGTTCAACAATTTTCTGCGTCTTTCGTTAGGTTCACAATTCGCAAACCTCTATTCTTCTTTCGTTGTACTTTCTGATGACACTATTTCTGTTTTAAAATATAGAACCACACCCCCACAGACGGGTTTTAACCATTCGCTTATTTTGGGTCGTATTTAGTTCCCCTTCATGAACTCTTTTCTCTGTATAAATGCGCCTCTGCTCATCAAGAGATGCCATCTTTATTAAGTGTGAAAACGGTATTTTCGCAAAGCTGAGCACGCGAACTAAACCAGTAGCGCAGCAAATCAAACTCAGAAACTTCGCCCCAAACCAATTCCTGAAGCATCAGAACCAACTAACTCTGGACATCAGAAATCAGGCGATCGTTTTTATGGCTGGCTTGGCGGTTAGTTAGTTAATCTTACGTCGAAATCAGCAATGCATTAAAACGGAAACCGCTAACCGAGCGACCGTTACTAAGCGCGCCCCCACGAAATCGCGCAGGATGGCGCGTAAATAAGCCCAACAGCCAGTCGTATCGGCTTTATGGTCTGTGGCAAACGGAGATGGTATCTTCGGGCGGAAGAAGAGGCAAAAGCATCCCATCCATTTCATTCCGCCTTCGCTAATGATTAAAAATGTAGATCTACTGTGTGGTCTAACTGTCCGTCTTCCGTATACAGCCACGCCCCGATAAAATCGCCCGCTAGGGACCACTGCCGCAGCACTGCATCTAGGATAGTAAGCGTAGTTGGCGGCAGATGGAGTATCTTGATGAAACTGAACTGACCTCAGCGAAAAACGAGGACTCCAGTTAAAAAAGCACAGAGCTCGAGTCTCTAATTTTTTTTATTGTAGCTATTTTTGTGTTAGCTATAGCGTGCGGGAGCTAATCGCTGTTATACGGCTCCCTTGTTTGGCTCTCTGTATTTATATAGTAAGATGCAAAGGAACGGCTTTGGCTGCGCAATCATTATCCCTCAGCATGATAGGAAGAAAGACAGGAGCTCTAATATAGCCATAATTTGAGTCTGGGAAATCAGTGGCATGAGGGGGGAGGGTAGGAGGAGGAGACAGCCGACCAATTTGTAACAGTCAACGCCGGAAGAAGTAATGATTAATCAATAATCACTACTCCGGAAAACGTTTTACAGCCTCGTTTATTATTGACGCTGTATTCCTTATTTTTGTTTAAGGCTTCAGTTTAATTAATGTGATATGCTTCTCTGCGATATCTGAACTATTTGGCAAGATCGGTCCCATGTATCATTCATATTACCAATCAGATAGGCGGTCACCTAACACACCTTATTCCCGGATGCCAGACATTCTCTCTCTAGGCCGATGTCCAGTAGTAGGTCTAAGGGTCAAGGTCTACTATGTCACTCATTGACGACTCAGGGTATCAGCAAAGAGGAGAGAGGAGATTTGGTGGCTTAATTGCTAATCACACCGATTTCGCTCGCAGCTTATAGCCTACGTGGTGTTTGCTTCTCCCTAGTCATTTTATAAACATGTAGGGAACTGTGCAGATAAGCAAAATTTCCCATAAGGGATATTCCTAGAATCAGATTCTTAAAGCCACTGGGTGGTGCTTTGGCTTACAGGAGACTTGTAATTTATAGGAAGTGATACAGGCTTATTGTAGATAATTGGGAAATTTTATAGAAGAAGCGACATCCGTTTCGTTTGATCGACTAAACCTGGCTTCAGGTGTGAAAAGCACATAACAGAAAACCCGGAAGATAACACAATCTGGTCTTGTCCTATTTTTCCTTTTCCTTTGTGAGATAGAAATCTAGATGAAAGCCTATAATTTGCCTAATAAGAGAACGGCAAATTCTATGTATACAGTATAGGTCTCTAGAAGCTTCAGTTCAAGCACAACTATTAGAATTCATAATTTTATACATACTCATGTGTCTATAGCCTACTAATCACTGGAAGTATATTCTGTATATGGAGATTTCATTGCATATATATATATATATATGTATATATAATTGAGATTCGACTGTAGGGCATCTGAAACGCAATCCTAGACAAAAAGCGTTCCCTATATGAGCAGGAGACCTCGAGCATGTCTGCGTTTGGTTTCCGTAGAGAGCGAAAGGAAGATCGAAGATTTCAATTTAGATTAACAGTGAAGCGTGACGATTTATTTTGGGCGGCGATCAGCAATCTCGGGGAAGGTAAACCCGCGGAAAATTTCCCGTTCAGAATGCATCGTAAACGACGAAGTTTCTCCCCGATCGCCTGGAAAGGAAGGGAAGCGAACGGAAGGAGGAACAGGGAGCGACACAGAAAAGAAGAGGCTGGATGAAGCGCTTGTATTCACAGAATTTACGGTGTTATTATCGGAGGTGGTAATATTTTAGCCAACCCTAGACCTTCGGTGGATTAGGATGCGTCCACAACTATGCAAATCCAGGCCGGATAGGCGCGGGCAGGGATGGGCGATAAACAAGGGCGCTGATAGAAATGAAACAGAAAATACGACCTTGTGGCAGGAAGCAAACGAAGAAGAAATAAAGCTCTGCAAGTGAAAGAAGACAGACAGACAACCACAGCTATGCTAAGTACTTACAGCACCCCAGCTCGCCTTCGCTGCCCGCATACCCTTCGCTCTACTGATCCCAGCGTTGTATAGGGCTTAACCGCGCAGCGTCGGCCGACTTTGACATCTGCAAAGCCGCATCCTTTTCACGACCGCCATTTTACTGCAGCCGTCCCCTCTGAATAATCTTCTAGCGGATATAGCGCCACCTATCGAACGCAAAGGCTTCTGGGTATTCTGGGTAAGGGGCGACGTTTACTGATAAGGATTATAATCTGAGAACTTTTATATAGCCACTGTAATCAAGTTTAACGATGCTCAAGACATCAGTCGCTACTAAGTAAAATCGTCATGTAACCCCAAAATCCAGGATGACTTCGGGCGATTGACTAAAAGGGAATCGCGGAAGATACGGATCTGTGTATGCAGGAATCGAGTCCAGCAAGAGATGAGCAGTTTTCAGTTAAGATCTGAAGGCCAAAACCGAATGTGCAGAGCGAACGTTTACCGGAAGTCAGCAATGCAGTAACATCGCAGACAAATTTCTATAAAAACCGGAGCTACGTATACAAACTATACATGGATGATTAAATAACCATCGGTGGAGTTACGATTGCTTTTTCGAGATGTATAAAATCTGATTAATATGCAGTAAATTGCAGAAAAATGATTGGTTTGATTACATTATCTAAGTCTTCGCTGACTTTCATTGACTAATTTAATGCCAATGCATTACATAAACAGGTCGTTACTGAGCAAAATCGCTGCTTTCTCGTTGTAGATTACTTATGAAGACTTCACGCTGCATAAATGTCAGAATTCCACATGATACTGTCTTGTTTTACCACTTTTGTAGTATTAGGCGGTAGTCTTGAAATTGGTTTATCAAGAAAAGCAGTTGCTGAGCGGGAATATCGCTCGGACAGTTGTTGCACACAGTTGTGGTGGCTGTGTAGCCACTAGGCTAACTGTGGTTAAGATCCAAGTGGCTGCCATGTAGTAACTGGCTCACCGGAAATCCAGTGAATCTATATACCCGAACACAGGTTGTGCCCTGCATTTGCTCCTCATATGCGAAGAACAAATGTCCCATCCACAGTAGCTGTGTGTCTGCCTACACGACAGAACTTTGGATCTTCACCCTTACCGAATCGGACCATGCATGCTTGAATCACCGATTCTGTTTGACAACGCTTATGAATAAGTAAGTATATTACCCTTATTGGCTGCTGAAGAAATCCTGACGTTACGATTAGGGCTCCCGCGTCCCATGATATGAAGAAATGAAGAAACGAAGAAATAAAGAAACGAAGAAACGAAAAAATAAAAAAATGAAGAAAAGAAGAAATGAAGAAATGAAGAAACGAAGAAATAAAGAAATGAAGAAATGAAGTGCCTTGGGTGGCACTTACCCTGTCTTGATGAAGTTAGTCCAGTATCTGAGTACGGTCTCTGCTAAGATCCTGTCTGACCTTGTGTAGACGGACGGAAATGGATCGATGCCATCGGTCAGCGGCGCTCCGAATACGAAGGCCATGTCGTCGCCATGGATACCTCCGGCCCAGCGGGGGTAGGCGTCGAGCCGAGTGGGGTAGTTGAAACTGTAGACGTAGGTCGGGGCGTTGGGAACCCGCGCGTGGAGCTGAGCCACCTCGATGACTGGTGCCACCTGTTGGCCGTCTCCTATTAGCTCCATCATCGAGTCCCTGAGAACCGTAGCGTCGCTCGTTCGATCCCAGTCCGTGTACTGGTGGACGAGTATGTCGTAGACGTACTGGCGATGGTAAGAGTACACGTTCTGCACGTAGGTACGCATCATCTGGTGGTACCTGTCCCCAGATATCCCGTCGTCCACCTCTCTCTCGCTGAAGTAGATGAAGCCCTCGTTTCGCGTCACCCCCAACAGCAACCGGATGTTGGCGAATACGCAGTCGCCTGGCTTCGACATCAGACGCCGGATGTCGGTCGGCAGGACGCTACGCTTGTCCACCGTCGGACCAAAGGGTGAGAAGTACTTCGGGGCCCGTATGTCCGCCCGTACCAAGGCCTCGACGGGCACCTGCTTGAGACACTGCAACAGCCCCGTGCTGTGAGGGAAGGCAGGTGTCGGCTGGGTGCAGTTGAACCGCTCGGCTAGTTCCTTGGCATAGCGCAAGGGGTCGCTAGTAGTCGACCACGTGCTCAGCGCTGAGCCACTCTGGATTATTGCTTTCTGGAAAAGGTTCCGACCTGCAATGAACACAGGAATATTTAGAGCGGCAAGATGATTTGTTGATCACCTTCTGCACGACATTGAGATATTCTTCAGGACGATATTGATAAATAGTCTTAAATGGCAGACTTATTTTTCCATTTCAGTGAGGGAAGCAACAGGATTTTGGATAATTAATCAGTGTGTCGTTTCAGTATACTTTAGACACGCTTTCAAACGAATCAGTTAATTTTTAGGTAAAGATTTTTTTTAATTCACCAGGCAACCCATATTGGTGTCGGTCAATAAATTATCGTTAATGCAGCAACATATTTTCCCACTGAAATCAGCTCGTAATGCATACGACTGCAGGTTCCGCGTTGTAATTGTCCAATGTCGGTAACTTTAAAAACGGTTCTGGAACGATATGCTTCCCTTCCCATATTCCCACGATGGCACATGTGGCTGTGGGATAAGCAACGCTGGCCAAGGTTTCAGAAGTCGAAGATGTCACTAGTCCGGAAAGTCCCTGCACCTGGCAAATCGTGCAACTCTTTTGAGATTCAACTGATTGACTAAATTAAATGTAAATTAAATCAAGCCATGCAGATGAGATCACCCAAGTACAGATCTATTACCCAGCTGATCAGTAAGCTAGGACATTGGCGTTAGATTTTTTAACTGGATCGCATTGTCTCCTCTTTTGATCTTCAGCCCAATCGTGATGAATCGACGCTTGAGATCATCATGCCTCATGAGTCTTCTGTCTCGTGATTTAGTAGTAGTTTCAGTAGTTTAAGTTTAACGACACTGTGATAACAGAGATCATTAGCGTCGCCCTCCTCCTTCATCCAGGCTAGGGACTGGCGCTGCCAGAGTACGAGCAGTGACGGAGTTTCGTGATTTAGGAATTTGTTCTTGCCTTTTGTAACAGGGGAGACGAGCAGGAGGTTGACCATGGCACCACCGTAGCCATGTCCGAGGAGGGTTACTGAGTTAGGATCCCCGTTGAAGGCAGGGATGTTCTCTTTGATCCAATGCAAGGCAGCCACTTGGTCGAGCAGAGCGTAATTGCCCGGTGCATTACTATCGCCGGTGCTCAGGAAACCTGGAAATCGATCATCATCATCATTACCACCACAACCAACAACAACAACAACAACATCATCATCATCATCATCATCATCATCATCATCATCATCATCATCATCATCATCATCACCAACATCATCATCATCATCACCATCATCATCATCGTTGTTGCCATCACCACCGTTATTATCATAAACATCGTCATCATCATCATCACCACCATACAGAACAACAACAACATCAGCATCAACAACATCTCCATCGTCTTAGTCTTTGTTGTTGTCATCATCTCGCAGTCATCGTCGCCATCATCAATATCATCTTCGTCGTCTGCGTCACTGTCATCGAAATTGTCATCGTCGCTGACACCATCACAGTCGTCATTACCATCACATGTTCATTGTAACAGTCGTTGTAACATCAGCCTTAACTATGACACACAACAGCATAATGTTACGATGTCAGACAGACACGGCGTTATCATACTGACGAAAAACGAAGAACTGAAGAATGGATAAGACGAGAAATGACGATGGCAATATGGAGAAATTCTTCGTCGTAAAGTAACGAAGGTTTTACAACAAAGATCGCACTACAACAAATGTAAATTTCCTCTTTTAATAATTGTATATCTTCGGGTCATTCAGTTAGATTCCTCTACAAAGAAATTGAGACGGACGAATGGACAAAGACAGAAGCACAGTCAAAATATATATACACACACAAACGCGTGCACATACATACACGCAAATATAACTTTCACCACACAGACAGGCATAGATCATTTTCTATTGCTTGTAAAGAGTTTTGGGGGTGTCCCTTTAAGAGATTGCCCGCGCATGCGTAAGACGCCCTTTCCGGTATCCTCGCAAAGGTCGAGAACACTCGATGCATCATCAATCGGCTTCACAGCCAGGAACATCTCAATTCCGTCTAGGCGCCATGTTGAATGCAAAGCGTTGTCGATCGGGCAAATTGCACTGGGCGATGTAAGATTTCTGTTGCCGATAGAAATATTATCGCATTAATATTACCCGGTTTTCATTTAATATTATAAGCCACTTTCAACAACAGTCATCAGAGGCAAAGTATAAAGGTTTTATAGTAGACAATTGCATTTCTTTTAGTCGCATTGTTCAGCTGATTATGGATTAAGATCGAATTGCTAAATACGAAGGCTAGGCGAGATTTTATCCTGGTTGAAGGTAAAATGTCTAAACCTACAGCAGCCATCAAACATACGAGAAAACATTTAAAAGTTGCGAAAAGCGAAGTCGATGACGCTTTGGTCATGATCTGACACACTAGTCCTTTGACCCTAACCCTGATCTTCAGCTCTACTTCAGTTGTAACACAAAGTAATGACTCTTGAACCAAACATAACACTAACTCTCTCCTTAACACAGACCATGTCAATGAACGCAACTGTGGCAGCCACCCTAACAATACACAAGGCCAACTGGACTCAAGAGACTTGAACTCCATCTTGTAGTCTTGGGGTGAACCGCGTACAAATTCTATTTGAAATTATATTGAAATGTCAAATTGAAATCAACTGTAACTCATAAATACCATACGTAGACCACAAATTTTCAATTAACATCGACTTTGCAACATTTATCATTCGCAACAACCCTAAATCTTGCGACGTCTGGTGCCAGATTCTCATTTCAAAAGCGCCGAGACGCGTTCGAGCGAAGAATGCGGGCTTTGATTGATGTCTCTGGTCGGATTTTATGCTCGAGTGACTCTCGCGCCCTCTGGCCAGCTAGCCAAGGCGCACTTGGCCAGCGCCTAGTGCCGGCCGCTGATCGAACAGATTAGCATCCGGGGACTGACGGACTGATGTTGTCATGAATGTTGCGTAACTCAAGAGAGAGAGAGAGAGAGAGAGAGAGAGAGAGAGAGAGAGAGAGAGAGAGAGAGAGAGAGAGAGAGAGAGAGAGAGAGAGAGAGAGAGAGAGAGAGAGAGAGAGAGAGAGAGAGAGAGAGAGAGAGAGAGAGAGAGAGAGCGAGAGGAGCACTCGTAACGATGCACTGACTTCTTCAAACAGATAATTTTGGCGTCTCATTGTCGTTAAGGACTACGCTTCTGCTAGTAGAGTCACTTCTGATGACGTAATTTATAACCAGCGTGGCGTACGACTGACTGGCGCCATCTCTTAACCACACATTTAAGATGTAATTAAATCTGTAGCTAAGAAGCGTAAGCTGAGGTCTAGTTATCGTTCATATCTGATGCATCTTCATGGACTTCAGGCGCCTTAAATCCGGCGTTGTTCAGAACTTCATTAGCACTAACGTCTTGTGAGAGACTAAGGAGGCGCCACTTTGAGTGTCTTCATAATATACAGGCCTACAGACAACCATAACGAAGACTCATGATAACAGACCTTAAACAAAGTCGATGCAAACACCAACGAGGATTTAGCGAAAGCACAATAACAATAACAAAGGTAATAATAACAGTAACGTTAGCAGCAACACAAACGTTACCAGTAGCAATAACAGTACCAATAGCCAGAGTAATAACACAATTGCTTCTGATTTGTCATCCTCAGTGCGGAAACCAATGTCTCCATTCCGTACAATCCGACTGCTTTGCAAAAGTGCAACCAGAACACAAACGCAAACGCAATCGGTATATAATTCAAACTATTAATCACAGACCATAGATGACGATGAATTAAGAGCTGCTGTTGCTGCCGCCGCCGCCGAATATGGCGAACAATATGGTGGACAAAAGGAGGACATAACACTGACGTCGGAGATTTACTTGTCCATGTTATATGGCGTTGCGCTTCGTGTATTGTGCCAATTCTGTATGGCAGTCTATGCCGTGTGACAGCCACTAATGTATCCAAAACATTCACATACAGATATATTATGACTGTTCTATATACATGGGACTGGGGCGAATCTGAGCAATACAACAATGCTGTGATAAATGATGTGTCTAATGCCCTGGCATTCTCATCTTGTCTATGAGAACGAGACTGCGGACTGTATTTACCAATTCGCCGCGAAATCCACGCAATTTCTTGCCTGACTACTTGTCCTTCTGAGCAGGACTCAGAGTGGCCAAACGGCTTATAACCCGCTGTTTCTGTTTGTCGCGGTCGACTCCTTCGATCGCAACGACGAACCAACGAAGGAACTATTAAAAGATCTTTAATTAAAAATAAAGTCGATTAAGTGTAGAGTAAGTCAACTCGTCTATCAAATATCACAATCGTAGACAGCACACAGGTTGGCTGGTCTCGATTGAACGTCATACGATCAATGTTTCAACGTTTACAAATCTTCGTCAAAAGGCCCTTAATGTACATCAGGTCTATCTTATATAGAGTTCTCCCGGATTCCAGAACGTTCTGTGACGTCACTGTACTTTTCCCTGGAAAGTCCTACTGAACACGTATATCCTTGTTGCATGCAACGAATTAATGTTGACAGCTTGCTGCAGAATTTTCCGTGCGTTGTAAACAAGCTTGTTGACGCGTCGGTTTTCTTCCCTTGATGCATGCACCCGCGTAGACCACGACATTCCCTCCGCCCTCAGATGATGACACGTCTTCAGCACCATTCCGAACGGGTCATCGCAATCAAGCCGGGCCTCCAGACTCCATCTCGACACAGCATATACAAACAAAACAAAACACATCAGTTAGTCAATTTATCTATACAATTTGCGGGCTCGATCCTTGTGTGTCGGGCCATTTCCCCCCTTCACCATCCGAGTCACAACCGAGAGAGGAAATCAGCCACCGTGTTCTGACGTCCAGGACGATATCGAAAGTCCACGTTAAACTCTTGCAATGCTAACGCCCAACGAGTCAGTTTCGCACTCTTAGGGCTTGCATCTGTGAGATAAGACAAAGGATTATGATCTGAATAAATGATTATCTTTGATAAGAATATCCATGACTTGAATCGTTTAAGTGCCCAAATTACTGCGAAAGCCTCTCTCTCAATTGTAGACCAATGCATCTGTGTATCTGTAAGTTTAAGGCTAGCAAAAGCAATTGGTTTTTCTTGACCTTCTTCGGTCCACTGAAACAAGCAACACCCGACCGCGGTGGCACTTGCGTCAACACTTAAACCAAATTCCTTAGTGAAATCAATGGTATGCAACTGTGTAGCTTTACTGAGATCATCCTTTAACTTATCTAGTGCTTCTTGATGCTTTTGCTCCCAAGGCACCTTCGTAGGTATGTTATCTCGTGTCAAATCAGTTATTACCCGTGCTTTTTCAGCTAAAGCAGGTATAAAATTTCGAAAGTAACTGAAAAAACCCATAACCTTTCTAACTTCTTTCTTTGTTGTTGGAGGATGGATATCATTGATCGTAGCGATCTTACCTGGATCAGGTTCAATACAACCTGACCCTACTATATGGCCAACAAACTTTATTTTGTTTTGTGCAAAATTACATTTTCTTAAATTCAAAGTGAGTCCTGCTTCCTCAATAGTTTGCAAGAATTTCTCTAGATGTTCTAAATGGTCATTCCAATTCATTGAAACCACTGCCATATCATCGACGAATGGTTCGGTAAAACTTCGCACTGGATGTAAAACTTGGGTCATAGCACGAATAAAGGTATTGCTAGCGGACTTGAGTCCAAACGGCATCCTTGTGAACTCAAAAAGTCCTGCATCACATACGAATGCCGTAAGCCATCGATGTTCTTTCCGAACTGGAATTTGCCAATACCCCGATTTCGCGTCGAAAACACTAATGAACTTTGCCCGTCCCACCTTTTGTAAGATGTCAGCAATGTCTGGGGTCGGGTAACAATCACCTAGAGAATATTTGTTAACATGGCGATAATCAATTGCCAGTCGAACGCCATTTTGACCTTTGGGTCCCTTTAAAACGCAAACTACCGGACTGGCCATTTCACTTTTCGATGGTCGAATGATGTCTAATGCCAACATTTCTTCTATCTGGCGTTGTACTTCAGGTTTAAGTAGCTCAGGTACTTTATATGCCCTTAAACGCTTAGGAGTGAAATCATGAGTTATCTTAATTTCATGTTCTAATACTGGACAATACCCAGGTTTATCCACAAATACTGCCGTGTGCCGATCCAAAATTTCAAAAAGTTGCTTCTGTTCCTCTTGCGAAAGATGCGCTATAATCAGAGGATCAATTCGCTTACTCGGGCTTATTTGTTCACGTTCTTCCTGATCTACAACCTCTACTATACCAAATTCTTCATCTTGATCAACAATTACTGAACAGCTATTGATCATCGCTTGTTCGAGTCGTTCATGGTATCGCTTGATCTTATTTGCGTGTAAATGTCTTTGTTTTCCCTCTATTTCTACTATATAAGAATATGGGGATTTAACCTTGACTACGGTAGCAGGTCCTTGCCATCGACTATAAAATTTAGAACTACCAAAATCTGGTGCTAATACTGCTACTTTATCTCCAACTTCGTATTTTCTGTCAGTACTACGCAAGTTATAATAATCTGCATACCGCTTTGTTTCTATATCACTATAGTAATCTGCATAAACTTTCGCGAATTCGAGGTTTTCCTTCAGTGATTGGAGATACTCTTCGGGTGATTTACCTAAGTTAAGAGGTACTTTTCGTTCGCCAGCCCACGATTCCTTCAACACACTAAGTGGACCCCGAGGAAGAGTTCCATAAACCATAGTGAATGGCGAAATATGAGTCGTGCCTGAAGGTTTTTCTCTAAGGCTCCACAGAACAAACGGTAACAATTGGTGCCATCCACGAGGATCAGATTGAGCAAGCTTAAAGATCATGGTTTTCAAGCTTTGGTTGCATCTTTCAACCAATCCAGCTGCCTCAGGATGTCCAGGGGTATTAAATCTGGGACTACAACCCATTCGCCGCAAGAATTCTTTCGTCAAACGACTGGTAAAGTTGGTACCACAATCAGAACTGATGATCCTTGGAATAGAAAAAGTTGTAAAAACTTGCAACAGAGCTTCACAAACTCCCCTTGCATTCAGCGATCTAAGAGGATACGCCATCGGCCAACGAGAAAATTTGTCCACCAGAACCAAAGCATAATTGTACTGGGGTTTCGATTTGTTAGATTCTCCAGTCACTACCATAGGGCCAATACAATCCATATTTAGATGGTTAAAACAGAGTTCATCCGCCCTCGGAATAGGAGTGATCGGGACTCGATCTGCCACTTTAACTGGAGTTCTTAGTTGACAAATTTGACAAGACGCACAATATTCGCGAATCCTCTCATCCATTCTTGGAAACCAAAAGTTTAATTTGATCCTGGCTCTCGTTGCCTTAAAAGCCATGTGCCCAGCACATGGGGCATCGTGTGCTACTCGCAAGACAACCTCGATTCTATCTTCCGGTAAACATAATTGATTAACCTTATGTCCCATAATTTCCCCTTTGTGGTACAGGAGGTTATTATCTATAAAGAAATTATTTTTATTCTGTCTCGCTTGTTGCCAGCAAGATATAAGATTGTGACAATTCTGTTGCTCACGCAATAAAGTATCATTATTCGCTACTCCCTCATCAGACTTGAACTCTGTTGACTCAACATCAAGAAAATTATCTGAATCATCAACTAGTTGCTCCTGAGAATATTCATTCACTTCTGACGGCAAGGATTCGTTGCTGTTACTTTTCTCGATATTAACTTCTAAGTTATCTTCTTCTGCCCCTTTATTTATTTGAACACATCGATCTACGCCAGCTACCATCACTACATATTGTGAACTATCCCTTAATAGGTCCACAACATGGGGTGTCAAAATAACCCGTTCATTTAGTTCAGGGACTGCAGCGAACATGACGCACAAAGATGGCGCAATGTTCGTCGTTCCTTCCATTGAATTAGCTAATTTCATTTGTAGGTATACTACATCTGCCTTACATCCTTCTCCCTGAAAACCAATTATATTAATCCGTTTAATCACGGGTAAGTTTAGTGACTCAATTAATTTCTTATCAATACAACAAATTTCTGCTCCTGAATCAGATAATGCTGGCTGAGAAGGGAGATCTTCAATCTGTACATTGATATACGACCTCTCGTGTAATCCATCAATACTATTCTCGTATACCCTTACAGCAGTTTCCAACCCTATTGGTTTAGAATTATCCAATAAATTCCCTTGCTTTACCTGTTCAGGTATCTCATGCAACACGTTGACCTTCTCAACAACTAAGTCGATCACTTCTTCAGTTGGGTTCCCAAATATACAAGTACTCACCTTTTTAGAACTTGGTTTGGTCTGGCACTCCCTTGCCATATGACCCTTCTGATGACATAGGAAACAGAGACCCTTTACCTTGGCCTCCTCCTGAGACACCCTCGCACCTATCTTGGCTTCACCCCTTATTTCCGGTTTGGGAGACTTGGGTTGAGCTGTCTGGTTATTGACTTGAACATGTGGTTGACCTTTCGTCCAATTGTTATACTTCGGTGTCGGATGACTACGGCATACTAAGTCATTCCCACCATCATGCGACGCTACATAAATGTCAGCCGCATTAGCTATGTCTTCACAGCTCAACCACTCCTCTTTTTCTTGGGCCAAGATATAATCTAAACAAGCCTTCGACAAGGACTCCTTAAGCCGATCCGCAACCAATAAACTTACAAGTTTATCAAACTCATCAGTTATCTTTCTACTTTTCAAATAATACATAAGAGCCACACGCAATTTGGATGAATAGATCGTAAATGATTCGTCCGATGCTTTGTGCAACGACCAAAATCGGGCTCTAAGATTTGAAGGGCTTATCTTAAACTCCCTTAGCAAAAACTCCTTCAGGAATTTGTAGTCATGGAGCTGTGCCTCAGTAAGGCGCATGGTTAATGCCTTAGCTCTTTCACTTAAAATGGCTAGCAATAATTTTGCTCTAACATCTTCATCCACCTCATACACATTAAACAAACCATCCAAGTGATCAAAGAAACCTGGAATTTCTATAGGGTCGGAAGGAAATTTCCAAAGAATATTCTTAAGGGCATCACTATAACGCTTAGTACGACTTGCTAAAGAATCTCTAACATTTCGTTCTTCCTGCTTTTCCTTCCTCTCCCTTTCTTCTTTCTCTTTCCGTTCCTTCTTTTCTCTTTCTTCTTTCTCTTTCCGTTCCTTCTTTTCTTCCTCTCTCCTCTTTTCCTCCCTTTCTTCCTTCTCCTTCCGTTCCTCCCTCTCTCTTTCTTCCTTCTCCTTCCGTTCCTCCCTTTCTCTTTCTTCCTTCTCCCTTTGTTCTTTCTTTTCTCTTTCTTCCTTCTCCTTCCGTTCCTCCCTTTGTTCTTCATATTTACGGATTTCGAACTCCAGACGGCGCTTCTGCAGCTCGTAATCCACTCCTGTTGGAGATATTGGACTACCCTTAAATTCCTCTTCCTCTTTTCCAATCTCCATGGCCCATTCTTCCATTAATTGATTTCGATCCCATGACATAACATCATCTTCGTCCCTTCCTGCCTTCATAAGATACACCCTAAGGCGCTCAGACGACATTTTGCGAATATTCGCTTGCATCTCTGTTGTCAACGCTTCCATTTTTACAAACAGTCAGTCAACAACAATCACCAAAAAAAAACAGACACCACGCGGCAAACCCGCCACACAAAAGGAAAATTCCACAACCCAAAGTGCAACTATGCAGTATCCAAAGAAGTATACTCGCCAAGTACGCAAAAACTATACAAGCTCACGCAAGTCTGGCCTCGATCACAACAATGGATCAAATTTCAAAGAAATAATCAGCAGATATTGAAAGAGAAACAATGGCTGCCTCCCACTCGGCTGCAACTCCACTCTCTTTTCTCCTTCTCAGCCACGACAACACCTAGGATCTTACCCGTATGTTGACTGCTGTCTTCTGCTGTCTCAGCCGAACGACGCACTTCGTCCGTCCGACTGTCGTATGCCGATTCACCCGTCTCCCACGGTAGAAAGGCGTCTCGATCCGCTCGCTGTCTGGAACAGACCGTCTCTTGATCCTCCGGGTTGACTCCTTCCTCCGCCGGCTCGCGTCTTCTTCACCGGATCCAACACCGATGATCCCACTTCTGACACCAATAATGTCGCGGTCGACTCCTTCGATCGCAACGACGAACCAACGAAGGAACTATTAAAAGATCTTTAATTAAAAATAAAGTCGATTAAGTGTAGAGTAAGTCAACTCGTCTATCAAATATCACAATCGTAGACAGCACACAGGTTGGCTGGTCTCGATTGAACGTCATACGATCAATGTTTCAACGTTTACAAATCTTCGTCAAAAGGCCCTTAATGTACATCAGGTCTATCTTATATAGAGTTCTCCCGGATTCCAGAACGTTCTGTGACGTCACTGTACTTTTCCCTGGAAAGTCCTACTGAACACGTATATCCTTGTTGCATGCAACGAATTAATGTTGACAGCTTGCTGCAGAATTTTCCGTGCGTTGTAAACAAGCTTGTTGACGCGTCGGTTTTCTTCCCTTGATGCATGCACCCGCGTAGACCACGACACTGTTGTATGAGTTCGGGTAATTAATGCGCAATTGATCAAAATCGCATTTTCCAGCATTTTACATGTAACTGCATTCACATTCTTTCTAGTTCATCTCAACAGTTGTTAATTGAAGTGAAACGTATCTGTAAAAATTCCGAGGGGCATGCGAGGGTAGTTTTTAAAATGATTTAACCGCACTTTTGGCACGCGCCCTTAAAAAATGTCGCCACCTCTGAGCTAGACACTGAACCAATAGTCTTTCAAAGTTTCAATGTATAGAGTGTCTTATTCTTTTGTCTCACTCTAACCTATCGATTCACGGAGCGGTGGTCTTCCGTATTTAGCGACATGTTATCATTTCCAGAGTCATTGAATCTGATCTACCATATCTTTTATACCCGGTAATAGAAATTTTTGTAAATTTTAATTATGGGGAGTGAAATTCGTACGAAAATAGCTCTGATGTGCAAGCATGCAGGGTCACTAACACCTCATTGATCGAATTGGTCACGCCACTTTACGAACACAGAAGCTGAATGACTGTCTGGTTATCATAAGTCATACAGGTCTGCGAGTGTTTAGCAATATAAGTTCAATGTCACTAGACCTTTAGGCGTAAGAAATAATGTTCTGGTGTTTGTATTGTAACAGAAGCTCAATTACAACCTTAAGACGTAACATTCGTAAGGAAAACACAGGCGCTGACGAAAGATGCACTTACACTTTTCAGTGTATAAGAAAAATCATAAACACGGAGTATATATAAGTATATAAGCAATCACCTACCCAGAATTCCCAGTCGGTAGTTGAGCGTGACGACGATCACCTGACCAAAGGCGGCAATGGCGCTTCCGTCGTAGGCATTTCCCGTTCCCATCTCGAAGGTTTCTCCGTGGAAGAAAACAAGAACAGACAATGGCTTGGTGTCGTTTCGATCTGAAAGTTATCAACACACATTGCATTCACATTGACACAACTCGGAACAAATGTGGTTCCTCATAAATATGATGTAAATAAGCAATCGCTTATTTTCTTTAAAATGATGTATTTATGATAAGTCTTACTTAGACTTTTACATGCATAAACGCACACACATATGCATACTCAGTGATTTCTAATATGTTAGAGTTTAATACTGGCGTTAAGTTTGAGCATCGGACTCATATTCGGCGTTTATGCTGCGGGTTTTGCTTGACGGACCTTTCTTCTCATGGCGTCTCAGCTTAGGTTTCTGCTATAGGTTCCCGCTGTTCGGTCAATTATGGGATCTAAGGAAGCATACAACATGTGCAGCCGGGAGGAGATGCGACGACCAGCAACGTGTACCCGGTGGTTCGAGGGATAGCCGGACGTACGTGCGTCATCCTCATCTACCAATGAGGGACTGCTTGACAGAGGTGTAACATGTGCTGTGAACGTTGCCGCCCATCGTAGCTTCACACTGTGGACGCAGACTCTGAACACGAAGCTATCTGTCGACTATAGATGAGAATCCTTTGGTTGGGTTCCACTTTTGTGCATGACTCTCCTGGTGCATTGTTTTGTTTCCCAATGACAGTTCTCCTCTTAATAACAATAAACGTATAGACTGGCGCCGGCAGCATTTTTATGAGGTACTTAAAAGGCGTTGTAGTAGGTGTCCAGTTACACAAACACACATGCATACATTCATACATACCCACATACATAAATACACACATACATACATGCATATAGTTGCATACAAACATAGACTCATCCATTTATAGATTCATCGGACTGTATTATAAGCTATCCATGACGTGTCTTGCCTTCCAAATACGAATATTTCTTGAACGTGAATATCTTTCTGATCGGCTATATATTACTTCAGCAGATCGGTCATAATCAGCTTCGACGAACAATAATCGAGTCAGCCCAAACGAATGACAATAGTGTCTGATCGACACTAGTCACTATCAATCCTGGTATCCGTCTCTCTGCCTGACTGTCCGCTGCTGTCTGACTGACTTACATCTACTTACTGCCAGTCTTAATGTAGATTTGCGCGAAGCATGAGAAGAGTTTTGGATTCTGACGAGTCCATCTTCCGGAGGTCTAACCAGGGTGAGAATTGTCGGGGGGGGGTGTTGGGGGGTTCAACCCCCCCCCTAGTCTTTCTTAGGACCCCATAGTTAAGTCTTCATTGAACACCCCAACTCCACATAAATCAAGGTCTGACCCCCCAGTCTTTTTCTACAATTCTCATACTGGGTCTAACGTGGGTGCCCAAGAGTGTTGTTCATCTCAGTTAGACACTGGAGCTGTCTGTGTCCTCTAGGCATAAGCTTATGTAATAACTCCAATAGATAAACAGCTTCTCTAAAAAGGCGTCGTTACCTCAGGACGAAATAGACTTACCACATGTAATCTCTCAATAAGGTGGAACATCTCCGTTACCTGGGCGGCCTTACCTCTGCCGAGTCGGCCTATCTCAAAGCGACCTGGCCGATCTACGCTACAGGATATATATGCAATTAATCTGCTTTCTTAATGAGAGCATGCTAAACCTAATCCTCCCATTTTCAAACCTCCAGTAACTTCTATAGCGCCTCGGGTTCTTGTGCTCAGTTAGTTCATATAGATAACTCCAACTCACTTCAGCTCCACAACTGTCTTCAACTACTGTGTTCCACAGGTTTTGTGCTTGCTCCGCTCCTCTTTATACGATATATCACCACGTCACTCGGTTCACTACTCACTGATAGTTCTCTAGACTACCATTTATATGAAGACGATACTCAGTTATGTCTTTCATTTGACAGTTCATTGGCTAATCCTGCACTCCAACTATACTTGCTTCTGTTTTCAGTGATGTTCAGTCTAGGATGGCTTGTAATAAACCTGTAAATTCGTGTAAGACCGAATTCCTTCTATACATGGCATAAAATTACAGCGCCACAAATGTGACTGGCTCAAGTCTGCTCACGTGGGTGATCGTATACTGAGTTTACACTGTTTTCGCATTGCCTCCACCATGAGGTCTTCTGACGATGTTAAAGTCATATGTAAATCAGATAACTTATTCTCAGAATCTGATCTCAAAGAACTCAAATTGTTTTAGGTTCACCAACTACTGCTTTATATAGTTTCCATCCGTCTTGACCCTCGCAATTAAATTATCACTGACATCACTAAAAGAGATTTAAACAAATTTAAACTTATAAGCTTATACAAATGGATCAAAACTCTCTGATCAGAAGTCAAAACCATTGAAAACTCTAAAGTACCTAAAGTTTCGTTCACGACACTGCAAAGTGACACTGACACTGGGCAAAGAATTGAATTTAGAATCATTCTTTTAGTTCACAAAGTACTATTCATTCGAGGATTTATATAGCGCCCCTTCGAGGGAGCTACTCAGAGGCGCGATGGGGTGCGTCAACCGTACGTACGCAGGTGGGGGGCCGGGGTGGAAAAAAGTACGTGTGCGTACAGGGAGGGGTCCAATTTTCCCGGATTTTTTCGTACGTTATATATGGATGGCCCCCTAGTGCAATGAGTAGAGTCCTCTACTATAGGGAATTGAGTGTGCACTCAATGCTTGCTTTTCCAGGATGTTTTGAAGGCAGCTGAGCTATCTCTGTTCAATGCTCACTCCTCGTATACTAACAAATATTACACTCAATAGACGGATTTTTTCGTTCTTACCGGTACAAAGCCTTGACATTTATTGCCCAGGTTTGTTCGTTCTGCCAGCTCTCTAGTGTCATTCTGGTCTATGCCTTGTCTGTTTTGACTTGTATACACATCGTTGCCTGACCCATCAGGTTTCGACCTCTACGTAGGATTATGATACTTCTTTGCTTGCACATGAAGCAACCATATAACTGATAACTGATGCTTGTGCAGTATTATGACAGCTCTATAAAAGTTATAAAATTAGATTAGATTGTATTGCGTTAGTGTACATACATACATACATACAAGTCATACATGCATGCATAAATACATGCATACATACATACACATACATGCATACACATACATACATGTTCATACGTACATACATACATACATACATACATACATACATACATACATGTACATACATGCGTACACATACATGCGCACACATACATACATACATACACATACGTGCATACATATACATACATACATACATACATACACATACATGCATACACATACATACATGTGTTCATACATACATACATACATACATACATACATACATACATACGTACATACATACATACATACATACATACATACATACATACATACATACATACATACATACATACATACATACATACATACATGTACATACATGCGTACACATACAAACATACATACATACATACATACACATACATGCATACATATACATACATGTTCATACATACCTACATACATACATACATACATACATACATACACATACATACATGTACATACATGCATACACATACATACATACATACATACATACATACATACATACATACATACTTGCATGCATACATGTATGCACAGTTGCACGCACAAGCATACATGACTACATTCATACATGTTAGTTAACTGTGTATACAGATGCGAGTGATTTCAGAATGTATTCTCTGTAACACATCAGTTTTATTTCCTTATTCGAGGATTGTTAATATATTTTGTAGCGCCAATATATAATGACAAGCAACAGTCTTTATTACACGAATTACTGAGGTGCATACTATTCGGTAGTTGAATTCCGCTCTATATTGGTAACGACCTTCGCCGGTGAAAACCCGCAGGCACGATAGACACAGGCAGACAATGAAGGCAGCCATTCTGACGAGCATACATACATACAAGCATAAATACATAGTTACATACATAGTTACATACATATATATATACCTACATACATACATGCATGCATGTATATATATACATTATACATACATACATACATGCATGCATACACACATGTTGTGATCTTCCCTTCTTAATCACCAACTTTAACGTAGGCCTATACTTTCTCTATTCTATCCCTGCCAATAGGTAACTTAACTGTGGCAGTGCGAGGTTGTTAATTCACATTAGCACAGTGCGAACACTTTTCAAATATTTCTTCTTTCGACTCAAAACACAAGAAAACCTCTTGTACAAATCAATTGTCCCTTTAGGCCAGCTCAACACATATCAACTCTCTTTCTGCTACCTGTAACTTAAATTGAATACCGCTCAGATGAGCTAATTATTTTCCCGCTCCTCTTGCCGCACCTGCAGGGTTTCCGTTAGAGCCCAAAAAGAGGACGCACTTACGTCCTGACCTAGAATTTTGAACAGAACTAATTTCTAACGGCGATCACTCCGGGCGTATTATGACATAACATAATACACAATCACACACTTTATTATCAATATTGATGACAACATTTTAAAGTTCCAACTATCATATTCCTTGTTTCCAGATAGCTATCAAAATAGGCCAACGTACATCGTAAACACAGGCACACAGCTTCAATCCCCATAACGAAGAAATAATATCTCATTAGCCTAGCAACAGCCGGGGTACTTCCGCCTATATATAAAGCCGCCTATAACACTGGGGAACGTAAAGGACGTACGTTGTATATTGTTGTACCAATGCTTAGTGCTTGGCGCGTATATATAGGTCCGATGATAAACAAATGGACGTATGCAACTGACCATTGAAATTTGACTTATGCAACTGACCATTGAAATTTGACTTATGCAACTCACCATTGGAATTTTACTTACGCCTAGCCCGAACATTTTGGTTATTTTGGGCATTTGTTACGGATGTAAAAACGGCCATTTGGGCGTTAACGAAAACACTGCGCACCTGCATGTTTAATTGTCCATATAAGTAAATATGCAAGGCTTCGATACGACACCTGTTCCGCCAAGCGTATACACACACTCTCTACATTCACTCATTTATTGATTACGGACATTTATATAGCGCCTCTTTCAGGAGTACAACTAAGAGGTGCTCACGACTCCAGCACGGCTGAATGGAGCGGTCTTAGGCGAGAAAAGAACGTGGAAGAAAAGGTTCTGGGAAGCAGGAGGAGCGATAAGGGAAGGCCATTCCAGGTTAGAGAGAGCCCACCATCGAGAAAGCGCAATGCGGCCTGCTATATGCACTATAATACTGCTGTCAATCAAACGCCCAGACACGAATATTAATTAAGTTAATGAACACAGATGCTAATTCCAAACCAAAATGTCACTGTTCTCAAAAAACACGTTCACACGTGTATTAATGAATTGTGTGCACAAGTTATAATAATATATTCGTATACTTATTATAACGAATGCTAGTGAATTATTATATATAGGCCTATATAATTATGTATATATATATATGTTTGTATGCGTGTGCGAGTGCATTCTAAAGGCCCGAGGTTCAGTTGAAATGGTCTCTGCCAAGAAATACAATGCCGAGTCATCGGAGACTGCAGGACCTAGTACTCTGTATGTTGTCAGTCAAACACAGAGTCCTAGGGAGTTCCGGTGACAGACCCCTTCGGCCGAACAAGCAGAACGGATGTTCATGTGACGTTCGCGGAACAGCTGATACATGGCCTGATTTATACGATACAAGTATTTCATATTGCACAACCTTCATATATATATATATATATATATATATATATATATATATATATATATATATATATATATATATATATATATATATATATATATATATATATATATATATCACATCATTTCTTACAAGCATATCTTAATCTATACTATGCGTATATATTTCCAATGTCTCTGTTTACTATATTTGTATGCCTACAAATATACTTGATTGTATCAAGATATATGCATCTATATATTTTATAACAAAAAACTTATAAATATGATCATAAATATTTGTACTTAGGCCCTATGCATACACGTGATGCAATAGCGGATAAAATGTTTCCATAATCCATTGCCATGGCAACGCCTGAAAGCTGCTACATATAATGCAATTTGAAAAAATTATGCCCACATTCACGCATATATATATATATAATTATATACATATATATATACACGAGGTTTATAAAATCACGCATATACATGAAAACAATTCTGTTGGAAATGTCTATGTGAACTGCTTGTTAGTTTTATAATTGTGAGTTTTGATAAATTAATGGCGAAATATTTGATGTAATTTTGGGGTCCATTTGAGCAGCAGTATATCGGCTCTAGTAGTAATTCCAAGACAGGTCTATGCCGAGTACTGGATTCCAATTTAATAGATTTCATCAAATGAAGATGATGCATATTGGTGGGCCACACTGTTATTCCCTGACTACCAGATGATGATGATTTTGTATTTGATATTATTATCGTCATTATTATTTTTTGCTACTACTACTACTACTACTACTACTACTACTACTACTACTACTACTACTACTACTACTACTACTACTACTACTACTACTACTACTACTACTACTACTACTACTACTACTACTACTACTACTACTACTACTACTACTACTACTACTACTACTACTACTACTACTACTACTACTACTACTACTACTACTACTACTACTACTACAACTACTACTACTACTACTACTACTACTACTACTACTACTACTACTACTACTACTACTACTACTACTACTACTACTACTACTACTACACCACCACCAGGGGCGTCTACACCATAGAAACCTTGGAGCAAATGCTCCATCCAAGAAATAGGGGGAAGATCTGTCAGTGTGTGCGCCACCAGCTTAGGGGGAAGGAACGGGGAGGGGAAGAAGAGGGTGAAAGGGACGTTGCTCCGGTGACTTAGGGGGATAGACGCCCCTGACTACCACTACTACTACTGCTACCACTACTATTACTGCTACTACTGCCACTACTACTATTACTACTACTAGTATCATCATCGTCAATATTATTATACGTCGTCATTATCCTCCTTATCATCATAAGTCCGCAGCAGCAGCATCACACAATGGCACGTTATAGTGATTTGTGTCGAGCACAGTATAGTGTGTATGTGTGTGTGTTCGTGTGTGTGTTCGTAATGTGAGTATTTCGTTCTTTCAAGGGAAGTAATTTTGAATCCTTCTCACGCAATCTCTCATCAGCGCAGATTGTCGCCCAAAGAGCTGACGATGGCACGCCCCACAAAAGTCCTGACCAACGCAAATCGACGCAGACGAAAAGACAGCAAGACAGAGATATGGAAGGCAGGAGGGGAACAGACAGCAAAACAAGGAAGGAAGGCGATAGGAAGAAGGAGGAGAAACAACGGAGAAGGTAGAAGAGGCGGCAGGGACGGAAAGTGGTAGGACTTAGGAAGAGTAGGGATGGAGGGTGGAGAATGAGAAAAAGGAGAAGTACACAGAGAGGTGGAGGGAAGGGAAAGGGGAAGGATAGAGGGAGGGGCGAATTAGGTCCGTAATATAGTTTAGTCGATCGGATGACGCTGTGCGTGTCGTACAATCGGAACATTTCGAGAAAGCAATCAAAGCCAATCGCACGTAACAACCACAGCATCAACAGCAGAAGCAGCTCTGGACACAGGCAGGCTTACACACACACACAACCACAATAGTAGACGATTATGGATTCAGACAGACAGACAGACAGACAGACAGACAGGCAGACAGACAGACAGACCGTGTTCCTTCCTTCTTTCCTTCCTTCTTTCTTTTATTCATTCATTCATTCATTCATTCATTCATTCATTTAGTCAATCAGTCAGAAGTCAGTCACTCAGTCAATCAGTCAGTCTGTCTGTCTGTCAGTCAGTCAATCAGTCTGTCTGTCAGTCAGTGAATATACGGCTGTCAATCTGTCCGTCAGTTTGTTTGTGTTTGTCCATCTGTTTTCATATTCATCATTTATTAGAAATAGACAGACAAAACGTGATGTAGCTGCAAAGCAGGAGATTCATATAGCGCCCGATTTGGTTGGGAAAATGCGAAGAACGAGAAGAAGAACAAAGACGGGCAAACGTCATTTTCTGCATAGGCGCCGTAAGTAAGAAGCCTTTAAATTGGCAGTTAATGGATTCAAAGGGAGCTTCGTTCGCACTGATTAAGCATTCTCTAAAAGCTCCTGCTGATGAACGCAGACAGAATGACGCATATGGTCACACAGACAAAGAAACAGACCGACAGACAGATAGGCAGAAATAAATGCTAACAGACGGATATACAGAGAAACAAGTAGACACAGACATACAGAGAGAGCCAGGCAGACAGATAGACAGACAGACAAGCGGCGGGTTGATTAGATAGGCAGGAATAAATGCTAACAGACGGATCTACAGAGAAACGAGTAGACAACACAGACATAAGCAGACAGGCAGACAGGCTGACAGACAGGCAGCGGGTTGATTAAGGGCAGGGAGAGAGACATCGGTCTGCCTTTGCTTCGCAGAATCAGAAGTGGATTGATGCAGAATATCATCGTAGCTGCTGTTCTCTATGAAGTCTACATTTATTAAGGACATTATTTCTTTGATTCACTACAGATCGATATGTTCCAAGAAGCTCAAACCAATCGATCGATCTATCGATCAAAGCATTGATCCCACTTCCCTTCCTCCCTCCCTCCTATCTCACTCCCTCCCTCCCTATCTCTTCCTCGCTATCTCCCTGCCTTTCTCCATTCATCCATCTATCCCTCCATCAATCCATTCATATCCATCCATCTATCCGTCCAGCTCTTTAGCCAGCCAGTCAGCCATTTATACATCCATCCACCAATCCGTCCATCCATCCATCCATCCATCCATCCGTCCGTCCGTCCGTCCGTCCGTCCGTCCGTCCGTCCGTCCGTCCGTCCGTCCGTCCGTCTATCTATCTATCTATCTATCTATCTATCTATCTATCTATCTATCTATCTATCTATCTATCTATCTATCTATCTATCGATCCATCCATCCATCCATCCATCCATCCATCCATCCATCCATCCATCCATCCATCCATCCATCCATCCATCCATCCATCTAGCCATTCAGTCATCCATTCATCTTGCACCCGAATGTCATCTGAAAGCCATTCATTGGCGCATTAGTACATATCCCCGGCGGAACCTTTCTCGTTCTTAGCCCGAGGGACTTGGACGAGGCTTTTCTGCTGCGTTAGGAACGAGGTCTTCTTCTTCTTCGAGGACAGATTCCGCCTCCATGCAGTGTGTATGTGTGTGTGTGTATGTGTGTGTAAGTGTGTGAGAGAGAGATAGACAGACAGACAGACAGACAGACTCCTCTTCTCAAATCCCTTGTCTGATGCACATGCGCCCTAATATCATAATTGTATTTTATGCAACCAAACGACTCTCACAAAGCGCCTAAGATTCTATCGCTTCATCTATCAGATATCTTTATGCACATGCACATCTATTTCCACGTATATATTTCATATATATATATATAATAAATATCACCCATAAGTTTATATATGCAATAGAGCAATTTATTCTGCATATCATACATTTTATGCATGTATAATTGGTGGAGTGTTTGCGATACAACGATATATATAATGATAGACTTCAGTTTATAAATAGGGTCTACTGTGAGATACATAGGCCTATACGCTGTATAAAATTTATATATGAAATTTTCTGTAAACACTTAACATAATTATACGTAATTCACTATCTATTTTATATAAAAACGTATAAGCTGGTTGTTTCCACTCAACCCTTTCGATAACCTTAACCGATTAATGGCTCTTGTGTTACGTAGCACCAATTCATAAAGACTAGCATCTATCTTTATGACAAGTTGAATTGAAGCGTACAAAGGGGTGTAACTTAGGTCTAAAAAGTGGGAGGTACGGTACCAATTTCTTACATACACGAAGAAAGGCCGAGACTGCGATCTCTGGTAAGGCACAATAATAAAATATTGATTGGCATTGTCCAAAAAGTGGGGGTACGTTACCCCCACTTTACGTTACTCCCAGTCCAAAAAGTGGGGAGTACGGGTACCCCTCGTACCCACCCACACAAATTACGCCTACCAACGCACACTATACTAACAAATGTACAGAACTGATAGAAAGGCAGTCAGCTATGCATTTACAGTTTTATACCTCTGCTTCTCTTTCTTTGGGCCTCTAAGGGGAATTTGTTTCTTATTTAACGCATAGTTCTACTTACAAACGGGGTGCTCGATAGTGTAGTGGTTAGCGTGCATGCTGGACTGTCAATCGAGAGGTCGGGGGTTAAGATCCCAATAAGAGCAGAAATCTGGTTCGAGATTTCTGCCACATTTACGCCCCCTAGCCAACTCAGCTATGATGATTACACTGACCGCACACTGTCGATGGGAAGATGAGACGGTGAGGGAGAAGACTAAGAAAAATGAAGACGCTAGCACTTCATACCCATGGCTGCCTCAGGGCTGTGAGCTCAAGGGACTGATCTTCTTCTTCTTGTTCTTTCATTTGCAAACGAGAGTTTCCGTCGATGGCAATCCTCAACAATGATGCGTTTCATCGGATCAATTAATTAATTAATTAATGAAAATGAGCTTACAGGTCTAAATGCATGTGTGATCTAGTTTCATACACGTGTTGCCTTTGCGACGTTTCAAAGTCACTGTTTGTGTGTGTGTGTATGTGTGTGTGTGTGTGTGTGTGTGTGTGTGTGTGTGTGTGTGTGTGTGTGTGTGTGTGTGTGTGTGTGTGAGTGTAGGTGTGTGTGTGTGTGTGTAGGTGTGTGTGTGTAGGTGTGTCCATGTTCCATGTGTGTGTGTGTGTAGGTGTGTGTGTAGGTGTGTGTGTGTAGGTGTAGGTGTATGTGTGTGTGTGTGCGTGCGTGTGTGTGCGTGCGTGCGTGCGTGCGTGCGTGCGTGCGTGCGTGCGTGCGTGCGTGCGTGCGTGCGTGTGTGTGTGTGTGTGTGTGTGTGTGTGTGTGTGTGTGTGTGTGTGTGTGTGTGTGTGTGTGTGTGTGTGTGTGTGTGTGTGTGTGTGTGTGTGTGTGTGTGTGTGTGTGTTTGCGGGTTCTAATGTGTGGATTCGTGTATGAACAATAAATTATATATTCATACATTATCAACACTTTCCTTGGGCATGGCTTCTAGCTATACCCGAACTAAGTCTATTCGCTATATTAAACTCTGTCGCCGTATACACCGAAATGTGGTCATCTTTTTCAGTGAGCAAACGCCGTAATAAATCATCTCCTATGATAACACATCTATGAATAAATCGCAGATGCATTAATTATGGCGTATTTATGTTCAGCCTAGCAGCTAGGTCAGTTGAAAGCCATCGATATTCATTAGCGAATATAAGATTATCATGACCTGCCACATAATAGTCCCTTTGCAAACAGTGTCCAATGCTCTGCGACGCGCAGGTATGTGTGAAACCCCGACGAAGACCATATATATACACTGTGAACGGAAAAAAACCAGACCTCTCTTATTACTACGATAATTTTTGTAATAATATGCATATTTTAATAAAACGTGGTGGAACTTTAGTTTAAAGGATATGAATCATATAACTATTATTTTTTAGTTATAATGTGTGTTCAAAATGTCCTCCTTTGGCCTCAACACACGCACAAAGACGCGCTCGCCACTGACTAATTGCTGAATCGATTACAGCTTGATCAAATTCATCCCATGCCTGAGTTATACGTTCGCACAGTTCTCCGACATCGCGCACCTTTGTCTTGTAAACTTTTTCTTGCATCATACCCCAGATTTTGTAGTCCGCGGGATTAAGGTCCGGGCTATTTGAAGGCCAAAGTGTAGGGGGTATGAAATCTGGAGTTACGTTTGTAAGAAGTTCAACAGTATCGCGAGCTCGGTGTAACGGATGTTTTATTACAAATGACGTCAAGGTCACGTCAATTTTTAACTGCTTTAGCGCATTATTATCTGAGATTATAGTTTGGAATAAAATAGTTTTAGACTCAATAACATTTTCAATATTTGGTGTTTATTTCCCTATTTATTGTAGAGGTCTGGTTTTTTCCGTTCACAGTGTATATATACATATATGTTTTTTATGAATCCTGCAGGAATTGATGCTGTGTATATATTTTGCCAACATATATTTTTGCCTACTTCATACATATAATACTGGTCTATTTTATTCACATAGCATGCAGTTGTATAATAGATGATTCTATACTGTGAAAATCCGGTCGCTTTCAAAATACGAACGAAATTGTTGTATTCGGAAGGTTTCATAACAGTTTTCAACCTAATTACGCTAGTGGCCTGTTTTTAAAATACGAACTGATATTTACTGCATCGGACCCCGCTGACTTGCCCTCGCACATTAATATGCCACACTAAATAGGCTCTTACATAAGTCCTCAGTGAAATGCAGTGTCACCTAAAATACATCCATCAACAAGATTCATGCATCATAAACGCCTCTGAGTAAGAACTTGAAGGGGCGCTATAGAAGCCTACAATTTCGATTGTTCTACAAATGTTTCTGCATCCCATTCCCAGTTCTGACACAGCTGCTCTTCGGTGCTATACTCCACTATACGTTAGCCTACGTTAAGGAAATTTACACAATACAATTAGATATTGTATTGTGTAAATATTGACCATTCAATATCGTATTGTGTAAATATTGACCCTAATTATTCAATATTCAATATATTCCATGGTTTGAAATATCTTTCGAACCATCATTTAGCTTCCCACGTTTTGTATTGTGGGGACTTTAATGGAGGCACTTGCATGCAGAGTAAACAGCACGGGTTGAATTCTAGGCCAATATCTTGTATTCCTGGTTATCCAAAGATTACAAATTTAGTATACCCAGTTTTGGACCATTTTCAGTTTCTGTCATTTAGGACTCAATTGTTTAGCTTTCTTACCCTAAGGTGGGTAACAAAGTTGAACAATTAAGTCCTGACTTCGGGGTTTCCATGACCTATTAGATTTTGACAACTTTTCGAATATATTCTTGACTACTATCATTCTATATTGTGCTTCTAGCAATAATTAGGGTCAGTACTCAGCATTTGATATGGTTTATCAATCAATCAATCAATCGATCAATCAATCAATCAATCAATCAATCAATCAATCAATCAATCGAAATTTGTATAGCACCTTTTCAAAATCCATACTCATAAGCCTTTATGAAGCATGAATCTTGTTGATGGTTATATTATAGGCGACAATACATTCACTGAGGACTCATGTAGTAGCCTATTTCACGGAAGACTTCCGTGATACTATAGCAGTGTATAGCACAGTGTTTCCCAATCTTTTTTGTCTACGGAACCCTTTTGACTTGAAAAGTTTTTGGCGACCTAAACACAACTGATTCTGGCATAATATTTTTAAACAGTGATCGAGGTAAACTGTACAGTTTTAATTGATAAAAATTAGATTAGAAATTGTTTTAAATGAAATTTATCCACTGAACCCTTGTCTACACCTCGGAGTCTGATTTATGTTGAAACAACTCATTCAAACAACACTTATCCAATTGCTTCACGGAATCCTTGTCTTCCCCTCACTTTGGGAAACACTGCTATAGCATTACACGCATGCACACTGCACAGCACTGCAGTACCCGAACAGTTACCAGTTCCAGTGTTTGTCCGCATTCCGGTTTCGGTTTGCGAGATCTGCAAGAAAACCGGGAACCGTTTTCTTGAGAGGAAACCGGAACCTACTCATCTGTAGAAGTGATCAAGAGACTACGACGACGATGACGTATGTAATGGACTCAGACGACGCTCGACTGAAGGAGGTCAACGAATTTTCTCACACATCATACACGCCCAGCAGCAGACTATTCCATTCTTCGACCATAAATTCAATGCATCGCCAGCTAAAGTATTTTGCTGCTTATACGTGTAGGTGTACGCATGGGCGTCCGTAGGAACTGTTCTAGGGGGGCGCAGAAAAATTTTTTAGGAGGGCACAAAAGTTTTATGGAGTGGCAAATTACGTTTTTGCATGGAAAAATTTGCATAGAAAAAAATAAATGATGATCAAGGACTTTACCTAAATAATTAAATGTTTCTTGGCATTGAAAATCGTGTTGGGACTGTTGTAACAATCATAATAATAAAAAGATTTTATTTTTATAAAATGTTTGCAAAATCCAGGGGGCGCAAACGCGTCCCCTTGCGCCCCCCTACGGACGCCCATAGGTGTACGATAGCATCTGATGAGTCTCTCTTGGAGTGGCGCTGTATAAATCTGCTACTATCATTACCATGGTTGTATTAGCCGAGTAATAAAGTAATTCAGAAATATATTAAATTAGTAATATTGTTATTTATAATGGCCTATCACTGTAGAAATAGTTCGTAGATATATTAATTCATTCATTCATTCATTTGAGCATTTATATAGCGCCCCTTCAAGGGGACTGCTCGCTACTCAGAGGCGCTCATTGTATACCTAACTCAGATAAGTAATCAGCATCTTCCAGTGTATACTACAAAGATATCTTAATCGCAGTCTTTTTTATAACAGTCTTATTAGGGGAAAGCTCGTTCGTTCCAGATGCCGTATACAGATTATGTCTTATAGGAGACGATTTTATAGAACTATTACGAGCATAAACCTAAATTAACCCGTACCTTCAGTGTATACTCTGTCTTCTCGGAATCTGTGCAGTTGTCCATATCAATTCGTCTTTTTTAGTTCTACTCTCCGTCCAATGAGGAAGGTCGGCAGTATACCCAACATTTGACCTCACAGCACTTCCCGTCAGCCTCTGCGGCAAGAATCGGATTAATGGGTTCTTTGAATGTTCAGGAAATTAACCAGGCATACAACTGCGCACCGTGAAAAATGCATAACCTCTCTGGGACTAACTCAGCAGGAGCGCCATCGTCAAGTAGTCTGGCAATCATGCTGAGCCAATTCAGAAAACTCAGTGGCGCCCCATGCGGGCTCACCGATAAAATTTGCATGGAAAGCACAGTCAAGAAGATATTCAAGGAGCGGGAATAAATGAAAATATTGACGTTTAGTCAAGAGGACCATTCGGCTTATTGCCTTCAAAGGCATACTGTGTCATGACGAATGCCACTGTCTTGGCCTCGGCTTATGCGAATATGGACCAACGAAAACCAATGATGAACACGACTTTCAAGCGTATACACGCGCGTGGACTGCTATATGTGCGTATACCAAGCACTTTATTTCACATGTGCTTGCACTTTTACGACGCATATATATATATATATGTATACTTACTTTATACATGCAAGTGCAAATACAAATAAGCAAGCTATGGCATGAGACATCTATAGATACGCGTTTTATAAGCTAACACCAATACGTACGCAGTTACGCACATATGAAAGCACATGTATATATATAATATATATATATAATATATATATATATATATAATATATATATTATATATATACATATATATATAAAGCGAGGTATATACACACATTTACTGTTCATGTACTCTATACATAGGAAAACGCTTTGGTCTTTATTGAGACGACGAATGTCAGGTCACGTCAGACTCACGGACAGCAAGACGATAGCCACTATAACTAATCCAGGTCGGTTCAGAGGTCGAGATATGACCTCGTGACAGTCACCACCATAGATTATTCGCCTGAGCGTCGGATCTTTCGTTCGAACCGTTCCACTTTCCTCCTCCGATTGGTGGTCGAAAATCGATCTGAGAAGCGAGCAGCAAATTAGGGCCGGAATAACGATCGTCTCTGACATTTTAGGCGATATTAGGGCGAGATTAAAGACCGAAGCCGTCTTTATTGGTCTCCTGGAGAGAGGACATGTTGCCACACGTCTTGGTTATGACCGCGTCATGTCCCCCTGAACGGCCCCAGATCAGACCTAGAGCCGCTATGCAGTAAAAATATCAACCATAACAGCGCTTATGTAGTTGATTATTCTTCGCACATAAAGCCCATGCATGTTTCTTTATGAACGGAAGACTCTTATAGACTATATGGCACGTTTTCTCAAGAATACTCGAGCCTATATGGCACGAACACTGCATCAAACGAAATGATTTAGCACCTGATCGATTACTGGAACAATCTGACCTACTCGCATATCAGGAACTTAAAGAATATCCTTATGCAAAGAAGCGACACTGCAGAAAGCCAGCTTTCTCGCAGAAGGCACTTCGTGAATGTACACATACTTACACACAAACATACAAGCATACATACGTCAGTGGGCTGCCCAGATGGAAGTCGCATAATGAGATAGAATGAAGACAAACTAGGACACAGTCAGGCGGACAGACAGAAACGGAGAGCAGGGTGTAAAGAAGCGAATGTCTTATAAGAACTGAATAAGATTCGGTCAGTGAACACTATGGAAATGCAGCACTGGTCAGATAACTGAGGCATAGTCACATTTGAGTCTATCTGTTAATTATATACATGTATGTACCACACTCGTGAAACCCTTGCAGCATTGAGAGCCATATGAATTGTATAAATAGTTTTTAAATACCAACAGATATAAATCAATTATAATTATATATATGCAAATCTTAGAATAGCAAGTCGAAAGCAACGAGAGAGAGAGAGAGAGAGAGAGAGAGAGAGAGAGAGAGAGAGAGAGAGAGAGAGAGAGAGAGAGAGAGAGAGAGAGAGAGAGAGAGAGAGAGAGAGAGAGAGAGAGAGAACAAGAGAGAGAAAGGGAAAAAGACAGACAGAGAGACAGGTCAGAAAGAGAGAGACACACACACGAACAGAGAGAGAGAGACAGAGACAGAGACAGAGAGGAGAGAACTCTGAAGATGAAACCTGAATTCAAGATTCGAGTCAACAACGGTCTATAGCTAAAAGGACGCTACCCTTCCGCTGATATAATTCTAGAGTCTAGAAGTCGATAGAAGTATTCCTACTCGAACTCGCTTGTCTTGCCAATCCACTAGCATCCATTATATATACATATATTTTGTACAGATATACTGTACATACATACATACATACATACATACATACATACATACATACATACATACATACATGCATACATACATACATACATACATACATACACACATACATACATACATACATACAATGTCATACATACATATATACATACATACATACTTATTTACATACATACATATATACATGCATACATACATACATATGTACATACATACAAATTTATTTACATACATACATATATACATACATACATATATACATACATGCATATATACATACATACATATACATACATACATATATACATACATACATATATACATACATGCATATACACATACATACATATATACATACATAGTTACATACACATATATATACATTCATGCATGCATACATACGTAGATATCTCGTACTTCTGCGAAATGCATAGGAGTATGACTCGGATATTAACAGAAGGACTGACTTTGACTGCGTGAAATAGGTCTTCGGTTGGTAACCCTAGCAACATCACCACAGCCCCCAGCAGCAGCAGCAGCAGCAGTGACAGCAGCTGAGATGGACGACCAAATGAGGAGTATGAGGAGCTGCTGATGATGAGGATGAGTATAGGAGGAAGAGTATGAATCCTCTTTCGTTGTCATCGGATAAACCAGATTAGAATCGACATCCGGTCTATTAGAAGACGACGTCGATGAAGAAGACTCATGCGTCGCACAAACGACACGTCACTTAAATAATCAACGAATCTGCCATTAGACGACCCTCGGTCACCGGAGGGCGCTGCTCATGCAGAGCGAATGATGAGTAGGGCACCAGTTAACATGGCGTCGTCGTTGCTGATACACGACGACGCTGTCCCCGTTAGAGTATGGGCCTACTATATGAAAGTCAATGCAATCGCTGAACAACGTCACAGTGTAGGTGCTTAACCACTTTCTATTAGTTAGAATCTATTCAGATATACATACACACAGTGGCGTAGATCAGCGATGGATCCAGAAGGTTTATGAGGGGAGGGGCAAAAATAATTTTTTTGCGTTTAGTAAGGGAGTCATGTGTTAATTTGTGTAATTTAAGTTTAGGTATATGCCCTTAAAACAATTTGGTTAATTCGTTAATCTCGTCATTCCACTCACAGTACGGATCCTGCATTGTTGGTGCTAGTCTACTTAAGATGAAGCCTATATTATATAGTAATGTGATCATTGTCCACTTCATGATGGGAGGCCACGTCCTGTGTAAATATCAAATGGGAGGCCATGGCCGTATTGGCCCCCTAGGATCCGCCTGTGGCGTAGATAAGGGGGCGAGTGGTGCAGCCGCTTCGAGGGGCTGCAAGCAGGGAGTAAATGTAAATTTCAAAAACACTTTTATCATTTGCACCAAAATTTTTAATGGCGATGATATTGAAACAAACGAGAGCCTATGTCCCAGAGACCTTTAGTGGGACCTATTGTCATTTCAAGACAATCAGTGCTTATGTCCAACAGCCTATAGGTCACCTCTGTCTAATTAGACCTGTATCTGCTCTCCATAACCGACCCTGCACGTCCAGTTCCTCTCCCACCTTTCGTTCTTGCAGGATGAAACATTACGCTTCTCAAATCCAAACTTCCACCCTCTCTGGGATAATGAAAAAGACACTTAATATTGTAATGACTATGTTATTCCTATAAAAATTTCAAGCCCAGAGTTTGAAGTTCTAATATAATAGTATACTAATATTTCTGGGACATCGCCTCCACTGGACGTCGATCTCTAGTGGTGCTATCTGAACCATCGCTCGTGAATAAGGTGGTGCCCTGCGCTCAATCAATCAATCAATTTTTTTTTATTGTTCACTGCCTCATTTCCAAGTATCCTAACTTTGGAGTGGCGCTTTAGAAATTTGGAGTTTACTATTACGATTACAATGATATGATGGAGCCCAGAGGTACCACAATTTCCTGAAAATGCAACTGTCAGACATGAAAGTACTTATCATGGCGCAGGTTAGCTTTATCACATGCGCAGAAGTAGGATAGAGTGCTTGCTCAGATTGATAACAGAAGTCTAAAGTCTAGATCAGAAAGAAGGAAGTAACTGTTTCCACTGACTTTGATGCCGTTCTAAAAGATTTTGCAGCTATTAAGCCTAGAGAAGTTTTGTTTTGAGTTTTAGGCAAATGTCATAATAATCGAATTGCTATTGATTAGTTGTCAATACATGCTGTTTCCCTAAATTACTCTATTTCGTTAAAATTCACAGTTTCTGATGGGCGGTTGCTATCACTAGCTCCGTGCACCAAATACCTAGTTACACCACTTCATACACAATACACTTTCAAGTACACACACACATTTAAATCATGCTTCAATTGTCTAATTGAATGTCTTCTCATTTGAATTAAGTCATGACTCATTGTCTAAAAATATACTCTTCTAGCAGTGATAAAGTTTCATGCTTTTATCAGCAGTTTGCACAGTGCATGAAGCTCTCTCTCTCTCTCTCTCTCTCTCTCTCTCTCTCTCTCTCTCTCTCTCTCTCTCTCTCTCTCTCTCTCTCTCTCTCTCTCTCTCTCTCTCCCTCTCCCTCTCTCTCTCTCTCTCGCTCTCTGTCTCTCTGTCTCTCTCTCTGTCTCTCTCTCTGTCTCTCTATCTCTCTGTCTCTTTGTCTTTTACTCACTCACTCCAGGATACGTCATCATTTATCAATGACGTCAAAAACGAATTAGCGTTCGTCTGTCTGTCCAGACGTGACATCATCCGAGGAAGACTCGAGAAGCTTAGAGCGACTGGACGCGTTTTTAGTCCAACGACGTCATAGTCCGAATGGGTGCGTTTTTAGTTGATATCGTATTCGGCGGGGCTTAGTTTTGACTTTGACGATCTCATTGGCCACAACTGGCCAGAAGTCGCCGTTCAGTAGCCACTCGCCTCATGGATCTGTGAAACTAGTACGGTAAGCGAAATATAGCGATCAATCAAAAGCGTCAAGTCATGAAATAATTCTTACAGCCACAACTGTAGTCAGTTGCAGGGCCAAAATAGTGTGTTGCTAGGTCATTTCCAGAGGGAAGAAATTGTATAGGCCAGTAATGCTATATATAGTGGGTCAACAACACGTGAAGGAATATGCTTCAGCCTTTGTTTCAAACCGATTTACTCACCTTAAATTCTCTAACCGATCAATATACCGCACTGTACCTCGTTTCTTCTTGGACGATCTCCCTCTGAAGTCCGCAATTCCCCGTTCCTCTACTCATCCCGTCGCTCACTCATCATTATCTGCCTTAAGCACCTCTATCGATCACTCCTCAGGCTTTCCATTCAATACAAAAGTCCCACCTTTCCGTGAATCTTACCCTGATCCATCTTCCGGCAACCGCATTTGTTCTTCACTTGGTATCTGTAGACAACCATTCTGACTTGATGCAGCGTTTGTGAGTAAGCTGGTGCGGTCTACGTTTAGCGCTTAAATAGCGCTTCAACAATTTGAGACTTTACGATCATGATTACTAATTCTCCGCAGTTGAGATCGACGCCACACTCATTCCAGTCTGGACTAGGATATCATTAACGGACTAAATGCTACCAGTTCCAAGTCACGTATACGAAGCACGAAACAGACTGTAGGTCTCCTAATGACAGCATTTATATAGCGCTTAATGCTTGAGAGTTCTTTGAGATAAGTTGTTCTCGAGATAACGACCTCCGTTGAACGAAGAGAAGCGTCATTGACAATGTTACGCTTTGTCTGCTCCTCCGCCACAAATCAATATGTTTATATAGGTTTATATAGCGCCTGCCTTGTTATCTAGATTGGAATTATGGCTGTTTGTCAATTTTATACGCTGTTTTGCGCTTCTAAGGGTTTGCATGTAATAAAGATGTTTGTGTATATATATTTAATGCAGATGTTTGTGTACGTGTACTTAATGCATATGTTCGTATATGTGTACTTAATGTAGATGTTTGTGTACGTGTACTTAATACAGATGTTTGTGTACGTGTACGTACATTATGTTTGTATGTGTATCTGTTTGCGTGTGTATGTGTGTGGCCTACCTGAATGCACTTGTGTACTTGTATACTTCCGTGTGTTTGCATGATTGTCGTGTGTCTCCACGTGTTTCTGTATGGTTCTTTATAAGTGCATGTACGTATGCGTGTGTGTCTTCATATTTGCTGCAATGTTTCTTTGTGAGTGCGTATCTGTATGCCTTCACGCACGTCTGCGTGTCTTCACGTGTTTCTGCTTGTTTTCTAGTGAGTGCGTCTGGTTTTCTTGATAAGCCCTCGACGGAGAAACAGCTCAACCTTTAGACATGGCCGTCGGTCTGCGTGTGGTTCTTTGAGGACGGAGGACGTAGTTGGAAAGTAGCGACAGAGGGCGGGCGTGTCCCGAAAAAATAAGACGGAGTTTTCTTATGTCGACCGCCAGTCGATTACTTATTCATAAATTGATGTCGGTCTCTGAGGCAATTAGCACAAAGTGGATATATTCTTCGGTGTGGGCGAGACACTTGGCTGCTATCCGGCCGGCCTTCCGTCCGTCCGTCCGTCCGTCCGTCCGTCCCTCTTCCCGTCCTTCCTGAAGTCCTTCCCCATCCGACTTCTAGTAAATTACATCGCTAAGAAGCCTCGCTAGGGACGACTCTACTCCCACCGATAACTACTCCATTCTTTAGACAGCCAGATCTGCCCATGGTATATATACATGATTCTTCTTACATATGATTCTTCTATTATATATATGTATGTATGTGTGTCATTGTGTGATTCTTTGTATGTATATACATATATAATAGTCAATAAATGTTGTATATAAACATACCAAGCACTATTACATACAAAAATATATATATATGTATTATATATATATATATATATATATATATATATATGCAGTACATATCGATTCGTCATATTGGTTCTTATTCGAATACAAGCATGTATATGGAGAAGAAAGAAATTCCGAATGTTCGACCTATGTATGTCTGCGATGGCAGAATGTTGGCGAAGATGAATGGAGTTTTGACCGAGCCACTGCCACTCCCTGGTGCCGCGTGACGTTGGTCTTGGACCGGAAGGGGACGAGGGAAGCGGCGTTGAACGGAAATGCGGTTATCGCCGAGAAACTGCACAGGAGAGTGGATCAAAGGAGGAGTTTGACCCCAAGTGCATGAACTGATCAAGGTTCAGACGTCTTCGTCAAGAAATTACACGCACAAGGACATCGTAATATAGACGAACATTATGCACCCGTATACATGTCCACACATACACCCACACCTACACATACACTAGCCTTTACTTATGCATACATTAACATACATAGAAATTTGCATATATCTAAACGTCCGTTGTTCACGTGAAGAATGTCACCACAATACGTTTGCCAGCATATTCAATTAATTCATATTAGCTAAAAAAGTTCACATAAAATGTACTTTAAATCTATCAAGCACACATACAAAAAAGTTCTCATAAAATATACAAAACTCGTGCAATATCACAAAGCGAGACCCAGTGTCATTAAACATTCAAGCAGAAACCCACAGGGGAGAGCAACACTTGTGCACAACATCTCCATTAATGCGCGCACGCTGCACACGATATCCACACTGCTAATCTCTTTTGACGCTTTTCATTATCGTAAACTAGCCTCAGTTATTAAGTCGCACAGAGGCGTAGCCAGGAAACAATTTAGGGGTTCCAATTTTGAGGGTTTTCCATTGGACGTGGTCGCAGACTAGGGGGTTAGTTTTGAAAAGTTCAGTGTTTTTGTATTCTGCAATTTATTTTGGGGGTCCCGGGGTTGAACCCGTAACCCCGCTGTATACGCCCAAGAAGTTCTATTTACATTCTCTTTCTCCCATAATCTTAACTGTAAACCTAGCTCCGAAAACCTAACCAGAACAACTTAAAGAACTGACCTTCTCCAGGATCAATATCTGCAATATCGATCGACACGAAATTCAAACAAATCTATGGTCAGCGCAATCATCTCAAATGAAGCATATTTTTTATTGCGTATACAAGTCCTACGTCATTGAATTTTTGTGTGCAACACGTGATCCTAAAGGATATAAATGAGCTAGATCAGTTATCTTTAATCGAATAAAGCTCAAGAATCCATAATTATGATAATAACTCAGTTTAAATATGAACGAAATGGTTTTGGTAGCGCAGAAACTATCTGCTATGAATTAAAGAGTCCAAGGTTGAACAATAATACATCGATGGACATTAGTGCTTTGATAATAATTTCAAAAACTAGACGTAGGCCTGCTATTATGTTGGTCTAATAGATTTTATGAATTTATAGTCCAACGATTTTAGAATCCAATTACTAATTTTTCACATATAATTTTGTCAGCAGTCCTCCAGTGCTTCTCACGAAATATATATGGCTGCTTCAAACAGAAGACTATTAATATTCCAGGAGTTCTCCAGTTCTCTACATTCTGCTGATTGGCTGCGTTTTTATATTAATCCGAGCGAGTTGCGTTAATTGCCAGTCAACCCAACCGACTACAACCGAATCACCGAATTGCACACCTCATCTACGCCAGAAAATCGACGTGACAACGATTCTTTCCTGTTTGAATTCGCATTAATTAAATGTAATGTTAGTCCCGCTTTTCGGCCGTGCACATACAAGAGTCCGCTTCGCAGCACAATTTGCAGAGCGCAGAAGATTTAATCTTTGCTTCATTGAAGCTGCAGAATTTCCTAGGCCACGAATCTCACGTATCTATATATGGTATGCCTACATATATATATATATATTATATAGTAACTTCTTAGATTATATATTGTGTGGGCAGGTAGAGCGATCAGACATACAAGCAAAACAATTGATTAAGTCGGCGATCCACAATTTACAAATTGGGTTTTTACGGACGGTCGACTTTCGCTCGCGACCAGATACATTTTATCATTAACGTGATGTGGAAGAGGAAGACGTGGAACGATGGTTCTGGCATCGACATCATCATCATCATCATCATCAGCAGCAGCAGCAGCAGCAGCAGCAGCAGCAGCAGCAGCAGCAGCAGAACGAACAACTCCAGTCACATGCAGATGGAACGATAAATTAGACGAAATGCATTTCTCTAGCGCTACTCGGCGGAGCCCTATCATTTAGGATTTGTGTGTCCAATTACGTATCTGCGTTTATCTCTATACACATACATACGCTCGGGTGAAATACATAGCCTAGAATATGCATAGAGGACCTACGTGAGTAAAGCTATGTATTCGAAACCATATAGAGCCGGGTTCTCACAAACATGCACTTACGCGCATTGACTGTTTTTCGTCGAAAAGCCTGTTCGCAGCGCAGCAACACCGTATAATGACGCGTAGAATTACTTTCATTAACTATCATTTACTAAATTTGACTAGACTGTGTCTGGTCACACCAGACTCTAGGCCCTAGACACTAAATGGTCGACGGACTCCAAATGGATTAGATTATGATGGATTTTGGGAGTTGTTCGGCCTTAAGCCAACGGTTAACATCCAGTCGTAAAAATATTTATCGGCCATCCGTGGGAGTTTGGCTTTAACAACATCCGGTCTGACATCCGTCGTTTAGTAAACACTGCAGTAAAATTTAAAAAAATTAATACGCATTTTCAACTTATAAGCTCTAAAATCGTTGTTGATGAAATTCTGCACCGAAATCCTCTACAGAGCTTTCGACTATGTCAACCAGAGATGGGCACGATTAGTTAAATTGCTAATCGATTAAAGTTAGAATTAGCTACTAAAACTTGTTAATCGATTAGTATCAAATCTTATAGGTAATCGATTAAAATAATATTAGAATTAGAATCTGCAGGGCTATAGTCGAGGGTATACGCGAGTATACAGCGTGTACTCACCTCACAAAATATTTATATTTATTTATATTAAAATACTGTAGCGTATACTCACAAAAATACTGTAGCGTATACCCATGGCCCTCTATAGTTTGTTTTGGAAAACTAACCGGTAGCGTGTACTCACCTCTAATTTTACCACCACAGCTCTGAGTAGCGGTTAATCAATTAACAATTAGAATTAGATTCAGACAATTCATACTCATATTTGCTTCATGAATTTGTAAAATTTTAATCAAAGCTCAACAAGTTACTACAGCAAGTTACTGTAGTCTATTATAGTACTGAAAGCAGCACAACTGCTATCATGGTAGAACAGTTCACAAACCAACAAGCAACAACACGCCACATCGGTCAATACATGCTGCAGTTATTGACAGTGCTACTGCAGAAGCTCACTGTTGCATTTTGCAATTAGCATGTCTTGAACAGCACATACATATTTAAAAAAAAATCTAATCGATCAGCTAATCGTTTTACATTAGAAGTAGCTAATTGCTAATCAATTAGAATTAGAATTAGCACCAGGCTACAGCTAATCGATTAGAATTAGAATCAACTGTTTGCTAATTCGAATTCTAATTGATTAGCTAAATCGATTAAAATCTAATCAATTAGTTACCCATCTGTGATGTCAACATTGAACCACATCAGCCTTGATTAAAAAGTCTATGACATAGACTATGACATAGACTATGACATAGAGCATGACCGACCAACCGGTTTCTCTATTTTCCTGCTTCTCTTTATTGTTATTATGCCTTTTCTCACTCTTTTCCTGATTTTTTTAAAACTAATCTTGTCCTTTATTCACTTGCGCACAGTTTACGTTTGACCTACAGCTTTACTATTCAACTTCACATTTACTGGTTTTGGTGTAATCAATGGCGTGGCCCTCATAAATAATATTAGGGACATGACTGGATTGTCCCTTGAATCCGCACTTGACACTTAAACATCAAGAATGATCTCCTGTCGGTTTCAAAATCGATTTTGGCCACACATGAAGACGCTTGTAATCTTTCAACGTTTTCAGTTATATGTTATTAGCAGAATACAATTGTATTAATTAATACTGTTGCTTATTATAAATTTATTTCCTAATCCGACTTACCTCGAACTGGGACGTAGATGTTGAGGTTGAGGCATTCCTCATTCTGCTTTTCCAGGAACGGAAGGATCCTGTGGAAGTGTTCTACTCTTCCTCTCGGCATCCTCTTTTCCATCTCTTCCAGGTCTGGTAGCTTCTGCGGGCAGACTGGCCGGAACCTTAGGGCCACTCGAATCCCTTCCCACTTTTCCATGGAGCTGGTTGGCGGCATGAAACGCAGCTCCCCGCCGAGCACGGATGCGTACTGGATCCCGAAGTAAGCCTCTACCTGAGGAAGGTTCCGGTTTGGAAAGTTTATGAGCACGCCACGTACCTTCCCGTACTGTGTGTCGATTACGTTGGGACTCATCTGGGTCGGATTGACCCGAGCCCATGTCAGCCCGGCCTGACACTGCCAGACGTAATAGAAAACCAGAAAAACGGGAACCGGAAATCGAACCGGAATCGGAATTAGACGACGACACCGATTACCGCTCAGAAATATCCAGAGTTGATGACGACGCGTCTCTCTGACGCTCGAGACACAAGAGTCCGACATGTTGCGGTCATAACATTCCAGACATCCGCATACGTAAACGGTAGCTATAATCTGGCAGTTTGATGACTGCCGACGGACTGTGTTCTGTTCAGACGTCGATCCAAAAGTGTAGCAGCAGATATGAATAAACTCTTGTAGCGATCAGTGGAACTTTTATACCGCGCAGTAAATAGCAAGCACCGGTTGACGCTGCGAGGCTCACGACAACATGATTTAGAAACAAGCCGCAATTGAAATACCTCGCGAACTATAAATGGTGTTACTTACATGAAGGTGCGAATACTATCCATACATCCGTAACAGATACGATGCTCCTGGCAATCGAATTACAGGGAACGACGATAAGACATAATTATATGTTGTCCTAGCAGAGAAGGTGTTAAGAAAGAAAAATTTACCAGCGAACGACGAGGTATATAGAGTAGGCTATCATTACACCATCAACTTGATACGGCGTGATTATAATTACATAAGCAACAGTCTGTATCGCATCGGGTTTACAACAGCGTTTTGCGAGCGTGCAGTTCAGCCACACATACGTGTAATTGCATTAGGTATTCTGCGGAAACTTGAGATCATATTTGACCGTCTGCGACGCGCTTCGGATCTATGCGCCGCCGACAACGCCACCGACTTCAAGCGCCAACTGAGACGATGGCGCACTGAACCACTCAGCTCCGGGAACGAAATTCGAGTGAACGCATGCGCGCCGACGATTCACGAGGAGAGGGCGAGGAAGTAGATATCCTATTAGAGAAATATATAAATATATGTATACATATTAGAGAACTATGCACTCATATATGTACATATATATGTAGGGCCTATATATATATTTATATGTGTGTGTGTGTGTGTGTGTGTGTGTGTGTGTGTGTGTGTGTGTGTGTGTGTGTGTGTGTGTGTGTGTGTGTGTGTGTGTGTGTGTGTGTGTGTGTGTGTGTGTGTGTGTGTGTGTGTGTGTGTGTGTGTGTATACATACATATAAATAGCTACAAGGACAAATTGGCAAAATGCACGAGGATACTTCTTCACAGAGTATCCTTACAAAAAGCACAATGACCGCAGACGATGTAAAAGTTCATACAATACGTTCTCCTGATGCGTATAGTCGTCTATATTCTACATATATTACATGAGAGAACTCTGCGTTCCTGTTTCCAACCAACCTACTCCACGGTCGTTGCGTTCAGTGGCCCGTGGAGACCTGTTACTCCCGCGCTTCCGTATGACGATACGGGCACATCGTGCTTTCTCATGCATTTGAACCATCATCTGGAACAGTCTACTATAAAACTTAAGAACTGTTTCGACACAGACAACACAAGAAATATTTTCGAGCCATCTTAACCATTTTTAGATCCGTTATTAAAAGTGCCTTTGAAGAACCTCTACCACCTTTTAATGCTTTAACGATGAGGCTGTATTGGTTCCCAGTAAGTTTTAGTGTAGGCTATACGCTCATCGTTAAAGTGTTAAGGATTTTGTTTATTAAATGAAAGGACATGAGACGATAGTTCAAATGGTCTTCAGGAGAAAGAGTTGGCTTTTTAACAGTGTGATTCTCCTTACAGATTTTATTTTTGTTACAGTTACAGTCAGGTGCCGGAACGGCGTTCCGGCACCTCTTTTTCAGCTACTAAAAATAATTTATTTATTTATTTTAATAATAAAAATGAATAATTTAGTTATTTTAATTTAATTTCAATGTTGTGAACTGTGTTCAGTGTTAATTGAGACCCTCCCAACCCCCAATCCAGTTTTTCTCGGGCTATGCCCTCGATTTTAGCCATTCCATAATTGTTCAGTTCCGGAACCTATTGTTCAGTTCCGGAACCTTTTTCCTAGAAAAAAAGCACTGGTTACAGTTATAGTCAATGATTTTTCATTTTAGTTATAGTTACAGCTATAGTTAGCATTTTTAGTTATAGTTACAGTTACTGGATTTTATTTTAGTTAGTAGTTATATGTTACAATAAGGCTAAGCTAAATTGCCTACAGACGCAGCAGCTGTGCATATTAAGACGCGTTACACAATTTGCTTAGAGCTTCGAAAGGTTTTGAATACACGACGCTCCAAATTCACTGACTTCCGATTTGGTTTTCCACATGCATGACATGGCATTATCTAATGACTGCCTCAAGTCGTAGATTTCTTATCAACTCTGAATTTCGTGCACAATTAATATGCATTTATTGTCGTACTAATTCCAGAATATACTCGAATGTTGTATTTAATGCCATGTCGCATTTCAACATTCAATGCTATTTTGCAACAACAGCGATGCGCTAACCGCGCCGCGTCACCGCCGCCGACATTTCGTGGTCGCCGCCGCCGACACTATGAAGTCTGCGCAGAGCTCTAGTTGCATTTAGAGAGGTATGGAACTATGGATCAATCTTCAAATAAGTGAACCAAAAGATTGAGTAGTATAAACTTTGGCAGTAAATATTGAATGCGATTCAATATACCAAAACCTTTAGCAATATTTTCGAAATTTGAACGATATGTTCTCTCCACGTTAGGTTAGTGTCGATAAAAACATGAAGAAATTTGCAAGAAGGAAATTGTGCAATTTGCTGACAATCAATATATATTTTTAAGATTTTTAAGTGCAGAATACTTTTTTACAATACAAAATTTGTCTTAGTTACACAAAGGCCTTAAACCAGTCAGCAATCGAGTCAAGTTCATGGTTAACACGCTCAAATGAAACCTCCAAAGATTTGTTAGACAAAAAGACATCAGCGAAGAAAGTGAAATAACTCTCATTAATTCATTAATCAAACAAGGAAAATCGATTATCAATCAACCAATTACAAACAACGATCAATAAACCAATGAAACACAACGATCAATCAACCAATGAAAATCAACGATCAATCAACCAATGAAAAACATAGATCAATCAGCCAATGAAAATCAACGATTAATCAACCAATGAAAAACATAGATCAATCAACCAATGAAAATCAACGATCAATCAACCAATGAAAATCAACGATCAATCAACCAATGAAAATCAACGATTAATCAACCAATGAAAAACAACGATTAATCAACCAATGAAAATCAACGATCAATCAACCAATGAAAAACAACGATTAATCAACCAATGAAAATCAACGATTAATCAACCAATGAAAAACAACGATTAATCAACCAATGAAAATCAACGATTAATCAACCAATGAAAATCAACGATTAATCAACCAATGAAAATCGACGATCATTCAACCAATGAAAAACAACGATTAATCAACCAATGAAAATCAACGATTAATCAACCAATGAAAAACAACGATTAATCAACCAATGAAAATCAACGATTAATCAACCAATGAAAAACAACGATTAATCAACCAATGAAAATTAACGATTAATCAACCAATGAAAAACAACGATTAATCAACCAATGAAAATCAACGATCAATCAACCAATGAAAAACAACGATTAATCAACCAATGAAAATCAACGATTAATCAACCAATGAAAAACAACGATTAATCAACCAATGAAAATCAACGATTAATCAACCAATGAAAATCAACGATTAATCAACCAATGAAAATCAACGATCAATCAACCAATGAAAATCAACGATTAATCAACCAAATGAAAAACAACGATTAGTCAACCAATGAAAATCAGCGATTAATTAACCAATGAAAATCAACGATTAATCAACCAATGAAAATCAACGATTAATCAACCAATGAAAATCAACGATTAATCAACCAATGAAAATCAACGATTAATCAACCAATGAAAAACAACGATTAGTCAACCAATGAAAATCAACGATTAATCAACCAATGAAAATCAACGATTAATCAACCAATGAAAATCAACGATCAATCAACCAATGAAAATCAACGATTAATCAACCAATGAAAAACAACGATTAGTCAACCAATGAAAATCAGCGATTAATTAACCAATGAAAATCAACGATCAATCAACCAATGAAAATCAACGATTAATCAACCAATAAAAATCAGCGATTAATCAACCAATGAAAACCAACGATCAATCAACCAATGAAAATCAACGATTAATCAACCAATGAAAATCAACGATTAATCAACCAATGAAAAACAACGATTAATCAACCAATGAAAATCAACGATTAATCAACCAATGAAAATCAACGATTAATCAACCAATGAAAATACATGTATGTGTATATTCTTCGTTTATTTAATCCGATAAAATGTCAACAAAAGAAAATACAATTTGACAAACATATTACAGGGTATTGTAAAACAAACGTTAGACCCAAAAGGAACCACAATAACTCTTAAATAGGACCAGCAATTTCAAGGTAGCACAGACGGTGACAAAGAACAGTGGTATTGCTAATTAAACATGCAGCAAAATCATATTGGTTCATATAAGTGACCCACTCAACTGCAGTTAGACTTAACCAGACTATAAAACAAGGTACGAATTACAATTATTTCAGCGCTAGCCTCTCGGAGCTGGTTCATATTCATGGGATCCCACTCCTCCTCTCCTAGTCCCATCTTTATCAGATATGCGACTAGTCTGTGATGGGGTATGTTCCGCACCATCATTCTTTTCCATGCCGACAACTTATCCATCTTCCAACAGTCCGCTCACTAATAGAAAAAGATAAGTAAGTTAGAGGAGAGTCACCGTTGGTCAGAAATCAAAGAAAACAACGTCCTAAAATTCTACCACAAATACAACAAGAACAGAACTGAGCAAAAGGAGCTACGCAAAAGCCTCGGCTATTCGCACACCAATCCTCATCCAGACCTCAACCGCAACCTCACAGATTACCACGACTACCAGTAAGGACTTACCCTCTGATACGTCGAGCGTGTTCCGTCTTTTGGTATCTTGGCTGATCCGCTGTCCTCCGTTGCCACTCCCGTCCGTCGTTGCTAGCGATGGTCGGTCGTCCGTTGGCGCTCTTGTTCCTCGTCCTTGCCTGTTGCTGTCGGTTCCTTCGAGTCCTTCGTCTCCGGAGTCCGGCACTCGATTTCTCCAGTTGCGAAGGGTTGTATTCGCCGCTGGTCCCGATCTGTTGAGATTCCTCTTTTCCGTTTCCGGTTCCGCTCTTCGTCGTGACGTCTTCAGTTGAAAATCCTGTCGACTGCGCCAATGTCGCAATCGAAGGTCTCCCTGTCGCGTGTTTGCCGTGTGTTGATGTCGACCCTCGATTGCTTGTTCTTTTACTTGCACTTCTATTTAACGTGCCTAACTTTTCTATAGAAGATTCACGACGAACTTTGTTTAATTAATAAATGAATTTAATTAAAGAAACAAATATATATATATACACTAACTCTACGGGAACTTCCACGTAGTATTAAAGCGTTTAGATATTAAATCGGATTATCTCAAATGTTGCTTCGTACAGCCTAACTACAGATCGTTCTTTCGCGTCAGTCTCTGAATCTGACGGACTAATACTCTGCCGCCCCGCTGGTCGTTCCTCCCGATGTTTCTCGCTCGACCGATGTTCACACGTCGCGTTCGTCAGCAGTACAAGTCCCGTGTTCTCCGTTCCCTTCTGTTAAGTAGGAACTCCAGCGTGCATCAGTCAGCCCCCCTCCCCACGTCAAGCTATCGTCAATTAGTGTCAGATTGCTCCTCGATACGCGGGTCGTCGCTCGCCTGCAGCGCGGGCGGTGTCTGGTTACACCATAGCCGCGAGGTGTCCTATTACACCTTGGCTGTGTGGTGTCCGATTACACCTGGGCCTCGCGGCCTTCATTGTTGCCCAAGTGGAGGCTGGCTTTCGTCCGTCATCATCCTATCTCGACCAGCAACGACGCTTACATCATAATGATGATGCCATCTCGTCGTTGTTGTCGATCTCCTCACGCGACACATGCTAAGATGCTTGCACAACCTATGAATCCAGAGTATCGAGCAGGCAGAATAAATACATGATTTTGCACCCCAATAATGCGCCCTTACTCACAAGCAATCATACTGGGACAAACCATTTCTCGACAGGGTTGTGGATGATCCCAATGCTTCAGTCAACGATGCCTACAGTCAGGCACATTTGAAGGCGGTTTCTGCCCCACACTCTGGTGACTGGTCAGAAGAGTTCGGGCCAGTTATAGGCAATATAATTAGAAAGCCAGCCAGCCAGCCAGTCTGCAGTCCCTATAGAAACCTGCCGGGAAGGAGTGGTAGGGCCTTGCCGCCGTATACAGCAGTTGTATACAGATACTGGAGTTTGTTATCATTACCGCGCGTCTATTTAATACAATATTTAGGAAGCATCACAGATGTGTAGCAGCCAGCGGAATCATCGTGTGCGTCTCACTGATAGAAAATTGGCCCTATTTGTCTGCGCTTCTGTGTTCAAAGCCCATCTTATTCGCTTGACACCAAATTGCAATTGCGCTAAAATTTTGGTCTGATCAGGATTACTATACACGATATTCTATCCATGTGCATACATAGTATGAATATATTTTCGTATATATATATACATACAATGTATATACAATAAAGTCTGTGAATGAAGCGTCGTCTAAAATCTCATTATTTGATGCTTTTATCCTGAAGCCGTCAAATGAAGCAACCGCTAGATAGATGGCGCCTCGAGCGCCTGCATTATACTTAGTCACTCGGTGGCGTCAGCGACGGCTCTAGGGCTTCCTCCTCTGCAGATGCATAGGCTATGGTCAGACAGCATCGTCGTCGTGCTTTCATATTTTGCTGGGTATTAATTGTGTGCTGCTCTGCATCGTCGCCAAGTACATTAACCAGACATTGTGCGATGGATGCTGCAGCTGTGACTGAAAGCGTGAGTGCGTCAATCTAAATACACACTGCAGTGTAGGCCCTGTAACCTGAATTAACTGTGTTCACCTTGCAAGAATATCCTCAGTCTCTGTCTGTCTTCCGGTGTCTGTCTTGTCTCTGTGTGTGCGTGCGTTTGTTTGTGTCTCTCTGTATATGTGATGCAAACATTATTTCTATGTAGGCCTTCATCTCACGTCATAAAATCAGATAGGTTTCTATGTCAGGATTAAAATCGTTTATAAACTGGTATGAATCTTAATGAACATTTATGAATGAATGTATGGCTATAGGTCTATGCACCTATGCATGTATAGATGTATGTACGTATGTACGTATGTACGTATGTATGTATGTATGTATGTATGTATGTTTGTATGCATGTATGTATGTATGTATGTATGTATGTAATGCATGCATGCATGCATGCATGTATGTATGTACGTACATACAGACGTATGTATGTACTATGTATGTATGTATGTATGTATGTATGTATGTATGTATGTATGTAGGCCTATGTATGTATGTATGTATACATGTATGTATTCATTCATTTATGCGTGCATGCATGCATGCAATAGATATTCATATACAAAAACCTATATAATGCTGTCTGACAAACCTGATATATTTTAATTAATATATTGAAACAATAAAATTGACGCTTAAAAGTCTTCGGTGACAACTAGAGAAATGTAGCATATAGGCCTAGGCTATTTAAATACGAATCAAGGCACTTAATACTGCGTCCGTACAGTGGCGGCGATCTTGTCTGAGAGGTGGGGGGGGGGGGCAAAGTCGGTCACGATCTCGTCGACGACCGTTTTTTTTATAACTCACGACTTTTTTTAACTATTCGTCTCCACAGAACTTTTTGGCCTTTTTTTCCTTCTCTTACACAATTTCATAATTTCATAACTTTTTTCTTCAAATTTGGGGGGACACTTCTGCTCAAAACAACTTTTCTGGTCAAAAAGGCACTCAAAACTCATTTTCGCCCTCACACACAATTGCATTTCTTGACCTTTTATGATGTATCTTCAAAATTTGGGGGGTCCGATGTATGGCGTGACCCCCCACTCTTAAAGGTGGGGGTCTTGTCCCCCTCGACCCCCCTAGATCGCCGCCCATGCGTCCGTATACATACTTCATATACAGTGATGGGGAAAATACTTTTAAAAAGTATTTTGAGTACGAGTATAAATACTTGCTCACAAAAGTATTTAAAATACAAGTTTAAAATACAGTATCATACAAGTATTTTAAATACAAGTAAAAAATACTTGCCTGGAAAAAGTATTTTAAATACTAAGTACGAGTACTTCAGGCCAAAGTTTATCACAAATGATCAAGTCATATAAAAATTAGACTGAAATTCTTAATATAGAATATTGAACACTAGCAAAACGTTTGTCCAGTTCTGCAGTCATATCGCACTTAGGCATTGGCCTTGATTATCAGTAGTTGCTGAAAATGCTTGTCATTTAAGCGATCATGTCTTGGCAATGAAATTAGAGATCCTTTGGAGAACAACCTATCACCAGAGGCATACAAGTCTCTAAAAGCTGGTTTCTCAACAGTGCATATTGGTCTAACTTCTTCAACAATATAGTTCATGATTAGCTCATTAACTCTATCTTGGCTGATCAACTTGACTGAGTTTGCATTGGGAAAAGCCAGTTGTCGATGACTACTGGTATCAAATTTAGGACTCTTGGAACAGCTGGACATGCTATAGTTGCTAATTCATCTACAGTTGTACATGGCAGCCTCTTATGTTCAGTATAATCGGTGAACTTGCTCTTGTGTGCATTCTAAAACACATTATCAGCATTATTTTCTAAAGTATAGTTTCTCAGCATACCAAATTATTAAAATGTTATTTCATTGCTTTTATTATATCTGCCAGGTTAGTCGGTGTGAAAATGAGTTGCAAAGCAACTGTAATGAAGGACTTGCTCAATGTCCATACACAGTAACCATTTCATGGAAGGATTTAAGCCTCCAACCCGTAATCTTAGCATGTCAAAAATCGCTTTAACAGGAGATATCACTATTTGAAATGAAATCTCACTCACAATAAATACCCACTTTGTTAACGGCTTAAGTCACGTAGTTATATTCAAGCCTCGTTAGTGAAAGACCAACAAGTAAGCGGAAACAACTCATGAAAGTCTACGAGTCTATGGCTATGAGTGTTACAAGAGTGAACAATTTTTCTTATACTTTACGGCAATTTTACGTCTGAAATTATCACTTGCAAGTTTTTTAGAAATAAAACGCTTCCGGGACGCAAATTTACAACTGGGATGCAAAAGGACAGGTAAACACAGTGCTGAAATTCCTTACTTTCAAATGTTTCAATAAGTTCGATGTAGCATTAGTTCGTGCACTCAGCAGTTTGTTTGGACAAAGCAGACACTGAACAACAACGATTTTACCAGTTTGTTTAACAATAAAAAAATTTGCCATCTAAAATAGCTGGTGAAACCATCGACGTCGATGGGTGAAACAGTCTTGCTTCCTTAGATTCCGCCATTATTTTGTTAATACGAAATTTTGTTCAAAGCATAGATATAATAAGCCATGTTCACGAGCATCGATATCTATATTTAGACCACAGAAATATAGGTATTGATGGTAGTTCCAACCAGCAGTTGAATGATCCAAGCCCAACAAAAACAGCCCACTAGAAATTGCAGGCCTTGTGCAAATGTGCATGCAATAATTGTTGTCTTGTTAATGGTTATTAATGAGAAATAAAAGTATTTAAAAAAAAGTAATTTAAAATTACAATTTAAGTACGAGTACTTCCAAAAAAGTATTTTAAGTAAAAGTAGAAGTACAGTCATTCCAAAGTATTTTAAATACAAGTACAAGTACTTAGAAAGTATTTTAAGTAGTATTTTAAATACTAGTATTTAAAATACTTCCCATCACTGTTCATATATAGACACGCTACACGTGACTTTCTAACTGATCTTAACTGACTTTATATATAGGCCTATACTTAACAGAAATAACACATAATTTCTAGAGCCTTTGAGAGGCCTGAGATATTGGCGATTTTGCCGTGAAAACAAACTCTCTGTGGCCTGTTTGCATTCGTAAATGCGTAGTAGTACTATATACCTCTATCTCTTGTCTCCTAACTCTTTTTGCCCCCAAATTAGTTTTCATCAGCTAGTATACTTTCATTTTTGCGATTTTAATAGATTTATAGGGAGCCTATACGAATGGAGCCTTTACGAATGTATCCATTACAAAATAAGGTTATCCTATAGAATAACGTGGTTTTACATAATGTGGTTTTACTGCTGCAGACCGAAGTGCATATATATATATATATATATATGTATATATATATAATATATATATATATATAATATATATATATTATATATATACATACATACCAACAATTTATCTATCTATCATTATAGATATATATACATATATATATATATATATATATATATATATATATATATATATAACGTCCATCTTCTCCTAAATTAATTCCTTATTATATATGATAACCTTATTTCGTAATGGATACAAACCGAAATGGACGCTGTCGGAAAATCTCGGTCGAAAATTGTATTTGTCGCCATTCAGAAATTCCATTAGGATTGGCAAACAGCCATAGGCTGCAGGTCTACGCTCAGACAGACGTAGGCTACATGTGTTGACTTTTCGAAATGGTTCCAAGTGGTCCATTATTTGAAACAGCTTCCGGACTTACGACGCAGATTTAGAGTTGAGGTACTTGAACTGCATGTCGTAAACATCCCCAACAGCAATGTAATATGGAAACCATATGGGCTTCATATGGGATGCCATATGTCAGGGATCTCTAGATTCATCTGGTTTGCACCCGACAGCCCATATTGAATGCATATGTGTAAACCATCTGGGCTTCACATGGTATGCATATGGTATCTATATGGCACCAGGTCATCTAAACCATATGTATGCCATATAGATACAAGATCTTTTAGACTAGGCGCGCTGAGCAGAAAAGTCCACCAAAAAGCAATGTAAGCGGCAAGTCATGTTCATTTTTGGAAACAATGTGTTTTAGACTAATTCGACCCTGCTGATTACGAAAATAGCTGTTGCCAAGCTGAATTTTTAACCGGAAGTCCAGAATCCAAGATCAAAAACAAGATTTTTCATAAAAAAGTACGTAAAATCCATCATTGTTAGCGGCAAGTCATGTTCAGTTTTGGAAACAATGTGTTTTAGACTAATGTGACCCTGCTGATTACGAAAATAGCTGTTGCCAAGCTGAATTTTTAACCGGAAGTCCAGAATGCAAGATCAAAAACAAGATTTTCCATAAAAAGTACGCGAAATCCATCAAAAAGCAACGTGAGCGGCAAGTCATGTTCAGTTTTGGAAACAACGTGGTTTAGACTAATTCGACCCTGGTGATTACGAAAATAGCTGTTGCCAAGCTGAATTTTTAACCGAAAGTCCAGAATACAAGATCAAAAACAAGATTTTCCATAAAAAGAACGTGCAATCCATCCAAAAGCAATGTTAGCTACAAGTCATGCTCAGTTTTGGAAACAATGTGTTTTAGACTAATGTGACCCTGCTGATTACGGAAATAGCTGAGGCCCAGCGCAACTAGTGCCTTAGAGGAAAAGATTGTCAAAGGCAATGAGGGCCCACAAGCTGATATATGATGGGGGCGCTAATGGCAGCTGTCATTGCCGAAGCTTCTTCATTGGTTGAAAAACAGTCACCTAAGTCTGGTAGATGATATTGACCGGCCTTTGGTAATCCAGTTAAGCGTACTGAAGCGTTCGCATCTGATGAATTCCAGTGTAAGCTTGTCAATTTTGTCCATCGTAATCGTAATCTCCAATTTTCTAAACCACCACTGTAAAGCTGAGCGCAAAGCACCAGCTTGTTCACGAGCGCTGCGACGTATCCGAGGGGTTGTCTAGAGATCGATATCCATTGGTGGCCCGAGTCCGATTGCCAGAGAGACCAGGGAGAGGCAGAACAGCTGTTACAGCGGGTTTCGTTGAGGACGAGTAGGCTTGGAAGGCAGAGGACCAGATCATGGATCAGGGTATTAATTCTTGAATAGGTCAGTCTTCAGTTGGGAGTGGAGAGCCTGTAGTGTGATGAGTAGAGGAGCCCGAGGTAGATGACGGTGAGTGAGTGGCGGTATTGGTGGAGGAACTGAGAAAATGCGGAATTCGAAGGGAAGTTCGTTCCAGAGTTGAGGTGCAGTGTGGGATATGGATCGATTGGAGAACTTGAGGCGAGTAGTGACTGGGGGACGGGAGAGAGTGAGGTAGGAAGATGAACGGGTAGACTGGGGTGGCTGGATGGGGAAGAGTTCATGAAGGTACTTTGGCTGGGAGTATTGTAGCGTGTTGTAGGTTAGCGACAGGACTTTGAAGTGGATGCGCTCGGGGATTGTTAGCCAGTGCAGTGATTTAAGAACGGGAGATATGGTGAATGGTGATGATTTGGTGTCCTGGTGACGGCTCGAGAGAGAATTTTGGATGAGTTGTAGACGATTAATTTGGGTGGATTCGAGGTTAAGGAAAATGGAATTACAGTAATCAAGCTTAGAGTGGACAATGGATTTCACGTACTTTTCATGGAAAATCTTGTTTTTGATCTTGCATTCTGGACTTCCGGTTAAAAATTCAGCTTGGCAACATCTATTTTCGTAATCAGCAGGGTCACATTAGTCTAAAACACATTGTTTCCAAAACTGAACATGACTTGCCGCTAATGTTGCTTTTTGATGGATTTCACGTAGGCTACTTTTCATGAAAAATCTTGTTTTTGATCTTGTATTCTGGACTTCCGGTTAAAAATTCAGCTTGGCAACAGCTATTTTTGCCTATTTTCGTAATCAGCAGGGTCACATTAGTCTAAAACACCCTGTTTCCAAAACTGAGCATGACTTGTTGCTAACATTGCTTTTGGATGGATTTCACGTACTTTTTATGGAAAATCTTGTTTTTGATCTTGTATTCTGGACTTCCGATTAAAAATTCAGCTTGGCAACAGCTATTTTCGTAATCAGCAGGGTCACATTAGTCTAAAACACGTTGTTTCCAAAACTGAGCATGACTTGTTGCTAACATTGCTTTTTGATGGATTTCACGTGCTTTTTATGGAAAATCTTGTTTTTGATCTTGCATTCTGGACTTCCGGTTAAAAATTCAGCTTGGCAACAGCTATTTTCGTAATCACCAGGGTCGAATTAGTCTAAAACACATTGTTTCCAAAACTGAACATGACTTGCCGCTCATGTTGCTTTTTGATAGATTTCGCGTACTTTTTATGGATAATCTTGATTTTGATCTTGGATTCTGGACTTCCGGTTAAAAATTCAGCTTTGCAACATTTTTTCGTAATCAGCAGGGTCACATTAGTCTAAAACACATTGTTTCCAAAACTGAACATGACTTGCCGCTAACACAGCTTTTTGATGGATTTTACGTACGTTTTTTATGAGAAATCTTGTTTTTGATCTTGGATTCTGGACTTCCGGTTAAAAATTCAGCTTGGCAACAGCTATTTTCGTAATCAGCAGGGTCGAATTAGTAAAAAAAAGTATGTTTCAAAAAATGAACATGATTTGCCTCTCACACGGGATTTTCAATTTTTTGCGCCTAGTCTATTTACCAATCTGCATTCTATATAGAATCTATATTGTTTCTATATGTAACTAGCTGATCTTCAACGTATGTATGCCATATGCGATCCAATATGGCAGGGATCCCTAGATTCATGTGGTTTGCACCCGACAGCCCATATTGAATGCATATGTCCAAGCCATCTGGGCTTCAAATGGTATCCATATGTCATGCATATGGCACCAGGTGATCTATGCCATGTTTACCATATAGATACCAGATCCTTTACCAATCTGCATACTATATAGAATCTATATTGTTTCTATATGTAACTAGCTGATCTACAACGTATGTATGCCATATGCGATCCAATATGGCAGGGATCCATAGATTCATCTGGTTTGCACCCGACAGCCCATATTGAATGCATATGTCCAAGCCATCTGGGCTTCAAATGGTATCCATATGTCATGCATATGGCACCAGGTGATCTATGCCATATGTTTGCCATATAGATAACAGCTCCTTTACCAATCTGCATACTATATAGAATCTATATTGTTTCTATATGTAACTAGCTGATCTACAACGTATGTATGCCATATCCGATCCAATATGGCAGGGATCCCTAGATTCATCTGGTTTGCACCCGACAGCCCATATTGAATGCATATGTCCAAGCCATCTGGGCTTCAAATGGTATCCATATGTCATGCATATGGCACCAGGTGATCTATGCCATATGTTTACCATATAGATACCAGATCCTTTACCAATCTGCATACTATATAGAACCTATATTGTTTCTATATGTAACTAGCTGATCTATGCCATATGTATACAATATAGATACCAGATCCTTTGCCAATCTGCATACTATATAGAATCTATATTGTTTCTATATGTAACTAGCTGATCTATGCCATATGTATACAATATAGATACCATATGCTTTACCAATCTCCATTCTATATAGAATCTATGTGGTTTCTACATGTTACTAGGTGGTCTACACCACGTGTATACCATACAGATACCAGATGCTTTACCAGTTACCATTCTATATAGAATCTATAAAGTTTCTATATGTAACTAGGTGGTTTACACCATATGTTTGCTATATAGATAACAGATGATGTACCAATCTGCATGCCATATGCAACATATATAGTTCCTATATATAACTAGCTTATCTACACCACATGAATACTATACAGATACCAAATGGTTTAGCAATCTGCATTTCAAACAGAATGCTAAACAGTAAACCATCTGTGGTCTATTTAGCATCCATATGCATCTTCTGTAAGTAATCAGGACATCTACAACATATGCACAACATGTAAAACACATGTAGTCTGCTTATGTAGTTTCCATTTTGAATAAACTTTATTTCACCACATATGAGCAACACAAAATAACACCCTCTATACAAAGGAAAAATAACAGAAAAAATATACACATCAATGATAAAAAATAAGCAGCTCAACTACCTGATAAGCAAATGCCTTTCATAAACATTTATCCTTAAGTCACTAATGTTACAATTTTTCAATATATCATAGATTTCACAAAGTATCTTTTTGTCGTACAAATAATGCTTGTAGTTCATTTAGTAGTTTTAGTACTGTAGATTAACGGTTCCACGACAAATCGTTCACGACAAATGGTTCATGGACAAATGGTTCATAATCTTCCAGCTTCTAGGTTGTGTTTTGTTTACATTGGACTACGAAAAAGCATTTGAGCTCTATTTTCATCAAACTAGAAGCTGGATGAGCGATGAAAATATAGCTTAAACTAGAGGCTGGATCAGCGATGATGAAAATATAGCTCAAACTAGAAGCTGGAAGATCGATGAAAATAGAGCTCAAACTAGAAGCCTGATTCTCGATGAAAATATAGCTCAAACTAGCAGCTGGAAGATCGTGAACCATTTGTCTGGCACCATTTGTCGTGACACCAGATTAACTTTACAATACTGCCTAACATCAAAGTCAGCCTGAAGCAGTAAACAACCAACATATATGAAAGCACCCATCAATCATTGTGTTATTTACTTTCAAAAACCTCCAAAATATTCTGTTCCATGCATTTGTCAACCTTGCATACTTACTGATGATAAATGAAATACATTCACATGTAAATACAAGTAGTGGCTCACAATGTGTTTTGAATAAATGCAACAGAACAATTTCATCCATGTGTCGTTTAAAAAGCTATTATTATCACACTTATAAAATTTTCAAATTATTTCACTTAGGCTCAGTTTAAACCACTGGCGTAAACTTGTCCAAAATATTGGGGGCATTTCGTTATTCATTCTACACTTTTTGCATTAAATGTACAGTCCATCTCAATTATTTGGGGCACGTGCCCCGGCTGCCCTCCCAGAGTCTACGCCTATGGTTTAAACTGTCTCCTGCAGTCAAAATGACATTTGCACATCAACTGTCACAGTATACTTGCAAAGTATTTTGCTTTTCAACACATGGCAAACTCAAACACTAATGGCAAACGCATACACAAATATTTATGGGCACCAACTATCCTGAGCACCACAGATTTTGTTATACCGAACTTCATATCCATATAGGATACTCTAATTCACAAGTAACAATTATTTTCTACATAGAAGTCATTCTATCTATCAGATTAACAGTGTAATCCACAAAAACAACAAATAGGATAGGGATAACACCCCTCCTTGTCTGACACTGCAAACTAATTTGAATATTCTAGAAAATACACAATTCCATCCTACAGCTGGAACCATCTACTAAACCAGTGTATCAAACTTATCAAAAATCTGTGTGGAATATTCTTCATCATTACTTTCAAACACAAACATTTTGATTTACTCAACAGTAGACCTCAAGTTCTGTATAAATTGCTCTATCGCAACCAGTTTTCTTCATGAATCCACACTGAAGGCCAGAAGAACACAGCTAACAGCTATACAGCTCAAAAAGACACCTCAAACTTCGCAATATTTCCACTAAGTGTTATATCACAGTAGCTGCTACAAGATAGATCACCTCTTTAGTTTTCACAGAAGGAATTATTACGCCTCAACCAAAATCATTGGTACATATCTATAATGCACTCTGCTGCAAATAGTAATGTTAGCAAAGACCTAACTGTATTGGTTGAGTACAGAACAGTTGTTCAGGTTCTATGGCATGCCATCAAAACCTGCAGCTTTACCGCATTTCAGTTCACATAAACATTTGATAAGGTTGAGATCTATAGCTCTGATGTCTTCTTGACCAGCCTAATGTTTTATAAATTTATATACTCAAGTACGCACCCCACAAATTCATCACTCAATTTCTCAATTGTAAAATATAAAAATGGAGGTTATAAGAACAGAATATGCAGAGAAGTATTACACCCCTTACTGCACACTATGCCCACAAATTAAAATACCAAAGCAATAAAATAAGCAACCAAGACATTCCAATTAATGATCACCAACTTAACAGTGCCCATCGAATTGTTGATCGGTTAATATCATATCAATACAGTTTTACAACTATCAAAAACATAAGTTGATGAAGAGGTCATTAACGTCAACCAACAAGAAGTCCTACTAACCGCCTCGTGACAAGAAATGACACAGACAAGAGAAGAACACATGTTCCCTCAAGATTAAATGCAATCCTGTGTCCAACATAAGAGTTTATTCTGGAGCATGTTCCTCAGAGTTACAGTGATATCCTAGCTGCAATCGATCATGCTGTCGTCAGACTAGGTTGATTTCTCTATCTCTGTCATCAGAGTTTGTAAAGACTGCAGCACATTTAAGTCAGACTTCATTGTCCGTTACTGGCAAACTTCATGTTTCACGGCTCCTACAATGCAACAAAAAGTTCACAGAAAATTAAAAACCAGATGCTTCACCCCAAAAAGAAGTTAATTATTGACAATGATTGAGCACAGAGCACTTTTTCAGAAGAGTTGTAAGAATAATGTCAAGGAAACAGCTTTCATAGGTGAAGAAAAGATGAGTTCATTAAGAAATGAATACACAGCAGAGTATGAATTTAACTTTTTCTGATGTTTATTAATTAATTCAATTACATTACACACGTATAATTATATAAGTATGTATCAGACATAACTAAATATATACATATAATTGTAATTAGTAACTTCTACTGTGCCGGTGTCTTAAGCACAAAGCATCAACCGATGGCACATCAAACCAAGCCTAATATTATCAGGTCAATATCCAGAAGATCAGTCCATAAGACAGCAGTGTTATTTCAGTTATGGTTTTTCAGTTACAGTTTCAGTTACCTAAGTTTTTATTTTTCAGTTACAGTTACAGTTAACTGCAATCTGATTTTTCAGTTTCAGTTACAGATTTTTATTTTTAAGTTACAGTTTCAGTTATTGTTTCAGTTATTATTTTCAGATGTCACGACTATTGACACACTGACCACAATTAGTATTCTGAACAGTTTCAAGAAATATTTATGCAGTAAATCAATCCGTTTACTTTAAGGAAAACATGATGTTCCAGATTAACACTTGCCCTGTTCTGCTTTCGTCCGCATAAAACACACTGAGAATACATGCTCAGTATATGCTTGTGAAGCTGGCACGAATACGAGGTCTTCCGCTATAAGTGCCAGAGTTGGATAAGCATCCTTTCAGTAGTACTATGTCATCTCGCCCATTGTTGATGACACAGTCGGATCCAGTTAGCAGGCAGCAGATGGAAGTTGGTCAAAAGAGACAGCAGAAAAATCTAAGACAGCGAAGCAAAGATGTAGACTCAAAGTAGAGGAACAGCAAGTGTATTACAGACCGTTGGATCTTGGAGGTTCAAGGAGAGCTCTAGAAGGCAGGGACTAATGTTGGAGAGTGCAGGAGTGTCTGTTTGCATTAATTGCACCTGTCTGCTCCTTACATGGCTTCAATATTCTAGCTAGCTCTGCAAGTCGTGCCCATTCATAAAATAGCTGTGAATCCATTTTCATTTCTTCAAGCACCTTGTTCAACGTTGATTTTATTTCCAGCATTCGCCTCATTATCAAATATACAGAGTTCCATCGTGTACTACAGTTTTACCACACTTCTGAAACAGCTTTTCTGTGGCTACTGATGAAACCCTTACGCTCTTCACAATGCTTCTGGCATTTGCAATTATGGTTTAAAAAACTGGTTATAAAAACTGGTTTTAAAAACTGGGATCTTATCAATCTCTTTCAAAACCAGCTGCAATGTGTGTGCCATGCATGGCAGTCTGTGGAGAGCTAGGCCCCTATAGCTTGCATCATTTCATGTTCAACTTCATCAATGCTCATCTCTTCCTGCCCATCATCACTATAATCGCTCTCATCGCTATCATCACTCAAGTGTTCAACCTGAATTATAGGCTGCATAGCTGTCTCCCATGAAATGAGAATAGAACTAACCACAGACTAGAGTAGGATTACTGTAGAAGGCAACGATGCAGCGATTGGTTCGGTCTCGATATTTACCAGAATCCTACCTTACTTTCAAGCAACTCTGCCAGAAAGCTGACTCTAACCTTTTCTCAGCCATCATAATCAACCCAACACATGTTCTGATTCAGCTGTTACCCCCAGAAAAACAGTCGTATACTCACTGTGCCCCAGGGCACACAATAGAATTATACCTAATGTCGACTCCTTGGCCTGTAAAACCTTTGTAATATGGATGTTATGCTTAAATCAATTTGATGAACTATGTACACCAAAGTGCAGTTAGCAGTTGGTTTGTAATAAAGGATATACTTACTTACTTACTTCCTATTCAGAAAGTAAGTAAGGAAAAAAACACTATTTTTCATTTTCAAGTTAACTTTGTGTGATTTTTCAGTTTTACAGTTTTTGTTTTTCAGTTTCTATTACAGTTTCAGTTATTCAGCATTTTTCAGTTTCAGTTACAGTTACAGTTAACTGCCCAACATTTTTCAGTTATTTTGCTATTTCAGTTACAGTTTCAGTTAATAGAAATAACACTGTAAGACAGAGATACAGCCTATGATGGATAAGCGATTTGAAAGAGGTAAGTTTTAAGTTGAGAATGAAATGACACAAGGGGCTGGCTGGACAGAGTAAACAGACACAGGGGCAGAATTCTAAAAAATAGGTCCAGCAACCAAAAAACTCATTCACCAAAAACAGTTCTTCATTTTGGTATGACCCCACAAAGATAATGACCTCGCTGAATAATGACAAGTCTGGAGAATAAGAACTGGTTCTAAGTATTGTTTCTGACCAGAATTTGTAAACCATGAGACCCAATTTGAAAATAATTCTTTGCTGAACAGGAAGCCAATGCAAAGATTTCAGCACATGGGTTATATGTTCAAATTTGATGTATTAGTTATGGCTCCAGCCAAAGAGTTCTTAAATCTCAGCAGCTTAGGCATGTTTCACCTATTGATACTAGTAAGAAGAGAGTTACAGTAATCTAGGCAACTGGCAACCAGAGATATCCTCGCAGACATGTCACGAATGAACGTATATAATTATGAAGACTTACAAATGCTGTTTACACGACCAGTGAGAGACATGGTAGAAATGAAAGCAATGCCTAAGTTACAAGAAGCATCTGCCAGCTTAACAAATTGAGTCACCCAGTTTCAATGACTAAAGCTGATCATATTTTAAAGCTGCTGTGGAGTGCCCAGTAACAGAAATTCATTGTTTGTTTGGTTAAAGAGTTTAGAGGCCACCACCCAAGACTTTAAGTTGCAAGACTTTAAGGACTATGACAGACTGTCAAATGAAAATGTAGATTTTAGTATCACCAGCATAGAAATGATGGCCCAGCAAATGATTTTCCAGCACTGTGCCTAGTGGTATGAAATGTAAACAAAAGAGGACCAAGCACAAAACTCTGTGGAACACCACATGCCAACAAAGTCCTAGATGAATAATTACCATTTAAATACACTGAGTGCGTGGACTAAGGTAAGTAATAAACCAATTTAGTGCCGGACCAGATATCCCAAAGCAGTGCTTGAGATGATGAAGAAGTAGCAAATGTAACAGACAAGTCATGTAGAACAATTGCTGTTACCTTACCCCGTCCACTGAACATACGATATCATTATGAACAGTAAGAAGTGCGGATTTCGTTGAGTGAAACTTAGGATATGCAGTCTGAAAACGGGAGATGAGTTTGATGATAGATGAGTTTGCATGCGTTCAATGATTTTAAATGTAAAATTCAAGGTTGAGATTGGCCTGTAATTTGAGAGGCAAGAGAAGGTTTCTTAAGCAGAGGATGAACTATGGTTGAGCAAATGCAGATGGAAGGCATCCCTCGTGCATATTGATAATCAGTGTAATATATGTTACAGGACATATATTACAGACCCAGGACATCAAAGCACTCTTTAGAAACCAAGTAGGAATGGTGTCAAGACCGGTTTTGTTAGGCAGTTGACAGAAAGTAGTCCATGATAGGAGGTGTAGAATTTGGATGGAGGAATTTGTCAGTGCAAGGGACTGACCAATTTATGCCGTAAATCAGAAATTTTGTCTGAAAGAAAGGTAAAATATTTACATGTACCTGTACATATATATTACATGTATATAAAACCTACGCAGCATCTCTCCCCATTCAATCTGTTCTGAATGTTTCTGCTAGACTCATCGCTAGACTTCCCCGCTTTGCCCATATCTACATGCTTGATGTCCTGCACTGGCTTCCTATTGCTGCACGCATCCGTTATACGATCCTCCACCTTTTCTCTAAATCTCAGCAGCGTACTGCCCCAAAATATCTCTTTAACCCTCATCCGAACATGCCAAAATGCAACTTAATTTGAACAAGGTGGTCTGGCCAGACCCCCTCTTTTGATATGGTCTATTCATAGGTAAGTGTGTGTTTTATATGCCAATTTTGCAAAATGTTATTAGGTTAACAAGAAATAACAGTATCAGTCTCGCCATGCAGCATAAATAATTTCTATGATGAATTTGAAACTAAATGTTCGATCAAATTATTTTGTGACAGTCTGTCATAAATGTTTGATCGACTCAATGATAGTCTATCTATAAAACTAAAACCAAAAATGTAGAAACCATTATTCTAGTAAAATTATTACTGATTGCTGCTATGATCAAATGCTACATGACTGTTTTCTACAAAATATCTCACAAAATAATGAAATAAATTGTAATTGTAAGCACTGATTCTTGTTTGCATTGATCACATGTGTACTGTGGAGCGGAAGAACATGAGATGACTGGTTTGTAGCATGTGCAGTATCTGTAGTGTGTTTTTTGTCCTTCTTCTTGCAACACAGTTAGCATCTTCGTTTTATACCCTCCTCTTCCTGCTTCTGCTGAGCAACAATCCGGAATACTCAAAATGAGGACTTTTACAGAAGAATCAGTCTGACTAAAAATCTCAAGCAAAAAGTTATCAGGAGAAAGCTAAGACTGTTTGGACATATCTGCAGAATGAAGAGGGACACAAAAATTAAAACTTTGGTTTTTGGAATAATGGAAGGCACAAACAGAAGAGGAAGACCTAACAGGGAATGGACAGATGACATTGAAGAATAGTGCGGAGCAAGTCTCCAGGAGTGGAGCAAGTCTCCAGGAGTGGAGCCACTTGGCACTGGACAGAATGGAGTGGAGAGACCCGGAGGGCACCGAACACCCATGGGCGCTGAGCCCATGGCTGATGATGATGATGATGTGTATAATTGTATATGCATACAGAAACGAAAATAAATGTACATATATATGCATACATATAAATACATACACACACACATCAACACCTATTTCTGGCATAAGAATTTAAAAAATCCACCAAAAAACATCTATTATTTTAACAAAGCAGAACATTAAAAAATAATGCATACATACATGTAGATATGCAGAAATATGTATTTATTCACCCAAATCACAGAGAAAGTCATCAGGTTTAATCCTATGGTAGCCTGCAGACTTCTGAAACAGTTGGGGAATTTTTTTGTATGTTATTTGATAAATCCTGTACTTAAAACTTTCAAATATTAAATGACAAAAATAGTTTGAAGAGGTGGTCAATACCATCAATGACTTTTGGCCAGCCTCGATCAGTTCCAGTCCTTGCAGTACTTACTTGTTCTCAAAACTTTACATGTGAAAAGTTTTTTAAATGTAAACATACAGCATATGAACTGATAGGATTTTAAGGGTGCTCGGACAGGCTACCAGTCAGCTTTTAGTCATTAGCTCATATGGTTTGGACATTTTGGCAGTTCTCCTGTGGCGACCAGAATTAGATGGATAATCGTTAAAATTGAGCCAACAATTATTCATAATTGAATGCTAAGCATAAGTTTTAGCAAAAAACTATGGTGACTTTGGTGAAAGTGATTGTTTGTTCTTCTAAAAAACAGCAACGCTTTTCTCGAGAAACTGTATGAGCCAGTGTTAAGTGCATTGATTATGCATGCATCTAACACACCTGTTGGACACGTTTTTAGTTATATATCAAATCTGAGTGATAGATCAAATATGAGTGATAAGAAGCCATATCGCTAATATTTCTCTATAGCAATATATAGCGCCCCTATATAAATGTTCCTTAATAATAATAATAATAAATAAGTGCACATGGTCGGTGAAAATATTTTTTCAACTGTTAAAGAATAAACATCTCCTTGCTCTTGCGGTAGCTGCGTGTGCTTGTATTATAACTTATATTATTTATTCCATGGAAAACATTTCAGTAATAATGACACATGGCCCTCTGGAGTTACATAATATAGCTTGTTTTGGCCCTAGGTGCAAAATGTTTACTGGGTTAGAGCGATTGCCTTGTAACACGAACACATGTTCAAACGTCATGAGATGGTTACCGTGTTGGGACCTTCAGCCAGACCTTTGACCACAATTGCTCAGCACCATCAATTGATGCGTAGTCATTAGATATGGCACTTAATAAATGCATAATAATTATAATAATAATAATAATAATAATAATAATAATTACTCAATAGTAGCTATAGTCTGTCACAACCATGTGTGATTACATGTTTGCAGTGCCTTTGAAAGTTGTGAGAAATGGTAGCCAGTTTGTCAGAGTGCCTGCCGAGTAACAGGAGAGTATGCGTTTATGCCTCCCGAAATTATTATTATTATTAAATTATTATTATTATTGAGCTTTTATATAGCGCCCCTTCAAGGTATGGACCTTCAGCAAGTCTTTCAATCACATTGCTCAGCGCCATCAACTGATGCTTGATCACTAGATAAGGCACTTAATAAATGCATAATAATAATAATAATAATAATAATAATAATAACAATAATAATTCCTTAATATGAGCTATGCTCAGTATTCTGTAATAGCATTGTGTGTGTAATTCAACCATGTTGTGTCTTAGCATCACCTTTATCCTTGTCCAGGACTGGGAAAACCAAAAACACCAGTGCCGCAGTTAACAAACATGGGCCCATGCCAAACATGACACAATGAAGGCCAATTGAGCACTTTTAATCGAAGAAATTTTACTCTAGTAATGTGAGCCCCATAAAAAGATAATAAACCTATTAAGATATAAAATGTCATTCATGCATATATTTGCATGCATACAAATATATATTTAAATAAATATATATTAAAACAAATACACATACACACACATACATACAGACACAGTTACATTCAAACGTGCATACATGCACACATACATACAATACAGCTGTAATTTGATAATGCCCTCCTTACGAAGTTAAGAAGTGCACATTGAAGCTGAGCAACCATTCAGACACTGGAAGAGGTAAGTTTTCAGTTTAAGAGGTAAGTTTTCAGTTTAAAGCAAAAGACAGTCTCTCTAAGGAAGGTGCGAACATGAATAGGTAGAGAGTTCTCGATGGAGGGAATGGCAACTGAGAATGAACGCCAGGCAAAGACAAGACATGTACCAGGAATAACAGGCTTTCCAGCAGATGCCGATCGAAGACACGACTGACCTTAAACAGAGTTGCAGGGTGTGACCATGAAAGATAAGTAAAATGACAGATGATCTGCACGTGCTCTGTACATGAGGAGTGCCAAAAGACAATTGCGAGACTTTAAGTAGGATACAGTAATCCACACAGTTAAATAACAGCAAAGGTATTTTGAAAGTTAAAGTTGAAACATACACATATACATGCACATATACATAAATAAATACATGGGTATCATGCAGACTGAGTGCCTGTGTAGTGAGTATATAAACAATATGGCTGACACTGACTTTGCTCCAACAGAGCACTGCTACCTAACTGCCACATATCATAATGCAGTTCTCTAAGTAAATAAGTAATAAACATGATCTTTAATTGACTTCTTAAGAAACAGAACTAAATATAATAATAATAATAATAATAATTATAATAATAATCTTCGTTTAATATCTTCAAACTGACAACAACGCAGTATGATTACAAATCAGTACATGTTATGCGATAAATCTTAACTACTAACAGAACAGACAGCCTGCAATACACGGCGCAAATTGCAGCCTACAAAGCATGTCCGCCTATGGGACTATACTCTGTACCTCTCGCACTCTACACCAGATGTTATCCAATGCGCTACCCGGCCCCCCCCCATTATAGTGAGTGTTTGAAATGGTTACTGAGTGTTGTGGGAACAGCAAGTGTAATTTGGCACTTGCGTTGTTTTGTGCAATATGTCCAACCCTTTGTTGGTGCTGTACAGTCAATCGTGTAATAAAAGTCTGTGTTTGTCACTTACTTACTTAGCGAATTGCATTATGAGATGTGGCAAGTAGGTAGCAGTGCTCTATTGGAGTGAATCTGCGAAGTCCGTGGCAACAATATTGTTTATATAAACATGCACTCAGTCCGTGCCCATACATGATACTAAAAAGTCGGTAGTCACATGGCTACCGACTTTGATGGCTACATGGGGTAAATGTGAAGACTGAGCATCTGTGTACATAAATAATACGGTTGCCACTGACTTAGCTCCAACAGAGCGCCGCTACCTCCCAGCCACATCCCACAATGCAATGCGCTAAGTAAATAAGTAAAACGCACTTTAAGTAAAATGAACTTTAATTTGCTTGAAAATTATAATATATGCAAACATCTTAGGAAATGGTTATTTATATATATAAATATATACTAAGTATCTCAGCAACGTCTGCAATTGTCATACGCGGCATTATACCAGAAAGTTAATGTTCAGTCTTCCAAAACTACGCCAAAATTAGAAGTTTACCAAACAATGAACTCTTTGCAAATGACTGCGTGTAATTCAGAAATTGTATTTTGGGCAATAGGAAGTGTATCAGGGTACTTGCGGTTGTTTTTGCGTTATACTGCTTTAAATAAAGATCTGTTTGTATTGCGGTTGTTTTTGCATTAGGCCTACACTGTTTGTAATATAAACGCGTGTTCTTTTTACTTACTTACTTACTTAGCAAATTTTAATGCAGGATGTGGCTGGTAGGTAGTGATGCTCTATTGGAGCAGTCAGTGGCAACCATATTTTTTATATACATAGGCACTCAGTCTTAGCATTTACCCAATTCGCTAAGTAAAGTCAGTAACGAACACGAACTGATATTGCACACACAACTAAATGATTTTATTTAAAACAATATAGCACAGAACTGGAAGTGCCAGAATAGTTTCCTATTTTCCCAACACACATTATATAGCTCAAAACAACTATAAAGAGGAAACTAAAGTTTGTGTTACTTACTTAGCGAATTGCAGTATGGGATGAGGCTGGTAGCTAGCGGCGCTCTACTGGAGCGAAGTCATTGGCGACCGTATAGTTTATATAGACTGGCACTCGGTCTTCGCATTTACCCTACATGGCTATGTAGACGATGATTGCAGATCCTGAAAATGCAACACAGAATGTCACTGAAAGCACATTAAGAAGCACATAAATTTTAATGATTGCTTGACAATGTTGACATCTACCAGAAACCCAAGTATGATGATAGTCTGAGGTCCGACCACGGGTTGATTCTTCGAACAACCACGAGCAAGTCTGATAAGCGCTATATATATTAATGGCAATCTTGGTCATAGCTGTGTCTTCATTGCACAAAATATGGTAATAGGTGATGCGAATTTACGATTAAGATTACAGTGATTACTTACTTGAATCATCAGAAGTTCTCGAAATTTTTAATCTATAGGCTTACAGGTCCGCCATTATCCTATGATGTCATGGGCTCTGGGCCCCGCTGCACCAACCGATGGAATTCATGCGCCACGCGGCAATGTGTTGAAAAATAATATAGTCCCTCGTATTCCACAACTGCGAAGGTGAAAGAATAAAATTTCGAAACAATTGGCCTTCAGTTATTTACACTGAAACGTGGCACAACAACACACTTACTCAGTAATCTATAATAATTTCTATTTTAAAGAATTTTTTCAGGCATTGGCCATTTGTGACAGAATTAAACATCACAGAAATAATTGGTTATAATAGTTGGTCCCAAATTAATAACAACGGGTTGTGCTTCAAAACATATTTACTTTATTTTAAAATAAATTAATTTTAATTTTTGCGAATTTTATACTGCGCGGCAAATGCCTAAAAAGTATTAATGCGCTTAGTCATCTGGAATATTACTGATCAGAACTATTTTTAGATAAGTAAGAAAGCATGCAAATGATCATCTGTACCACTTCATATCAAAGTCTAAATGTGACCTCGGCCAAGAAAAGTGACCACTTGTCGGGAATGGACTTATTAGCATTTTCCACAAGCTGACACCTTAAGTAAATCAGGATAAAAATTTCAGAACGTTTGGCCCATAATTTATACATTTTTCACAAAAATATAAAATATATGGCGGGAAATCGCACATAAATATTTAATGTGTCTCTACCCAATCCATTAATAACAAAATTTCGCCTTAACGCATCAAGTAGCATAAGATTTAAAAACACATTTTCTGGCTAATCTAATAGGCCTACGCGACAAGTGGTCGTTTTTCTTGCCGAGCTCACAAATATCTAAATACCCTATTAAAATGTCCGATTTATTTTTAACCCAGCTGCTCTCGTTAGACTTCTGAACATAGACATGCCCAAATAAACCGCCCTCAAGCTATTCAGAATGCCCTCGCCCGTGCTGTCACGAAACCCCTAAACACCACCACATGATCACTAATTAATTCTGTCCTCAAATCTCTCCACTGGCTTAAAATACCCGAACGAATAGAATATAAAGTGATATCACTCACCTACAATACAACAGTAAAACCCAACTCGTTTGGTTTGGTACAAAGCAGCAATTATCTAAACTTGATTTCTCACTTCTATCAGCTCACTTTCCGACCTTCTCATACTCCACGAATGTCCGCGAGCTGGGAACCGCCTCAGACTAACCTTTGCTTCTCATTTGCTGTCTGTCTGTCTGTCTGTCTGTCTGTCTGTCTGTCTGTCTGTCTGTCTGTCTGTCTGTCTGTCTGTCTGTCTGTCTGTCTGTCTGTCTGTCTGTCTGTCTGTCTGTCTGTCTGTCTGTCTGTCTGTCTGTCTGTCTGTCTGTCTGTCTGTCTGTCTGTCTGTCTGTCTGTCTGTCTGTGTTTTTCATCATTTTAAGTCTTTCTGTTTCCGTGAGGCTCACACGCTGAGAGCGCCTCTGAATAGTTCGCACTGTGAGAGGTGCTTTATAAATTCCAAGATACCATACCATACCATAACATACCATACTTAAATCCTCCCAGCCCTCCTATCTCCGTCAGCTGTTCACGGTTCAACCACTTCGCTCAACCTGCTGCTCTTCCGCCCAAACACCAATTCTCCGCCCTGCCGTCACTTCATCACTAAAATTTGCGAATCGCTCCATAGCCCTAGATGTTCTACCCCTCTGAAACAAACTCCTACCAGTACTTAAGCTCAAATGCATGTGTGCATGTACAGGATGTATGTATGCATGTATAATGTATGTATGTATGTATGTATGTATGTATGTATGTATGTATGTATGTATGTATGTATGTATGTATGTATGTATGTATGTATGTATGTATGTATGTATGTATGTATTCATTCATTCATTCATTCATTTATTCATTCTGGAAATGTATATAGCGCCTCTTCAAGAGACCTACTCAGAGGTGCTCTGTATGTATGCACGTATGCATATATGCATGCATGTATGTATGTATGTATACCTGCATGAATGTGTGTATGTAACTATGTATGTATGCATGTAAGTGTGTATGAATGTTGGTATGTATGCGTGCCTGTATGCGCGTATGTACAGTATGTATGTATGTATGTATGTATGTATGTATGTATGTATGTATGTATGTATGTATGTATGTATGTATGTATGTATCATCATTCTGTTCACAATACATAGATTCCTTTCGAACGATTTAAGGCAAATTCAACATATTCCATATTAGTCACCAGGTGTCGCATTTTCTTTTTTTCAAAATTTAGTTAGCAATCTCATGCTACACGGTTATAATAATAATTATAAATAGCAGACTTTAACAATACTGTACTTAACTTCAAGAAATTCTGAAATAACTATTTTCAGCTTAGACAAAACAGTGCTTCATAATTTTCAGATGCTGTTAGAATTTTGCTTCGTTTTCTCTAAAACACCTTTTAAATTGTAATCAATACTGTTAAGTAAACCGGAACAACAACAACAACAACCAAAACTCCGCCACTGTTCGTACTCTGACAGTGCCAGTCCCAAGCCTGGATAAAGGAGGAGGGCGACGCTAATCATCTTTGTTATGACACAGCGTCGCTAAACTGAAACTGCTACTGTTTACTACAGTCTACTTTTCAATCCAGGAATAAGTCTTTGGCCTTTTACTAAAGGTTTCCGTGGAGAGGAACATTACTTTGAGCGCCTTCTAACTGTGGGGTGAACTAGAAATAAACAAGTGAGTTGGTTAGAGGAAGAACTTTTTAAAATCATTGCACTGGAAAAGTTTTAAGTGCTGAAAAATGATTCCACGGAGAAGAACAGTAGAGTGGATTCTATAAATTAATTTATCTCAGTCCCGCCTAATGGTAGATTAAATGTTATCATAGGAGTAATTTGTGGGGGTACGAGGGGTACCTGTATCCCCACTCTTTGGACTGGGGGTACCGTACCCCCACTTTTTGAATAATGCCATTCAGTATTTTATTATTGTGCCTTCCCAGAGATCGCAGTTTCCGCCTTGTTTCGTGTAGGCCTGTGCAAGGGTTAAAGTGGGGTGGGAACGGTGTTCCCACTGCTCTCGAAATTCTTTGCTTCTTGCATTCCCACTGCTCACGCATTCGTTTCCATGAAACTCTTCTTTGGCGTTCCCATTGCTCACCCAAACCACTTTAACCACTGGGCTTATGTAAGAAATTGGTACCCCCACTTTTTAGACCAAAGTTTCGCCTGTGCGCCAAACACTTTGCGCATTCACCGAATACGCGCTGCAGCTGCAGCATATAAATGTAGGCCTACACGTTTTTATATAGCGACCGTATGGCCTCGATCCTTCTCATTTTTCAACGAATTGATCGGGTGAGATCTTTCACCACCGCTGCCCGTATGAATAAGCGTAACGCCATTTAAGGTCCCCGTGTGCGGACCGTGCTAGCTCGAGATTTAAATCTCTGTAATAAGCCAATTTCGGTAGGCGAACCGCGATCCGCACGCTCTTTAACACAGAGGCGCATGAAACGCAGCATATGCCGTAACCAGCGTTGCTAACTCGGCCTACATCTCCATTTATAATGATCATTGGGTCCCGTTATGTATATATGTATATATATATTGTATATATATATATTGTGTCCATGTCTGTCATGCCTCCTGACAATATCTTGACCATGTCTTCACCATATCTGGACAATATATTGCCCAGATATGGTGAAGACATGGTCAAGATCTTGTCACGAGGCATGACAGACATGTCTTCACCATATCTGGACAATATATTGTCCAGATATGGTGAAGACATGGTCAAGATATGGTCAGGAGGAATGACAGACATATGGATACAATATATATATATATACTGTATCCATATGTATCCATATATATATATATATGTATATATATATATATTGTATCCATATGTCTGTCATGCCTCCTGACAATATCTTGACAATACATACATACATATATACATACATACGTACATACATACATTGGTACATACATAAATACACATATATATGTGTGTGAGTAGCGGGAAGGATATATATATATACATATTGTATCCATATGTCTGTCATGCCCCCTTACAATATCTTGACCATGTCTTCACCATATCTGGACAATATATTGCCCAGATATGGTGAAGACATGGTCAAGATATTGTCAGGAGGCATGACAGACATGTCTTCACCATATCTGGACAATATATTGTCCAGATATGGTGAAGACATGGTCAAGATATGGTCAGGAGGCATGACATATCAGGAGGCAGATATGGTGAAGACATGGTCAAGATATGGTCAGGAGGCATGACAGACATATGGATACAATATATATATATATATATATATTGTATCCATATGTCTGTCATGCCTCCTGACAATATCTTGACAATACATACATACATATATACATACATACCTACATACATACATTCGTACATACATAAATACACATATATGTGTGTGAGTAGCGGGAAGGATATATATATATACATATTGTATCCATATGTCTGTCATGCCTCCTTACAATATCTTGACCATGTCTTCACCATATCTGGACAATATATTGCCCAGATATGGTGAAGGCATGGTCAAGATATGGTCAGGAGGCATGACAGACATATGGATACAATATATATATATATACATACATACATACATACGTACATACATTCGTACATTCGTACATTCGTATGTATGTATGTATGTATGTATGTATATATATATATATATTGTATCCATATGT
>OY744606.1:48054542-48234542 GCA_963556255.1 Allolobophora icterica | reverse complement strand
ATGGAAAGGACTATGTCGCAGGCTGCATGGAATACTGTTCCAGAATGAGGAATCGACGACGGCGAATCTTCCATCTAGCATTGTGGCATTATGAGACGGTGTCAGAGGGGGTTAACAAGGGATAAGTCTTGCAGAGATATCTACGATCACGTAAGGACGGCGCTGAAGTAAGCTTATATTGCTCCCTAAGGTTGGATACAGCACAACCGGCCAGGGAGTCACCAATCAACAATGGTTTTCATACTCAACGCGTTTTCGCATAGGCGATCATTGCAGCTTGTCTGCATGATGTTAGACTAGATAAATGTATTATGTTGGTTTACTAAACTTAGTTTAAAGCTTCCACAACCACTCCTCAATTCTATTAGCAACCTGGTCCGCCACGACTGGCTATGTTCTGACAATAATTGATAGCCTAAGGGGCCATCCATATATTACTTACGCATGGAGGGGAGGGGTAACCGAAATGCATGTGCTTGCGTACGCTTGCGAATCGTGTGTCGTTTTGTCAAGGCGCCCTTGTAACGGTATGTGCTGTGTTACGGCGCCTTAGAAATTGTCGTCATTATTATTATTAGTAGGGGGGGGGGGGTCTCGGGTCTACTGATAATGTACGTACGCAAATTGATTGGCCTTCAAGTGAGCTAGAGTTCAGTCTTTCCAGCTATCCGGTACTACCAGAGGAAGTAGGACTGTGGGAGAGGTGTCACTTGTATGCCACCTTACCTCTGAACGCTATTAAACTATCACACAACTCAACAGTGAGTTCATGGATTACTCATCCTTAAATCCGGCCTAAAGTGCAGACAGTCACTGCTTGGACCTGTGTAACTGACACATTCTGCAGCTGGTCTTGGGGGAGGGGAAGTACGCGTGCGAACAGGGAGGGAGAGGTGTCACTTGTATGCCACCTTACCTCTGAACGCTATTAAACTATCACACAACTCAACCGTGAGTCCATGGATTACTCATCCTTCAATCCGGCCTAAAGTGCAGACATTCGCTGCCTGGACCTGTGTAACTGACACATTCTGCAACTGGTCTTGGGGGGTTCGTCAACTGTACGTACGCAGGTGGGGGTACGCGTTCGAACAGGGGGGAGGGGTCCAATTTTCCGGGATTTTTGCGTACATAATATATGGATGGTCCCTAAAGCGACAGTATAGACCATAATCTCTTATCAGCAATATCAAACTCTGTCTGTGCAAGGAAGGTACTAAAACGTAAGATAATCTGTCAACTGTGAACAATGACTTTTCACTTCTTCTAAATGTTACTTACTGCAAGATGCTACCAAGTTCTTATTGCTTTCATCAGATTGTTTATATGCTAGGGCCAAGAAAGCGAAATCGTGATACTTCATACTGCTGTGGCCATGGTATATAGCCTACAGATGAATTATTTTAGGATTTCCACTCGCCAACTGCCAAATATCAACTGGAGACGAGAAGACAAGATATGTGAATTTGTAATGAAAATGACATTTGTGAACCACATTCTACAAAACCTATGCAACCAAAAATAAATAGCGAATCCGAAAATAGTCCAGTGTATTTCCTGAAAGTGTCCCATCTCGTAAAAGATCGAAATACCGTGCATAATATAAACGACAAGACTAAAACGTTAAAAGAATTCAGCTAGACGTGGGAAGCTGTGTAAAGCTGTGTGTAAATAAAAGAGCTGAAGATGCAAGGAACGTCTTTCCTGAGTACAAATACATCGCAAACGTAGAAACTGGAGTTATTTAAAAACAAATGCAGAAATAACGACGAACAACATGAAGAACAAGTCAACGCACAGCATATGAAGCTGTTCTGTGGAGTGTACAAAGGCCGGAGTTTGACGGAGGTGGCATGCGGTGGTACTTCTCCCCCAGCGGCCTTGATGCCATCTTCTATGAATGCCATGATGATGATGACGATCTGGACCCTGCACCGGCTCCAGCAGCAGGGACTGATCGCGTCATCTTCGCACCGCAGATCTTTGAAATTGGTTCAGACACCATTCTCTTCACAGGTGACACTCTTCTCTGTGGCACCTTGGATGCCGCTGTCTTGCTGACATAGGCGTCACTGATCCCGTGATCTTGGAAGGAATCATCACTGAAACGCACCTCCTTCTTGGTCTTGCCATTTTCCTCAGAACCCCTCATCTCACTGCCGGCCCCTACTTCTTCGTTGATCCCTTCCTGGAAGGCCAGCTCGCCGTGAAAGCGTCTTCCGCCAGATGAGCCTGCGAAAGTCAGATCCTCGCCTCCCAGCATACCCAACCCATCTGGCTCGAATCCTAGGTCCATTGACTTCAGCTCCTCGACATCGTCCTTCTGTCCCATTCCAGTATCTTCTGTTGGGGCTTGACCAGCATTCGTTTTTACAGCCTTGCAAACCGCACAGACCTTCTCCATTAGCATCTTCAGGCAGGAGTTTTGTGTCTTCACTGAAAACAATTTTGCAGTATCTAAAAGTTTCTTCACTTTTATGGTAGGTCTACTTAAGACACTTAATTATTACCATGTGTTATAATAGTGCCCTAGGCGAGTTTAGACACTTTAAAATATAAATTAATTAAATATTAATTGGCAACTTCGAGATATCTTAAAAATGGTAACTAAATTCCTCAGATTTTTGCTTTAAACAAGATCAAAATCAATCTCCTCCGCCTAAAAAAGAGACTTCTTTCCGAACACAATGACATACACAATGCCATTGCGAGGGGTGTTCCAGCGGTGTCATTGAGCAGGGCGCAACTCAAAGTGGGGCGGGGCATATTTTGAAACGGAATGATTTAATTATTAAACTAACTACTTTATCTTGAAATATAATATCCATTTAAAATGAAATAAATGTAATAAAATTAAAGTAACAACAAATAAAAGTGTATATATATAATATTAATAGTATCTATACATATAATATCCATATAGTGTCCGTCCGACGATAAACGCTACGTCACAAACAGTTTCTGTTCTATTTGTTTGTGACGTCAGTACTGCCGTCTTGACGACGGCGATCAGAGCATTTAAACCAACGCTACATATAGGCCTATAATATGACGTCATAATATGACGGGCAAATACTCTAGAACGATATACACTGCCGTCATAATTATGACGGGCAAATACAGTAGTTTAATAATAATGACAGTGCAGGCTTATTTAAAAAAATTGTCGTTTGAACATATTCATAGTAAATATTTTTTGAGAAAACAAATTTGGTCATTCTTAGTTAAGTTGATCTATGTTTACGCTTGGCACAGAGCTCAAGTATAGCTTGCGACATTCCTGGATATACAGTAACTGTAGTTACAGTAAACTGTTTTAAATTACATTCAATGCGGAAGCTAAGCTTCATTTACAACGTGATTTACCTGTAAAGATCACAAAACTGATCAGCAGAAGCTCAGCGAGCATAACATATCCTGTAAGCAAAAACACAGACAGCATTAAACAATATTTCTAGAAGATTACAAGTGCCTCACATCAGCCTTATTTTTAAGGCTGTGACTAGCGGACCACCAGGTGGCCCTAAAATTTCGAATGCCAGGTGGTCGCCAGGCGGCCTTCCAATACAGAACAATAACGGGCCGCCAGGCCCCTTTCAAATCGGAATACTTGGACCAAAACATTGGCTACAGCCGCTACACTAACCCTAAAACTAACCCTAAACGTCCTAAACCTCTCTGCTGAAGGACCCCAATCTGGAACGGTTGCCATCTCCTTGTTTCTTATACTATTTGTCGTCGCATCTCAGCCAGTCCCCAGCTAAAGTGGAGTTTTCTATTGTTGATAGAAGTGCATTATCGGCCACAGTGACTCAGAACTACAAGAAAGCCATTTGAGGTCTACGGCTACAGCCATTTAAAAGCACCATGTACACTGTGGACTTACGTGATGAGTGATTTTTTGAGGCAGTGGTTAAAGAGCCATGCAGGTGATTTATTTAGTCAATTTAAATTAACAAAAGCTGCTAAATATTAGCTCAATGAACATAAAAGGCAGTGCTGGATAAAGATTTGCTGAGGGTCTAAGCTATATAAAGCTTGGAGGCCCCTTGTTAAACAATTACACCAGAAGGTCTCACAAAACTTGAAAACATGTATGCCTTTTAATTATTTAATAGCAATGTATTTAAAGTGAAAAATTTAAATTATGTTCAAACGAATGCATTTACTGATTACATGTTTATATTTTTTTAAAAGCCCCGTAAATTCTGAACTTTTTGAGGCCCTGTGGATTGTGAGGCCATAACCTGTATCTTTTTTAGCTTATGCCTAATTCCGGCACTGATAATTAATAGGTTTGTTTTATATCATATTAGAAAGTGTGTCAAGTTAAAATCTATTATTAGAGCTAGGACTTGATTTATCTATTTTATAGTTTTACTCCGACATGATTTGAACATCAGTTTTACTCTACAGTTCTTTTCAACTGTCGCTACATGTCCGCATTCTATTATTATGAATTCATTTCATAAACCAAGAGGAGCTTACCACCGCCGCCAAAAGTTGGGAGGATTGTGTCGGCCAACGAGTAGGCTGTCCTCATGATGCGGACAACTTGCTGAATAGCCTTAAGCTTCGCTTTCTGGACCTTGCACAAGAATCGGGCCCCCACTGCTGGCGCATGTTCGCCGACCAGATCGCACTTGTTTATCCGAACCTGAATTGGATCGGGCATATCTGGTCCAGGGTCGTCCATCCACCAAGACTTCTCCCAGGCAAATCCAGTCCGTACTGGGCTATAACACAGTAAAGTTTCTGATACTTAGCAAATTCGCAGCTTTTGCGTGCTGCTGAAATATTTTGTAACCTCACATTAAATTAAATGACATTACATATACGACGTGACATGACGTTAAATTACATTATAACAATTCAGTAGTCGACTTAATCGATTCTAATTCCAATAAATTACCTCCACTGTACAATGTTCGTTACGACTTATAAGAATCTGCAAAACGCAGCCATTTGAACGAAGACATCACATCGTCGTTGTCATCATCATCATCATCTTCTTCTTCTTCTTCTTCTTTCTAAGGAAAACCTCTTGTACTCAAAATTTACAAAGATTAAGGTGGCATGATTTCTTTGCTGAAATTACGCGGATATTCTTGGGTTGGAAACTCTTTCAGCTGAAATGTTGCCATGAATGTATCGTCAGTGGGACGAAACGGACACGATTAGCTCGACCGTACACAGTTGTTAGCAATTGGCACTGTAGTAAGACTAGTCCTGTTGGCAGTTTGGCAGCGCTGTGGCGGCTGTCATGAACGGTTCCACAGGAAATAGCTGGGACAATATGTCTTATTAATCTGCATGCACCGAGGCATTTTAAATTTTTATTATTCGAAGCAGATTGAAGGAAAAGCTGTTTTCTAAACATTATTTAAATTCTTAAAATAATGCTCTAGAATTTGAAAATTGCGATTATATTTATGTAGAAAGAAAAGCGAGCAATAAAAAAACCAACACTTCGACAATCGCCGCTTTCGGAGCCCAAAGTCCTTTCAATCCCATGACGCCAATGGCAACAACCGCTGAGATTCTTGACCAAACGTAGATGAACTCTAATAGAGGCATTTTATCGAATTTGATATGACACAACCATAAATTTAATATATAAATTTAAAGCATCAAATACGATGAAATCGTAGAAAATTTGGACGTTTTCTTATCGCGACTTAACGGCGTCGCAAACATGAATGACGTCACGAACGGTTTCTATCTTTTGTGACGTAATCTTCAACGGAAACTTAGCACAGAATAATAGGCGCAACGAAGAACTTCTAAACTTCTATAGCGCCAGTTTATAATGCTCAAGACATCAGTCGATGGTCGCTACTATGCAAAAAATCGTTGTGCAAGCCAAATTCTAGGATGAGTCCGGTCGAAATACAAAAAGGAAGTCGGAGAAGACACGCAGACATCCTATGAGGGAAATTAATTCAGGAAATAGTGAGTATTTAGTTGAGATCTGAAGGTCAGGAGACTCAGGACAGGCGTTGCAGAGCGAACTTTTGCGGGAAAAGAGTTCCAGATTCTAGGGCCAGCAGCAAAAATGCGTGACTGTACGCCGAGAACCGTCCTCGTTCATGGAACAGTCAGACTGAGAAGGTTAGAAGACCTGGTTGAGAACAGAGATGTCTTTGTAGTCAGCAAAGACTGAAGATACTAATGTAGCCTGAAATGTAGTCTTGTATGCAATTAACCCAGCCTTGAAAGTGATTCTCTTTTCTATATGCAGCCATTGCAAAGATTTAAGTAGGCCTAATGGCGTGATACCTCTGGCCAAGGTATAGGCCTACGGTCTATTTTTTGGACTATATATGAAGCTTTTATCGGGTTAGATTCGAGATGTCAATAAGAAGCGAATTCCAGTAGTCGAGACGGTTTGAGACTAAGGCATTTAGGGAAACAATTCAGGGCAGCACCTAATCCTATGGGTGCCATAGTGGACAGCACTGGCGTAAACTTGTCCAACATATTGGGGGATTTGGTTTTTCATTATACACTTATTGCATTGGTTGTACAGTCCATCTCAATTATTGGGGGCCACGTGTCCCGGCTGCCCCCCCAGAGTCTACGCCTATAGTGGACAAACTTGCATATAGAGCCAATATGTTCAGCGAATGACAGATCTGAGTAAGACACAATATCAAAATTGCGGGCTGAACAGCATTTTGGTATGCACATATTCAGTCTTGGATGAAAGAAAGCAGAATGGTCATAAATCCATCAAAAACTTAGTTTCTTCTCTTTGGAACTCCGCAATAACTGAATAAATTTAATTCTTTGAATCTGGTCACTTCTGTCACACAAAGATGTTGTTCAACCTGCAAATTTGGCATTGTGTTTGACTCGAACCTATCATTCACTGAACATATTAACTCTACATGCATGCAGAGGTTAAAGTGGGGTGGGAATGGTGGGAACGGCGTTCCCACTGCTCTCGAAATTCTTTGCTTAAGCATGCGTTTCAATGAAACTCTTCTTTGGCGTTCCCACTGCTCACCCAAACCACTTTAACCACTGCCTGCAGGCTGCATGGTGGTCTCTCCACTATACTCATTCGTGATATCAATTAGATATATACCATCATACCACATTCCCTTTCTCTGCCCTGATTTGTTTGGCTAACGCGCCTCGATTACTGCAAATCACTCCTTAGCCTACCAGCAGCATTTCGAAAGCTAACTTGGTGACGATTCAGATAGTCCAACCAGAGCGAACACTAAAACTCCAAAATACGAGCACTTATCACCGTTACTTAAATCGATACGTTGGCTACCCATGGAAAGCGAATAACTTTCACGACTGGGCTAACTGTACACACGACTGCAACATAAGGACAACCCAAAACATCTCTGGTCTTCAATCGCTGGACTCAGTGGCGGCGATCTTGTCTGAGAGGTGGGGGAGACAAAGTCGGCCACGATCTCGTCGACGACCGTTTTTTGAAAATCTTGTCCCAAAAATTTTTTTTCTGCCACTTCATTTCGCTTTCGTCTCCGAAAAAAGTTTATGACCTTTTTTTTACTCCTTCACCTCTTTTACAACTTTTTCTTACACTCTCCCTCCAGTGTGATGTCATTGCCTTTTTTCCCACTTTCATTTCCACCAATTCATCTGTTTTTTCCCGCTTTCATGTCCACCAATTCATCTCCGAAAAATATCGATTTCATCTCGAAAAAAGTTGGTGACCTTTTTTTCAGTCCTTCACACCTCTTTTACAGCTTTTTCTTACAGTCTCCCTCCAGGTGCGGTATTATTTCCTTTTTTCGCACGCTTCTTTAACTTTTTCCCCACTTTCATTTTTCCCCACTTTTCCCGAAATTCTAAAAAAAATTTTCCGCCCTTTTCTTAAGAATTTCTTCTTACTTTCTGAAAGTTTCCGGGGGACACTTCTTTTAAAAAATTTCTTCTTTACCTCATCTATTCAAAAACACAGTCAAAACCCTCGCACGCATATACATTTCTTCGCCTTTTTTGGTGTTTCTTCAAAATCTGGGGGCGAGGGTGACAAATGTATGGCGTGTCCCCCACTCTTATAGGTGGGGGGACATGTCCCCCCGTCCCCCTATGATCGCCGCCCATGGCTGGACTACTGGGACAGAACATGCGCTCCGCTGGTTTTCCCACCTCTTCCGCCGAGGATTTTCTCCAGATGATGATGCGAAAGATTGCTGAACTTCGTGCGCTGACTTTTCACTTTTGACGCCCCTTCTGCGCAGTTCACTCACACGGACCACACCTTTGAAGAGTTCCGTCCAATCCTCGAAACGGAACTTCGTCAAATAATTGTATCAGTAAACATGCGAACTTGACCCTCTTCCCCCATTTCTTCTGGTGCACAGTTTAGATGATCTAGCGTCATTTCTAGTTCAAATATTTAATAGGTCGCTTTCGGAGGGTTATGTATACCTGCTTCCCAAAAACGGGCCATCGTTTTCCCGATCCTGAAAAGCAAAACCTTGACCAAAGGGCTTGTCAAAATTTCCGGCCCATCTCCCACCTTTCTTTCCTTTCAAATACCATTGAAAGACTATAGTTTCAGTCCAGCGCTTCTGCTTTCGACATGGTCAACCATGAGATCTTGCTTCAGCGTCTACAACTATCCTGTGGCCTCTCTGGTATTCCCATTCTTCGTTTTAAACCTTACATTTCCGACCGATCACAGATGGTTGTCCTTGGCGATACCAGGACTCAGTGTGCTGGTGTCGAATTTGGTGTTCCCCAAGGCTCAGCGCCTGGCCCCATCTTATACATTTTCTACACTGCTGATATTCTACACTGCTGATATGTGTCAGGACTTCTCTGGCTCAATCTAGCAGGGACGTCATTTCAGCTTTTTTCAGGGGGGGGCAAGGACGTCAAAAAAGAGGTAACAAATTTTTTTCGCGCTCCACGCGAAGAAATTTTACAGCTTTTCGGCGTTTCTTCTAAATTTTCAGGGGGAAAACTGCATAATGTGCCCCTCCCCTTTGTCAAAGACATGTGGTCTTGTGAAAAAACCTATGCAGACTAGTTTTGTTAATAGTAGGCCCTATATAATAATTCCATAAATTTGAGTATCATTTTTTTCTTTTTTTACCCCTTTCTTCTTCCTCCTTTTCTTGTTCCAGCTTTTAAAAAAAAATTTTTTTTCAAAAATCAGGGGGGGGCAAATGCCCCCCCTTGCCCCCCCAAATGACGTCCCTGCAATCTAGGTCTTTTGCCTCCATTGGCCCTGCTCTTTGGAATGAGCTTCCTACGTACGTTCGTTCTTCTATTCTCTCAGGTAACGTCTCTTCCTCTTTTAAGTTTCTTAAAACTTGCTTTTCTCTCGGGGTCTCTCGCACTGGGAGCGCTTCTGAATGGCCCTCCCGCTAGAAGCGCTTTATAAATATCCAAATACAATACAATACAATATAATATTCCGTTTCTATTTACTGAACATGGGGCAAATGGCCATCTTTATGCAGAGGATGTTGAGGTTTTCGCACATGGTCCATCAACTGATCAGCTCTCCCTTGTCCGCTCTATTGACTGCCTTGTCTCTGACCTACACTACTGATTGTCTGCTAGCCATCTCTGCTGAAACATTGCTAAAACTCAATTGCTTTGGTTTGGAACTAGACAGCAGCTAGCTAAACTCGACATTCTATTACTGTCTGAGAAATTCCCTGCTTACCCATACGCCTCTACCGTCCGTGATGTGGGTGTCACACTTGACTCCTCCCTCACATTCACAGAGCATATCTCCAACATGACTCGCTCCTGCTTCTTTCAACTGAGGCGTCTCAGGGTTCGGTCTCACTCTCTGTCTTTACCGCCATAGTCCACGCATTTGTCTGCTCACGCTTAGACTACTGCAACTTGCTTCTCATGGATCTCCTTAAACAGCGTCTCTGTTTCACCCATTACTGAGTGCACTAAGCAGGCTAGGCCTAAAAGATCCTCTCTCTCGTCTCCAAATCGCAACTGGGTGCTGCCCCGAAATTAGAGCCCTGCGCCGATGTCATAGTGTCGGCGGCGGCGCGCCGGTCCTTTTTGGTCGGCGGCGGCGGCGCGCCGACGAACAAAAATCGGCGGCGGCGGCGCCCACAAAATTTCGGCGTCGGCGCGGCGCGGCGCGGCGTGCCCTAGTCAGAAGCATGAGTCACCATGGGCATCCGCAGGAAGTTTTCCATAGGGGCAAAACTTTTCCAGGGGGCAAAATGACGTTTTTGCATGGAAAATCTATTCACAAATCCAGGGAGGGGCAAATTCCACCCTCCCCTCCTCCGGACGCCCATGTGAGTCACTATGAGAGTTGAAGAGCCGTTGGTCCTGTGACCAGTCAAAGGGCCAAGTTCTCTAAAACCACTCCATCACACTGAAGCTCAACTACATATAAACTTATAAAGGGACTGAAAGAGAAGACACCTTCAGACATTTGCCTTATAAATATGAACATCCTTAATTACACTGCACATCTGTATAGGTAATGGCAAATTGTAGTCAGATGAAGCAATATGCATTTGCATATTGCTTGAATACACTTGCATATGCGCTGATACAGTGTAGGCCTACACACCAAGTCACATGGCAGATGCTGGATAACAGCATCCTCCCAGTAAGAGAGGCTGCTGAAGCCATGAAGTGAAATGTAAATATATACGTTTTCCTATGGTAATACACTGGCCGAGTGGCTTCATTTCTGTTAATTTTTCAATGAATTTACCAGGTGGCCTGCTGACCGTTTGAACTGCTGCCACGCCATTTAAAGTTTCCACATATAGACCATTGTTTGTATCAGACTAAACTGAAATAGACCATTCTTGATACTATACGTACTAAGTCAAAACCTGTGTCAACTGATACTGTTTACCTGAATAGATTCCAGCCAAAAGTATTAATCAATTATACCTTCCCTTCTGCAGGATTATTACTTAAACTAGAGTATTTGCCCGTCATATTATGACGTGACGGCAGTGTATATAACCCTATATGTGTCGTGGGTTAAAATGCTCTATCGCCGTCGTCAAGACCACCGTCGTCAAGACGGCAGTACCGACGTCACAAACGGTTTCTGTTTCACAATAGAACAGAAACCGTGTGTGACGTAGCGTCCAACGACAGACACTCGCTATATGGATTTTATATAGATAGATGGCATATCTTGATAGTAATAGCACTCATAAACTCCTCAATCTTACAACATTAAGCCAAAAATTTACACCATTGTAATAAGACCACAGACATCAAAGACAACAATCAATAAGTTATAGAAGCTATTCAACATGAAGGTAGCGAATGAGGGAATACTGAAGTACTGTAGTACACATACAAAGACATGCATTGCATATTGCTTTTGTTGTCAAGGTATTACGGAAATTGCAACAGGAACAGGTGTATCAAAACAATGGTTATTTGTAACAAGATATCGCTTTACATGACTGTGTGTACCATGGCGCAAAGTATAAGGAAAACAAATTTAGTCAGGAAGACAATGCATTCTTGGTATCAAGATAAAGACCAAAAACATTGTAATCAGCTACGTTCCCTCTTTATCTTCTTCATTAACACACGAGTTCCTACCAATCAAAGTGCCATTTCTGAGAATAGTTCGCTTATCTTTGCAATATCATGCAAAACATGAAAAATGCAACAATTACAATTAAGCATATCAAACTGGCATCGGCGGCGCGCCGACAGATTGTCGGCGGCGGCGGCGGCGGCGCGCCGACAAAAAAAAATCGGCGGCGGCGGCGCCTACAAAATGTCGGCGGCGGCGGCGCGGCGCGGCCGGCGCAGGGCTCTACCCGAAATACGTCTCTGACTACTTGCGTATGCAGCTATCTGCATCCTCGTCTCGATGCACCCTGCAAATCGACGTTTGCTGGTGTGGCCCGTGTGGATCCCTCGATGTGGAATGACCTTAGGCCTCCACTTAGGGCCAAACTAATGTCCGATTTATCTTCACCGGTCTCTCGTTCCTTAAGGGCATTTCTGTTTTCTCGGGGCTTCCGTGCTGAGAGTGGCTCTGAATGGTTATTCTGTGACAGGCGCTTTCTAAATTCTTAGATACGAGCCTTATTACACTCAGTCCAATTGCTAACTCCAAAACTTCCATGTACTCAGCCTTAATTGTCTCCTCATCTTATCATTTCTGAATATTCCGTGGACAAGGACGGCTCGAGCTGGGTAGGCGCACTTTTTCTGTTGCTGGCCCTAGACTGTAAAACTCTCTCAAGGCAAAATTTTGTTTTGCAAAGTCTGTTTTTGCCTTCAGATTTCAAGTAGACAGACATTTTAAGTAAGTAAGTATATTCTTTATTTTGACCAGTTGACAAAACGCACTCTGGTATAGGCCTACATTAGGCCTACGTGTAAATTTTGCAGTTTGCAAGTTCCAATTTGCGGTTTAATTCGAATTAAAACATCCTAACCAAGAAAGTCTTTCTCATTAAGCTATCAGCTTTGGGTAATATCCGTGTCATGCGTTCTTGGCCGAAGGGTATAATTATACAGTTTTCTTCCATGTCGTCTAATACAGAGGTTTTCAAACTTCTTGGACCAGGGACCCTTTATTTTTTCTAGGCATAGCTCCAGGGACGTCATTTCAGCTTTTTTCAGGGGGGGGGCAAGGACGTCAAAAAAGAGGTAAAAAAATTTTTCGCGCTCCGCGCGAAGAAATTTCACACTTTTTGGGTGTTTTTACACAATTTTGGGGGGAAAACTGCATAATGTGCCCCTCCCCACAGTCAAACAGATGTGGTCTTGTGAAAAAACCTACGCAGGCTCTAGTTTTGTTAATAGTGTATAATAATTCCATGAATTTGAGTATAATTTGTTTCTTTTTTACCCCTTTCTTCTGCCTTCTTTTCTTCTTCCAGCTTTTTCATTTTTTTTTCAAAAATCAGGGGGGGCAAATGCCACCCCTTGCCCCCCCCAAATGACGTCCCTGCATAGCTCGTGGACCCAAGCATTTAAAACGTAATATTTATCACTTAAAATTTAAACAAAATTACAGGCAGACTATTTCAACAATACAAACTTGCTTATAAGTAGTGTATGTATGAATTTGAAAACATGTGTTAATGCTGATCTGAGTGGCGCTATATAAGTTTTCGATTACAATTTCGGTTACATTGCTAAAACCATGCAGTGTTAATCATTATATTTTCAGAACGCTCTCGCGGACCCCCGCCAAATCCTTCGCGGACCCCTCTTGGTCCGCGGACCACAGTTTGAAAACCTCTGGTCTAATATCTGGAACTCCCTTATTGACTTTCGACTTGAAAGTGTTAGATTAGATTAGATCATCGACCTTTATTATATAAGTCGATGGATTAGATTACAGCGTCTCTACCATCTGGCGTCAAAAACAGGAACAGCTTTCGTACGTCTCAATCAGATGGAGTCTTCATAGATATATTGTTTTCGCGATGCCTCTATGTTTTGTACTTCCGTTTTCTGGAGTTTCATTGTGAATACATTTATCAAAGAAACTTGTATTTTAATTTAAATGGTATGATTACTCTGTTATTCAGCATATGTATTCGGAGTGATTAACTAAAATATAATTAAATAGTTAACGTTCTTTTGAATTACATAACACTAAGTTGCTACGTTTAATAAGCGCCATCTGCCATGAAGCAACATCGCCCAAGAAGGGAATGAATATTGATCAATAGATATGTTGTGACCGTGCATGAGAAAAACTCGATCTAAGTGGGAAATATCAGTAGACGAGAAAAACTCATAGAAATCTGTGAAGCATGAAGTAATATTAGAAATTAAAATTTCACTTGCGATTTTGCGAAAATATTCGTGTATATATATACATATTACAACATTTATAACTTTTTGCAATTTGTGATAATATATGTGATGCGGGATCCCAAAACCAGGCGGTTCGTAAAAATTTACAAAAACTAGGTTTTAATATATATTTGTAGATCTTTCCAAGATGCTAAGGGTTTTTCTCATGGGTCTAACCGTTACGAAGATATGCGGTTTGGAAACCATGCCCTTCATGAGAAATTATTTAGAGAAAAATGCCAAAAACAAAAACGCATGTAATCTATTATAAAGTCCTTGATTACGATAGGTATTGCTTGAGCTTAAAAGCTGAAATTTTCACAGGTTATAAACACACATATCTGCCAATATTACAATATTAAATTATGTTATTATTTTTTGTTTTTATTTAATAATTAAGAAACTTTTGGTAACTGACTAAGCTTTCATTCCACTCCACGCAGATACAAAATAGCCCGAGATGCAGCGCGCGACCTTGTTTTGCCCAATCAGGACTCTAGCATTGCACTCACGCAGATAAAAATAGCCCGAGATGCAGCGCGCGACCTTGTGTTGTCCAATCAGGACTCTAGCATTCGGCATTTAAATGATTACGTCATGCCAACCATGCCAACCAACGGGAAAGAAGATTTGGGGGACCGGAGTTTCTTTGCTATTTATGGCACAGGAAGTAATTATTCAGCCACGAGAGTCGGTCAGTCGGTTAAAGGGAATTCCAGGCTTTCAGAAGATGTATGACATCATGGGTATTTCTCAGTCGCTATTTATAACCGCTACGCGCAAAACAATGAAATTGACTCGAAAGTGAAATCATATTCTTTTACAACTTTGCAATGTTATTCGAATTTGTATGAAAACAACCAATAAATAATCATAAAGACTGCAGAATTATATTCTTCAAATATTAAACAATGCAATTATGATATAAAATGCTTTTCGCTAAAAATCAAGATGAAGCGCTATTTTGACAGATTACTCGTAATAGGTTTTGCCGACTTCCGCCTGGTTTTGGAAAATTACATCACATATACTTCCAGCCAAATCCAATACATTATTAAACCAAATTTCGAATTTTTCAAACTTAGCCGGGTTTTCTAATATACTGTCACATGTAGTTAAGTACTATGAGCATAGTGTAAACTGTGTATTGCGAAAGTGGTGTCTGGTACCACCACTTTTTTGTGCTGAAATATCTTTTGCGACATGATGGCATTATTTTGGTTTTAAGCCAGTTCAAGCAATGACAATAAGTGGAGGAAGGGATTAGTTGCAACCACTTTTTGGGACAAAAGTTATGCCCTTGACTATGAGTAAAGTTATGCAGAATTATTATTAACATAGTTATTGTTACTACGTATGTGTACGCTGACATGTCAAGATCATACAGCGGGGACGGCATGGAAAGTTACACTTGTCAAGATGGCTCTACAGTATATGTTTTATGGTAAAAGCATCCACAATTTATTGTTAATCATGAGTGTTTATTATGCTGTGATTTTGAATTTACTAATTCAGAAATTAAGACAAAATGGTCTTCTTTGAGCATAGGATTGTGGATGGTTTTCAAGAGAATTGGTAGCAATAATGTGCAAACCAGTCTTGTTGTCCTCGAGACCAAGGTCTTGGTCTCGAGTGCACTCGAGTTCGTTTTTAAAGTCTTGGTCTTGAAGTTCAAGGTCTTGGTCTTGGTCTTGAGGTTCAAGGTCTTGGTCTTGGTCTTGAGGGTCAAAGTCTTGGTCTTGGTTTTCCAAGACCAAGACTTTTGACAATATGAACAGTCATTTAACAAAACGCAAGAATGTTAAAAATTTATCCAATTATTACTAATGCAATTGCTTTTGTACTTACACGGTGTGAATGAGGCTTTACTGTTGTTTTGGACAATTATTTTGATTTCAGGTTATTTACCATGGAATGATTTCAAAACACTCACGATTTGTACACTTACATCAAGTGCTTGAAAAGCTGCTCTGTGTGCCAGTGATTTCAGCACCTGTAGAATGTATTTTTCACATGGCAGAATTTTTATGAGGCCCCACAGGTCACGTCTTGGTCAGAAAATTCTGAGCGAATTGTTTTTTTTAACTGCAGCAGGCATTTGGAATGACATTTTGCATGAAGGACTTTTGTAAATACGAATTCGGAATTCTCTGCAGTCTGCATTTGGAGTTGTTTTGTTTGAATAAAATAAAAGACTCGTGTTTTAATTAAAATAGCGAGTAGTCTGACTTGACAATTTTTTGTTTAACGAATAGAAGTCTGGATAAGGTTGTGATTTTTGGGTCTTGTTCTCGGTTTTGGTCTTGAGTTTCAAAGTCTCAAGTGGTCTTGAGGTTCAAGGTCTTGGTCTTGAGGTTCAAAGTCTTGGTGTTGGTCTTGGTCTTGAGGTTCAAAGTCTTGGTGTTGGTCTTGGTCTTAAGGTTCAAAGTCTTGGTCTTGAGGTTTAAGGTCTTGACAACAAGACTGGTGCAAACCGATGTCAATATAGAGTGATTAATTCATGAGTAGTATTGATACCAGAACTAAGTGTAGAAGAAATTAGTAAGTCTGTAATGAAGTTATAGTATGCTTGCAATAGTAAGTACATAAGTAAGCATACAGATAATTTCTTTTCAGCAATGTTTTATTTTTTCAGTTAGTAATGAACTACATGTACGTTTAAAAGAAATTCTTTTCATAAGTATGCACTGACTTAAGTCTCAGTGATGCTTTGCAAATACTTCTAAAAAGTTCCTGTAATAAATGCACTGCACTGTACGCATGCTTCCAGATATTTTTAGAATATGGGAGCACTTGTGCTAAATTTCCTTTTCATTTTGTGTTTAGCGTGCACCCACACATTCTTCTTCTTCTCTACATACTGTTTGTTATTCCCATCGGTTTGTAAATTTCCGTTATAAATGAACAATGATTGACTGCATATATATATATATATACCATTTTCCTCATGTGAAATATTGGCATTTGATCTCCAGCCATCATTTACATACTTACTACTTTCTTCTTATGGACTGCACTTAGTTTCAGTATCAGTACTGCGGCACTACTGCCACAGGTAGAAACGGCACTGTGAGCATTACTGATGCTTCACCTCCGATCTAGACATTCGTTCCCAGTTCCCCTGAAAAACATTTAGGATTCTATGTTCAAAGACTTCAGACAAAATCTGATTGTAAAAGTTGTCTGAGGTACCTGTTTGCTGTAGGCATTTTGTTAATTAAGGGCTTCCATGCCAACTTACCAACACTTGTTTTATTTGTTATGGCCTACCAGTAAATGCACACACATACAACAGCTTACTGCATTGGACACTTAACTGGCTCAAAATTAAGTTATGTAATAAACTTGTTAACCTCATCTTTGAAATACTGTGGCAGCATGTGCTTATCAGTCTCATATGTTTAATGCTTTTTATGTTTAAGCTGCTTTCAGCTTTGTGGTTTTTAGTTTGAGTGATTGTTTAGAAAATTGTACAGTTTATCTGTTTTTTATTTGCAGATGGAAATCCATGATTTCAATAGTGTACCTGACAAGTCAACACCACCATGTAAGAGGTAAGATGGAGAACTTGGCAGCTCACATGGTTTTACCACAACGCAATAAATTCCCTACCTTGTATAAATACAGTACCGGATTTAGACTTGGTGAGGCCCCAAGCGATATAAGCTTGGAGCATGGCTGTAGTGATAGAATTAGAGGTGAGTACATGCTAACGGTAAGTTTTCCTAAGCAAATTAGAGGTTGGTACAAATATTTTGTGAGGTGAGTATATGGTCTCTAGAGGTGAGTAAAGCTTGTATACCCTCGACTACAGCCCTGGCATGGAGGCCCCTTGTTAAAGAATTACACCAGAAGGTCTCACAAAACTTGAAACAATATGCCTTTTAATTATCTAATAGCAAGGCATTAAGTGAAAAATTCAAATTATTTTCAAATGAATGCATTTACTCAGACGAGATGGAATTTGCTACACAAGCCATTTAAAAAGGTTATTCATGATATATACAGCACACATGAAATTTAAAAAGCCCCCTAAAAAATTTAAATTTTTAAGGGACCCCTGCAGATTGTGAGGCCCTCAGCTGCAGCTTTTCTTAACTTGTAGGTATCCAGCACTGCATAAATGATTGAAATGATTGTTTTCGTATTTTGAATGTTGCCACACAAAGTAATGAATGATCTTCTGTTAATGTAGCCAAGAATAATTTGTTATTTAAATCATGAGAGGGCATAATTATCGTATATTTATCATTGACTCTTCTGTCTTATTTTCTTGTGTAGACCACGTTTAGACAATGACGACAAGGACCGAGCTCACCATGTTGTGGACTTAACCGAGGATGTACCAGTGGACCTCAGTCATCACGCCAAGCATTCCTCCGTGGTCGACAGTCCTGGAAAAGAGAATGCCTTTGTGAATGAACAAACGATAAGAGCTTTGCAGGAGGACCTACGAAATGAGGAAACTAAGCTGGTTCTTCTCCGAAAGATCCACAACAGTCAACAGAGTGCCAAGAACCATGTGGATTCTGGGCGGTCCGTGGTCAGTGGAGCAAAACTGACATCCACCGATCCACGAACCCAGAGCCATCAGAATAACCACAATGGATCAACCACGGCTCACAAAGGAGCCGTTACTGTGAAAGGCAACGCCCCGTCGGTGCTACTTCAGGTACCATCACGCACCCTGGTGCAGCAGTCGAGACAGACGCACCCAGGTGTGCCAAATATAGGTGGAAGTCATCATTCAGTTCCTCAGCAGATGCCTCCAGGTGCTAGAGGGACAGAAGCGAGAGAGACAAAGTCATCATCAGCAACTGCATCGCACATGCACCAACAGCAGCAGCAGCCTAAAATGTCTCTGACACCGCAGCAGAAGGAACAGTTGGCTGCCCAGCGCCAGCTAGCGGCAAAACAGGCGCTGCGCAAGCAGTTGGAACGGACTCTGTTGCAGATTCCCCCTCCTAAACCGCCGCCACCGACAATGAACCTGATCCCAAATGCAGCGAGCACAGAGTTCATCGTGCTTGTTGGGCTTGAGGAGGCTGTAAAAGCGATCATCCGGCTTGATCCACAGCTAAAGGATCAGGATCTAGTCGATGATCGAAAGGATACAAAGGCACCATTCCTGTGCTACCAGTGTGGCACTGACTTCACACCTCTTTGGAAGCAGGACAAAGACAACCCACTGAACATAGTCTGTGAGCACTGTGTTACAAGCAACAAGAAGCGAGCACTTAAACTGGAACACACAAACCGCCTCAAGAACGCATTCGTCAAGGCCCTGCAGCAGGAGCAGGAAATGGAAAAGTGTCTTCAGGTGCAACAGAGCCTTGATGCCCATCGTGATGAAGCACCAGCACCATCGAAGTCCTACACGAAGGCAACAATCAGCTCTGGACGTATACAAGTGACCGACCATGCAAGGCAACAACAACACTCGACTGTACCTGCTGCTCATCAGTCTCACTCCCGCCCATCCCAGGCCAATGCCTACCCTTATGAACGTTTTATGGTTTTCCATGGCAAGCCTGTGGTATCGCACCACTACCAGCACGGAACTAAAGATTCAAAGTCTCACGGGAAGACTTACGATAGCAGAGGAATGACTTTTGGACGAACTTAAATCTAGATGGCAATTCTGCATTGTTGGTCCGACACATTTGATAATGAAAAATAGAATGACTGCTAAGACAATAATATGGTGTGACTAATGTTGTTTGAAAATATATAGACATGTCTTATTACACGTGGAAAGTATTTAATCTAGCATGTGCAGAGTTATGTTTGTTTTTACTCCGGGTATTGGTTCAAAAGTCGTATTTGGCATCCAGCTGATACTTCCAAACTATGCCACAGTAAGTTTGTTCATTGTTGTGGACATTTTGTGAAACATCAGAACCAGTTTAAAAGAGCAAATTGAATGTTTGCATGCGTTTTATTTTGATACCATCATTGCATGAGAATCTGCTTAAAGTTGATGAAAAACTTTAATTTGGAATTATATTTTGTTTGTAGCTTTGAAATTGTGTGTTGTAAGGCATCATAATAAACTGCCTTCATCTGCTGATGGGAAATGTGAATTTAACAAATTAAACTGACTTTGAACTGAAAATAGTTCATTTTCTTCCTAGAACTTTAATTGTATCAGTGACTGGTTACAAAATGCTGAGGAGAATAATAAGTAAGCACATGTGCCTGATTATTGTGTATACCAGTACCAGCATACGGTGTAAGGCTGTAGGTACTTCAATGTGATGCAAAGAGAAAATCAATAAGACAAATGCAGCTTAAAGGCCCCAGCCGCCCCCTACCAGTACAGTAATATGTTCAATTATGTTTATACTGGGAAACTGCTTTTTAACCAACTTGGCTTTTAGAGTTCTTAGATCTGTCACTTTCTAGGTGTGCAACCTAGGATTATGCAGTAGCTTGCAGGTTAGCAACCAACAATAACCCTGTAAAAGGAGGTACATGTGTGAGATTATTAGGTCTACAGTTGTATCCTAGAGCTTGGTTTGACTGGAAATTCCCAGTTCATCTGCATGGCTAAGCCTGATGAAATTACCGTATCCTAACAGGAGTTGCACTAGAATGGGCTGGTTCAGCCTGTGATGTATGTCTGTTACATCCTTACAGGGTGCTGTTCTACAGCATCAGATGAATTACAGACTATTTGGCCTTCAGCTATCACTGACAGGCACAATTAGAGCCATCTTTGTATACTAATTGTATACTAAACAGACTCCTTATACTGTTTCATATGACTCAACAGATATATTCAACCAGTCGCACATGTGTAGGTCAGTCAATAACGTGTAGATATAACGCGTAGAAAAGTTGCGCAAGTGTAGATCTGTCCACTGGCGTAAACTTGTCCAAAATATTGGGGGTGGCATTCTACACTTTATGCTTTAGATGTACAGTCCATCTCAATTATTGGGGGGCACGTGCCCCGGCTGCCCCCCAGAGTCTACGCCTATGGATCGGTCAAATAGGTCATAATATTTTATGTGTGGCAGTATTAAGGTCCCTAAAATACACAATGCACGTCTGTACATTTAGTAGCTCTACGAACCTCTCAAATGTGCAGAAATATACCGTAACTAATCCAAAAAGCTGCAAATTGTGCAGAAAACATCTTGGGCTCGATCTGGACACAATGACATGTTTAAGCCATGTGGTTTTATTAACTGTTCTGTGGTTCATAATCCTTTTTGGACTAAATGCTTTAGTATACATTAGATTTGGGGCATTTTTATTTTGTATGATAATCACCAACTTCTGGTAGTTCCAGAAGTTTACAAAGTAAGCAAGGCCTTACATACTCATCTTTGTTGACAAGTTTTTTTACAGTGCTTCAAGATTTCTTAAAATTTCTGATAGTTTTTAATCATCAGAATTTTTTTGTTACTGATGAAATTTCTTCTGGTTGATTCTGTTTTATTACTTTTGTTTCTGAAACTTTTATGACTTTCCCATGATTTTTTTATGATTTTCATTTCCCTAGATGTACAATTTTTTGATATTTTTTAGGTGTTTGATGACCTTTTAGTTGAGCAATGATTAATTGCTTTTCCCAGTTTAATCAAGACTTATTTTACTTAAAAACATTAGCATGTACTGGGAAACCCATGCAAATTATGAGAATCTGTCGGAGCCCTTGCTAGCCCAAAAGTTGTAAAAGAATGAAGTTTGCAGTTGAATTTTAATGTTGAAGGCCTTGCAAATGTGTAGAACTGGGAGACAGTTGACATGTATTCGGGATGTGTAGTGTTGTAGATGATGAATAATACTAATTAATGTGAATGAAGTTTTTGCAGCACATTTTATGGTTGCTAGCAGTAGTAGTAATCCATTGTTTAACGAGATCTTATAGCTACAAAGGCCGTTGACGTCTTTAAAGTTCATTGATATAGTTCAGTTTATTTCATAGATCTTTCATCCGCCAGTTTCGTTTGCTTTTCTCCTGCTTGTTTTCGTGTCTGACAGGGTGTTGAGATGGTGATGTTAGGCAGATGGTTGGTGTTAAGCTTTTGATAATATATAGATTAATATTTAATATAATTTATATATATAACTGATTTGGCCATGTGACTCTTTCTCTTAGACCCAAATGCTCTTGTTGACCATCAGGTTAGTTTGGTGATCATAAAAGGCTCTTGTTTTGTTTTTCCAATATTGATTTTGTAGCCTCAAAGGCTTATTAATCCTTTTTTGGTGGCCTTTAGGCTTTTAAAAAAAATTCTAAAATTTATTTACAAATATTTAGAGCTGACTAATTTAACATCAAACCATCTATATGATACTTACATACAATGCTAGCACAATTATGGTTGCCAACTAAGTGTCCCCAGTTGCGAGCTGAGTACACTGTATTTGCAACTCCCAACTTCCAGGTCGCAAATTCAACTGTAGAAGGATTAGTATGTATCTGCAAGGGATGGCCAGTAAACACATCAGTAAGACCACCTATTGCCACTGAACCATGGCAGTATACACTACTTTACCATATCCCATGCAGTATTAGGCTGGACCACTACCAGGTTAAGATATATGGGAGGGTCGATAAAGAAGTTCTGGATATACTTGACATGACACAATCAGATTATAGATAATATGCACAAGTTAAAAATTTGAGGTACCTGTATATCTCAACAATATCCTTTATATCAAACACTGATGCAGCTGAATTACACATGTCGATGTTTCAAGTTATAATAAGAACCTAGTGATACCTTCAAGCATGTCGATGACTTTTTGCTGTCTAGTATAGACCAAGAATCCCATTGCCAGTGCTTGTGTTTGGTACAAGTACTGTGACAAAAATATACTGATCAGGTTTCTCTGGAGTACAGAATACCTATTAGCTCTGCCAGCTTGACCTAGATGGTTGATACCACTCCAAACAGCTAAAACGAAGCCCGACCAACATGGAACCTCTGCAATCACTTCAAACTCCATATAACTACACATATAGGAATGAAAAAGGACCCACCCTCACCTACACTGGATTCCAGGCATTCAGAAGAACACCTGGTTTACAACTGCTTTTCAATCAACTTGGCTTTTAGAGTTCTTAGATCTTTCACTTTCTAGGTGTGCAACCTAGGATTATGCAGTAGCTTCCAGGTTACCTCTACAAAATGAAACACTTTTGTGTACAAAACTTAGACACCGTTAGTAATGACGGTATAACAAATTTATCCAACCATAAACTGAATAGAGGGTTAAACGTGTTCATACTAACTACAGTATGTCCCACCCAACACCTAATCTAGTGAATCTAGATAAAAACTTAAGCTCAATCTACAAATAAAGTTTCTTCGCGAAGCAAACCAGGACTTGTAACTGCTCCCATAAACATGAACAGGAAAAGACCCTTACAATTAACCCCATAAAAATTGTAAGTCAGTGGTACCCTGACCCCAATATTTCTGAATTTCTACGCCTAGTTGACCAAGCAGCAAACATGGCCGCTTTTCAATTCTGCACCCATGTTCGAATCCCAGGCTCATCATGTTAAATCAACTTGTGTTGTATTCTTGACCTAGAGCTGCATAACCTTGTAAGCCATGATCTACGATACGAGTGTCTTCTAATTCCTAAACCCGCTTTTCGGTCAGTACGGTTAAGGATCACTTTATTGTCACTCTGTCTTTGCATGCATCAGGTCACCGTTTGGGAACAACAAACTACTGCACATCTGTTGAACTTCACTGCACATCATCTCAATTATTCAACTGATGGTACATTTCTGCTGCTTACCCTTCTCTTTCTTTGGACCTTAGACAGCCCTAGATGAATAGTATTACTGTATTTGTGACACTGGCCAAGAAAAGGGACCACTTGTCGGGAATGGACTTAGTAACAGTTTCCATAAGCTGATAACCTCAAAGGAAATCAGGCTAAAACTTTCACGATGTTTGGTCCAAAATTTATGCCCTTTTTCAATGAAATATAAAATATCATTTGGTGGGAAATCGCAAATAAAAATTAAAACTGTCTCTACCTGATGCACTAATACTGGGCTTAATACATCACATGGTGTAATATAGATTGTAACACAGCCAGCCAGGTATGCAGTTGCATTAATTAAATGCAAAAATCAATAATCTTGGTTTTATGGCAAAACCCATTTTCCGGCTGATCTAGTAACCGACAAGTGGTCCCTTTTCTTGACCAAGGTAACATTTCTTAAAGGCTCTCAACAGGCACTGCACAAATGTGCATCAAAACATAAATTTATTTAGCCTGGAATATTTAACAAACTAAATTTTCTGTTAAGGGTTGTTTAGACTTTAGACTGATGTAATTATTTGTTTGATGGGTTACATTACCATTACATTGGTTAGTGACCATCACCATAGGGTTTTTGCCTAAATGTCACAACACAGAAATGAGATCAACAAAGTTTCAACACAGTTTTTCAACAGACATTTACCAAACAACACCCACTGCAAACAAGGGACATCAGTAAGCATACAATAACTGCAATTCTATGGTTGTGGTGCAGCACTATTGGTGTGCTCGTCTGCTACACAGTAGAGAATATAACTTCAGGCTCACACATCTCAAGGAAATGTCTTGTAACCGATAAAACTTAATGTTTGCAAGTATAAGACCGACACCTGTGAACTTCAGAGAAAAACTACTAATGAAACACTGATAAATATGCTTGCAGGGTTGTCATTGTAAACTTGCCAAAACTTAAATGACAAACTTCAACGTATCAGTTGTTTGTTTTAGATAGCCATTAAGTCAAAAACTTAAAGACGTCCTGGAAATTCAAAAGTAAGTGTTTTATTTTGGTTGAAGCACAGTAATCCATAGTGATTCAACTGCTTCAATCCTATTCCTTTCTAAGAACATGTCATTTAGTGATCAACATCAAACAAAATCAATTTCACACTTCTAATATAGAATAAAATTACCAGTAACTCTACTCTGCATAAATTGAAAATTCCAGTTCACAATCATTTATTAGTAGCATTTACACTACGCAAGCAGTATGTTGATACTTATCTGCACCTGCACATCGTGCAAGACTCAAAATGAGTTTCTTTACAGGACATCTATATTTTTAAAACTTAACATTTGCTACGTGGTTTCAAGCATACACAAGGAACATTTGGGTGTTGAAAATCCAGTAGCAGATGATAAGACATCAGCTTTAAAGTCACACAAAAGTTTACATTATACCACGGTCCAACATGATAAAGAGAAATAAATTCAGTGTATTGTACATTACAAAGTTTTAGTGTGCCGAGTACAACTAGCATCTAAGTTAACAATGCCAACTAATGTTCATGTTCCCATGAAATTGTTTCACAAATGGTGCACAAGAAAACATTGTCTTGGCTAGACCAGCCGCAAAAATGCAAGTCTATCTAGAATATAAGATCAGAAGAGTTCAACTAACACATAATCCTAACTATTTGGTTGTTTTATAAAAAAAAAACAGGCTATGCTGACAGTTTTGGAAAAGTAAGACTTTATCAACTTGTCATATTAAGAAGCTGTTTAAATAAGAACCAATTGGCTACAGTGTTTCCATGGACCACTAAATTAATTAGACTAATTCAGTTGGATTCTATTATTAATATGTAAGACATCAAAGTTTTCAAATAAAGAAATGAAGTAAAGAGAATTATTTACAAAGCTGTCCGTTTAATCTCAGCTTTGACCAAGAAATCTTTTCTGGCCTCTTCACAAACTGTACACGATGACTCTGATGAAGATCACCTAGTTTCCATACACGCTCTCATCACTATAGGCGACATACAGAAAGAAATCTTCCTCACGATGCTCCTAAAAACAGATAAAAACATCCTGAAATAATCACTGGAGTTCATATCCAACTGCATCGTAAAATAAAAATATTACTAATGTTAGCCTACATACTTCACCTTAATCACAATTTGCATGCATCCATTCTTTTAATTTCTTCTTTACAGCATAACATCAGATATCGTGCTTTTCAGCTCCTCAGCATTTGCTGCTTGTGCACAACAACTATTCTAATCATAATCGTGAAATTTCTAAAGCGTTACTTAAAAGCGAAAGGCAGGGCAGACACTTATTCACAAGGGCTGCATTGTGTCAGAGGGGTTGTCCAGCATAACCAAATCCAGGCCAAAGTCTGGGGAAGTCCTGGAGATAAATTTGCTTCAGAATTCATGACATATAGGGCTGTCAAAATTTTAGCAAAATGTGACCCGGGTGCCCGAGCTAATTTTCAGTGGGTACCTGAAGGCCTGTTAGTACGTCATTGGTATAAAATTGCGGCTGATAGCTCGCTAGTTGCTAATAGTTATAATTCGCTAAATTACATCTAACTGTTAGATAATTAATAACTGATGCACATTTTATTGAAAAGGTTGACTGCACCCGACATGATTACTGATTAGACAGCTAAATACACAAAAATCAATGGAATGGATTCTGATAAACTTCTCAAACTTTTATTGATCTCGTTAGTTGCCGCCATTGCTGTTGTTTTCAAAGAGCAATGGCGGCAAATAACGAGATCTCGTTTAGAGTCTCAAGACCTACTCACTAAGTAATCAATCTTAGAACAGAAAATTATGTTGTCCAAAAGGTCCTATGTTATTAAATCTATGCACAAAGGCCTAATTCAAAGTCAGTCATTGCACTACGGCCTAATTCTAAGCTAGTCATCATTGGCTTCGCATCAGCTAAAAGGACAGTATAATAGTCATACAATACTAATCATGCAATTAACGGCTATCCCCAGGCCTGAAGTGTTAGTCTACGCCCTCATTCAAATTATCCAATCCGTTCAATCGACAGCGCATAAGCAGGGTGAAAGAACAGCCAGTCAGTCATTCCCTTCCCTATATACCGCGCTATTCTTCCTTCACTGATTGACAGGCCTAACGGTCACCTTCCCTGGCAACCTGTGTAGCTTTTAAAACTTACTTAATGTATTATGCTTTATATATCGGGTATTGAACGGGGCCGGGTATTCGGGGCCCGTTGACAGCCCTAATGACATGTGCACATATTGTGACATGCACATGGCTACAGAGGATTACCAACATAATTAAGACCTGTTTCTTGAGCAGTAATAACCAAGTGCAGGCCAAAGTCTGGAGAAATCCTGAAGATAAATTTGCTTCAGAATTCATGACATATATTGTGACATGCCCACGGATACAGAGGACTACCAACATAATTAAATCCTGCTTCTTGAGCAGTAAATCAAGGTCATCATTGTTCAGTCAACATTAGAAAATCAAGTTCATCACTACACCGGTTAACTTGACACTTGCTACCTTGATAAGGTTTTATGATTCTTAGATTGCTGGTCACTGATCACAGAAATTATAACCATACATGTGTATCAGGCAAAATTTTCAAAAACTACCAAACGTTATGAATTGCTTGTATTTAATTTCGCTCTTTACATACTGACTACAATCATTTGGAAGTGTAGTTTGAGGTGTTTACTGATAGTCCTTTAATATTACATTAAGTTTTTAAAACATAGTTATTTTATGAATTCAGTTTACTGACACTGGAAACAGGGTGAGAATTGTTGGGGGTGGGGGGGTTCAACCCCCCTAGTCTTTCTTAGGACCCCATAGTAAAGTCTTCAATTCACACCCAAACTCCACATGAATCAAGGTCCAACCCCCCCCCCTCAGTCTTGTTTCTACAATTCTCATACTGACTGGAAATATCATGAAAGTGTGTCAACAGCAGCGATACTTTCTGTTGCATATGTGGTGAATTCACAATGAAAGTAAAAAGACAATATGAATCTATTGGTTAAGACAGCAAATAAACTACATTTTGGATATAAAGTTGGCGATAAGACCAAACAAAGGTTGGGTGTCTCATTATGTCATAAACCTTGTGCAGTTTATCTCAGAGCCTGAAGTAATGTTCTCACTGGTGTTTGCGATTTGCTGTACCAATGACATGGTGGCAACAGAAATATCGTTTTACAGACTATCAACTGGTTTTTCTTCCAAAACCAAGCTCATTGTCGAAATCTGTCATCAGTAATGAAACTAGCACCAGATGATGACAATCTTCCTGTGCCAAAGCCACCAGAAGTGTAGACAATGCATGATAGTGGATGAAAAACCTGCTACAGGTGAGACAATGGACTTTGAAATTGGCATTGATCCAGAATTTCAACCACTGAAGTCCTGTGTGTCTCATTTGATCACTCAACCCAAGTTAAATGACCTAGTTCAGAGGTGCAGAACCCATGGCATACAATACTGCAATTTTTGGACACCTGAAATTCAAAGTGTCTCCCAAAATTTCAGACTTCGAAATGCAGTTACTCTAGAAATCCACATTTACTTTTATAAAGGATTTTATTTTAACACAATTCTAAAAGAATTCTTTGAAATAATGTATATAATTTAATTTTCTGTTATGCTTTGTCAATTAAAACCTATATGAGAAATATAATTAGGCCTATATATTGTGCAAAATTCTGAATGGCACGAAATCGAGGGTAGTTTTTAAAATGATTTAGTGCCACTTTTGGTATGCACCTATAAAAAGGTTCGTCACCCTGACCTAGTTGCTCCTAAGGTTTCCTGCCACCTCTTAACATTAAATTTGGACTAATAAAATTTTTTAATGCAATGAACAAAAGGGCAAAAGATTCAAATATTTGAGAAAGATGCATTCACCTGTAAGGGATGCCAAGATAAAAAGAAAGCATATTTTTGTTAGACCACTGATGAAGGACAGACACTTTGATTAACTCTTAGGTGGTGTGGATTTAATGACATGACAGGTGCTGAAAGATTTTGTCAAACACTAAAGGTGTTGAAAGACTTTGTCAAACACTAAACTATGTTCCGTTGGTTGACAAGATGCTTATTTCAAACATTCAAGTTGATCAAGTCCAATATGTCACTAAAAATACACTTTTTGCATTGCATATCGGGTTTTGTCTTTCTTCCAAAGTGATCTTGGGGAGACTGTTACTTTAGAGGAGAAACCATAATCTGTCAACACAGAAAAGCTAAATAGAGAAGAATGCTGTTAAAACCTAATTTCCAAGTAATCTCTAAACTTACAAGTTGTAATTAGCTCAGTGTTTGTACTGATACTTACCATTTCAATTTTCTATAGCAAAAAACATAGCATGTCCGGGTCACTATATTTAAGGGACCAGATATTCTTAACCAAATTACTCGTTCAATTGCAACACATACATATAATATTATATAAAACTTATACCAAATCACTTAAGTAGCATAGATTGTTCTTTAGCTGATTAACCATGGCAGAAATTTGCCATGGTCCTCATCATTTTGCATCCAAAAATTGTACACCAGGTTAGAACTAGAACAGTTTAGATGCCTCCATTTCCCAGATTACACTTCAGCATTTGTGTTATGGGTACCTGAAATGTGAAACTCCACGGATCTGTTAACCCACCTGATATAGTGTTCCCATTGTTGCACTAGTAGGAGGAATAACATTGTTGACGAAGAAAAACAATGCATCCTCTGGTCGCAGGTGAATTCGTTTACGAATGAGGAAGTAGAACTGGCCAACTGTAAGATCTGTAGGAACAAGGTATTTCTTCTTGTCCAAATCAGCCACTCTTGCCTTTGGAGCCTTCTCCACAATCACCTGTCATTGAACACCTCAACGCTACATTAAAACTGAAACGACTATTTGGTGTTTTCTAATCCTACATTGTGTGTGACTTACTATTGGTCACAACAACAGTAAAATAAAATAACAGTATTACTTCTGCTTTATTTAACTGGAAATATGATATCATAATGACCATTCTCTTGGCTGCTATGACTGTGCCGAGAGTCAATTACATAATATATACCATTCAAACACATGATTACTGTTACCATAACCCCAAATCAGGTTGACTTTGATGGGAACGAGTGCAGTCCAGTCACTCAAACATGCTCCGAAATGAAGCAATCTTGATACACAAATTCAAATATAGTTTCCGATTCTATCTATTTCTGGTTTTAAAGTGCTATCTAAGGAAACGTTGTTGAAGTTTATTTGGCTGAATATTTTTAATGTGGCCATGATTTGAAGGTTAATGAATTCAATGAATTTGTTGGATTATGCTGTAACTTAAGAGATTATTTCATTACATATATGCATATTCACAAAATCACAAATACACTATACAGATCGCAAATAGATGCAGATACACAGTTGCCAAACTCAAGAAAACCCTAAAGAAACAGAAAGCCTGCCTGCATGGGCAAAGACCGTACCCACATGGATAACATAAGGTCCAATGTAGGAATATTGGTCCTAAACAAGTCTCGTATGGGCATGTTGGTCGTTGCCACGTTCGCTAAAATCTCATATCCGATACACATTTGCCGGGATCGGTGGCAAGCAACACATTCAGATACAGGTTCACTGAATATTCTGCTATATATACAAATAGCCTACCAGCATGTCCATACGAAGCTTGTATGGGAACAATGTTCCTGTATTGGAACAATGTTCCTGTATTTGAACAATGTTCCAATACTGGCCCCATATAGGGTCCTTGTGGGTACTATGAAGTGTTCACTATGAAGTGTTTATGGGCATGCTGATAGCATATTTGTATACATAGCTTTCTCAGTAATTTTGTATCTGAATCTATTGCTGGCTCTAATCTAACCTCATCAAAACACTTCTACAGCACCGTTACCAATGTCCAAGACATCAGCTGATGGTTGGGTAGAGTGAAATATTAATCAAACTCATAATCCGTTGGAAAGCTAAAGCTAGGTTGAAATCAGATACAGCAGAGAAACCAGACGCCAGATGCCAAAAGCCAGCCATAAACTCAACTTGCATACCTACCTGGCTTCTGGTTTCTCGATAGCTCCAGATTTCAGCAAATCTGTGGCATGTTGGATGCTGGCAAATCTGTAAAATGGCCAGCATCCCTATACAATGATTGTATGGGATCGATGTTCTCATTTGACACCAAAATAGGGGCAATGTGGTTACTATAATGCAGGGTTCCCAACCTTTTCTATGCCCTGCACCCCTAGAAAATGTTTGATTAATGCTCGCATCCCCTACAAAACTGTTAACAGATAGTTTCTACCAGTCTTGTTGTCAAGACCTTAAACCTCAAGACCAAGACCTTGAACCTCAAGACCAAGACCAAGACCTTGAACCTCAAGACCAAGACCAAGACCTTGAACCTCAAGACCAAGACTGAGACCAAGACCCAAAAACTCACAGTCGTATCCAGACTTCTATTCCTTACTAAAAATTGTCCAGTCGGACTACTCGCTATTTTAATGAAAACACGAGTTTTTCTTTTATTCAACAAAACAAGTCTAAATGGGGACTGCAGAGAATTCCGAATTCGTATTTACAAAAGTCCTTCATGCGAAATGTTATTCCAACTTCCTGTTGAATTTTATAAAAACCAATTTCCTCAGAATTTTCTGACCAAGACCTTGGTCTCAAGGACAACAAGACTGGTTTCTACATACATGCAGTACAAAAGTAACATACTTTCCCCTCTTTGTCGCTCTCCCTAAAATGTCATCTCCCACACCCCAGGGTGCAGGCACCCCAGGTTGGAAACCTCTGCTATAATGTTTACATGAATGCTGGCAGGCTAGTTGTTTCTGTATCTGTGTCTCAAACTGTTTCTGGTTAAGAATTCTGGAGAACCTGTATCTTGGTGTGTATGTAATCTGTATTTGTTTGATAGGTCAAGTTACCATTGCATTGGTTAGTGACCGTCATCATAGGGTTTCTGCCTAAATGTCACAACACAGAAATGAGATTAACAAAGTCATGCCCATAAAATGGTGGTATAAAGCCAATGTTCCCATATTTATTTATTTTATTTATTTATTCCGGTTATTTCTATAGCGCCTCTCGAAGTCAACTACTACTCAGAGGCGCTCCCGACTACAGCATTTGATACTGTGCCGGAATTTTCACGCCGAAGCGCCACGAGCAATTGCGAGTGAAGGACTTGCCCAAGGTCCGTACGCAGCGGCTAGAGTGGGATTCGAACCTGCAACCCTCCGGTCACAAGGCGCCGAACTTACCACTGAGCCACCACGCCCCACTATATGCAGTTATGCACCCATATTTCATTATTTCTGAACTTAACTATGGCATGTAACAGCTTTTGGCAGATCTGTATTTGTATATGTCACATTTTCCAGAATTTTGCAAATTTGTGTAATCATAATGATTCCCTTCAGTATTTCTGTGAGCTTTGTGGATCATCCCTTTATGAGGCAATTCTGTTGCATTTTCCAGATTTACTGATTATTTATTTATACAAGGGAAATTGATGGAATGTTTAGGATTTTCTGCAATAATAATTTATTGTCTTTTTAGCTAATCAGCTGATTTCGCCGTGTGTCACTGAACATATTCTTCTGTTTTTAACTTCTGTAAGTTTTTGAGTTGCATTACCAAATAGTCCACTTCCTATTAATTCATGAACATTTAAATCAAATTTTGCCTATGTATTAGATATATGTGGCAAAATAATCACTTGCTAGATGGCTCTATAGGAAACTGGAAAACACGAAATTTCCATTCGGATCTATGGCTAGGTTTCCATACGGATTTTAACTTTCCCAACTTTCATTGTCTTTCAACGTTTATTTCCTACTTCCTATATCCTATTACCCATAGTCGTTTTCAAATTTCCTGCCGTTTATTTACTTACTTAATTAACCATTTTGCAGAAATTGGAAAGATGCGGTTTAATAACGAGATTCCCTTCTAATTTTGTGACTCGACTAAAACTCTCGCTATGACTGCAGATTTTGTATACATCTTAATATTTCCACTCACTGGCACTCTGTCTGGATACTTCTTCCTGATTTTCTCCCCTTCAGCTTTTCTTTTCTCAAAAGGATTTTCTTCTTTGTATTCCCAACGCATCTTCTCGGCACAAATCTGAAATCTTGATAACAAAATAAATCGTAAACACCAAACCCTAAATACGCAATTCGTTCAAGTTCGTTCTTTCAGCTGTAGAACCTTGTTGTTATTTTCTCACTGCATAACAAATTAGCATATCGTTGCGCGTCTCCTAATGTAGTTCTGCAGACACATCAAATTGCTTTGAAGTTCAGATTAAAAATATCCAAGAACAACGCCAGGTTTGTAGCAAATTATGGATAATTTGCGCACAACATCAATCTAGACTTCGTTCATTTATGGAGAAAAGATTACATGCGACAATGACAATGTTACTTTCCGACCTATTTTTGGCCTAGTTGACGTGAATAATGAGGCCTTTCGTAATCTCGAGATTTCTCCAGAGCGCCCCAAAGTGAAGCACGCAGAAAGAACTTATATATAGGCACTCAGTCAAAACAAAATCGATAGCCAGGTAATATCAGAAACGGTGCTAAACTAGGCCAAAATAGGCGAATAAGCTGGTTCCCACGACTTAGCTTTTTTGTGCGCTGTATAAATCTCGACATTACGATTACGATCCAAGGGTGAAACAGGTAGACATCTGTCAGAATAGGCCTATCTGTCGGGTCGGGTATATAGGAAAAGAAACATGACTAATAATACATATTATAATTATGGGCTTTCAGGGAGAGTGAGGGAGATACTGGGTCAGTTCATCTTCGAGTGCAAATTCCTGTCTAACTGAAGCCTGAAGGCCTACACAGTATGAAGTATGAATTAAGTTTCTCATCGGCATCTTTTGCATTTTTTAACATAAATATTCGTTCATATGATTTCGATTAAAATTAAGGCGCAGATGAAAAAATGTCTCTAAAAATTTCATTTTGTCGCCCATTTTACGTCCTCTGTAGGCCTACAGCGTCACCTAGCTGGGACGGCCGCACCCCTCGCCCTCCCTAGCTACGCCACAGGACTAAAGATAGAACTAATAAAAGCCGCCGATGACTAAATGACATACGCCGACTCTGTCATGGCTTTTCCCTGTAGGTGATTATAGGCCTAGGCCCTTACGTTAGAAGAATGCGCGATGATGCGCGTCTATGCATGATCGAGTAAACGTTGATGATGCCATAGGGCCTATATTTGTGGCGTTCTACCGCCCGCCCGGACGCCTGCACTCTCGTCGCGCCGGGCGGGTTTCCCTTTGGTGGTGGTGACTCCAGCCCACTGCCCGTCTGGAGCCCCACCAGAGTCACTGCCTTGTCTACTTTAACCGTAAAATGGCTGGTCTCTATCTCTGCCCCTAGGAACCGTTCCTATCAGAGGAGATTCAGGATTGGCCGCTTAAGAAAGGCAACACTATACCGTTCTCTCTCTGGGTCTGACTCTGCTCTTCCGCGGTCGCCGGATGGGCAACGTCCTGCAGGATGGCCGTCCTTCAGAACAGGGTTCGTTCTCTTACCAGCAGGAGTCTTCCTTTTGTGTGCCTTCTTAGCTACGGCTTCCTCTTACTCTCCACCTGATCTAAACCTTGACGCACCATTATACATCTCGTGACTCTTTAACTATCGCCATTTATAAGGGACACCAAACGTTTTCTAAGTATCGGGAACAAGGAATACATATGACAAGTCTTTACGTCATATCGTCCAGGCACCTGTCCATACGTCTTCCCACCGTACGTATCTCTCGCTCCATATCCGTGCAGGGCATACCGGCCTCACACGTATCTCGTCATGCACCACATTTACGGAGTAAGTTTCCTTACCCGTCTTCTGTGTTGGCAATTATCGACCAACACAGTGATAAATTCTGCTTCGAGAGATACCGATAAGAGCATCTACGGCACTCTGGTAGTGAAGGTCCTCTCTCTATCCTTCGCTATCTACACACAGAACTTTGTTCCAACCTACGCACGAGGGGGCCCGGCCTCGCACTTCAGTCAGTTCTCAGAGCTGCGTGTTACGACAAGCAAATATAATTCTACCTGGCTATCCGACTACCCGGACTTTCACGTATCGCTCTCTTGGTCTGCTTTATTATTTCCCTTCGTACACGGGATTATCGTACTCCTCACCTAGGGATCTGGCCCGCGGTATCTTCTCGTTGCGGCGTATCCCTACCCGGTTTACACAACCTTTCATACGGTTGTGTTTTCCCGGGAGCTCACAGACTCGTAGGCTCCAATTCCGAGTACACCGACTCGATTCTACTAACGGTACCAGTGGAGTAACTATCAGTACTGTTACCCCATCATTTCACACAGACCTGTGTTTTCACTTCCCACTGCGGACAGTTTCCTGTCTTCCACGCACCTGAACGAACCACGGTCAGATTGTACGGGCAGTTCCCCGAACTCAGAAGTTTGCAGTTAGTTCCGCGAGCCAAGATTTTGCGGGTAGACCGCGAGTTAGGTAGGCCAAAGAAAGATATGCGGGAAAACCGGGGGGGGGGCGGTAACTATGACGGAGTAAAGTAATCAAGGAAAGAAACGTCGGTAGACCGCGAGTTAAGATTCTGTATATAAATGTATAATTGTTTATTGTGAACTCTAATATGTATAGGCTTTTATGTGTAGTTGAAATATTTCGGTTTGACCGCGAGTTGAGAGATTGCGGTTAGTCCCGCGAGTTAAAGGAAAGACGGGTAAGTTACCCGATGTTATCGAACGGAACCAACGGGGTCACCCTCCCCGTACATATCGAACTGTCACCATCGGGGACTTGCCTTCCCCGATTTTATACTGTGTAACGAACGGAACCATCGGGGTCTTCCCCGATCTATCGACGGTCACCGACGGGGTCTTGCCCCGTCTTTATCAACGTCACCAACGGAGTCTGCTTCCCCGTACTCTCGAACGGAATCAATCTGGTAACTCTCCCCGTACACGTCGAGCGGTCACCAACGGGCCTGCTTCCCCGTCTTTACCGAACGTTACCAGCGGAATATTCCTCCGCACTTTACCGATACAGACCTGTGTTTTCTTTATCACTCAACATCGGTCTCTCCCCGAGGTTTGCTCAGCCTGTTAAACTTCCACAATCGGGATTCAGACCGGCTCGCGATCTAACGTCAGGGTGGGCCCCAAACCTGTCGAATCGGCGGTCATTCCAACACCCAAGAGTGATTAGTTTTGCTGTAACTCGGGATCGCACTGCTCAGCTTTTTATGGACGATACTTTAACTGAGTTATCACCACCGGGTCTTTGCCCGTGTATCTCTGACGGTCAACTCCGGAACTTTGCCGTATAACTCTGACGGTCAACACCGGGTTCTTGCCCGTGTATCTCAGACAGTCACCAGCGCGGATCTCTGACGGTCAACATCGGGGCCTTTCCGCGTGTGTATCGAAATGTCACCTCACGGGATCTTTTCCCGTCTTTCTCGAACGGCCACCGACTGGGGCTGCTTCCCAGTCTTTATCGAACGGAACCGCCGGGTCTTTCCCCGGACTATCGAACAGTCACCAGCGATCCAGACACCGACGGGACCTTTCCCGTCTATCTATCGAACGGAACCGCCGAGGTCGCCTTCCCCGGACTTTACCGACACAGACCTGTGAGCCTTTATTCCTCACGATCGGTCTTTCTCCGTATGTATCAAACCAGACATCCACCGGTCTTTCCAGTATATATCGAAACGAACATCTACGGGGTCTGCTTCCCCGTCTTTTGACACAGACCTGTTTATCTGCGGGGTCCTTCCCCGTCTTTACCGATACAGACCTGTGAGCCATTATCTCTCACGATCGGTCTTTCCCCGAATCAGCCTTCCATGATCAGACTCGGTACTGCTCGCGATCTACAACAGAGCGGGCCCTTACTCCGTTGGATCGACGCTTTGCCAGCACTGGTCAGACCGCCTTTGGAGCGGCTGTCACTCGGGAGCGCACTGATTAGCCGGTAACCAACGACACTAAAGAACCGTATCGCTGTATATGCAGAGTGCACACATCGCCACTCTACGATATAAGCAAAACACCGTGAGGCAGTCTTTACATATCCCTCGCCACACTATACCGTGGCTTGTTTCTTATATACTAGCCTACGCACACCTTTTCAAATACAGGTGTCTAAGGTAGCGAAATCAACATATGATAATAAGCGCCGCCCTAGCTTTAGGCCTTATTTATTGGACCTGAAAGCGTGTAATATTATATAAATTAATAATCTAACTCGATAGAATGGCAAAAATAAGCTAAAACTTAAATATTGGCTATTATAATATCACGCTAGCGCTACCATCTACGCATCGGCCGCTGATGCATTATGTCGCCGTAAAGCGCGTCAATAAGACAGCTATTATTATATTATAACCTTCAAAATCGCCTTGTGGTCAGTCCGCCACATATTACAGGTGGTATTCACGGTAGACCAATCTTCTGTCATGTGGATATTTAGTTCCTCACAATATTCTGTCGCATTTATGTAGGCCTATACCCTGGCAGCATTTCTATGGACACTATAGATGGGACCCAAATGGGCTCTATACGGGTCCCGTATGGATATGTGGGCTATATATGGGCTCTGTGTGGGCAAAGGATTGCAGGGTAGTATTGCATTTACAGGGCTTCGCAAACATTGTCAAGTACCCCAAACCGGTAATGTGTTCGATAGATACGCCATATATGCCTATCCAAAGCTTAGGTGTATACGATAGCGCTATAATAAATTGTTTTCATACATGCTCACACATACGCAAACGTACATACATAGGCCTACGCACATAATTATAATTATGTACGTTCGTACGTAATCCCATTATGCTGCTTTGACACGTTATTACGTTACACTCTCACCTGTAGTTCTCAAGGTAGGCCCTAGGCCTACGTTTGTTCTCGCTTCCATCTTTTCACTCTTTAGCCTGCAGCTCGATTCGGCCCCACACACATTTAATCCACCTATAGGCCTAACTTTCACATGGACTAATATATAAACTTTTACTCTAATAGGCCTATGGACTTCGAATAAATTTATTAAACTACTTCAATAAGGTTTAAGGAACAAGTTGAGCGAGTATGATAAGGTGTTCCTTTAATGTTCCAATTCAGAGGATAGTTAAAAGGTGATCCATATGTCCGGTTGCCAGGGAGTCCGCCAAGAGTCCATAAGGGAGGCCCGCATTTATAAATGACCTCCTGTGGACCCTCCCTTCCCTTGTCCGCATTTAGCCTTGACCTCCCTCTCTAAGTTTATGCGGGCCTCCCTTATGGACTCTTGGCGGACTCCCTGGCAACCGGACATATGGATCACCTTTTAACTATCCTCTAAATAACCCCTCTGACTTCACGCAGCGCCTCATAAGCTGCAGGCGCCATAGGCCTACGTGTAATTTAACTTTCAAATGAAGCTTTAGAATTGGAGTTTGCTATATTAGTAATTACGATCGAATTTACGAATAGGCCTAGGCCTACCATTAACAATGCTATTAAATGGCTTCGACTTAAATGTTTTTATTAATAAAGAATTAATAAAGAAAAAGATAATTATTAAAACATACGTTGTCCCGCTCGAGTGGGTGGAGTTTACTTGCTCCGTTCCATCACAGAATAGATAAACCGTATAGCTACGCTTTATCTATTCTGTGGTGCCATCGAATGACGTATTTGCAGCAAAGATCTTAGAGTCGTGGACATCATATTTTATAGTGACCCATATTGTTTTTAGTTTATAGTCTTTGGCAATGAGTCCATGAATCCATAGATATGCACATAGATATAATATCTATGGATATGCATGAACCAACCTCAAGGAAGGTCCTTGAACCAACCTATTAACATCTTTGCCATGAACTATGCTTAGTTACGTTTGAATGTTTACATTAGATTATGATGATGTTGTATAGTCTGTTTCTGCTGGTGTAAGAAAATCCGACGTTTATTACGTTTAAGAACATAATAAAGTAGTTTGCAGCAAGAGGACATCAAAGTTAATAGTTCCTGCTGATAAGTAAAGAGTAGAAAATACGTTTCCGTCAAAGAGCACACGATGGAGATGAAGTCATTGCAGTACATTTTGCATCCACCGTTTAATGTAGGACTGGTCGACAGTTGTAAAGATTTTTATACCGGATGTATCGTTTTCTCTGTCACTTTTCCTAAAACGTCGTACGTGGAGATAGAGGAAATTCATTTTAAAAACTATTATACAGCAAGTCTTTCGATTTTGGCACGAAAGCGTGGTGCAGAGAAGACGGATAATGAAGACAATAGAGACTGGAAACTATTTCTGAAGGCAAAACAGCTCATGCCGCATCCACACTGCGAACAGAGCAGCGAAGATTACTTTGTTCTTAAGTCATCTGATTTTCTGTTTTCACAACAGAACATTATCGAACTGCAGTTTGTTCTTTTCCAGCCATCACCTGTTTGGAAGGAGTTCAAGATCGAAGAGCTTCAATTGTTCAAAGCTGGAAGTAACTCATCTAAGGAGGCAACATCGCTGCCTGCCTGGATTTCAGAGTTGGGGAGTAGTAAGGATGAAGCATGTGATCGTCAGCTGAAGGGTGTGACTTCTGTGGTGGAGCTCAGCAAACAGATGCACCAGCTTTGGGCGCTTACAGAACAAGCACGTGCCTCGCAAACAAAGACAAGTCTTGGTCGATACGATGTTGATGGCTGCTACGACATTAATCTTCTATCATATAACTAATATATTTTCATTTCTTATTCATTTGAATCAATTAAGACCCGTTTTCTCAAGCATATAAAAATTATATATATATATTTTATCACAAAGTAAAATATCTTATTTTTTGAAGATATGTTCTTTGGTTTGTAATTTACATCTGGAACTAGATTCAGAATGATGCTAAGCAAAGAAATTTCTGAGTTTGCATCAATGTACTTAAGACACAATAATAATAATCCATCACAAGCAAAAGCCATTTTAGTACAATTAGAGCATTACCAGTTGCAACTTTATGGCATGCCTTGGTGGCAGTGGTTGCAAAATTTACTTTAAAAACAAGTTATATGCACAAATGACACAAACCAGCTTCAGAAAAATGGTACTAAAGAAGGAAACAAACAATTCTGTTCTCTTGCCTCATTGTGTAATGTACTGTAACAGGACCTTCTTCAAGTTATCTTCCTGGAAGCATCCTGAAACGAAAAGGGTAGAATAATTGTAAATTACATTGGAAACTTCTTAAAACTATATTTATTACAATGCGAATTCTGATGTAATATGTTCATAAAAATTTTATGACAAAAATAATGGATTTATTTCTAAGATAAACTTATAATGTGGTCTCATCATAAGTTGGTTCTTGATATGGCTGCCAAAGATGGTGTTCTAACGAGGTTCTGGCATATGAAAAAGGTGAATATTTGAAGCTTTGAGCCTCAGACTCTGAGAAATTCCGTTTCTGACAAACTATAGTAATAGGTCTAGTTAGTTCAAGTAGAAGCACACTTAGTATAACAAGTGTATAATTATGATTATAATAAATTTTAAACTTTGTTGGAATATTATTGTTACATATGATGGATGCATTAAAGCTTTATATGTGTATATTGTAGTGGTAAATAGTAACTTCTATTGTGCCAGTGTCAAATGCACAAGTTTCTAATCCATATACGAACACTCATGGCTTCTCTATAAAATCTATGGGATCTATAATTTGGAACAGACTTCCACTTACTGTATGCCAGGACCCTCATCTACTAAAGTTTAAACAGTCAATTCATGCATTCTTAATTAAGGGAAATTGATTATTAACTGACTTACCTCAATTTAAATTCATCCTTTTTGCTAGTTAAGGTCATTTAATTAGATTCATTTAAGTTTCTTTTAACATTATCTGTTATTATTGATTTAGGCATTGACTTGTATGCTGCCTCCAAGACTATGTTGAAAATGTTTTCATAGGTGGCCCTTCTTAGCAGGGTCTTGACCCCTTCAGGGTCTCCTATTGTTGCCTATATAGTTATGTTTTAATGCCTGTACCTTGTAAAAAGGGTTCAATAAAAAGATTGATTGATTGATTGATTGATAATGGCAAAGCATCAACCAATGGCACACCAAAACCAAATCGTAATCAGGTCAATATCCAGATCAGTCTGTAAGGGGCCATCCATATATTACGTATGCAAAAAATCCGGGAAATTGGACCCCTCCCTGTATGCATGCATACTTTTATCCACCACCCCACCTGCGTACGTACAGTTAGCGCGCCCCCACTCCCTAAGACCAGCTGCAGGATGTGTCAGTCGCACAGGTCCAGGCAGCGACTGTCTGCACTTTAGGCCAGATTGAGGATGAGTAATCCACGGACTGGCTGCTGAATTGTGTGATTGTTTAATAATACGCATCAATAGCGTTCAGGGGTAAGGTGGCATACAAGTGACACATCTCCCACAGTCCTACTTCCTCTGGTAGTACCGAATAGCTGGAAAGACTGAACTCTAGCTCACCTGAAGGCCATTCAATTTGCGTACGTACATTATCAGTAGACCCCACCCATTCGCAAGCGTTCGCAAGTACATGCATTTTGGTTACCCCTCCCCTCCATGCGTACGTAATATATGGATGGCCCCTAAGACAGGCAACATACATGGGCGGCGATCATGGGGGTCGAGGGGGACAAGTCCCCCACCTTTAAGAGTGGGGGGACACCATACATTTGACCCCCCACTTTTGAAGAAACCCCCAAAAAGGTCGTCAAATTTGTTCCCAAAATGGTAAAATTTTTTGACCTCTTTTGAGGAGATCAGTTCAAACCTCTTCGCCAGATCAGTTCAACAGTGTCCCCTCCCCCACCTGTGAAACAAGATCGCCGCCAGTGGCAACATATGTTATGTAAGCAATTTGAAGGAGGTAAGTTTTAAGTTGAGAACGAAATGAACCAATTGAGCGACTGAGAAGAGCACACAGACACAGGGAGAGTTCCAAAAAGTATATATGTTCAACAAAATAAGGTCTTTCACCAAGAACAGTTCTTGATTTAGGTATGATCAAAGTATTACTGATATTGTGATCCTTTTGTATGTATTGTTGTAAAGTATGAGCGTTTGTCTTATACTAATAAAAGATTACTTATTACTTACTTACTTACTTACTTACTTATCTCATTCAATAATGATAAGTCTGGGGATAAGAACTATATAATTTCAAGTATTGTGGTTGGCCAGATTTCAAAGTGTTCTTATCAGTGTTGCCAGAGCTGGGGATTTTTCCCTAGATCTGGGGATTTAGGCCTTCGTCTGGGGATCTGGGGATTTTTTGGACAAATCTGGGGAAATTTGACTATTTTGATCATTTGCATTGAAAATGTATGTATTTTGTGAGCACTGAGCATTAAAAACTATGTTTCTCTTGTTTTCTGCCTTCTCTCCAAGACATAATTGATAAAGCGAAGATATTGTTGACGGCTTTCATGGCAGAACATAATACTGCGTTAGTGCAAACTGATCATTTGATTGAATGTTGTAAGCAAAATTGTTTCCAGACAGCATAATTGCTGAAAAATGTAACTGAAGCGCAATGCTGACTGTGTGATGCAGTACAGCGTTGCCGACTTTTAGTGGCTTGAAGTAATAGGCCTACACATTTGTCTGTCATTCATTTGCACTTTCTGCAAGTGCTGCCCGCAACCGCCTACCATCTTGGCTTGAAATTTTCATAAGGAATGCCTGCTTCTATTTGTCGCATAGTAGTAAAAGAAATCTCCAGTTCCAGTTAATACCAAATGTAGGCCTAGTTCAGGCCCAGAAACATAAGGTTTTGAGTTTTGTGAAACACGCTGAAGCAGTCATATGATCTTGATGAAACAGAAGTTGTCAATGATTTGTCGACTTGGAAGCCGACTCGCCGACAACTTTGAGTCTTTGCCAAGTGAAATTTTCAAAAATAACAAGTCAGAATTTTTGTTTCCACTGATTTGAGGAATATTTTGTTACTAATGTAACTGTAAGTAAGTATTTTACTGTTAAATAGTGTTAAAATATCTCAAATCTATCAACGGAGTGTTAAAGAAATTGTGTTTGTATAATCTGGGGATTTCTGGGGTTTTTTGGACCGAATTCTGGGGAAATCTGAAAAACCTCACTGGCAACACTGGTTCTTATCTATGAACCCAATATTAGGCTATATATAGTGCCCATAAAGTCATAAACCGCTGTCAAAGTGGCTCGGTTAGTTAATTTTTAGAGCTTAGGGCCTACATATGATACGTCCCATATTTATATTTGCACCTCGATCTGTGCGTGCAAATAGTTGATTGTGGCTTTTTTCAGAGATTTGAATTTCGGGCTAGCACACAGGGACCTTAACGGGCGTGGCACTCGCTAACGCGGGCAGTGATGAAGGATCTCGCCCGATCAATTCACTGAGCGTCGAATTAGCCTAAATCATACGGTCGATCGCGGTATAAAAACATGGACATTTACATTTGTTTAAGGTCCTCGTTTACGGATCATAAATTTATACAAATGTAATGTGTTTCTATATATACAGACCCGTATGGCATCGATCCTGCTCATAACTGAAAATGTTCATTCAGAAATCCTAGGCCTATCCCTCTATAGCTCATCTTCCCCGACCTATACCTCGATCCCTCAAGACCTCACAGCTTCAACTCTAAACACTATCTATAGATGGCCCACCTTAGCCGTCTGCGATGTCTGTCTGCCTGACCCCCGCTTTAACAGCTGCTCTGGATCCTCTCTGGTCCTCTGGAAACAGGTCTTGGACCTCTTTAATTTGGACTAGCCTACTCTGTGGAAACACAGTATAAATAATTATTTATACTGTGGTGGAAACTCCCTCTGATTTTACGCAGAGTTCGTGAATAGGTTAGTGCCCCGCGCTTGGCCTTCGAGTTGCGCTTTAGATGTTTGGAGATTACGATTACGATTACGATTACGGTTACATGCTACATAATATTACAAGCTTATTTTATAAGAATATCGCCGTTTTAAATAAACTGTGTAGCTCAGCAACCACTGACGCACTTACTTCTAATTTTTAACTTCCGTTTTTCGGTTCAACGGTTAAGGTTTGGAAAAGATCAAGAAGAAAATAAGACAAAATATTCTTTAAATTGCAAATTCTGTTTTGATTTAAGTTTGGTCTTTTCAGTGCCGTAGTGACGTCCTCTTTGTCTTGAGGACCATATGGATCAAAGAACTTAGAACAAAAGTACATGCGATTTTTGAAATTTGATAAGTTTTAATCAATGGTACGCCTGGGGAGCATTTTTTTGTTTGGCGATCTACTTTAAGTTCTGACTTTCTTCTAGATTTGTTTGCAGAGAGCTACGCATTTTGTTTCGTGACAAATTCGTTTGATGATGTTCATTACTTTGAAACATCGAGTTTTCAAAATATGCAGCATCGCTATCGAACTAAAACATTTACGGCGCGTTGTTGTTGATCTTGGATTATGAGATATAATATATGTAATTTCACAGAACGGCAGATCATTGCGAAAACTGGTTGAGTTCAGAGAAGAAGAGGCATAGACACGTAGGCTATGACCCATCAGATCCCTGAAATCTAGTTTCGAAATGAAAACAGAATTATTTGCACAAATTATCCAACTTCGGGATATATTCAAATATAATATTCAGGGGCTAATAGTTATAATTCGCTAAATTACATGTAACTGCTAGATAATTAATAACTGCAAATTTTATTCAAAAAGATAAAAAAAAGTTGTCAGCACAGATGTGATTACTGATTAGACAGTTAAATACACAAATCAATGGAATGGATTCTGGTAAACTTCTTAAACTGAAACAATAGTAATGGCAGCAAATAACGAGATCTTGTTTAAAGTCTCCTGGCTTCACGATTTTAGCCTCTGGCTGATATTTTTGTTGCTTTTTTCTGGTGTCTACTTGTGTGATAATGCCATATTCTACAATTCATACTTGTAAGGGAGAGACACTAAATACCTTCAAAGCCAGGGCTGTCAGTGGGCACCCGAATATCCGGGCACCCAATCGAAGGGTTGCACCCTGGCCTGTAAATCAATATCCAAAACTCCAAAACATGAAGGAAGAAACATAATATTACATTAGGTAAGTTTGAGAAGCTTAGTCACCTTCTGCAGTGTAAACAGACACTTGTTTAATTGCCGGTTATCCTAAGACCAGCCCTGTGTTGAATGTGTTGAGTTAATACTTACTGCTACTACCACTGCAATCACTACATGGTGGGCTGCCAGACCTGGCACCCCTCTTGAATTCTGCTGCCTTCACACAATCGACTCTGTATCTGCCACCTGGGCAGGCAACTGTTAGGCATGTCAATCAGTAAAGGAAGATGGCGCAGTACAGGGAAGGGATGACTGATTGGCTGTTCTAGCATTCTTCCATCCTCATGCGCTGTTTAATGAACGGATTGGATAATTTGAATGACAGTGCAGACAAACTCTTCAGGCACTGGCTTAGGGACAGCTGTTAACTGCATGATTAGTATTGGATGACTATAATACTGTCCTTGCAGCTGACACCAAGCCATATACCATTCATGCAAGTTGACGTTAGAAGAAATTTGAGATTAGGTTACAAGTTTATTTAGGTTTAAGTTATTGTAGTTATCTAAGTATATTGGTGGCATCATATTGTACGAACATTGAGTTGAATTAAGCTTTATCCCTATGTCTGCATCTGACCTTAGTCGTCCCATGTTGTCTTTAGAAGTATTAAAGTGAAAAATCAGTCCTAGCTGCAGGGCTGGCTTGTCGAGTCTCGCATGAAAGTATGACATGTCATGTAAGGGGAATGCTTATGGTAAAAAGTGGCAATTAACCATTATTGTTAAACCATTCTGTTCGCTTTACAACTGACTAAATTGGTGCTGAGAAGGGCTGTCAGCAGGCATCCAGAGGCCTGGTTGCCCGTTCGAATGGCCATGTTGTTTTGTTTCAGTTTAATAAATAAAAGATTAGCTGTGTATCAGAATCCATTGCTATTTACTATTAAGTGTATATCACTGTTCATTTACATTACGCTGGTAACTTTTTGAACAAAATGTGTATCAAATCTAATGTTGCATGTAATGTAGTGATTGATAGCGATTGATGGCTAGCGAGCAGTCAGCCACATTTGTAACTGCAGCGAATATTAAGTGCAATGGTTGTGTGGTTTTATTGAAGTATTTACAAGTGACAAGCTTTCAGGTACCTGTTCAGATTGGGTTCAGACACCTGGACTGTATTTTACTAAAATTTTAACAGCCCTACTGAGTTTTCACAGTCTTGTGACCCTCATTGTTGTAGAGACTGCTCAGCATCATTTCTGTTTAAAACTGTCTAATGCTTCTTAATGTTGGCTTTCAGAGAGCTGTGAGTCACTAATGCTTCTTAATGTTGGCTTTCAGAGAGCTGTGAGTCACACCTGCCGTTGAGTATGGCCAGCTTAAGTGACCAGCTGCTTGGTAAGCATATTGGGATGTTGCTAGCTAAACTCTTCTGTTGCTTGTAGGAAAATTAATATTGATGACATTTATCTGTGTTTATGGGTTTCAAATCCTGGTGCAGTAGAGAAATTTATACGTTGCTAGGTTTTACTTATGAAAAAGAATGACTGTCCTGTTGTTATGTTGCTGCTTTTGTGTAGTTTGTTTGTCATAAAATGTTGCATTAGATGTTGACGAAGTGATGTACGTGATCTAACTTACCTTGTTAGCGCCTTTTTAGGTTAACTCTGTTTTTCTTGTGCTGTACAACAGTAGATCTGAGAAAACTTCTTGTGTTATTTGGACAAAGGGAAGTTAAATTTGAGTGAGGCGAATCTCATATAATATAAACAGATCTATAAGTAAAGAAGCAAATATGTTACTGTTCAGTATTGTACCATCAATAAGTCAGCCTTTAAACTAAACAGGACAAAAACATAAGAATAACAGTACTTTGCTTTTGATGTCTTTGTTTTTTAGGTCTAAAATATATCAGACATTCATACGGTACTGTGTAAGAAAGCTGTCAAAGTAATTTAACATTTATAACTACAATGTAGTGTAGAAACTGTTTTCAGCTGTTCGTAGAAAGAAGATATTTGGTTGGTTAAATGAATTTTGCTGATTTAGCATAATTTTGTAATTACAGTATGTTGTAAAACGTGATGTAGATGAGTTGGAGGACCATTCTGCTGTGCACAGCCGCATGCAACATGAGAGCATCCATTCATCCGTTGGCCTTGATCTTTTTCAACAAAGCAGAGCGGCTGAAGAAGCCATGAGATCTATGCAGGAACCTCCCTTGTCTTCATCCATGTTGGTTCAACGTTCTCTGTCTCTTGGTAGCACAGACACTGTCTGTGCATGCACCACATGCCATCAGGTGGGTAAATTGCACATCATTAACTTATTGTTAACTGGTTTGTGGCTGGTGTGGAGAAATTGTAACGATATTTATTTCTTTGTTTATCATACTTGGCTAGGTAATGTAATTGATATTACATGCATGTTTAAATAACAGTCCTCTTCTGGAGTGTTTCAGGATAAGCCAAACTCAACCACGAATCCTGCAACTATACAACCCTTCTGTATTGTTTACATGGCTAGATAATAAATTGTGACACTGAAGGACAATTGCTGGTTCTGAAAGAGAAACATAACACCAACAACTGTTGCTTTTTTCTTTAGAGATTAATTAAATTGTCAGTTGCCCCATCAAAAATTTATGGAGTTCACTTAATAATCAATTACCTAAACTTCTGAGGTGTATTTAATAAGATTCTCTTTAGAAAAACGTTAGTTACTAATAAGGTGGCACCATTGGTGTATCTCTACATTATGATTATTACCAAAAGATTTTACGTACGTGCAGTTACACAGAAAATGTGAATCTGAGGAACAGTTAGTCGGTCACCAGGTGAAGAACAGTTCGACATCCAGATGTCTAAAAGCCAGCGAGAAATTAATGAGTTTGAAGCATTCATAAAAGAAGAAGGAAGAGTTCGAGCATGGAGAAACACTGGTAGTCTGTTCCATCCCTTGGAGCAGCATCATGAAATGCATGAGAGCACATGACAGTTCTGCATCATGGCTCAGGCAAAAGAGCCATGCTCAAAGATCATAGGCTGCAGGAAGGAATTTAGGGAATCTGTTAAGGTCAGGAATAGGTTTAGCATTATGCCATGAATGGTCACTGAAGCAGTCTTCAGCTAAGTATAGAATACTTCAAAGATAGACCTGACATACAATATCCTGTTTTCTGGTTGCCAGCCTAGTGAGCTGACTGACATTTAACCTGTGATTTTGGAGCTCCATCCCTGTTGATGGTGTATTCAACTGATTCAGGTCTATTTAATTTGAAGGTTTATTGTCGTAGCATATGACCATTGCTGATGAGAAGGTGTTTTTGCTCTGTGTTATAGTGGATGTTAGCAATACTGAATGTTAGCTTGTTATCTGTACAATGTGTAAAAAATTACAGATTCTTTATGGTTTAGGCATAAGTCTTTGCTGGCTTGGCTTTTATGAAAATAAGTAGAGTGCTTTGTATTGCTTCAGATGAGCATAAAAATATTTTAACATTGTGTTTCAGTTGCACACTATTTCTTGATTTACTTAGATATTCAGCAGCAAATCTGCTCTCGTCACCCACGTCCAGCTAATTCATGCTGGTCAGAAGCCCTTTGAATGCACAACCTGTGGCAAATGTTTTGCCAACTCGTCGTACCTGTCACAGCACAATCGGATCCACCTTGGCGTCAAGCCATACCGTTGCCAGCTGTGTGATCGCCGATTCACGCAGCTGTGTCACCTTCAGCAGCACATCAGAACCCACACGGGAGAGAAGCCGTACCGTTGCTGTCATGCTGGCTGCACGAAAGCCTTCTCACAGCTCTCGAATCTGCAGAGCCACACACGCAGCCACATGACGGACAAGCCGTTCCGCTGCAACTCGTGCTACAAGTGTTTCAGTGACGAGCGAAGTCTGCAGGAGCACATCCCAAAGCACACGGAAACAAAACATCTAAAGACAAAGATCTGCACCATCTGTGGAAAGTCTTATGCGCAAGAGACTTACCTTGCACGACACATGGCAAAGCACGAGACAAGCGGTAACTTCCGTCGACCCATGATGCGCCAGCACTCGGATGGTGCTGGCTCCACCATCTTTGGTGCTGCAGACTCACCCCGGGATTTTAATCTCAGTGCCAATTCACATGACCTGCTAGGAAACATCCAATGTGTGCTTCCATCTTTTCCTGCCTTTAGTGTTGGCCGGATCGGAGGACTGATACAGTCTTCATCTGGCTCGATGAAGATGCCCAACATGTTACCTAGCATGCACAATCCAACAGTGAAGCTGCCGGTTACTTGTGGTGCACAGGGTGGAATGCCCCTACCCTACAACATCCAACAGAGCAAGAATATGGAATAAAGTGTGATGAGGAGTCTGGTCTGCATTTATATCTGTAAAATGTAGAAAATTTGAAACCCAAGGATGGGTTGCTCACTGTTGGCATTAATGTCTCCACAGCCTTATAGTACGAAAGCCACAATTTTGGCTTGGCAGAAAGTATAGTGGATAGATGGTTTCGAGTATGTGTGTAATCATGATCTTCATGAATTTACAGCCACACTATTTTATGAAAGCTATTTCATGCTTTTATTATGGGTCCTATACTTGCAAGATGGGCCAATAGCTTTTTTAAAAGGGTGTAGTGTTAGTTTAGCAGCCATGTTAAAGTTAAATATCAGTTTTAAAGATGCCAAAGTGTGTAAATCTCTTTCGAGTTTTGCATTGAACGTGGAGCTCCTGACGCTGTGCAGTGGTCTACAAAATGCACTTGGAGGTTACATAGTGTTATTTGCAAAGGGTTTCAGCAATTCTAGGCATTAATTTAGGTTTATGGTATGCCAAAAGGTGTTGCAATCTTACCATCAAAAATTTATGAGTATAGGTTTTACACAGTTGTCAGTGACAATGTTGGTATGCCAGAAAAACAGAATAACTTGTCTACATTTACATCTTGTTCTTGCGCTTTGTTTTGGGGTTTTAAGGTTTGTCAGGTGACGTGCTTTCTGTCTCAAACTGTTAGGAAAGCATAGCTTACGTTGATAGCAATTTCAAACTGGCATTCATGCAATACAGTTCTGTGCTTTTGGTACATTAGTATCGTCCATCTAAACTAACTAGACTGCATATATTGTATGTTTGGTTTAGGCATATGCTGATGATAGGCACTTATGACCTTATGTGTCTTGTGTAATAAGACTCAGGTGTTCTGTCTTCTTCTGAGTTAGTAGCCTTTACATGTGGTTTGAACTGACTTAGGCTTGGTAATGTTGGATAAATTTTAACTGCCTACTGTTATAGAAGACTACGATGAGTAATGACAACTAGTAGTATTGCTGTTGCTACTACTAATAGTACTATTTATTAGTGTTATAATTTTAGCCTTGCATTTATTGTTACCTTCTTCTATTATTTGTCTTGTTGTCATGTACAGCGTCAATGACTCTATGGGAAATTAAGGATCATGCAGTTGAAGTCACGACTGGTGTTGCCTTCTTGAATCTTCTTGAAACTCTAACCTGTTACAATGCATTACAGTGTTTTGGAAAGATTGAAAATAAGAATAATAGAATTGAGTAGTTCTGTGAGGGGATACGAAATCTTTCAATGAAGCAAAGGTACTTTAAAATTTTGAAAGGTGCTACATTAACTTCATTGCATAAATTAGAAATTTCTTGTTTAGGTGCTCAGTTGCACTGAGTTTAAGTGAGAAATCCAAGTGCTGTAAATTCTGTAAACTTCTTAAACGAACTAAGGGGATAACCATGTTGAGAAGGTACTTAAAATAGTGTGGTTACTATGCTGATTTTATACAAAGAGATGCAAATAGTTTTGTTGTGTACTCTTGAAATTAGGTTTTTCTGATTGACTGCTTTGAGCATTGAAGTTTTTCTTGTTGATTGCTCGAAGTCTTTGTTGTGTTGACCAAGTTGATTGTTCAAGGTAGAAGATACGTTCTCTAGTTGATGCAGTTAGAAAGTCTGATTGGTTATAAACCAGGTAAAAGATCTGGGCATTTGGTATGTTATTGCCTTTGTATGTTTATCCGGTTGATTGCTCTAAGCATTTGCTACATTTATCCGGTTGATTTCTCTAGGCATTTGGTGTGTTTATCCGGTTGATTGCTCAAAGCATTTCGGATGTTATCTGGTTGATTGCTCTAAGCATTTGGTACTAAGCATAATATCCAAATGCTTAGAGCAGTTCTGGTTGATTGCGCTAAGCAGTTGGTATGTTTATCCGGTTGATTGCTCTAAGCATTTGGTACATTTATCCGGTTGATGGCTCTGGGCATTCGGTTTGCTTGTCTGGTTGATTGCTGTAAGCAATTTGTATGTTTATCCGGTTGATTGCTCTAAGCACTTGGTACATTTATCCGGTTGATGGCTCTGGGCATTCGGTTTGCTTGTCTGGTTGATTGCTGTAAGCAATTGGTACGTTTATCTGGTTGATTGCTCTAAGCACTTGGTACATTTATCCGGTTGATGGCTCTGGGCATTCGGTTTGCTTGTCTGGTTGATTGCTGTAAGCAATTGGTACGTTTATCTGGTTGATTGCTCTAAGCACTTGGTACATTTATCCGGTTGATGGCTCTGGGCATTCGGTTTGCTTGTCTGGTTGATTGCTGTAAGCAATTGGTACGTTTATCTGGTTGATTGCTCTAAGCACTTGGTACATTTATCCGGTTGATGGCTCTGGGCATTCGGTTTGCTTGTCTGGTTGATTGCTGTAAGCAATTTGTATGTTTATCTGGTTGATTGCTCTAAGCACTTGGTACATTTATCCGGTTGATGGCTCTGGGCATTTGGTTTGCTTGTCTGGTTGATTGCTGTAAGCAATTGGTACGTTTATCTGGTTGATTGCTCTAAGCATTTGGTACTAAGCATTATTCCAAATGCTTAGAGCAGTTCTGGTTGATTGCGCTAAGCAGTTGGTATGTTCATCCGGTTGATTGCTTTAAGCATTTGGTACATTTATCCGGTTGATGGCTCTGGGCATTTGGTTTGCTTATCTGGTTGATTGCTCTGAGCAGTTAGTACATTTATCCAAATGCTTAGGACAATCTTATTGATTGCTCTAGGCATTTGGTATGTTTATCCGGTAATTTCTTAGGCATTTGGTATGTTTATCCGGTTAATTGCTCTAGGCATTGGTATGTTTATCCGGTTAATTGCTCTAGGCATTGGTTTGTTTATCCGGTTGATTGCACTAGATATTTGGTATGTTTATCCGGTTGCTTGCGCTAGACATTTGGTATTTTTAACCGATTGATTGCGCTAGATATTTGGTGTGTTATAAACCGGATGAGAGATCTGGGCATTTGCTGATAGGCTGATCTGGTTGACTGCTTTGAGCATTTTTATTTATCAGATTGATTCTTAAAGTGTTTAATTATTTTATGATGCTGTTTTTCAAGGACTCTTTTAGTGTTATCCATTTGCATGCTTTAAGCATTTTAAGCTGTTTATCTTGTTGTTTTAAGTGTTTTGCTAGGGTTTGTATAGGTCTATGCTCTGAGCATCTGCAATGACTTTTATGATTATGGACAGGCTGTTGAAGGAGAACTGTCTAAGGCAGATCTATCTTAACATCTGAAATATTTTTTGTACATCTGTTTAAGTCTGTCAAAGTGTTGTTGATTTTCTGATTATGACTTAGTTTCATTTTTAGTGCATCTTATGCAAGTAGCCTTGTTGTAAAGTGACATGATTTTATTTTGTTTTATTTATGCTTGTTTTATCATGTTTTCAAACTCTACACAGGTTGCATACATTTTCTGCAACCAATTCAGTCATTTCCAAACTGAAAATTTGAGATCCAAAACCATTTGGGATTATAGTACAATTTATTCTTAAATAACATGTTCGTGTGAAGTGTAGTATGGGAATTCTTGTTAAATTAGTTTGTAAAACTTTTGTTTTGTTCTTTTTATAATTCTTGTCTGATTTACTTTCCTCTGTCTGTCCAGGTGTCTTGTGGTTCTGGATATAAAGCTGCCTGCAATTTGCCGTTTCTACTTTGACATGTGACAGTGCTTTGTATATGTATATATATCTTGCAATGTCAGTTAGTGAGTGTATTCTGGTGCTCTGCCCTTGTGCTTGTTCATACTTCTTCACATTGCTGGGTCTGTTTTTTAGTCTTGTTGTCTATCAGTCCTCACCTACTGTAACATGACCTTCCTCCTGTTTTTTTCTTTGCCAATTGGTGTATACTGATTCTTACTTTCCTTTTACTTTACATGGTTTCAACATATTTTCAATATGTGTTCTTGTTATTTATCTTGAAGTTCTTTACAGGCCAGTTAATTTTCTATAGCCTGATATAGTGTCATTTGCATGCGTCATTAAAAGTTAAGTACCAACAAATTTCCAGTATGTTATTACTCTTCTTCTTTTGCTTAGCCAATCCCCAGGCTGCACACGGTTCTGTCGAATGATGGAACATTTATGCAGTTGGTTGTAGCGTGTCCAGCAAAAATTAAACGAAGTTGATGAAAATGAATTATGTCTGTGTTGCACTCTTTCAGTGTGTTTTAGGAATAAGTATATTATTGAATGTGTTTTTGTATGTGTGCTTTACTGTTATATTGTGTGTGCCAAGAGATTAATTCAGATAATCCGTGAAAATTCCTGGTCATGCGATTACCAGATGATGATGCTGATCATTTGTTAATCATTTGTGTTGACGTCTGTAAGACATTTTCGCATTTATTTCTGTCATATCCGCAGTGGCATTAACCGCTTGTAAGTAATTTTTGCTCAAAGCCTTGCGCCTAACAGCCAACTTGTTGTATCGTATGTAAAATGTTGGCATGGAGTTTTTCTGTGGCATGTTTTTTTTATCGTGACGTGTTTACCATCAAGTGCTTGCATTTTAAAAGTGAAACCTTTGAAAGGATTAAAACAGTCAAGTAGTCAACTGCTTTTGTGAGGGAAGTATTTGGAAGAGATATTTTTTGTTTTTTCTTTACACTGACCTGATTAAGAAGTGAGACTCTGACATTGTTAAGGTGAATCAGTTTTTTTTATATCAAGCAGCAGAAATTGTTGTGGATTTTTATTGGTCGTAGGATATTTAAAAGCACAGCATAGTATCTAAAGTTAGGTTCTATTCTGACGATCACAGATTGTATTTCATGCAGATACATGACTTTCAACTTTGCTGTTTTGAAAAACAAGGTTACTTACCATCTGAATATGACTAAACTTCCACCTTGTAAACCTGATTGTGTTGTTTCTGTGTTGTGATCAATTAATGACCTTTTCGCTAGTTTAACTTTGGGAGGCCCAGATTTTCATGCAAACCTGAGTTGTGTTTTTGGTATATTGCAATTTGTAATTTTGTAGTTCATAGTTTTCATACTTGTGCAAGATCTGAATGTCACACTTGTTAACACAGTTGAGTGTGACATTTTTTTCCTGAAAGGTGTCAAAATCCAAACAACATATATGTTAGTGTTATGCAACTTTATATTAGCATCTTAAGTTAGGTTTATGTCAATGGTTTTTGATGTCATTAAACACCAGTGACTGTTTTTATACGCTGTTTTATGTGTATTCATAGGTAGGCCTAAATATGCTTATTTAGTCCCTAGATTTTGCCAGGTATATTATGAGTGACAGTCTGTTATATGGGCTCGTAAGTGTACTGTATTGCTTCTAGAAAGCTTTTGCTTGAATCTGTTATGAACTTGTCAAACTAAGTTTCTATATAGCTTCCACAAAGGCATCTAAATTTTTTGGGTTTACCGGCACGTTATATTTTGAGGTCAGCTGATCACATTGTGTATGCTATGTGTTTATAAGTAAATTTTACATGAATTTGTTTGTGATGTCTGCTCTTATAATTGGTTTAAAGTATATTAGCTATATAAATGATAGAAAAGCTTATGCTTTGTGGCATATTTTGGCATTCTGAGTCATACAAATGCACTGCCGTCATTTTTGTTGATGTCTTATCTGTTTTGAGGACTTAGTGCCATGGTACCGACAAGGTATCACTTGATTTTGGCTACTGAGTGATCGGTTGTTTCAGACTTCTGTGGATCAAGAAAACAGTTAATTTGTGTCAAATTCAGTCTGGAAACTGAAGGTACTTGGAAGTCTTGGTCCTGATTTGTTGCAGGCAAAGACATAAAGCTAACTGAATAGGCTGTGGAAACCACAGTCACGTGAATAAGAAAACACATGGAGGTATAGTCTGCGACCTGCAGCGGAAGGTGTAAGCCAGCCAGAAATTGTTACCACTGTGATACAGTGAAGGCAAGACATAGCGCACGTAAATGGAGCGGGTGGCAAGTATGACGTGACCAGCCAGTTTCTAAATCCAGTTCACCTTATGTCACACGAGTGTTCATATTCTGGAGTCCCAGTTATGGTATGTCATTGTTTTTAATCGTTTCTGCCTTTCCAAAATGCTGCACAATCGCGTTTATAACTTGGTGTTTCATTGAAATTGCAATAAATTGCTTTCTATGTCGTACAAATGTACATATCATGAGTGGATCTGGGATTTTAAGTTGGGGAAGAGTGAAGTGCAAGATGGGAAAAGCAATTATAGCAGTACCCTAGGTTTTAGGGTGTACATCTTTAATGCCCCTGAACCGGCTTCTGCTTATATATAGATGTATGATATGTATGTATATACATGTATCTACACATATACGTATATGTACTGGCTAGTATATATTACTTTTTTGTGCGTGTTTACTAACGTTAATAAGTTTTGCCAGTTAATCATGCTAATTTGTGTAGTGTAATATTTTGCCATAGAAGTCATTGGGTTACAAAATCATTAAAACATGATGATGTGTATCCATTTTTCTGGTTTTTCTGTATGTAAGTTTGAAATGAAGTGAGCCCTAACACTTCATACCATGGCTGCCTTAGGGAACTGCTCTTCTATGTTGCTTATGTTACTGTTTGCATTTGATAATAGTGTGCAACATAGCTTAGTTGATTACTAAATGGACTCTAAGGAGTTATTCCAGTGAGGAACTTGGTGGCTAGAAAGTGTTTGCTTATTGTAATACTATTTAATAAAAGATAGTAATTTTAGGATGTCTTTTACTTCTAGACTTTTTGAACGAACTAATGCACATTTTTCATCCTGTTACTTATGGGTAGTTTTGGTTGTTGAGGGATTTTATCTGGTGCCTTGCTGCAGCTGAATGCCATCTAAATCGATTCTTGAATGGACATTGTAACTCTAGATAGTCATGGAAAATGATGTGGGGTCTTCATTAATCGTTTAACGATGAGAGGGATTAGTTTTCCATGCATTTTAGTACACACTGGTCGTTAAAGAGTTAATGACCAGTGGGCAACAGACAAAACATAATAATTTTATTGTTATTGCTATTTATCATGCAAGCAGTAGTGGTAGTATTTTATTTTATTAGTTGTATCTGCCCATGTTTTTATGGCTGTCTGTTAATTTTTAGTTGTTTTATTGCTTTTTGGGTAATGGCATTATGCAGCATTTTGCGGTCTTTGTTTATGCTGTTTGTAATATTTTATCCGACTGTTTTGAAGTTTAAACAATGGTTGCCTGGCTCTGATTTTAGAAAACCTGACCATACTGATATTATAGAATACATCTTCTGTACAGTTCTGTATTATTTATGCATCTTATGCGTAGTTGAGAACTTCAATGAAAATTGTTGAATATGTCAGATTGGCTTTTTCCAAACTTAGAATTATTAAATTCAAGGTAAATCAGGAAACAGAAAGCTTAATAGTATTTAGTTAGTCTAAGACTAAGCACACTTAACAGATCTTAATCTCAGAAGTAACCCCCAAGATTAACACTTTCAAGTTTCCAAAAATAAAAAAATGAAATTACAAAGGTATGTGTTTTGTTGAGGTGTCTAGTATAATTGTTGACTTTCTTAAGAACAGTTGTCTGTGCTTCTTAACATCTGAAAATGAAATTAACCTATGGATTGAAGTACTGTAGATGCATTGTTGATGAAAGGCTGGACTTGAGGTTTCATACAGTGCAGGCACATTTCAAACTGGATGTGTTGTATAGGCTAATTTTTAGTAATTATGTCGTTTTTTTTATTCTGCTTGCTTCAAAACTTCTATAACAGACTAGTTCAGAAGTATCCAATGTATTTGAATGTTTTTAGCAACCTTAGTTCTTGTACTTAATATCCATTACATTTCAAACTGGTTGTTGTAATTTGAAGCATAGTGCATAAATTGAACTACATGCACTACAGTATCTACCAACTTTGGGCTTAGCATTCACCATAACACTTTGTGAAGTGTTTCAAGGTATAGGCCTATGTAACTATTGTATTTGTGATTTGCTGTGTTATTCAGTACACAAATCATTACATCATTTTTATAAGTCTTTTGTTCCCATAGGCAAGACGTTTTCTGATTCGATTGTTGTACAAGTGTTACTATTGTATTACTATACATTTGACTAGGAATAATTTTCTAAGTGAAATACATGTATTACTGTGCCAAGTATCACCTTTGTCCTGGATAGAATCTTTGAATAAACTTTTGTTACTCTAAGCTAATTCATAGTGCTCTTCTGTGTACAGTGCTGAAAACATCTGATTTATTGAAGATGAAATTAAGACGGCTTCTGTTGACATCGTACCATTAAATGTTGAAAAACTAAAATGCCCAAGGTTCGTTTTTGCAGTATTTTGTATTAAAATGCTTGTATAGCGATTGAGACCCTGTGAAGAAAACTTCTGTTTAGGCTGCTGTTTCAGTGAATCATGATGTTTTTCATGTTGATAATCAGAAAGATTGACGTGGCTTTTAATTTTGCGTGTAACCGTATTATTAGCGAACGCTGCACGAGTTCAGCAAGTGTAAATTGACTGCATTATACTTAGTGTACATCTACGAATATATTGTACTCATTAGGTTATTTTTAAAAAGCAGACGTCAAAACATCTAAAAAATGTGACTTTCAGAGACTTTTCTGCGTTTTGAAAATTAATGGCATTTTATCGTATGTTCGTTGTGCTTTTGGTATAAGAAAAGTGTTTCTAAATGTTTTTGTATTTTTTTAACAAACTAAGGGAAAGTACGCTTCTTTCAGACCTACAGTTTAAGTCATCAGTATTGTGTAATACAGATAAACTAGCCAACTTTGACTGCTGTAGTTCACATATGCAAGGTTTGCATGTGAAAGATACGGTTCTGCAAATTTTGTGCATACAGATTCAGTTGTGATCTTTAGTAGGTATAACCTGTAATCTTGGCCTTGCAACAGTTGTTGGACAGTTTCTTGCAGGATGAATATCTAGGTCATGTTGTCAAAGTGGTTATACATATATACAGTTACTGGTAATCAATTGGAACACATGGAATACTATGGCCAAAACTCAGCCTTTTCTTGTATTGTTCTTGTTCTTTGGAATCAACTCCCTCCATTGACATGTGCCTCTTTATTAGCTGGTGGCCCAAGAGGTGTGCCTCCTGCTGCTGTCTTAAGGGGTCGTCCATAAAGGACGTCTGCAAAGTATGACCCACTTGGGACCCCTCCCTCCCCCTTGTCCGCATCTGTCCGCATTTGACCTTACCCTCCCTCCCCCTTTGCAGTCGTCCGCACGCCTAAGCCAATTTTTAATGTCGTCATTATTTTTACAATTATTCCACAGTTCCTGTGCACATTTAAGTGACAGTTCAGGTTTCATATCGCAGGATGTGCAGTAATAAAAGCCTCTAAAGTCGCAGTAAAGGTTATACCATGCATGAAGTCTTAGACAATCACTTCACTGACCTTTTCGTCTTTCGGGTAAGGCTGAAACAAGTCGTCATTATTTTTACAATTATTCCACAGTTCCTGTGCACATTTAAGTGACAGTTCAGGTTTCATATCGCAGGATGTGCAGTAATAAAAGCCTCTAAAGTCGCAGTAAAGGTTATACCATGCATGAAGTCTTAGACAATCACTTCACTGACCTTTTCGTCTTTCGGGTAAGGCTGAAACAAGTTGGTGTTTAAAAAACTATCAAATTTTAAAGTTTAGATGCGGACGTCCGCACTGGTCATAACCCTCCCTCCTTGTCCGCATTTTGATGACCCCTCCCTCCCCCCTCATTGCGGACGTCCTTCACGGATGACCCCTAAGACCACTTTCTATTCACTGGGTCTTTTGCACTGGGAGCGTCTCTGATTAGCAAACACTGAGAGGCGCTTTATAAACGTTTGGATACAAGACAGGCACATCAATTGAAGCACTTCGTTGTCTGTGTGCAACTACGTGCAGTAAAGTGGACTGAAGACTAATGTAAATCGAACAGTATATTTTAATAAGACAAACGGTGGTATGTCCATTCGCACAGGTGCTGTGTACAGGAACCAAAGACAGAAAAACTTAAGCACACTTTGAATAAGACAGCAAAATAACAATCTCAATTCACATGGACAGTTAACTTCTACACAGTAATGAACCCTGAAGACAATGCACACTCAGCAAAATAAGGTGTCAACCATTCAACAAAGGGACAGAAAGCCAATGATCTGCTTCTGTTATAATCTTACTGTGGACATAGTGAATTTATATATAGACGGTTAACGCATGTTATCAGAAGTAACTACTGGCAATTTGATATCATTTCTGATATGATAACTTCTGCAGCACCTCCAGTGCCAATCTCTTTAATAGTCTAACTGAGCAATCCTCTGTCGAAACACAACCAATACACAGTGTCACACAAACTAGACAAAGCCACCTTGTTCGCCTACTGCAGGACATTCTAGTTTAGATCATCAGTTTCTGAAAAGCCTGGTGAACCAACTTTGAGCCTCAAGGGTTGACACAAAGTACATTGACAGTTAGTGAGAAGTAATCGGTGTTAATCAATGATTCCTATTCAACATGGATTCAATTTCGCTGTACTGTAAGCAGGGCACCAATGAAGAACTACACGAGCCGGATGATGAGCCATGAAAGACGAAGTAAAACAATTTTCAGAGTCAAGAATCAGAATTACTGCATACCTGTAATCATTAGTACTCTGTACTCTGGATGTAACTGCAGCAGGAGTTATGGTAACATTGACACACACGCAGCATGTACCAGTAAATTATGCGGCATGCCAAAATATCAGCATGTAAAATGTGACATTCTAACAAAAATTTCAGTACTTTTAAAATATTTTAATAGTGTTAAAAATATTCGTGAAATAAAATCTCGAACCTTGCCATATGCTGAAAGAACATTTCACTATCAGAATGTTTCAATAATTGTTTTAGCACAGTTGCAAGCCATCTCAAATGTTAATCATACATAAAAGAAGTTAGTAAAATAGTGTTTACAAAGAAAAGTTGGAACCGTGCGCTTCGGTCATATCAATTATATCTTTAAATAACCAGGTGATTGTACAGAAGTTACAGCTTTCTACCAGTCAAGCTGCGACGTGAAGGCAATTTAGGTTCTCCAGCAACCAATTGTGATTCAATTCCACACTCATTATTTCCTCTTAAGATCTTGAAGAAACCTGTGAAAAGTATAAAATACACAATTGTCACACAAAATCAAGAAAAAAATGGCCAAGCAGAACTTATTATGGATTATCTTTTCTACACAGTCACTTTCATTGGACATGTTGGGCATGTAGAATGCTCGCACTGTGCCACTGGTGGGTGGGAACTGGTGGTCAGCTCTCAGCTCAATGCAGATGAAACAAAATTAATGTGGCTGTTAGTGGTTTCCTTTCCTCATTCAGACTGTGCATTACAAAACAGGATAATGCTTGGAATGTAAATGTGGCAAGCCCATATCTGATCTAATCTTCAAATTTCCTGACGATCCCACAGGGTATTAATTTTAAAATCTGGTAAAGTTCCAGTGAGTTAGAAGATGAAGTCTAAAGGAGTATACCAAAAGCATGTCGGCATGAAACAATATCAGAAATACATGAAAAGCCTGGTCAGGATGAGATGGAGATCAAGATACAGTTGGAAATACAAGAAGAATACAGTAATGTAAGAATAAGATACAAAGAATGGATGTTGCAGCACTAAAGTGAAGCAGTGTAAACTTCTTGTTTACCTTTATCACCCCAATCTGGGTTCCAGGAATTGGCAACCAGCCAGTACGGTGTTCCATTATCAACTCCCCAACCCATCATCTTCACAGCATGACCTCCAAGTGCAGAACCGGCCACATGCTTGTAGACTCCTGGAAAACATAAAAATAAATACATAACTCATTAAACAACATGAATGCATGTAGCTTTACTTAATGCAAAGATGAAAAGTAGCTCAACTGAAGTGGTAACTTCATATGAACTTTGAATGTAAACAAAGAATGTAGTACTGTATTTAATCCAAAGGGTTTTGTTACTGTTATCATATCACAAAAATCATAAAACATTTGTTACAAAGTAAAGTCATGATAAACTTAGTTGCATAAGTTAAGTTACACAGATTCGAAAGCAGGATGTGTCATACAGGGAAGGCATGTGGATCAGTTTGATGTCATGAACTAAATGATATTTCAGAACTGCGAATAAGTAGACTTGGACAAGTGACAATTGTATAAGAATACTTGTTGCACTAACAGAATTACTAATTACGGCAAAACTAACATTAACAATAATAATAAAAATAAGACGATATGTATAGTGGCATATAGCACAGCTGAGCCCAAAGGAAAGGGCGCTGTACATGAGTTGAAAAAATCAATGAGAGTTATATGATACTTTAAAAAGACAGGTCTTGAGCTGTGATCTGGATGTCTCCAGAGATGGCACATTCTTCACATGGTCGGGAAGACTGTTCCATGCAGTGGGTCCAACAACAGAGAAGGAACAGTCGCCAAACCTTGCCAAGACCATGGGACTTGTAGTTGATTTTTAGATGAGGATCGTAGCCAACATCAGTTCCAGTTGTCTGCACCCAAATGCAGAAATCAGAGATGTCGTTCGGCATAAGATCATGCAATGCTTTATAGGTGATCAAGCACAGTTTTTAGGTGATCCGCTGGCTGAGGAACACGCAGCCAGTGTACGTTGTTGCGCAGCAGATCAGTGACTTCGTTGGATGTACGAGACGTGCATGTACGAGACATGCAGCAAAGTTAAGCACCAACTGTATCCACTCTAGCTGACAGCAGACCTGCCAGGAGGCCGTTGCAGTAGTCAACCATTTAATGAATCTGTGGATGGTTTAATTACTATATAGTTTGTAAAAACAGCCTCGGACGAGTTGACTCACATTGGCCGACATAGTCATACAGCTGTCAAAATGAACTCCAAGGTTGCAGATGGTGTCAGCTGGGCGAACTTCTGCATCACTAGTGGCGAAGGTAATGCAATCAAGTAGATGGTGATGCTGAAGGGTGGTGCAACATATAAACTCAGACTTTGTAGGATTCAGTTTGAAACTGGTTAGATGCCATTCACTCCTGAAGTTTGTTCGATACCCAGCTTCACCCTCTGTTTCAGTTCAGCAGTTTGTGATCAGTCACAGACGTAATGTTGTGTATTGTCCACGTAGCAGTGGTGATGGAGGCCAAGTGCCTTTGTGATCCTCTCCACATTGGCTGTATACAGCACAAAAAGGAGAGGGCCAAGCGCCAATCCTTGTAAACAATGCAGTGATGTCTCCTCCCCTGCACAGGATCGTAGGATCCTCCCCTGCCAGATGGACAGATTATGAGCACCCTTTTATACAAGAGTCAAGCCAACTGAGCACTCTATCTCTGATTCCAAACAAGCATGACAGTTGCTGAATTAAGATGTTGTGATCGACTATGTCAAATGCAGCCGACATATAAAGTAACGACAGAAACCCCAGTTGGCCTGAATCTATGGCATTGACTACACCTAAGAACACTTATTGTGTCCACACAGACTGAAAACGAGGAAGGAACCTGACTCTTAAAAGAACTGACCACTTTTGTACGCCAAGAAGTCATTGTAGACTGTGAACGCAGCCTCCACTGGTCCATGATTCATCAGCTCGGCCTTGATCTGGTCCTCTTTGCTTGAAACCACGTAAGTAGCCGTACCTATGAATTTAAAACAACCAACCTTCATTCTTCCATTAGACATGTACTTTAAGCAGGCACCAGTGTTTCATCACAGCAAGTTTCTCTGGACATTTCCTTTCAAACCTCACTTAGATTAAGCCTTGTGGCACGCAAACTCTCAAAGAAACAACTTATGCATCATACTCCACAGACTAAGCATGAAAGTTCTGGACAAATATGTTGTAAAAAGATAGTGTCAGAACAGATTTAACACAGCAAGTCAATAGTTTCGTCTACATTAACTAGCATACATGATAACCTTAAATTCACTCATGTAAAAACATAGCAAAAAATACATATTCTAAACCTACTATATGTTTGAACACACACAAAAACAGATGTCAATATGTTAATCTAAACTAATTACTGGTAAAAAAATTATCAATATGGCTAGCCTGCTTTGTGTTTACATTTTTATTTATTTATCAAAAGCCAGTTTCAAAAGTAAATGGCATGCCATGCCTCTTCTGTCTTACCGAAATGTTTGTCTTTAGGGTATTCCACCTTATAGCTATCTTCACATGCTTTAACACATTTTGGCGTTGCTCCTTCACCATGGCATGGTGGCAATGACCCATTGACGTGGTGCTCGCAGGCAGCAATTGAATATGGACGACAACCCTAAATATTAAAATACCTTCCTACATAAAAATGATTAGATTAAAAAGTAACAGGAAATTAAAATAAAACAGACTGTTACATTTTTAATGACTTTACATCACAGAATTATAACCATCTTCAATGATAACTATCCATAATGCAACAGAATCAACGTGCAACACATGGACAAAAAGTAGAATTTTTTTTAGACTATTTTGCGACATAATGAAAGCTTTATTTGATTGAAAGAAAGCAAGATAACATCTAAGCTTATGCAATTAGTGGACTGGCTGTCAAATAGTAAAATATAATACTAGATATTAATTCAAGAGGTCAATCTATCAGAATTTTCAACCAGGCTTCTACAACAGATTAAGATGTTTTATTCCGGTTTCATTGGAAGTGAAAATCAAGTTAAAAAACTGATGCCTTGGGCATTATGAAAATAGTGCTATAGAAGTTATTTAGCACAACATTCCAACATTATATAATCAGACTATATGGAAAAGGTAATTTTGCCTAAAAGTGTATGCCTTACTGCCTTTGGAATTGCTAACAAAACAACTGTTATCAGAAAACTGGTCCAAGTACCTGGTGACTGTTGTACTGCCCTCCAGAAACAAGCCCAGTTTCCCTGTAATAATCCCAGGCACTTGCTGGGAATCCACCATTACAACTAAAACAACAGTATATTCACAGCTTTAAATAGTCATTATTAAGACAACAATACACCTGCACTACAAGAATTATTAAAGACGTCATCATGATAACCTCCTCATAATCTTCATAAGGGGCCGTCCACATATTACGTACGCACTGAGGGGGGTCGGATTTTGGCGATTTTGCGTACGGGTGCGAACGGGGGGGAGGGGGGAGGGGGGGACAAAAGTGTATGTACGCAAAATAAATTTCTAATTATGACGTCCACATTAGCCTATTTATAACTCTGTATTGTCCTATAGTTGTCCGATGGCATTTTATTACATTATATAAAAGCCATGTGCAGTTATTCTGTGCTGTGAACGAGACACCTATAATTTGTCTATATTGGCCCTCACTCATCCTTCAATCTGGCCTAAAGTGCAGACTTTCGAGACACTTTCTGCAGCTGGTCTTCGGGGGGGGGGGTGCGTCAAGTGTACGTACGCGGGGGGGGGGGTGTGGAAGAAAGTACGCTTGCAAACAGGGGGGAGGGGGTCAAATTGTCCCGGATTTTTGCGTACGTAATATATGGATGGCCCCTAACCGTTTATCATCATTCATATACACAGACAAGGTGAAAAAATCTGCTCACTTCTATGTTCAAACATGGATACCTGGATAAATAACCAGTATACAGAAATCAACTCATCTCTAAACTTAAGTTTTAAAAGCTTGTCATCAACTCATTATTATTATTATTATTACAAACATTTTTAACGCGTGCAAAGTCACACAGAAATGCGAATCTTTGATGCATGCTTACAAGCAAATACTAAAATCATAATGCAGAATAAATATAAATTATAAAAATAACGTATGCAGTGCTTACCCAAATCCACAAGCACCACAGCAGCTGAGAAGATCTTCAGCGGAAATGTGTGCGTTAACTTTGCCATCAGATGCAATACAGATGCGATCACTCATTGCCTCGACTGCACCAAAAGCCTACATAATCATCAATACAGATCAATTATTCAGGAAACTGCAGTATTACCAGAACTAGAAATAACAGAATATACTGTACAAGAAGATTCATGTATAAGATGACTGTTTATTGCAGTGCTTTCCAATCTTTTTGGCTATGGCACCCTTGTGATCTGATGTTACTAAATAGTGATCGGGATAAATACAGTTTTAAGCAAAAAAAACTAGATTAAAAATCATTTTAAATGAAATTTTCCCACAGAACATTTGTCTGCACCTCGGAATCCAATTTATAATGCAAAAAAACATTCAAACAACACTCATCCAATTTCCTCACGGAACCCTTGTCTTTCCCTAACGAAACCCTAGGGTTCCGGGTAACACACTCTGGGTAACACTGGTTTATCATAATCATTTACTGACTTCATTATACCCGAATTCGTATTATATCGACGTGTACTATAGTGCAAGTCTGGTGTACTTAAATCTACAACTTAGACTTTACCTTATGTGTATTTCCGCATACCATACTATCAAAGGGCATCAAAACAGCTCTTAACTATAATCTTATATGATGTACTATATATCAAAGCTGTCGTGGATTGTATGACCATTTTGATAACAGCTAAACATACCAGTTAGATGATTTTACCAAAATAAGGTGCTTGTGGGCTAATAGCAACTCAGAGGAAATGTATACAACTTGACTGTATGGCCTTGACCCTGCTCATTTTTCAAGCAATTTATCGGGCAAAATCATTCACTACCGCTGCACGTTTCCAATACTGGCTTATACACGGCTCACTGCATTTTCACATTTTCCATACGTACAAAATTGGTGGGTGACTTACACATGAAGGCGACTTGCACTCGAGTATATAAGTAAGTAAGTAGCCTTTAGTTGCATCTCACAAATGCACATGCATTACATTGCATACAACGTTTACATATGGTATGTTATCACCAAGATGGTGTCAAGCTGACCAATAAAGGTCAACTTGACATGATATCAAGATAACCAATCAAGTCTTGAGATGATATCAAGATAACCAATCAATCTAAACTGATAGCAATGCTCCTGATTGATGGTTGTTGCTGATCCCAGCCAAGCCGGGATCAGCCGGCTCAGTTGTCGTCCAGTGCAGCGCAAACGGGGGGCCCGTAGAGTAATGGATAACACACTGGCGTGAAGAGCAGTAGGTACCAAGATCGAATCCCGTAGACCCCGTTAGGTTTATTCAGCCTTCCAGTTATATTCGACTCCTGTAAAACTGTTATCATGTGCTTCTACTGTATACATATATGTAAGGCGCCCTTTCTACTATATGTGTGTTCACTGTACAGATCAGTGCGGTTAGCAGGCGCTTAAATAAAGAAAAGATTATTATTATAATTATTATTATTATTATTATTATTATTATATTATTATTATTATTAAATTGTGACTTACCCAGCATGATCCACATGAGCCCTGATCTCGAACTTCCTTCAGAGTCGGGCAGTTAGGCCACTGTTCTCTTGGATCAAATGAATCTGGAAAGGAAGGAAATCCATCAAGGACATGCTCCCTAACTGGAGGACGGTAACCAGAAGGGTCCTCTAGAACACCACATAACCTCTTCAGGTATGAAAGTGGCACACCCTCAAAGTTCACTCCAGCCTATAATATAAAACAAGGCAACAACTATGATGCAAATAAAAATAGACTACTTATGAAAATTTGTCTCACCTATAATATGATATAAATACAGCAAACACTGACGATGATATTAAGAGTGTCAGACTGTGAGAGAGAAACTGCACTGGCTCTAGGTTGACAACACTAGGTAACGTTCAGTTTCAGTTTCCTTGGGTCATCCTTGATACAAAGCAGCAAAGCACCAAATACACTGGGAAGATCTGTATTCCTGCATAACATAGTTTACAATAACTGTAACACGTGGGGACCAGTAGGTCCCAAACCAACATATGTGATGCAAGCTTTGGTTTCTCACGAATTGGAGCACTGAAGCAATCTGCCACTCAGAACCTGACCTACTCCACCAGAACTGCTCAAGACAATTTTCAGCTTCTCTAAAGGCACAGCTTTTGAGAGTTTTAGAGTAGTCATATATTTGGGTGCCCAAGTGCCTCTGACAGGTTATTAATAGGCACTAAATAACATACACTAAATGAAATTGCAAACACATACAATAATACTATTAGAAGCTGGAAGAGAGTGTCAACACATCAGAAGTCTTAAGTGTAACCCAAAAAATAATGTACCTACATAAAACACACAAATATGCAAAGGTTCTATACCAATGTCATTGATACCTCTCCACCTATCACAATGTTTATCATTTATAATCATTCACATTTTTTGGTAAGATTCAAGTTTGAGCGCTTCTGTATAGCCCTGCTGAGAGAAGCGCTTTATAAATGTTCAGATAAGATAAGATAAGATAAGAAATGATGGCAATAAAATGCCAAGGAAAACATTACAACAATTTACTTCTGCTTGTGGACCTACCTTCCATGTTGTGTTGGCATGATTGTTGACATAGTCTATCATCTGCACGGACAGAGGTTCAAAAAGTAGGAACTCTTCTTCTGCCACCACAGTGCCAACCACACTCAGAATAAAGAACGACAGCAACATTCTGAACTTCACCTGTAAATTCACATAAAACAGTTCAGTAAAACTTATTCTGAACCCTAAGTTGGTGCACTGGTCACGACAGCCGAATATTTCTCAGATATTCATCCAATACAGAATTGAACTCATCCACTTAATTTCCCATTCCCACAAAATGTTTCATTGCCTCTTAAAATTCCCATGGGCCGACACTGTCAAATGTAGCGTGTGCATGATAATATTCCCACTAGTGCCACTAAAAGTACGATAACTTGCCAATCTGGGGTGCCTTACATCCAGAGGCATATCTGGCCTGAGAGGTCCTGGGGCCAGGACCTCCTGGGGCCAAGACCATGAACCTTGGGATTCGTGTAGATCTTATAAGATTTTAGCTGTACCTCTGATCGGTGACTTGACTTTGCAAAGTTGCCAGATATAAGTGTCATACAACATATCCGGAGCACTTGCTAGTTCAATTTCATGTAGTTACTTCCTGTTATATTACAGCCAATGCATTTTCTTCTGGACCCTGCTGGTGAGTTTACAACCCTCCTCAGACCATCTATTTGTTAGGGACTTCATGTCATCAGTGCTTGCTATTGATCCAATACCTACCTCCTTACTGAACGACTCTGCATCCATCTATCCTTGTTCCCATCATTACCAAAATAATGACCTCTACTCATCTACTGGTAGTTTCCCTTCCCTCTTCAAACACTCTTTACCACTTGATAAAGAAATCCTCTCAAAGTACCAACCTGTCTCTAACCTATCATTCATCTCCAAATTAACTGAACACATAGTCCTGTCTCAGAACAATGACTATCGGTAGGTATCTGACTTCCAACTCACTCCTGTCTGGTTTTAAAAAGCCTCACTCAACTGAAGCGCTATTCACTTCACTATACAATAAACTTGATTCTGCCATCTCCCATCAGCAGGTTTCTTGTCTCTGCTTCCTTGATATAATATTGATACCATTGATCACAACATCCTACGTCACAGACTGTCACCCTGGTTCAGTTTTACTGACACTGCTCTCCTCTGGAATCAATCCTATCTCTTTTCACATTCTTCAAGACTCTTGATCTTCTTTTATTCATCCTGTACACTCATTCAGTCCATTCATTCAAGCGTCCTCAGTTGAGTATCATCAATATATGCTGACAACACTCAGCTATTCATCTTGTTCTTTCCAAACAGCTTCTTCATCTCCACAGATGATCTTCCTCAAGTGGTTACCGAAATCTCCTCCTGAATTAACCTGTCTAAAACTGAACTCATACTTAAAGGCCTTTATGACCAAGAAACTTCCAGATCCCTCTATTTCCCTCAGTCTAGACTCTGCATCCACTCACACATTCACTGCCAATTCTCCTGTCTGCAACTTGGGTGTCAATTTTGACCAAACCCTTAGCTTCTCCAAACATATCACTCACCTGTCCCGCTCTTGTTTCATGCACGTTCGTGATCTTCACAGAATCTGCCGTATGCTTGACTTCAAAACCACATCTATTGTCACTACATCCATAGTCCAAGCTGAACTAGACTATTGCAACTCACTCTTCCTGAATATAGACATAACCCAAAACACTGCCTTCAAGCCATTCAGAATACTCTTGCTCATGCTGTCAGTAAAACCCCCAAACACCATAACATAACTTCTGTCCTCAAATCCTCCACTGGCTTAAAATACCTGAACAAATAAAATACAAAGTCATATCACTCACCTACGACATGCTCTAATCCTCCAGCCTTTCTATCATTGTCAGTGTTTCACAATCCAATGAATTCACTCAACATGCTCCTCTTCCACCCTAACACTTCTCTGCCCTTCCGTAAATTCATCACTAAAATTTACAAACTGCTCCATAGCCATGGTTATTCCGCCTCCCTGGAATAAATTCCAACCAAAATTACGACAAATATCTGATCATCCCATGAACTCAGCAAAACCTCACCTCTTGCATCCACTCCACAGTCTTTCACTCAAAACTGAAAACACCGCTCCTTCACAAAATCTTCATACCTACTCTTCCAGTTGCCTCCCTCACAGCTTCAGTTCTAAACACCATCCACCTTAGCTGTCTGCCTTCATGTAGTTAATTCCTGTTATATTACAGCCAATGCATTTTCTGATTTTGACCTAGAACATAGAATTTAGACCCTACCTGCCTGTCAATTTTGTTTTGACACCTGTGAATAAGATGGTTCCAATAACTCAGCTTTTTGTGAGCTCTAGAAATCTCATGATTACAATCTCAGATTCCTCAAGTTCCATCCAGATTCTGGACTCTGGCTAGAAAAAGGCCTAAAACATGAAGCTCAGCTACATACTTAATGCTTTAACTTAACTTACCTTAACTCGCTTCTGGAGTTCCCCCATATCGTAATCACAATCTCCAGATTTTTACATCACCCACAAAAGCAAAGTCACAGTTACCAGCTTATTCAAAGGTGCTCAGTCAAAACAAAATTGATAGGTAGATAAAGGGTAAGGTCAGATTCGGTTCCTGGTCAAGACCCAAGGTCATGCAGGTACATAGGCCTCGTTACAGATAATGCAACCTCAATAAACTAAGTGCTCCTACTGCTGCTCCCAGCAATTAGCAAATTGGTTCCATGATCTGCGTCGACCTGTAGCTTGAGTTACCTAACAATCTATGGCATAAACCTCTCTCTCTCTCTCTCTCTCTCTCTCTCTCTCTCTCTCTCTCTCTCTCTCTCTCTCTCTCTCTCTCTCTCTCTCTCTCTCTCTCTCTCTCTCTCTCTCTCTCTCTCTCTCTCTCTTTCTTTCTCTCTTTCTCTCTCTCTCTGTCTCTCTGGCTCTCTCTCTGTGTGCCTCTTTTCCGCAAGCGCGTGAATACAACTCTGTTCGATCGTGGTTTCATCGTGTTAGGCCAGGAGCGCCTCTGGATATTTTCTCTTAATCGTAATCTCCAATTTTCTAAAGCGCAACTGTAAAGCTGAGCGCAAAGCACCAGCTTATTCACGAGCGCTGTGACGTATCCGAGGGGTTGTCTTGAAGTGTTGATATATAAAAATTTACAATTACAGTTACAACTGCGCCATTGCTAAATAAACAGTTTTATTTCTAAAGGCTCGAGCGTACTTTCCGGATACAACTTCAACCCAGAATGGCCCTGGGCTCAATACTCTTCCACAAAATCCAGTCCGCAATAACAAAAAACAAACATGCCTCACAAACGGACTACGGATCGAAACCAGTTCAACCAGCGTTTAATATAAACCCAATTTCACCAACATAAGCAACATAACACTTTGCAACATTCGTACCTCATAGATCGTCGTCCCACTGCAGAAAATAACTATTGTATAACACGGTAAATCGTTCTTATTTAACACGGGCAAATGACTTAGCGTCACATGATGGCACGTGACACCGCGAACGACCAAAATAGATTTCAACAACAACAAGGTCCTGAGTGGTGTTCTTTTGAAAGCTACAGATCCATTCTACGGATTTTGCCTTAGGCCAAGCACAGAGTTATACGGAAGCTCTGAAGGGAAGGTGTCATGCGCCACAATCGTCCAATAACTTGTGAAACATTTTTATTGCTTGTAAGCAGTTTGGTCCGCAAAGGTTCACCAGTCACTCTAGTACAGAGTAAAACGGGGAGGCGACCTGACCGACGTCTCTGTTGAGCGTAGACTCGGATCCGACCTGGGCTGGTGAACCAAAGTCCTCCGTGCCCACCTTCTCGTGGTGCGGACCGTTGGTACCCTTCCTAGGAAGGGGAACGAACGGGCACGGGCCCCACGGCAGGCAAAACCAGGGGAAGGCAATGGCAAACCACCCCTGTTAACTTGCCAAGAAAATCGTCATGAAACACACTAAGCCAAAAACGGTGATAGTTGCGAATGGTGGGACTCCCAGGCCGGAATGAAGAGTCGTTAAAACAAACTGCGACAAGAATGAAGCTAAGGTTCTTTGGACATGTTATGCGATCTGATGGTCTGGAGAAGGAAATGATGCTGGCGTGCGGTGAGGGGAGGAGAAGACTGGGTCGCCCAAGGAGGAGATGGATGGATGAGATACAAGATGTAACTGGCATGAATTTGGCGGAATTGAGAGACTTGTCATCGAATAGGAGACGGTGGAGTGTGTTCACCAGGACGATCGCTAGAGCTCCACGAGCTGACAGCACAAGGTGACAAGGTGTAAGCAGTTTACTTACTTATTGTCCACTTTACTTACTTTTGCTAACTTCTTTTTTTCAGCAGTGTGCGTGTGTTTATATCTGGCTGTTTGTCCTTCCCACAAGAATAACGTCATAGGCCCCCATGTTGAAGATATGCAGGCCCTAATGTAAATGTAAATCTCCGAAATTTCTCAGCGCCATACAGAAGCCACATCAGGGAGACCAGCTTAAACACCGGCGCTATATCAAATCAAGTCTGCAATGGCCAGGCTTCCTTGTCAGTTTCGGTGTCAGGTCAGAGTCCGGGAGGTCAAGATTACATTCTCCTGCAGCTTCGTATGTATATATATGTCCTACGTAACCTAATTGTGGAAAACGCAGTCTAATGTGAGAATAGATTCCTCAATGTTAGTTTTGATGAAGTGAAGTAGACTTCATTCACCCTATACCCTAAAGCAGATTGTAAGCTACATGCAAACGTGGGCTCTGCATTTTATGCACACAAACATGCATAGGCCTACAGATACACTTGGTCTCGGTCTTGGTCTTGAGGTTCAAGGTCTTGGTCTTGGTCTTGGTCTTGAGGTTCAAGGTCTTGGTCTTGGTCTTGGTCTTGGTCTTGAGGTTCAAGGTCTTGGTCTTGGTCTTGGTCTTGAGGTTCAAGGTCTTGGTCTTGGTCTTGGTCTTGGTCTTGAGGTCTAAGGTCTTGACAACAAGACTGCAGCTAACACATAGTACGTGTGGTAATGTAGGCCTATAAAAGATAATGAGAAAGCAACAGCCATCTACAGTGGCGCCGCCAGACGCCAAAAACGTGGATGCAAATTCGCAAATATAGCCTATTTTATATATAAAACATTGCCAGCCATTTTGGTCAATCAGTGGTCATCATTATTCATATGATAATGAAACATAAATGAACATTAGGGCCTACATAGGCCTACCAGTAGCTAGGCTACCACTAGGCCCAGGGGCGTCTACACCATAGAAACCTTGGAGCAAATGCTCCATCCAAGAAATAGGGGGGGAAAGATTTGTCCATGTGTTTGCCACTATTTTAGGGGGGGAAGGACCGGGGAGGGGGGAAGAAGAGGGGAAAAGGGACGTTGCTCCAATGACTTAGGGGGGATAGACGCCCCTGACTAGGCCTACATAGAACGAAAACTCTTAAAGGACGTCTTAAATATTTACACTCGTTTGTCAACGCATTATCTTTTGCCTCAATTGGTCCCTCTCTCTGGAATACACTGTCTCCTTCTACTCGCTGTTAAATTTTAATTGGTAACATGTCGTCTTCTTTTGCTTTTCTCAAAACCTATTTCCTTTCTTGTGGCCTTGCGCACTGGGAGCGCTTCTGAACAGTTCACCCTACTAGATGCGCTTTATAAATGTTTAAATACAATAGGGCCTATACAATACAATTGTCATGCATGCGGTCATATGTGAAACTTTCATATGCCATTTGAATTATATTTGGTCACTAACAATCTTTGTCTCTGGCTCTCTGCTGATCACGCGGAAATGCTAACGCAATGCGACGATGGCCACTGCTATCAAATATTATTTCTGTAACACAGCTTCAGCGTCAATAAATTTGTCATGATGAATGTGCTGCAATGCCAAACCGTTCAGACGTCCAGCACCCATGGTAGAACATAGATAACTCTTTAGACGTTTAAGGCAACTGAAGCTGCGTTTGGCTGCTGTGGAAAATTGTAAGTAAAGCAAGAAAGATAATTATAGCTAGCTAGGCCTGGTGCATATTTGGGTATAAATAATTAAGTCTGTGGTAATCTGGACACAAAATTCTTAAACCTTAATTATTTCACACATTTAGATTAAGATATTTACATTTAGAGGTTAACATTTAGAGGTTCTCATTAGTGTCATTAGTATTTCATTGTTTATTGTTTAGCCAAAAAGGCGCCTATTGCGTCCGCGTGCCGGCGCCACTGGCCATAGATAAAACAATCTTCAGTAGGCCTAATATAAGAATTCTTGTGTCTCCGCAGTTTATGTGTATATGCCGAACTAATTTTTGTCGACGTCAACAGCCTTTGTTGCTATAAGATGTCGTTAAACCCTGGATCCATCCATCCATGAGGAGGTCGCTGAAGCTTTGGTTTGAGCCGAATTCACTGAGAGGGTTTGTTGTCTGCTCAAGCTCTAAAAGTCTAGGTCATGAAATTCAGGACTTCTCACTGAGTCGGTGACATACTTCAAGCAAGGAGGTTACATTGAGAAGATTTTGTCAGCAAGTTGGAAGTTCAATTTCTGACAGATTCCGCACTGGTTGTCCATTGGATGGTAGACTGTTGCCCGATATCACTGGAGTCTGCTTAGAAGATTGACTGATCTGTTGTTGTGCCCGCTCTTGGAGTAAGGAGAGAAGAAAAGCAGTCGTTTAAGCTAGCCTGAGGCAGCCATGGGTATGAAATGTTAGCGACTTCAGTTTCTTAGCCTCGACATACTAGGGCGAGTGGCCAGTCCTTTACTTCGTCGTTTCATCTCCCCCCGGCAGTGTACGGTCAGTGTACAGAATTACAGATTATAGCAAAGTTGGCTAGGAGGTGCAGGTGAAGCAGAAATCTTGAACAAAATTTCTGTCCTGGCGGGGATTTGAACCCGCGACCTCGCAATTGACAGTCCAGCGCGCAATAGAACCACTACGCTATCGAGCATCCATTTACCCAGGCTTACCGTTCTTGTTTTCACAGTTTTTAGACCACTGTTCAAATTTAGGTCTACTTAGGGCGGCTATAGGGCCTACTATACCCCGTGATCGATCGAGTCAGTCGATCAAGTCGATCGAAACTCGGCCAAGTCGAGTCGGTCGAAAAATCTTCGACTCGATCGACTTGCAAGTCGAGTCGATCATATGTTTTGACAAGTCGAGTCGATCGTTGTTTCCTCGACTCGACTCGACTCTGAAATATTTTCTTACTATTTTTGGGGGCTACTTCACAAAATGGCCCACATGACGTGATGACGTAATGCTTTGTAAACGCACAACTATACCGTATTAACACAGTATAAATAATTACAAATTATGAGCCTTTTGGTGTCTTTGTACAGTGGAAGCTGCAGATACTTTTTTCACAGTTTTCTGGTGAAAATGGAAAGATTAAGATGCGTTGAAAATGCGCTAGTTTCAGGAAATTCCAGCTCTCTAGTCAGTAACGACGATCTTAAAACGTTCGAATGTCTGTATGTTGGGACGGGACTGAATACTTCGACTTTGGTCAAGAGCAGTGGCTCGGAAAGTGTTTAAAAGTAGGCTAGCGTGAGCTAACCTCAGCCAAGGACCGACCTAAGATGGATAGAATTATACATTATATCCGATATAACCAATAAGAATATTTTGTCAGTTTTTACAATCAGTGGAAAAGTTTATTATACTTGGCCTACATATTCATGAAATGAAACGCGTCTATAGCACAATAAGTCAATAACTACTTTAGCAAGCATTAAATACAAAGCGCCAGCCAAAAGTTGTGTGACCATGCTTCTGCCTCGGTGCTACAGAGCCAAAAGTTGTGTGAGCATTGGCACCTTTGGCGCCATGGCTCCCGGGCCCCTGGCCAAAAGATACAGTCCAAGTCGACAAAGTCGACCAAGTCGATCGTTTATTTGCCAAGTCGATCGAGTCGACGAGAGGTCGACTAGTCGACAAAGTCGATCGAGTCGATCGTCTGCCGAGCCAAGTCGATCGTAGCAGTTCGACTCGATCGATCACGGGGTATAGGGCTTACGTACGTAGGACCTACTTTCACTTGCAAACAGCGCACACCAGAACGTCTAGACTGCTTGGTGGCACGTTAGTGGACCAGCTGATGTTTTTCATCCCTAAATCCGGTGTCGCATCCGAGGCAGGTCTTGTAAAATGGACGTAGTTCGAGCGCGCATAGTTGAACTTCAAAATATCGGTGATCATCGTCGTATACGAGTGTCTCCTTAAACTCCTTAATCCTCATCCGATTTGCTAATCGCAGAACCCGGGACAGAGTCTACGCGGCACGCAAATCCCTGAAGACCACGAAGACTGGCGTAACAACTGAAACGGGGCGTGTGTATATAAACGAGCACCTAACGAAATCAAACTCGCTAATATTTGCCGAGGCCAGAAAACTGGTCAGACAAAAAATCATCTTCTCTACTTGGACAAAGGAGGGCCTTGTCTTCGCGCGCCTCCTGGACAACATTGGGGATAAACCTAAAAAGATTACCACACTCAAGGACTTAGAGTCACTCACTTGCAAGATCATGGAGACACCTATACCGTTACCTAACTGTGAGGTTATGAGATTTTCTTCATCCATGAGGTTTACTTAGCCTAGTCACAGTTGATATTCTTCTTATGTTAACAATGGCATTGACATGTACTATCTCCCTTTGGTCAGTACAAGTCCCTGCATATTGAGCAATTTTTAGATGGTCTAGTCTACGAGGTCCTTGTTCACTAGGACAGACTGACAGATTAGCTGCGATTATACCGGCTGTGGTTTGCTTACGATGTTGTTTATTGTTTTGTTCTTACCATGGGAGTGTACATGCTATATTTATCACACTACGTTTCTGCCTTGTTCGTATAACTGACATGACACTGTCTTATACTGTGCAATGTTCTGATTGTGTACATCAATTGATGGCTTGATCATAGCCTATTTAATGACGCTGAATGGCGTTTAACTGTATTGTTCAGGCTGTTCGTACGGGCGCACTGACCTTGATTGAAGTTTCGATGCTCGTGAACTATGATGATGAATACTAACCATATACCCAGTCATAATCTTTGCTGTGATGTTGCTTAAGATGTAAATGGTGTGTAATGTGTCCACTTGACGCTTGATAATTAATGTGCACTTACTGAAGATGGTAACAATAGTTTTTTGGAAGTCGAAACTAGACTGAATGTGACTGTAGTGAAAACTTGCGCATGGTGGGAACTGTTCCTCCAGATTAAATCATGATTATGCATAAAGTGCTAGATGTTACCTAACCTATACAAAAACTAAATGTGTACTTCTGCTAATTCATCCCAATCAATCTGAATGAGGGTCAGGCAGATATGTCCGGATGTGCGGAGATGTAAATGACCTGACATAGATACGAGCCGCTGCGTGATTTAGACGAATGACCCGACGCAATAAATAGGGTCGTCGGACTGGATTGTAGACGGTATCTGTAATAAATCGCCTATTTCCAATTCTTGCATCATAATGGACCCGTCGTTGCTCCTTCACCCTTTGTTCACCCATCTTGTATACTTGCTCAGCTTTATACCATATCATTTTTACGTTTAATTATTACTGCTTATTATTTAGTAATTAACTAGTTAAGTCGACTTTTCTTTATGTCTTTTTGTTGTATTTGTGAGCAACAAATCATAAATCATGTAAATGTAAATACAACTTACTGTATAGAATGTAAAAATAGTTACCACCTAAGCTGTTTAACCACTTGTGATAGTATTACCTGGTCATGTAATCTTTGTCTATTTGCCTACCTACCTTATGCTACCAATGGGAATGAGGACCTAGCCAACTCACCTGATTTTCTACACCGCTGTACCCAATCTCCCCCATTAAATTATGACTCACCTGACTTACTATTTCACCCATTTGGGAATGAGGAGATAGCAGACAACCCCCTCCGCATGGAGGACAGTTTGGACCCAGATCTTAATATTTTTAATGAACTTCCACAGCAGTCGTCGCAATATAAGGAACTAAGCCAACTGCCACTTTTTTTGCAAAATCTAAACTATCAACGACCGTTTGGGCTCGCTCATCTAAATTGCAGAAGCATTTTAAATAAGATACCTGAAATCCAACTATTTCTAACTCAAGCGAACATTGACATTGCGGCCCTCACGGAAACTTGGTTGGACCAAGACCTTGAGGGACAGGTAAACATCCCGGGTTATAACTTTGCTCATGGGTCCAGAGTGGGCAGATTGGGGGGTGGGGTTGGATTCCTCATAAGAACTGACTGTAAATTTGAAATCCTGGCAAATAAAGACCTTGACTCGCATCTCGGCACATTCGAGTCGATTTTTATCAAAATTTACCAAGATAAGGGAAAAGACGTTATACTAGGATCTATATATAGGCCTCCAGATACCTCTATACCGGACTTTAATGCTGATCTACAAATCACCCTTGATAAGCTAACTTTGGCTAATAATAGGCTCTATCTAGCGCGGGACTTTAATATAAATCTGTTACGCGCTGGTGATCTTATACCGACGTCGAACTTCTATGACCTAATGACCTCCCATAAAATGCTTCCTACCATTCTAAGGCCCACCAGAGTCACTGAATACACGGCTACTTTGATAGACAACATATTTACAAACTCGTTTATAACCAACCAGGACTCCTGCATATGTATAGCTGACCTATCGGATCATTTCCCTATAATTCTCTACCTAGACCTTCAACCTACAAGAATCAAAATGGTAACTACCGAACCGAAAAGAATCTTTGACTCAAACTCCAAGGCTGCTTTTGCATCTCTTCTGGATAATACTGATTGGTCTCCGATAGAAAATTTATGTGCTATTGACGATCCCAATGCGGCCTATGCCAAATTTATTAAAACTTACAAAAATATATATGATAAGGCATTCCCAAAAAAGATTCCTAGCAGGAATCATCACTCAAATGCAAAACAGCCATGGATGACCAAAGCTCTTCTAAAATCTTGTAATAAAAAATCGTCTCTTTACAAAGCTTACCTAAGAAACCCCACCCCTGCAAATAAGCAAAAATTCTGCTCCTACCGTAACTTATTTAAAAAACTCAGAAAGGAATGTGAAAAGTTATATTATGCTGAAAGACTATCCCATTGCAATAATAACTTACGGAAAACATGGAATGTTATCAAATCTATTTTAAACCCCAATTATAAATCAGCATTGCCAGACTCATTTATGATTGATGGAGCTGAAATCAAAAACCCGAGACAGATAGCTGATGCGTTTAACAATTATTTCTCCAATGTTGGACCTAACCTAGCTGCTATGATCCCCACAGAGACCTCTGACTTTAAACAGTTCATGCCCATCCCTCCTCCTTGCTCTTGTGGAATTCTCCCGGTAAGCCCAAGTGAGATCAAGACCATTGTCAATAATTTGAGGGACTCCGTCTCAACAGGCCCTGACGACATAAATCCTAACGTTGCTAAACGGTCTATTGACTCTGTGGCAGACATCCTAGCTTCCATCTTTAACTCATCCTTTCGTTGTGGAATAGTTCCAGATGACCTAAAACTAGCCAAAATTATTACCGCCTATAAAACCGGAGATAAATTTAACATTACCAACTACAGACCAATCTCCGTCCTCCCTTACTTTTCTAAAATTATTGAAAAATTGATGCAGATCAGGCTCACTACCTTCTTGGATAAACTTAACCTTCTTACTCCCGCCCAATTTGGATTTAGAGCAAACCACTCAACGTTCATGGCCCTACTGGACATTCAAAATAGTATAACAGAAGCAATGAATAATAAAAATTTCTCACTCGGTATATTTTTTGATCTAGCAAAAGCCTTCGATACGGTGAATCATCGTATTTTAATCAGTAAACTCCAGTATTACGGAATTAGGGGGATGGCTCGTACATGGCTAACGAATTACCTAGCAAATAGAACCCAATTTGTCACCTTTAAAAATTCTTCATCATCCATATTGCCAATGAAATGTGGTGTTCCACAAGGTTCAATATTAGGTCCCCTACTTTTCCTATTATATATTAATGACCTTGCTTTGTCATCCGCGGCTTTTAAATTCATACTATTTGCTGATGATACGAATGTATTTCTCAACGATAGTTCGATCATCAAACTATCCGCTAGAGCAAATAGTGAACTAAAAAATATAGCTTTGTGGTTTAGAGTGAACAAATTATCATTAAACCTTAAGAAAACTAATTTCATAATCTTCCATTCTGGTCGCAAAATCCCCCATCCTGAAAGTTTAGCCATTCTTATCGAAAAAGCTCCTATAGAATGGGCAGATTCAACTAAATTCTTAGGAGTCATAATTGATTCACGATTAAATTGGAAAGCTCATATCACTTCAATTTCAAAAAAAGTAGCAAAAAATGTCGGCATACTGAAAAGGGTAAGACATTTTTTGCCCACACCTATATTACTAAACCTATATTACACCTTAATCTTTCCCTATATTTCCTATTGTAACATATCATGGGGTGCAAATTATAAGTCAACCCTAAATTCCCTAGGCAAATTACAAAAAATTGCGATTCGCACGGTGTTTAATACCCATTGGAGAGCCAGCACAAAACCCATATTTAGAGAAAATAACATTCTAACCTTAACTCAAATATATATGTTCCAATGTAGCGTATTCATGTACCGCTTTCATTACAAACAACTACCTTCATCCATGAACTCCTACTTCAGTATGGGTTCCGCTCATCATCAATACCAAACTCGAAATGCTTCAAAGTATCGACCTGAATTTGCCCGCATAAACGTAAAAAGGTTTTCAATTAAATGCCAGGGCCCCAGACTATGGAATGCCCTACCTATTGAAATAACCTCGGCCTTGCACATTAAACGGTTCAAACTGTTACTAAGATCCTACTTAATAAATCAATTTGCAACACCCATCATTCCCATTTGAATGAACCCAAATAATGAACTGACTGATTAGCTGGTATGCTTCAGAATCCATTGTAAATAATATAATGTACAGCAGATAGACACCTTCAGCTTATAACGGTTCGACCATCTAGTGTGTAAATCTAATTTACAGTTGTTGTTATGTACATAATTGCAGTCACAATCTAATTTTGAATTTAGTTGATTTATTAGTTAAGTTAGTTAACTCTTACTACTTATCATAATACATACATATCCGTTCTGCCTGTGATCGTGGGGTGCCCCAAGTAGCGGGACTTATCCCTTGGGGGCATCCTGTTATAACACCCACTATACTACAAAAATGTTATTGTTTTGTCTTGCACTACTGGGTTGTTTTAATAAACGGATTTTTGATTTGATTTGATTGATTTGATACGAGTGTCTCCTTAAACAGAAGACATACGCACAAAACCCTGTGTTCCCCAAACAGCCCTTAGGTTTCGATAATTATGGTCCAAAACGACCCTATGGCCTATCTTTTAAAGGCTAAAAGGGCAATGTTGCTCTTAGCAATATATATGTGCCAGTTTGGTCTTTCATAAAAATCACCTTTTTGTCCTGTATACAGGCGAAAGTTTGGCGCGTTGGACACTCGAACTCGATTGCAACTCTATAGGGACAGTAGGCCTATATATGCCCCTACTATAGTAACTGAATAGCAGAGATGGGTAACTAGGCCTAATCGAATACGACATTTAGTCCCAATACGAATACGACATTTAGTGCAAACCTACGTCGTTGGACTTTGGTGAGTGGTGAGCTATGTAGTCCGGTGCACGCAGAGAGCGCCTGCTTATACAGTTTCAAATGCATAAAGTCATGTGCTGAGGGTCCGACCTGGCGATAGTACAGCTAGAAAAACTTAAGCAGCACAAGGCCCAGATATAAACATAGGCCTAGGTTGATTATTATAGGCTACACGTTGTAAAGTTCAGCGTACTACAGCTGGGTGTCACCTGTTTTGTAAGTGTCAAAATATCTTATTATTGTTGATTTATTTAATGTGTATACTTTGCAGTAAAGAAAATTTCCATGTCCCTATGTATAGTAGAACGCACAGGACGCGCTCATTTCTCGAGCTTCGGTCCTTTGAGCCGACAATGGATGAGTCCAAAAGTCCCGGACGAGTCCAAAACTCCTGGGCACAAGGCGAGTGCGACGCGCCATGGCTTTCCGTGTATTTCTCAGCTCAATCCGGTGAAAATTATAGGGACCTATATATACTGCTGGGTGACAGAGGCATATGTTTGCGCCAAAACCTAGCCCAGGATCGTTACTCTCAGCAGGAGGAAACCCGAATTCTCTATAAGCTTATTATAGACCTAGCGCGCTAATGGAAAAGACCTCATAGCTTGGTCATGTTTGAAATATGTCTAAATCGAAATGTCTAAACAAATTCAGCTTTAGAGCATACATCTCTTCTGCAGAAGCTAGGTCGCCTATTCAGCAAAGCAGTGGAGACTAAAACATAGGCGTAGCCACATTGAGGCAAGACGAGGCAGTTGCCTCCTCTTGCTTTTTTAGATTTAAAAAAATGTTCAGTGGGTTTATTATACCTCCGCAGTCCGCAGCATAGCCTATACTATACATGGATGTCTCCCGGAGTTGTCTCCTCTTGAATTTAAGTCTGGCTACGTCACTCTGACCAGAACACAGGAGAGCAATCTATTCAGTTACTATTGTCCAATCTATACTGCTGCAACCGAGTCCGAGTGACCAGCGCGCCAAACTTTCGCTTACAGGACAACATGACAACCCCTCTGACTCGACGCAGCGCTCGTGAATAAGCTGGTGCCCTGCGCTTAGCTTTCAAGTGGCGCTTTAGAAATTTGGAGTCCGCGATTACTATTACTAAAGGCTCTGGATGCTTGTAGTAATCGTAAACTTCAATTCAAATCCTGCCGTGTGAAAATAAAACGTAAAGAAAAATAGAAGAAAAATAAGCCACTAATTAGTAATTGTTTGTTCACAACGTCTGTGTCGAATTTCAACCGAAGTTGGACCTGAGGAGGCAGGGGCGCCCACAGGCTTAAAAAAATTGGACGCACACCCCAAAAAAATTGGACGCGCTCCTCTCGCGTCCCTCCCATCCCCATCCGTCCCATGTCCACCGCTCGTAGTCAAACACTGAAAATGACACAGAGTGACTCATAAAAATTTCAATTTAGGAATCATCCATAAAGGACGTCCGCCATGAGGGGAGGGACCATTTAAATGCGAACAAATGCGGACAAGTAGGAGGGGGTTATGACCAGTGCGGACGTCCGCATCTAAGTTTAAAAAATTTGATAGTTTATTAAACACCTCCTTTTTTCAACCTTCCTCGAGAGACGAACAGATCAGTGAGATGATTGCGTAAAGCCTCTTTAAAGCAGTTTACTAAAGTTTAAAACACTGTGGGTTTACTTTTCAAATTCTAAATTATCATGTACCGGTTGACATTTTCAGTAAGGTGATTTTAAATAAGAGCTTATTAGCTTATTAATGACGTTAGTCACAATGTTGGTGTTTCGTTCCCTTTGGCGTGCGGACGTCCGCAAATGGGAGAGGCAGGTCAAATGCGGACAAGGGGGATGGAGGGGTCCAAAGTAGGTCATATTTTGTGGACGTCCTTTATGGATGACCCCTTAGATAACATCTAATGCTTTAACCTACCGTATTGCCGTTTAGCAAAAATATCGATGCTATGCCTATTCCTTGTGGATTTGATTTGTTGGGTGGACGCACGTGCGTCCAGTGCGTCCGCCTGTGGGCGCCCCTGTGAGGAGGTCAAATCGACGGAGATTCGAACACAACAGAAAACATCTTAATTAAGTCTCCCAATTGGTGTCGGCAGTCTTTATAAGCCCCAGAGCAACGGCTGCCTGAGTTGTCTCATCCAAGTACTAAGCTGGCTCGATGTTGCTTAATTCATTGTGCTTGTCAGGATGGCATCCGCAGTGCAATGCTATTCTTGCAAGTAGTAGGGCCTATTAGGCTACATAAAAACCTTCCCTCTGCTAACAGCAAAACGACCGATATCGGTGATGTTTTCCATCATTTTTAGGAAGCATCAGAATCGCTTTGGTGGGATTTAGACCTATTCATGACGAAGAGTACATGTATTAGGCCTATAGGTAAAAGTTACAGTTACAGTTAATAGACTAGTTATGCTATAATTTTTATAAGCTTTTACTTGTTAAACACAAAAGAATTCGAAGATGTATTGCTTTGCCTCAGTTTAATTTTAAAGTTTTCTATACATTAACAGTCATCCACTAACTCCACAATAATGCGCCATAGGCCTACGTTAGTAGCCTTCGAATAGGGTCAGTTGTCGAAAATTATAGTTGTCAACAGTTTACAGCTTTACTCCACTTGAACCTTGCTTAGGTTTCAGAGTCGGTATTCCTGCGACTAATTCGGATTCGATTCCGCACTCGTTACTTCCCCTTAGAATCTTGAAGTAACCTGTAACGAAAAATAACAATACAATGTGGGTTAAGTGCAAATATCAGCAAAGGTGATTGTGACTGTTTCTCCTTCAAATGCTAAACGCGACTGGGTCGCATAATTTATATGCAGGTCTCTAGTAATAACAACGCATTGGTCTGTACGAAATTTAACAACAATTTCTTGTCAGGCCAGCTACGTAAGACCACTGTAGTATATTTGAAAATAAATTACACAGTTATAGAACTTCCTATAATAGATTGAATTTTGCTACTTAAAAATTATTCTTACGTGTATGGTTATATTGGGGCACGACTGATAAACCTGATCGTGTTTCGACCGCCTCCTGGAGAACTGATCTTCGAGGTTTTCGCAAAAAGACAGATATCTTTCATCAACGAAATTATGATTTCAGTTAAGATATCGTACTCGTACAAACCATTATCGCCCCACTCTGAGTTCCAGGAGTTGGCAATAAGCCAATAAGGCGTTCCGTTTTCCTCTCCCCACCCTAGTAGTCTGACCGCATGCCCGCCAATTACTTTGCCTGCCCTATGCTGATAAACGCCTAAAATGGAAACCACGAACATGTTACATGAGGCATACCATAACATAGATTAAAAACCAGGGCTGTAGTCGAGGGTATACGCGGGTATACAGCGTATACTCACCTCTAGAGACCGTATACTCACCTCACAAAATATTTATATTTATTTTAGGGACCTGCGAATCATAAATTTTTCGTCGAATCGAATCTCGAATCGAATCGGGGGTAAAGATTCGAATTCGAATCGAATCTCGAATCGAATCAGCGGGTACCATGTTTGATATTCATGTGGTGTGCACTGTACAGGCGTACCACTGTCAGTATCAATATTATTAATAACTTTTCTGCAGTTTAAAAATCAATTAGACTAAACATTAAGCTAAGTAACAGAATAAACAATAACACAAATAATTTATGAGTTATGTAAGTAAGTATATTATTTATTGTACCAACTGCATAACCGCACTTCGGTGTACATGTACATTTAAGCCAGGCATGGACAACTTCTTTTTAACAGAGAGGCGCCCTAAGATTTTAAGGGCAGCTCTGGGGCCAATTGCCAATCGCAGGCTAATTTTTGCAGATTAATTGCCCCAGAAAGTGAGACAATATTAATTTTATTCAAAATAAATATTCCAGAATAACTTTTATGGTACAATGCTAATAAAAAGACATGTCAAGAGCCGGTCCAAAGGTCCCAGAGGCTGGATCTGGCCCGCAGGCCGCATGTTGCCCACCCCTGATCTAAGCGGAGTATAAATAATATTCTGATTATAAGCACCATTTTCGTGCCAGAGGGTTTGCTGTCGTAGGGTGCCGCGTTGCACGCAGAAATTGAACAACCATTCCACGAGCAGTAAACAATTACAACAGAGTCAACTATTAGTTGTCAACAAAGTGCGTCAAGTCTAATCATTTTTTCCAAAAACGATTCGAAATTTTTTCGAATCATGACATCATTTTCAAATCGAATCGAATACCGCCGCCCGATTCGTTTTCGAATCGAATATCGAAGCTTCGCAGGTCCCTAATTTATTTATATTAAAATACTGTAGCGTATACTCACAAAATACTGTATCGTATACTCACCTCTAACTTGTTTCGGAAAACTAAGCGGTAGCGTGTACTCACCTCTTATTTTACCACTACAGCCCTGATAACAACACATAGCACAGCATGACATAATATAATACCCAACATAACATAAAATATCATAACATGAGACAACACACTACAATACAGAATTACATATTATAACTTAACGCAACATGACAATGACATTACATATTCTTGTAAATGTATGTAAGACAGTATTTATCAAGACAGTTAATAGGATGCTCTGAAATTACCTCTCAAAGTACAAACAACACAAACTGAGTGAACTGAGTGAACTGAGCACAACTGAGATTTAACTAACAAAATTAAATCTAATTAGTTCGTCGCTGTATCTATGTCACAGAATTAAATGATGGTTTATGCAACATTTCTCACGATTTTTAGTTGCTCGCGTTCATGAAACAATTAGGCCATCGTCTAAGGCAGGGCTGTAGTGGTTAAATTAGAGGTGAGTACACGCTACAAGTTAGTTTTCCTAAATAAATTAGAGGTGAGCATACGCAACAGTATTTTAATATAAATAAATGTAAATATTTTGTGAGGTGAGTATACGGTCTCTAGAGGTAGTACACGCTATATACCCGCGTATACCCTCGACTACAGCCCTGGTTTAAGGTAAGGTATATAAATCACGGTTGTCTCTAAACTAGAGAGTTTAATACCAGCAACACATCGTAAACAAAATTGCACTTACTATTGCATAACAAATTACTTGTAAGTCCGAAACTGAAGGCTAACTAACCACTTTTGTAAATCGGAAAATCCTCGAAGACGGTGAACGAAGTGTGTACAGGTCCGTTGACCATCAGTTCGTATTTGATTTGCTCTTCATTCGAAAGAGTATAAGTTGAGTTACCTATAATTCACATTTACAACAGTGCTTATATATTCATATTTGATTTCATATAGGCCTGTGTTCGCATTTCAGCCTTGCTTGCCCAATAACATGCAGAGGCAGTATACGCTACATTACAGGGGTTGATTTAACAATTAATATGGTCTACAGTACTTGGCTTGCAATTCTTTACAAATGAGCGTTGGCTTTATATGACAAAACGTAGGGCCTATTAGGCAAACATAGGCCTATCTCTAAAAGTATTTAACAAGTAGGCCTATGCGCGATGTCTGGGTGTAGATCACAATGGCTATGTTGTATAAACAGACAATTCATTCATTAAGCGCTAGCTACGTTCCCTGTGCCAGCCTGTGCAGGGAACCCAAGGTAGCCGCCCACTTCGTTCCTCCGACAAGGGGGTGCTGAAAGTGCCGTTCGCCCGCACTATCACCGTGCAGAACCGAGCCTTCGCGGTAGTCGGCCCTGCGTTCTGGAATGGGTTACCCTTGGACATGCGCTTGCTTTCTAGGACCCTATCTGATACATTCTACACTAGATTAAAAACTGTACTGTTGAGTCGTGCTGGAGTCGGGAGCGCCTCTGAGTAGCCCTCTTGGAGAGGCGCTATATAAATGTCTTAACGAATGAATGAATATGCGTTTATACTGCTTGCAGACATTACTCATTGAAGTCTACGTCAACACGATTGTCAGCTTACCGTAATGCCTATCCTCAGTGTACGATAACGAATAGTTAGCTTGACATTTTCTAACACAATCTGGCGTTGGCGCTGAACCGTTACATTGTGGCAGTGTGCCATTTATAAAGTGGGAACAGCCTGGAAAGGTATATGGTCGACAACCCTAGAATACAACGAACATCATACCATTGAACTAATGGCTTTACGATTTAACCAAGACTGCCGCGACTCTCACGTACTATAGCCTACAAACCAGTGGCGGCGCCGCCTATACTTGTTGTACGGCTTTTGCCGTACCACTTTTAAAGGTTTTACGGCAAAAACATAATTTTGCCGTACACTTTTACGCAGACCCTCTAATTTGCCGTACTACTTTTCAAATCGTGGCGCCGCCACTGCCTCAAACAGTGACTACGACTACTCTGCAGAAGATTGCTTTTGGATTTCTGGCATGTTTCATCAACGTTATCACAGTATAGGCCTATCTATTTAATTCTTTCACAATCTAAGACTATAGGCCTACGTGTTGCTGATTATTTCCATGCCTCGCCACAAAGCGCATGTCAGCGTTTCTGTCGAACATGGACGACACTGTTTCGTACATTCGCATCTTTGCTCTGTGAGATTGGAAATGGTCGTGACACACTTCACGTCTTCCTCGAGTATATCTAGATGTTGAATAGATTATTTCCATACCTTACTGAAGCTGGCAAGCGTTGCTTAATTAATTACTGTCAGGTTTAGCAATTAGTTACTTAGTTTGTGTTTGTTAGGTCCAGATATATCTATAGGGCCCTAGTCACTTGGCATAACGTCTTTAAGTACCCCACGAAAGCGCTGCTTATGCTAGAGTAGCAGTGGTGGCGCCAGACATTTTTTGTAACCAGGGCAGTCATACAAGTAACCAGTTCAGAGGACGATTTATGGAGAGCGCGGTAGCGCGAGCTTAAATAGTGACCATATAAGATGGCGCTACCGCGCTCACCATAAATCGCCACTAGCACTATTATATTTATCTATAGTCAGGAGGTCAGATGGGCGAAGCCCCCGGAAGCTGAGCGCTTTTTGACATTTGTAAAGCAAATGTTAACATTTCAGTGAATTAAGTGAATTTATATCTCAGGATATAACAAATATGCCCGAACAAATTCTGGACAGGGCAAACATTCTGGCAGGGCATTGACCAGGGCAGAGGCTTTTTTAGCAGGGCATTTGCCCTGGCGCGCCCTGGCGTAGCGCCGCCCCTGTAAAGTAGATGCATAGATGACAAGCGTTGCTTATATAGTCGATGTTAGAAAGACACTTAACAAATTAGAACCATTATGATTTGGCACTAGCAGACGCAAACCGAATTCTTAAAACTGATGCACAATGGGATCAGCAGCCAATGAAGTATATGACACACCTGAAGAAATATGTTGGTATGTTTAGAACAGGCCTTGAAGACGCACACCGTACACAACCTAACTCCCTAAATCCGCCAGTGACGTATGCTGCAACGATTACACTATAGTAATCGATTCTACTCGTAACAGAGTCATTGACAGGAAAGACAGCAGCTCTGAACGCAAGAGAAGAAGAAGAATATGGTGGAGTTGATGATGCAAGAGCTATATGCCAGGTAATGTGGTCATGCATGACTGACCAAACAACCTTGCAATTCCTGGCCATGTACAATTCCAACATTTCAAATGAAGAGAATGGAAATGTAGTGGAGTTGATAATGCAAGAGTTTTTGTGGTCAGTATGTATGCAAGGTTTTTGTGGTCAGACATGGTCAGTTGAATGGACTGCTGACCCCTTAGCGATTACGTCGTGTCGGAAATAACTTACACGAGCTTCTCTCAGCTAAGAACTTGAAGCAATTAAGAAGTACATTGAAGACCCGAAAAGAATGAAACCAGCAACAAATATACTTTTCTGCCTTCCGGCATAATAAAGTGCTCAATACCTTTTCGCTGTTGTATTGTCCTCCGGTCACAAGTCCTCTATGTTGAAAATACATCCAGGGTTGGAATGTATATCCACCCATACAGCTAAACCGAGACAAACTCATGATTAACATAACAAGTAGCAAAGAGACTTTGGTAATTATTCTCTAAATCTGCAAAAACTCACGGAATTACTAGTATTTCTGAGGATTATGACTACTTACAAGTTACAACCACATAATTATACGAAGGCCTGAGAAACTTGTAGTGTGCAGAAGGCAGAATCGAATTATCTGTTGTAAACCTAAACTCTACAACGCCTTGTATAAAGTACCTGTATGTACTCAGCATAGACCTATAGATCGATATCGCCAACAGTTTTTACATAGTTTATTTGAAGAGAGAGCGTTTCTTTCCTAGAGTTACCTTGTTAATTGTCTGAATTGTGTATAACATGTAACTAGTAATTCTCACATTAGATATTTTGCGAAGCCAACAATGATCGCTTTTAAGCGCTATCAAAATGCGCTTGGTCCCTGTTGTGAGACCGTTAATTCTTCCAGCCTTAGGCAGCTGCTTACCTCACCTTACCTTAGGTTTTAACCTGACCTTACCTGCCTACCAATTTTGCTTAGTCTCAGCGCTAGTGAAGAATATGATCATACAGCTATTTCCTTTTCTATATAGAAATATTGAGAGTACGGAAGCCCACCAGCTAGGCCTAATATATTGCTCTGGCCTTGCCTTTTGGATGTCCACCATGTGAAATTCTTTCAAAGCCTCTTCTCACAAGACGACGACGGTAACACGTACGTTGATCGGCAAAAACAGAGCATTGACTTCAGAACTGTACTCACCCCTTTCCACAGTAGCGACCACAGCAGCTGACAAGATCTTCAGCCGAAATGGTTGCGTTCTGTGTTCCATTCGATGCAATACAAATGCGGTCTGTCATAGTAGTGACGGCAGCAAACGCCTGTTAAATAATGGCATACTGACGTCAGACCACCGACTGATCCAGAAGTAAGAACAGGTGGCTTGGGAAGAAGACGTCTAGGGACCCACAGGCAAAACCTCACCACTCACGACGCTCATTGCACTGCATATAGCCTACTTCAGGGAAATAAGTATTTTGTGAATTTCGGAATGCGTATCCAGGAACAAATTTATAAACTCAAATAGGGGCCTACTTAAACTGTTCCGAATGCAAGCGTGTAGGCTATATGTGAATCCGCATTAGTTACTGCATGTATATAACAAGGTTTGCCACAGGGAATTCGTCATTCGTCTGGCTTGGGTGTTGAAAGTACTTTGATTAAGTTGTCGATGCAAATCCGCATTAATAATTGCACGTATAGACCTATTACAAGATTTCCTATAGTGAATGTAGCCTATAGCTTCGACGCTTAAAGTACTTTGATTATTATACAAGTTGGCGAGACATTATGAAGCGTTTACCCAGCATGATCCACAGTTGCCCTGATCGTGAATTTCTCTCAGTGATGGACAGTTGGGCCACTGCTCTCGCGGGTCGAATGATGTCGGAATGCTGATGATGTTGTCGATGACATGTACCATGAGTTGTGGACGAGCGCCAGAAGGGTTCCTAAGAGCTCCACACATTCTCTTGATGGTCGACAGCGGAATGTTTATGAAGTTACGCCCAGCCTAGCAACCAAAACAAAAGCTCAAAGGACGATATATCAGGTCTACCTCGGACATAGGCGCCAACTTTTACTTTTGTCTCTGGGTGCCTGGTTTAAGAAAATTCTCTCCTAAAATTTTAACGACCTTTTTTAAGGAATTCATCCCCGAAAAAACTGACGACCTTTTTAGGAATACCCCAAAAATTTCTGTTGTAGGTTGTACTTCTCAAGTTGTGAGATTAGCTAGTTGTAAAAAAGTTAAATTTAGGGTCCGAATTCTTCTGGGTGCCAGGCACCCACTGAACTTTCTCGTCGCTCCACACTATAGTCATCAACTTGGTCCAGAAACTCTGAGCACAGACTAATGTTATCTGCTATTATTGGATTGGCATCTGTCGCTTAGAATCCACGTATTCGCATTAGCTCGCAAATACGCGCTGGCAAATATTCCAGTTTCTTTCATTTTCAGTGCATTGTCTTGCTTAGTGATAAGATTTCCGTTCTGTATTAGAATTTAGCATCGTTTGGGATAGATTAGTGAACGGCTTTGATTAGGGTTTCTTTAAGCGACGTTAATCAAATTTCTAATCATAATAAAATTACAATATATATACATACATGCAGGCTTATTCATACATACATACATACATACTCGCACACACACACACACACACACACACACACACACACACACACACACACACACACACACACACACACACACACACACACACACACACACACACACACACACACACACACACACACACACACACACACACACACACACACACACACACACACACACACACACACACACACACACACACACACACACACACACACACACACACACACACACACATACACACACACACACACACACATATATATATATATATAGGTAGGATGTATATATATATATATATATATAGGTAGGATGTATATATATTTGCACTTCTACGTATACCATCATACATGGCAGTTAAATGACAACGATAATAGGGTATTTCAATTGCTATGTCTATTTATAATAGGCCCTACTGCCAGTGGAAGTGAAAGTGGTCTTAGCATACCTTCCATGTGGTATTAGCGTCGTGGTTGATATAGTGAATCATTTCATCGGACAGAGGCTCGAGAAGCGGAAACTCGTGTGTCCTGGTGACTCCGAGCACAAACAGAACAAGAACACCGACAAACATCTTGAACCTTTGACAAACAATCAAGTATTAATAAGAACCTTTTGCGTCAATGGATAGGTTCTGAAATACAATAGTTTCTACTCCTCTATATGTGTACGCTCTTCAGAACCATTGCTGCCTAAGTCACTCGACCTCTCGATGTAGGCATATATGTATCAGTGTATGCATATATGTATGCATTTATGCATATGTGTGTGTATGTATGTATGTATGTATGTATGCATGCTAGCAATCAGTATCAGTGACTCTCGCTAAAGAGGGTTGAGGCCAACTCAGTGGCGTGCCACTCCTTAATGAGAAAGTTTGACCTCTCGGACTTGCCACCAGATCCTCCTTGTATGTGTGATGCTCATTTAGTACTGCGTCTATTCTGCTGAGAAACAAGAATTCTTTGGCTATCTCAATTAGTATGCCAAGATTAAATGAGTGGATGAAAATATTTATGATTGCGTGTTCTATTACCACCTCCACACCCGGAAACACGACTTTAACCTGCCAAACAAAGACGACCGAAATTTTATTTCTCGTGTTCTCTTCAGGAACATATATTAATGAAAATGTAAACAAGTTGCGTCTGTGACAGCCTGTATTTATCAAATAAACGAATATTGAATTGAATTGCAGTTCTGAATTATAATGGAAAACAAATGTTACATTGTCGAATGCCAGAAGTGAAAAGTTTCAGTTTAACTTATTGACTTTCTCCTCAATGGTGAAATCCAGGCCCGGATCGTCTGTTAGGCAAACTAGGCAGCCGCCTAGGTCCGCCGATTTTTAGGGGCCGCCAATTTTACATTTTTCCAACATAAACATCAAAAAAAATAACCGTACTTTACTAGCTACTATACTTAGTTTATAGTGTTAATTTGTTATTGTTATTAAAAAGAGCTAATGACTTCATTTTAATCGCAGGTATAATATTATATTATTATGGGTCGACGGACCGCTCAAATATAGCTTTGCCTAGGGCCGCCAAATGTCTTGAACCGGGCATGGTGGAATCCAGAGCATGCCGAACGTTATCTCACAAGATTGAGCAAGATTCCGTGGTTCTGAGATTCCGTCAAGCTACTGAACGTGTATCAAATGCATTGATTTGCTCGAATGTTCTTAATGCATCTTCTAGCAGTGTTCATAATAAACTACATTAATCTATTCCACATTAAACCTTAAGTTCGCCGTGCATATACTGCAGAAGGGCGTCATCATTAAATGGTTAGGCTGCTAGAGAGGCTCTAATGATAGGACAGGACTTTACGATTCAAACATTGCCTGTCTTCGATGGATGCGGATATTGCTGAGCATAGGCCAGATTTCGTCATTAAAATACATATTAATATTTTAAATATTTTTTCTTTCATTCTATATTATTTATATATCGGCTGATTTTGTCCAAAGGATTAGATACGGTTTGGGGTAGAAGCCACTATAGATATCGATCAATTAAATCTCAAATATTCGTTTATTCTTATAACCATTTGACACAACGCAATTGGTTACAATCATAGATAAGTAAAAATGAATCGAAATCTATTAGCTGCATCTTACTCATTTAAAAGCTAGTACAAGTTATATTCCAGTGAGAACTCTCGATATAAAGTTTTTATAATTTTTAGTTGGAAAGAAAATCTGTGAGCCCGAGGGCGATAAAGAAAAGGAGTAGGTCGGCTCTATGGGAAGTAAGGGTAAAGAACATGTTGTGGGTTGGAGACCAGTCAGACCACTGCTTTAAATAGCCGATCATCAGCCAAGCGAGCGAGATAATCAGCATTCTGGATAGATAAAGCAAGGAAATCCATTTTGCGCATGCGCGTTAAGAGCCTAGCGACTATTCTTTTCACCTTTACTCAGGTAACCCCACCATGAGGGGGAGGCATACATAATACAGGATAATATGGTTGCCCTTCCTATATCGTGCAGTATTGGCGATGGAAGGCCATGCGTTCGAAGGACTCTCAGGGTATAGAGGGATGAAGATGAGGCCGTAAGGACTGCATCCATTTTAAAATCGGAACGTATAGGCTAGTTACTCCTAAGATTTTAATTGAGGAAACCCGTTCCGCCCATGGTATAATTTGTGGGACAAGTGCCTCTCCTCTTTTTAGAAATAATCATCTCCTTTGTTTTTGAAGGGTTTAGGCGGAGGTCATTATTTTTGCCCAATCAGAGATGTTACGAAGAGAATTCCGTTTCAATGTCTCCTGTCCATTAAGAAGACAACTGCGCCATAGAGATTTTCAGATTAGCTTCGGTGAGATTAGAGACATTTGCATATCTACAGGTCGAAAGTTGAGACTTACCGGTACCTTTTAGAACTCGTGCAAACTTCCAAAATCTTCACGAATGCCTTTTGAGTCTGATGACATAATATATAGTCAACGACTGGCGAAAACAAGTGAATGGCCTCATAGACATAGTGAGATCATTGTTCTTTAAATAAACCGCTGACTGTTGCAATGCACAAGGGGCGCAAACATAAGTTAATTGAAGACACATTTTGCAAGTATACGAAGAGAGTCTAGTTTCAGTGTCTGCTGTTATTCTAGTTCAATATCGTTTCAGATCCATGTTGCAGCTCAGATAAAAAACCTTATTCTTTTCAGCTTTCTTCGTTTCCAGTAGGCCTAATGACTGTTTTAATTGTTTTAAACGACACGCATAGATGCATACATGCACACACGTAAGTACATACAAGCACACATGCATACACACATATGCATACATATATACATACATACATACATACATACGCAGATTCACATCCACAATACTAGGAATGCCACCTCCCTCAGACCTACTAAAGCCCGCACAAACACACGAGCATTTAGCATAAAAGTTTTCGGACCTAATTTATGGGCGAAGATTCCTCCAGACATTCGCCTCTCTCCAAATATTCATTTATTTAAGACCCGTTTGAAATCGTTCCTAATGAGTTCTGTCGCAATTGAACTTTAACATTGAACGCACGGGGTGTCGTTGCGCTGTGGGGTTCACGTGTACGCACGTGGGCCACTTCTACTCCCATTTTTTTACTCGCCAGTGATTCTTATTCCTTTCTACTTTTCTTCACCGCTTTAGTTAGTTAGTTAAGCTTAGTAAGATAGTTAAGATTAGTTAAGCAGTTTTGATTTGCCTTACTTTCTTTCTCCTCCTTGGTTTCTTTCAAGACAGCCATACTGACCGTGCTACTTAATCCAGTAGGTGTCCCTACCCAGCGGGAATTCTTCCCTTTGGGGCCACCTTTTGCCTCAACAGGCGTGACCTGCGAATAATTCTTGTTTTAATTGTTTTTGAAATTTTGGTTGTCATTACGTCTATTGAGATGCAATAAAATGATTTGATTGATTGATTGATTGATACATACATACATACATACATACATACATACATACATACATACATACATACATACATACATACATACATACATACATACATACATAAATACATACATACATACATGCATGCATGCATGCATACATACATACATACATACATACATACATACATACATACATACATACATACATACATACATACATACATACATACATACATACATACATACATTCATAAATACACACGTACGCGTAGTGAAATTTCAGTGGTGGGGAAAGATTTTATTTCTGACTGATTCGGGCAAGTTGGAACTCGTTTGTTCAGCTGTTTCCCGGCGCCTACTTGCCCGAAAAGCAGGAACGCCCGAAATTGAGGGGACAATTGTCCCTCTGACCCCCGCCTCCTACGTCCAGGCATGATTCATACGTAGGATCGTTTGCATATTATAATCCTACTTGTGCATCAGTATATATTCTGAACTGATTTCTTTGTAACTTCTACGCTCTCTATCAACCTTCTACACGGCGAGTCATAAAAAGACGTGTACGTACATGTATATTTTATTTTAACTTCGTCAAATATCAGATTATGTCAAAGAAATTTTAAGTAAAGACAGAAGAGTTATTATTGAGCATTAAGAAAGTTAAAGTTTATGTTCAAATCGACCTCCTTCGGCATTCACGCATGCGCGAAGACGCGTACGTCACTGCTTGACTGACTCATCGATGATGCGCTGATCTATTTCATCCCATGCCTCCACAATTCGATGACGCAACTCGTTGACATCATGTATTCGATATCTTTAGATCTTTTCTTACATGACACTCCCTATTTTAAAATATACCGGATTTAAAACAGGGCTGCTAAGTGTCGAAAAAGTAGGCGGGATGTACATGTAATCATGTGTTTCAATATTATGCTGTAACTCAACTGTCTCCCGAGCTCTGTTCGAAAGAGCGCTATCCTGCTAGAAGATGAAATACTCAGGGCTGTAGTCGAGCGTATACGCGGGTATACAGCGTGTACTCACCTCTAGAGACCGTATACTCACCTCACAAAATATTTATATTTATTATATTGAAATACTATAGCGTATACTCACCTCTATTTGTTTCTGAAAACTAACCGGTAGCGTGTAGGCCTATTCACCTCTAATTTTACCGCTAGAGCCCTGGAAATACTCCGCTATCTCACGAATGTCTGGCAAAAGGCCCTGAATTAGTAGAACATCTCGGTAATATTTCCATTGACCTTACCACCCGGTTCGATTAAATAGATGTTCGTACGACCGAAATCCGAATGCAGAGACCCCACAGAGACCATAAGAGATTTGCTGAAAGTTGGTCGAGTGCTCAAAAAGACGATTTGCTGTTCAACATTGTCGACCGTTCTGGCCGCTCGCAGACGGCCGCTACCTGGTTGACGATGAAAAGACCGAGTTTTATCTTTGAAAGGAGAGCATTTAATCCACCATGAGTCCACCCTTTATCTGAAAATTCCACTAAAAAGCTTGTTCGCACCGTAATTTTTATTCCTTCGTATAAATGTTATGACATGTTAATCTTCGGTAAGCACCATTTTGTCGGGGTTGCCGTGATGTAATTATAGCTTAGGCTGGTCCAGCCTTTTATACAAAATAATTTATATAGCACTTAGCCAGACCATCAAGCGTCATGAAATTTCATTAAAATTAATGGTTATCTGCATGAATTATGTTAAATTATGTAGGGTCACGGTTTTTAATGACCTACCGTGTAAATGTAAGCTATTGCTATGCGCTAAGATGCTAATTAAATAAATTATTGTAATAATATGCCTGTTGTACTAAGCCTATAGCCTTACCCTCTGATCCGTCTCTGAGTAGAGACCTTAAAGGGGCGCTACATAAATTTCGATTGATTGATTATATATAAAGTTTCTATTGAGTTGTGCATTATGATGTCCAGTGAATAGCCTGTAGAGCGAGAGTGATATAGCTAGTTATGATGACGTAAACTTAGGAATCTGATATTTTGGAAGCCGGTCAATTGTATTACCGTAGTAATTATTGGACAAATGTTTAAAATCCTTACGTTTTGTTAAATGACTGTTCATATTGTCAAAAGTCTTGGTCTTGGTCTTGCAAAACCAAGACCAAGACTTTGAGCCTCAATACCAAGACCAAGACCTTGAACCTCAAGACCAAGACCAAGACCAAGACCAAGACCAAGACCAAGACCAAGACTTTTGGTCTCGAGACCAAGACCAAGACCAAGACTTTTAAAAACGAACTCGAGTGCACTCGAGACCAAGACCTTGGTCTCGAGGACAACAAGACTGGATAGAATAAGGAGTGTATAATGGCCACAGCTAACACAGAGTGTGGTAATGTAGGCCTATCAAAGAGAATGAGAAAGCAACAGCCATCTACAGTGGCGCCTCCAGAGTCATTGCAAAGTCGCAAATATGGCCTATTTTAGACATAAAACATTGCCAGCCATTTTGGTCAATCAGTGGTCATCATTATTCATATGATAATGAAGCATAAATGGACATTAGGCCTACATAGGCCTACCACTACATAGACGAAAACTCTTAAGTCTTAAATTTATATTTACACTCATTGTCAACGCATTATCATGCGGTCATATGTGAAACTTTCATTATGCCGTGTGAATGATATTTGTTCACATTGTCTCTGCTGATCACGCGGAAATGCTAACGCTATGCGACGATGGGATGGCCACAGTTATCAAATTTCTGTAACACAGCTTCAGCGTCAACAAATTTGTCATGATGAATGTGCAGCTGCAATGCCAAACCGTTCAGTCGTTCAGCACCCATGGTAGAACTATAGGCTATAGCTCTTTAGACGTTTAAGGCAACTGAAGCTGCGTTCGGCTGACGCCGTGGAAACGGGTAGGCCTATTGTAGACCCCTAAGAAAAACAAGAAATATAGGCCTATTATAGTGCGTATTTGGGTATAAGTCTGTGGTAATCTGGACACAAAATTCTTAAACCTTAATTATTTCACACATTTAGATTAAGACATTTACATTTAGAGGTTAACATTTATGATTTAGAGGTTCTCATTAGTGTCATTAGTAGCCAATTTAATTGTTTACTGTTTAGCCAAAAAAGTAGACGCAAATGCGCCTATTGCGTCCGCGTGCCGGCGCCACTGGCCATCTTTAGTACAATCCTCAGTAAAAATGCTTGTATTACTGAGGAGGTCGCTGAAGCTTTGGTTTGAGCTGAATTCACTGACAGGGTTTGTTGTCTGCTCAAGCTCTAGAAGTCTGGGTCATGAACTTCAGGACTTCTCACTGAGTCGGTGACACCTCAAGCAAGGAGGTTAGGGCCTAGGCCCTACATTGAGAAGATTTTGTCAGCAAGTTGAAAGTTCAATTTCTGACAGATTCCGCACTGATTGTTCATTGGAATGGTAAACTGTTGCCCGATATCACTGCAGGCTGCTTAGAAGATTGATTGACTCTGTTTTTGTGCCCGCTTTTGGAGTAAGGAGAGAAGAAGAGCAGTCGTTTAAGCAAGACTGAGGCAGCCGTGGGTATACGGTGTCAGCGACTTCAGTTTCTTAGCCTCGACATACGAGGGCGGGTGCCAGTTCTTTACCTCGTCGTTTCATCTTCTCTGGCAGTGTACGGTCAGTGTACAGATTATAGCAAAGTTGGCTAGGAGGTGCAGGTGAAGCAGAAATCTTGAACAAAATTTCTGTTCTGGCGGGGATTTGAACCCGCGACCTCGCGATTGACAGTCCAGCGCGCTACAGAACCATCGAGCATCCTGCAGGTTTACCGTTCTTGTTTTCACAGTTTTAGATCACTGTTCAAATTTAGGTCTACTTAGGGCGGCTAGGGCCCATGTAGGTCCTGCTTACACTTGTAGACAGCGCATACCAGAACGTCTAGACTGCATGGTGGCACGTTGGTAGACCAGCTGATGTTTTTCACCCCTAAGTCCGGTGTCGCATCCGAGGCAGGTCTTGTAAAACGGACGTAGTTATATCGCGCATAGTCGACCTTTAAAACATTGGTGGTCATCGTCGTATATGATATATGAGTGTCTCTAAGTTTAAACAGAAGACAGGTGCACAAAACCCGTAGTTCTGTGTTCCCCAAACAGCCCGTAGGTTTCGATAAGTATGGTCCAAACCGATCGTATCTCTTAACAGCTAAAAGGACAATATTGCTCTTAGCAATAGGCTTAGGCCCTATATGTGCCAGTTTTGGCTTTCATAAATATCAGCTTCTTACAGGCGAAAGTTTGGCGCGTTGACCATTCGGACTCGATTGCAACTCTACAGTGGACAGTAGGTCTATAGGCCCTACTATACATGGATGTCTCCCGGAGTTGTCTCCTCTTGAATTTAAGTCTGGCTACGTCACTCTGACCAGAACACAGGAGAACAATCTATTCAGTTACTATTGTCCAATCTATACTGTTGCAACCGAGTCCGAGTGACCAGCGCGCCAAACTTTCACTTACAGGACAAGCTGACAAGTGACAACCCCTCTGACTCGACGCAGCACTCGTGAATAAGCTGGTGCCCTGCGCTTAGCTTTCAAGTAGCGCTTTAGTAATTAGGGAGTCCAGATTACTATTACTAAAGGCTCTGGATGTTTGTAGTAATCGTAAACTTCGAATCAAATCCTGCCGTGTGAAAATATAACGTAAAGGAAAATAGACCTCTAATTAAGTCACTAATTAGTAATTGTTTGTTCACAACGCCTGTTTCGAATTTCAACCGAAGTTGGACCTGAAGAGGTCAAATCGACGGAGATTCGAACACAACAGAAAACATCTTAATTAAGTCTCCCAATTGGTGTCGGCAGTCTTTATAAGCCCCAGAGCGACGGCTGCCTGAGTTGTCTCATCCAAGTACTAATAAATTAACCTGACACGATGCTGCTTAATTCATTGTGCTTGCCAGTGTGACACCCGCAGTGAAATGCTATTCTTGCAAGTAGTAGGGCCTATTACATAAAAAAAGTGTCACGGTCCAACTATGGAAGTCCCTTCAGGTTAATGTCAACCTTCACTCTGCTAACAGCAAAACGACCGATATCGGTGATGTTTTCCATCATTTTTAGGAAGCATCAGAATCGCTTTGGTGGGATTTAGACCTATTCATGACGAAGAGTACATGTATTAGGCCTATAGGTAAAAGTTACAGTTACAGTTAATAGGTTAGTTAAGCTATATAAGCTTTTACTTGTATAACACACAAGATCTAAACTCCAAGACGTATTGCTTTACCTAAGTTTAATTTTAAAGTTTTCCATGCATTAACTGACAGTCATCCATTAACTCCACAATAATGCGCCATAGGCCTATGTTAGTAGGCCTAGCCTTCGGATAGGGTCAGTTTTCGAAAATTATAGTTGTCGACAGTTTACAGCTTTACTCCACTTGAGCCTTGCGTAGGTTTCAGTGTCGGTATTCCTGCAACTAATTCGGATTCGATTCCGCACTCGTTACGTCCCCTCAGAATCTTGAAGTAACCTTTAACGAAAAAACAACAATACAACGCTCCGTGAAGAAATATTCATAAGTGCAAATATCAGCAAAGTTGATTGCGACTGTTTCTGCTTTAAATGCTAAACGCGACTGAGTCTCATAATATGCATAATGCAGGTCTCTAGTAATAACAATAATTCCTTGTGAAGCTACGCAACACTACTGTAGTGTATTTGAAAATAAATTGCGCAGTTATAGAACTTCGTATAATTCTGTTACTTTAAAATTATTCTTATGTGTTATGGTTATTTTGGCTCACGACTCATAAGCCTGATCTTGTTTCGACCGCCTCCTGGAGAACTGATCTTCGAGGTTTTCGCAAAAATACAGATATCTTATGATGTCAGTAAATAGACCTATATCGTACTCATACAAACCATTATCGCCCCACTCTGAGTTCCAGGAGTTGGCAAGAAGCCAATAAAGCGTTCCGTTTTCCTCTCCCCACCCTAGTAGTCTGACCGCATGCCCGCCAAGTTCTTTGCCTGCCTTATGCTGATAAACGCCTAAAACGGAAACCAAGAACATATCGCAAGAGGCATACCATAACATGACACAATATAACACAGAACAACTAACAAAAACATAGCAAACATGATCAACATAGCACAACATGACACAGTATGACATAATATAAAACCTAATAATATTATAGGCCTAACATGATAACATATCATAACATTAGACAACTCACTGCAATACAGAATTACATAATATAACTTCACACAACAAAACAATCTACCAACATAATTTCCAATGTCCCGTCGCGTAACTTTGGGCTATAGACGAAATCGGGCGAAGCCCCACCCCGCCAGTTCCCGGCTCTCGGGCGTATCCCGGCTGCTGGCTGTGTGCAGAATGCACGTACACGGCACGTACAGGGGTCCAGATAAGGCGGGCAAAGCCGGTCTCTTTCTCTGTCTCTTTGTCTGTCTCTGTCTGCCTGTTCCTCTATCTGTCTCTGTCTTTGTCTCTGTCTGTCTGTCTGTCTGTTTCTCTGTCTCTGTCTCTGTCTCTGTCTCTGTCTCTGTCTCTGTCTCTGTCTCTGTCTCTGTCTCTGTCTCTGTCTCTGTCTCTGTCTCTCTCTCTCTCTCTCTCTCTCTCTCTCTCTCTCTCTCTCTCTCTCTCTCTCTCCCCCCCCCCCCTAAGGGAAGTTGACAATGTAGCAATGATATTGTTGCTGTTTTTCAAACGACAATTGCCTAGTATAGGAAAAAAGCAAAGAGCGCTGAATATGTCCAACTTTTACCAAAAATGTTGTCATCAAACAATTATTGTATTGATGACAATTTAGATTACGTTTGTACTTTTTACATTTTTACTCACAAGCACGTTGAAGTTTCTAAACTAAATTTGCATACTGTGATTTCTCATGGGTTACAGCTAGTGACATTACATATTCATGTAAATTTATGTAAGCCAGTATTTATCGAGACAGTTAATACAATGCCTTAAATTACCTCTCAAAGTACAAACAACACAGTACAACTGAGCACAACTGAGATTTAAATAAGAAATTAAATCTCATTAGTTGGGCGCTGTTTCTATGTCACAGAATTAAACGATGGTTTCTGCAACATTTCTCACGATTTTTAGTTGCTTGCGTTCATGAAACAATTAGCCTGCATGTAGATCATCGTTTAAGGTAAAGTATAAATCCACGTTTGTCTCTAGACTAGAGCATTTAATACCAGCAACACATCGTAAACAAAATTGCATTTACTGTTGCATAACAGATTACTTGTTAGTCTGAAACTGAAGGCAAACTAACCGCTTTTGTAGCTCGGAAAATCCTCGAAGACGGTGAACGAAGTGTGTACAGGTCCGTTGACCATCAGTTCGTATTTGATTTGATCTTCATTCGACGAAAGCGAATAAGTTGAGTTACCTATAATTCACATTTACGACAGTGCTTATTATATTCATATTTGATTTCATATATGTTCGCATTTCAGTCTTGTTTGCCCAGTTATATGCAGAGACAGTATAGGCCTACGCTACATTACAGATTTGGATTTAACTATTATGTTCCACAATACTTGGCTTGCAATGCTTTACCAATGAGCGTTGGCTTTATATTACTGGCCCCTGCAGTTAGCGACATCGGTAAGAGCGTCGGCTACGTCTCATGCGCCTCTGTGTTAGAGAGCATGCGGACCGCGATTCGCTTCCCGAAGGTGGCTTATTTCAGAGATTTAAATCTCGGGCTAGAACGGTCCCAACACGGGGACCTTAAATGGCGTGGCCCCCATTCAAACGGGCAGCGGTGGTGAAGGATCTCACCCGATCAATTCATTGAAAAATGAGCAGGGTCGAGGCCATATAGGCCCTACGGTCGCTATAGAAAATCGCGTACATTTACATTTATATGACAAAACGTATTAGGCACACATAGGCCTATCCGTAAAAGTATTTAATAAGTATGCGCGATGTCTGGATTTAGGTCACAATGACTATGTTGTGTTAACAGACAATTCATACATTAAGCGCTTATATATGCGTTTATATTGCTTGCAGACATTGCTCATTGAAGTCTAGGTCAACACGATTGTCAGCTTACCGTAATGCTTATCATCAGTGTACGATAACGAATAGTTAGCTTGACATTTTCTCACACAATCTGGCGTTGTCGCTGTACCCTTACACTGTGGCAGTGTGCCATTTTTAGAGTGGGAACAGCCTGGAATGGTATATGGACGACAACCCTAGAACACAGCGAACATCATGCCATTGAACTCATTGCATTACGATTTAAACAAGACTACTTATGTTGTCAAGGTTACACGAGCTAGTTAGAAAGACACATAACAAATTAGAACCATTTGGCACCACTAGACGCAAACCGAATTCTTAAAACTGATGCGCAGTTGGATCAGCAGACAATGAAGTATGTATGACACACCAAAAGAAATATGTTGGTATATTCGGGACAAGCCTTGAAGATGTGCACCGTACACATCTAACTCCCTAATTCCGCGAGAGACGTATGCTGCTAAGATGACACCATAGTAATCGACCCTTCTCGCAACCGAGTCACTGACAGGAGAGACAGCAGCTCTGAACGCAAGAGAAGTGGAACATGGCGGAGTTGATAATGCAAGAGCTATAATGCAAGGTTTTGTTGGCATGACTGACCAAAAAACCTAGCATATAGCTCTTGTAATTCCTGGCCATATACAATTCCAGCATTCCAAATGAAGAGAATGGAAATATAGTGGAGTTGGTAATGCAAGAGTTTTGTGGTCAGTATGTATGCAAGGTTTCTGTGGTCAGACATGGTCAGTTGAATGAACTTGCACGAACTTTTCATAGCTAAGAACTTGAAGCAATCCAGAACTGCATTGAAGAGCCGACAGGAATTAAATCAACAGCAAATACCTTTCTGCCTTCCGGCGTAATAAAGTTCTAAATACCTCTTCGCTGTTGTATTTTCCTCCGGTCACAAGTCCTTTATATTGATACCACTTCCAGGGTTCGAGAGTATATCCACCCCTACAGCTAAACCGAGACAAACTCATGATTGACATAACAAGTCGCAAAGAGACTTTGGTAATTATTCTCTAAATCTGCAAACACTTAGAGAATTTACTAGTATTTCTGAGAATTATGACTATTTACAACCACATAGGCTATACGAAGACCTACGAAACTTGTAGTGTGCAGAAGGCAGAATCGAATTATCTGTTGTAAACCTAAATTCTGTAACACCGTTCCTATGACGTGGGAAGTCACAATGCATGCGGCCAAACTTTCAGGCTGCCGCAAAGTCTACAATACCTACGTTAAACTTTCTGACTGTTGGAAGTTCCTTTATTTGTTTACTTCAGGACACACAAGGCTACTTAAGAACCTACTTTAATTAAAGCAAGCACTTGTATAAAGTATCTGTATTTACTCAGCATAGACCTATATATCAAACATGCCAACAGTTTTTACATATATAGTTTATTCAAAGAGAGATCGTTTCTTTCCTAGTGTTACCTAGTTAATTGTCTGAATTGTGCATAACATGTAACTAGTAATTATCCCATTAATATAGTGCGAAGCCACAGGCATAATTTGTGGGAGTACGAGGAGTACCCGTACCTCACTTTTTGGACTGGGGGTCCCGTACCCCCACTTTTTGAACAATGCCACTCAATATTTTATTGTTGTGCCTTCCCAGACTGTTATCGCAGTCTCCGCCTTGCTTCGTGCATGTAAGAAATTGGTATAACCCCCACTTTTTAAACAAATTTACGCCCCTGTGCGAAGCTAAAAAGGATCGCTTTAAGCGCTGTCAAAATGCGCTCGGTTCCTTTTATGAGACCGTTAATTCTTCCAGCCTTAGGCAGCTGCTTACCTCACCTTACCTTGGGTTTTGACCTGACCTTACCTGCCTTCCAATTTTGTTTAGTCTCAGCGCCAGTGAAGAATATGATCATACGGCTATTTCGTTTTCTATATAGAAATATTGAGAGTACGACAGCCCATCAGCTAATATATCGCTCTGGCTTTGTCCTTTGGATGTCCATAATGTGAAATTCTTTCAAAGCCTCTTCTCACAAGACGACGACGGCAACACGTATATGTTGATCAGCAATAACAGAGCATTGACTTCAGAACTGTACTCACCCCTTTCCACAGTAGCGACCACAGCAGCTGACAAGATCTTCAGCCGAAATGCTTGCATTCTGTGTTCCATTCGATGCAATACAAATGCGGTCTGTCATAGTAGTGACGGCAGCAAACGCCTGTCAAACAATGGCATACTGACGTCAGACCACCGACTGATCTAGAAGTAAGAACAGGTCGCTTGGGAAGAAGACGTCTACGGGACCCACAGGCAAACCTCACCAGTCACGACGCTCAGAGCATTGCATACTTCGAGGAAATAAGTATTTTGTGAATCTCGGAAAGCTTATCTATGACTGCAAATTTATTACCAAATAAATACAGCAGAGCAAATAGGGGCCTACTTGAACTGTTCCGAATGCAAGCTTGTATATGCAAATCCGCATTAATTACTGCATGTATATTACAAGGTCTGCTACAGGGAATTCGTCATTCGTCTGGCTTTGGTGTTGAAAGTACTTAGAATAAGTTGTTGATGCAAATCCGCATTAATTATTGCATGTATATTACAAGATTTTCTATAGCGAATGTAGCCTGTTATAGCTTCGACGTTTAAAGTACTTTGATTATAAGTTGATGAGACATTACGAAGCGCTTACCCAGCATGATCCACAGTTGCCCTGGTCGTGAATTTCTCTCAGCGAGGAACAGTTGGGCCACTGCTCTCGCGGGTCGAATGATGTCGGAATGCTGACGTTGTCGTCGATGACATGTACCATGAGTTGTGGACGAGCACTGGAAGGGTTTCTAAGAGCTCCGCACATTCTCCTGATGGTCGACAGAGGAATGTTTTTGAAGTTACGCCCAGCCTAGCAACCAAAAGAAAAGCTCAAGGACGCTATTAGGCTTACTGCGGACGCTATAATGTCATCGCTCCACACTATATATAGTCATCGACGCAACTTGGTCCAGAGCAAAGCCTATAATGTTATCTGCTAATATTGGATAGGAATCCGTCGCTTGGACTCCATGTATGTTGTTATCGATCACATGTACCAAATCCGCCGCTGACAAATCTTACAGTTTCTTTTATCTTTCTATGCATTGTTTTGCTTTGTGATGAGATATCCGTTCTGTATTAGAATTTAGCATCGTTTGGGCTAGAGTAGAGAACGGCTTTGATTAGACTTTCTTTAAGCGGCGCTATTCGAATTTCTAATTATAATAAAATTACAATAGGCCTATATATACATACATACATACATATATATATATATATATATATATATATATATATATGCACTTATACCTACCTTCATACATAGTAGTTAAATGACATCGATAATAGGGTATTTCAGTTGCAATGTATATTTATAATACTACCAGTGTAAGTGAAAGTGGTCTTAGCATACCTTCCATGTGGTATTCGCGTGGTGGTTGATATAGTGAATCATTTCATCGGACAGAGGCTCGAGATGCGGAAACTCGTGTGTCCTGGTGACTCCGAGCACAAACAGAACAAGAACACCGACAAACATCTTGAACCTTTGACAAACAATCAACTATTAATAAGAACCTTTTGCATCAATGGATAGGTTCTAAAACACAATAGTTTCTACTCCTCTATATGTGTACGCTCTTAAGAACCATTGCTCCCTATCACTCGACCTCTCGATGTAGGTATATATGTATCAATGTATGCATATATGTATGCATTTATGCAATATGCATATGTATGTATTGTATGTATGTATGTATGTATGTATGTATGTATGTATGTATGTATGTATGTTTGCATGTATGTATCTAGCAATCAGTGTCAGTGACTCTCGCTAAAGACAGTTGAGGCCAACTCAGTGGCGTGCCACTCCTAAATGAAGAAGTTTGCCTTGTCCGAATTCCCACCTGATCTGCCTTGCATGGTGCTCATTTATAAGATTGCGTCTATTCTGCTGAGAAACAAGAATTCTTTGGCTATCTCAGTTAGTATGTCAAGATTAAATGAGTAGATGAGAACAGGGCGTCTACTCCATAGAAACCTTGGAGCATATGCTCCATCCAAAAAGTAGGGGGAGGGGGAGATCTGTCAGTGTATGTGCCATCATTATTGGAGGGGAAGGAAGGGACGAAGAGGAGGTAGGGGAGGAGAAGTTGCTCCAGTGACTTGGAGGGGATAGACGCCCCTGGATGAGAATATTTATGACTGCGTGTTCTGAATTATAACGGAAAACAATTGTTACGATGTCGAATGCCAGAAGTGAAAAGTTCCAGCCTGCTTCCAGGTTAACTGCCCAGTGGTGGAATCCAAGGCATGCCGAACGTTATCTCACAATACTGTGCAAGATTCCGTGATTCCGTGATTCCGTTTAAAAGCTACTGCAGAACGTGCATGAAATTGATTGATCAGCTCGAATGAACTTAATGCATCTTCTAACAGTGTTCATAATAAAATACATTGCATTCCACATCAAAACTTTAAGCTCACCGTGCATATACTACAGAAGGCGTCATCATTAAGCGGTTAGACTAGAGGCTCTAATGATAGGACAGAACTTTTACGAGTCAAACATGGCCTGTCTTAGATGGATGCGAATATTGCTGAACATAGGCCAGATTTCGTCATTAAAATACATATTAAAACAATATTTAAAAAAATTTCGTTCTATATTATTTATATATCGGCTGATTCTGTCCTAAGGATTGAGACTCAGACACGGTTTGGGGTAGAAGCCATTATAGATATCGATCAATTAAATCTCAAATGTTCGTTTATTCTTATAACCATTTGACACAACGCAATTGGTAGCAATCGTAGATAAGTAAAGATGAATAGAAATCTATTAGCTGTAGCCTATCTTACTCATTTCAAAGCTAGTACAAGTTATGATTTATAGAGAACCCTCGATATAAAGTTTTTATAATTTTTAGTTGGAAAGAAAAACTGTGAGCCCGAGGGCGATAAAGAAAAGGAGTGGGTCGGCTCTGGAAACCCCTCAGTCTCACCTTTTCAAATGCTCCTACCCTGACTCATCTGATACTCCGCCTTCCAATTCTTCTCGCCGTAAACGACACCCGCCTTGACAGCTGCTCTGCCTCTCCTGATCTGGTAGGCCTACCCTGGAATTCGGACTTGGACCTCTTTTGGACTACTCTCTGGAAACCCCCTTTGATTTGGTTTGGCCTCCTGGAAATCGGACTTGGACCTCTTTTGGACCACTCTCTGGAAACCCCCTGATCTGGTACCCTGGAAATCAGACTTGGACCTCTTTTGGGCTTCTCTCTGGAAACCCCTTTGATTGGTTTGGCCTCCTGGAAATCGGACTTGGACCTCTTTTGGACCACTCTCTGGAAACCCCCTCTGATTTGGTTTGGCCTTCTGGAAACCGGACTCGGACCTCTTTTGGACTACTCTCTGAAACCCCTCTGATCTGACGTAGCGCTCGTGAATAGGCTGGTGCCCTGCGCTTGGCCTTCGAGTGGCGCTTTAGAAGTTTGGAGATTACGATTACGATTACGATTACGGCTCTCTGGGAAGTAAGGGTAAATAACATGTTGTGGGTTGGAGACCACTGCTTTAAATAGCCGATCGTCAGCGAAGCGAGCGAGATAATCAGCATTCTGGATAGATAAAGGAAGGAAATCTATTTTGCGTATGCGCGTTAAAAGCCTATCGACTATTCTTTTCACCTTTACTCAGGTAACCCCACCATGAGGGGGAGGCATACATAATACAGGATAATGTGGTTTGCCCTTGCAATATCGTGCAGTAGGCCTATTGGCGATGGAAGGCCATGCCCTGAGAGTCCCTCAGGCATAGAGGGATGAAGATGAGGCCGTAAGGCAGGGGTGGGCAAACTACGGCCCGCGGGCCGGATCCAGCCCGCCGACACTTTTTATCCGGCCCCCGCAGTTCCTCAGAAATTTAAAAAAATTTCAGACCGCGTGAAGTTTTCTTCATTTTTTCACGTGACACCTCTCTCTTGCTTACTATTCCGGTCTCGTCTTTTATAATCACTCTGTGTCTTAACTCTGCCGTCCTGCCCCACTTCCCCACATATTTTTTCCACGATATGTACGCAGAAGTGAATAAATGTTGCTTTCAAAGCAGATGAAAGAACAAAACTACGGACACTTATCTATCCTCCACTCAGTTGCAAACTGCCACAGCAGAGTATATAGAAAAATAAAGCCTTCAGTACTGTTGTCAAAATTGACAGAATTAAGACCGATAAACCGGGATTGGGGTTGGGAGGGGTCTCAATGAACACTGAAGACATTAACTGTTGACAACACTGAAATTAAATGAAAATAACTCAATTTTTTTATTATTAAAATAAATAAATTATTTTAGTAGCTGAAAAAGGGTGCCGGAACGCCGTTCCGGCGCTTCCCGGCTGAAAAAGGCTCTGTTTAATAGGCCTAATTATTATTATAGTTTCAATAAGTAAACTTCTTTTCATGTTAGTCGTTATTGAAAGTTAAAATTTGTTATCCGGCCCTCCGATTGTTTTTGGCGTGTAATGTGGCCCAATGTGCAAAAAGTTTGCCCACCCCTGCCGTAAGGACTGCATCCATTTTAGAATCGGAACGTATAGTTACTCCTAAGATTTTAATCGAGGAAACTCGTTCCGCCCCTGGTATAATTTGGGGGATAAGTGCCTCTCCTCTTTTTAGAAATAATCATCTCCTTTGTTTTTGAAGGGTTTAGGCGAAGGTTACTATTTTTTGCCCAATCACGAAGAGAATTCAGTTTCAATGTCTCCTGTCCATTAAGAAGACAACTGCGCCATTGAGATTTTCAGATCAGCGTCGGTTAGATTGGAGACATTTGCATATCTATAATAATGATAATAATAATAATAATAATAATAATAATAATAATAATAATAATAATAATAATAATAATAATAATAATAATAATAATATAGCAGCGGACAGAAAAACATCCAAATATACTGCCATTTTGTCATCATATTGCTTTGTGCCCTTGGCCTTTGAAACTCTGGGTCCAATAAATCAGGAAGGCCTCGCACTGATCAACCTCCTCGGCTACCGCCTGGCCCAAATATCAGGAGACAATAGAAAGACTACTTTCCTTTATCAGCGCTTATCTATGGCAACCCAACGCTTCAATGCTGTCGCTTTTGTTAGCACCTTTTGCACCGATAAAACCATCTGCGAAGACTAGCCATTCCAGAACAATGCCCCCCTAATTTTTGAACTCCCGAGGGATCATATGTACCTCGGGGAAAGAAAAAAATAATAATAATCTGTTCTTTAATTAAGCGCCTGCAACCGCACTGCGCTGTACAGTGAACATACATATAGTAGAAACGGCAGCCACGCAGGGCGCCTTACAATAGGCTAGGTTATAGGTCTATAGGTCGAAAGTTCAGACTTACCTTTTAGAACTCGTGCAAACTTCCGAAATCTTTACGAATGTCTTTTGAGTCTGATGACAAAATATATAGTCTACGACAAGTGAATGGCCTCATTATAGACATAGTGAGATCATTGTTCTTTAAATAAACCGCTGACTGTTGCAATGCACACGGAGCGCAAACATAAGTTAATTAAAGACACATTTTGCAAGTATACGAAGAGAGTCTAGTTTCAGTGTCTGCTGCTATTCTAGTTCAATATCGTCTCAGATTCATGTTGCAGCTCAGATGAAAATCTGATTCTTTTCAGCTTTCTTCGTTTCCAGTAGGCCTAATGACTGTTTGAATTGTTATGAACGACACGCATAGATACATACGTGCACACACGTACATACATACAAGGACACATACATACACATATATACTCCTTGAGCATCCACGCATGCGCGAATACGCGTACGTCACTGCTTGACTGACTCATCGATGATGCGCAGATCCATTTTATTTCGTCCCATGCCTCCACAATTTGATGACGCAACTCGTTGACATCATGTATTCGATATCTGTAGACCTTTTCTTACATGACACTCCCTATTTTAAAATATACCGGATTTAAAACAGGGCTGCTCAGTGACGAAAAAGTAGGCGGGATGTAATCATGTCTTTCAATTTGCTGTAACTCAACAGTCTCCCGAGATCTGCTCGCAAGAGAGCTATCCTGCTAGAAGATGAAATACTCAGGGCTGTAGTCGAGCGTATACGCGGGTATACAGCGTGTACTCACCTCTAGAGACCGTATACTCACCTCACAAAATATTTATATTTATTATATTGAAATACTATAGCGTATACTCACCTCTATTTGTTTCTGAAAACAAACCGGTAGCGTGTAGGTCTACTCACCTCTAATTTTACCGCTAGAGCCCTGGAAATTCTCCGCTATCTCACGAATGTCTGGCAATAGCCAAATAGGCCCTGAATTAGTAAAACATCTCGGTAATGTTTCCATTGACCTTACCACCCGGTTCAATGAAATGGATGTTCGTACGACCGATTGCAGAGACCCCACAGGTAGGCCTACCATAAGAGATTTGCTGAAAGTTGGTCGAGTGCGCAAAAGATGATTGCTGTAACGTCCCTCTTCCTTGTACCGACAGATACGTAAATGCGATCATTTTTGATTGTTAGACCTACTGGGTGCTGCAACACTAAAGAAGTTTTCTCTATTTAGGGGCCTAACCAGATAAAATTGACTAGGCTTGCAATCTGCAGGATACAACCCAATAGCTGACTGGAACTTTGGATTCTTGCTTGTTTGTTAGGCCCAGTGAGTTCTTGAACGCGTCGTTTCATCAAACCTTGCAAATGTAAACCACTCTTCACTATTCTCCTAACTGATGATTGACTGATTACTATTTCTCGAGCTATTTGCCTTCGCGTACGATGCGCTTGCGGCATATCTTCATGGCTGAGCACCAGAGCGATTCAACACCGTTCTGGCCGCTCGCTACCTGGTTGACGATGAAAAGACCCAGTTTTATCTTTGAAAGGAGAGCATTTAATCCACCACGAGTCCACCCTTTATCAGAAAATTCTTTTAAAAAGCTAGTTCGTACCGTAATTTTTATTCTTTCGTATAAATGTTATGAAATGTTAATCTTCTTCGGTAAAAGCCATTTTGTCGGGGTTGTCGTGACGTAATTATAGTTTAGGCCGGTTCAGCCCTTTATGAAAAAATAATTAATTTTATATAGTAGGCCTACTTAGCTAGACCATGAAGCGTCATGAAATTTCACTAAAATTGATGGTTATCTGCATGAATTATGTTGAATTATGTAGGGACGCGGTTTTTAATGACTTACCGTGTGAATGTAAGCTATTGCTATGCGCTCAGATGCTAATTAAATAAATTATTGTAATAATATGCCTGTTGTACTAAGCCTGTAGCCTTACCCCATGATCCGTCTCTGAGTAGAGACCTAGAAGGGGCGCTATATAAATTTCGATTGATTGATTATATATTAACTAGTGTATTTGCCCGTCATAATTATGACGTCATATTATAGGTCTATAATTGAGTCATTTTCCGGTAATATGTCACATTCACTAATTGAAGAAGCCAACAAAATTTTTTGGCAAATTACATTGATTTTTTGGGGAGCAAATCTTCAATATTTTTATTTCACTAATATATATTTGGTTTTGCACTAATATGTAAAATTATGAAGTTTTTAGCAGAAATAAAATAGCCCTACGAAAATGTTTGTCCACTCCGTTACTCCTTTACCAAAACACATTATGAGCTATTTATATATAGTAGACGGCTTCCTACTGCGTAGTTTGACATGCCAATATGTTCTTAGTATTAATGTTTATAAAATAAATATAAAAGAAATTACAATACAAATGATTTAAATAAAATTCCATCACATTTTAAATTTTGTTACGGTGTTCCACTCCGTTACCGAAAGAAAAATAGGGAATCTAGTCAACGTAAAGTTGACTGTATTTTTTTTGGCCAAATAACAAAATAAAAATCACTTCAGCTAATCATTACCAGTGATCAAATGAACAAAAAAACATTAAAATATTTATGATGTTGTCTTAAAAATCTGCTCATAACATCAAAATTACCTAAAAAATTACCATTAAAAGTTCCGCTCCGTTACCATTTGTCGAGAATTAAGCACAGAATGTGAAAAGTGAACTTAAAAAAACAGTCTGCCGAAGCAAAAATTTATTTAAAATGTCATATATTGTTATATAAGTTGTATTAGAAATGATAATTTAAGTAGACGACTTATCCTGACAGTGGAATAAATTTTAGTACCTCAAGGGTCACATTTATGGTAACTGAGTGGACAGTTAACGGAGTGGACAAATTGTGTATCAGCACGGTAAATATCATATTATCTCTCATGCGTCCACATTAATCGTCGGTACACTCATTATATAGCTTATAAATGTTATATTAAAAATATTATTTAAATTAAATTTATTCATAATCATTGCAAAAATGCAGTAACGGAGTGGATGTATTATGAAAAAACACATGAGGCACGTAATAAATGAAAATTTGTAAGAAATTTGTCTTAGCATTCAGATCCTGTATTAAGACATACTTACTTACATAGATCTTCACAGAAGAGATGTGTTAAGTTGCGGGACCAAAGAACTGAAAGGGTTGTGAGATACGAGATAATTTTCACATGTTAACGGAGCGGACATAATTTTCCGGGGACAAGTTAAAATATATTTTTAAAAATTATACTGAAGTTGTAAGTTTCTAAGTTGTATTTAGAAATATGCAATTATGTTTATTATAAAAGAAACAGTCACATTTTTTGGTTTAATGCAAATCATTTTGAAATTGTAGACGAAAGCAATATGTACTATAGCCTAGGGACGGTAACGGAGTGGAACCTTTTAAATTCAAAATAAATTGTAATAAATTATTTTATTGTTCTGAATTACTTTCAAAGGTCTTAAATTGTTGACTGATCAATAACGTTTTAATCTAATCACTTAGCATGATCAGACTAGGCATTGTTTTCTTAGAAATGACCGGGGACAGCTGAATTGTCAATTTATGCATTTACCGGAAAATGACTCAATTATGTATTGTTGATTATCACCGTCGCCAAGATCGCCGTCGTCAAGACGACAGGTTTATGTTTCACAATAGAACAGAACCCGTTTGTGACGTAGCGTCCACCCGACAGACGGACACTATATGGAAACTATATGTATAGATTATTTATTGAGTTTTGCTGCGTGAAGTCCAGTGAACAGACTGTAGAGCGACAGTGACATAGTTATGATGACGTAAACTTAGGAATCTGATATTTGGAAGCCGGTCAGAGATTTACAATAAATTAAAATGAAGCTGTTGGAACCGACCACGGCCTTATCAAAGCTTTGCCACACCAGAACGCAGCTCTACTCTTTCAGGTCACTGTGACTACAGAAGTCTTCGCACGTGGAGTGGCCAAGATGGCCAATTCTATTTCATAGTGTAATTTCTTGTGCCAGGCGAATGTTGTTGGATAATTTGTGTTCGCTCGGACTTCTAACGCGACATAGTATGCGGTCGCGGAGTTCCTTCTTTCTTTCGATTTGAAGTGCATGTATTTTGGTTGGCCAAAACTGTTTGACAAACAATTAACCCTAATTTAAAAGAGATTATTTGCTGAATAGAAACCAATGCAAGGTTTAACGCATGGATATATGTCTATCATTTGACGTATTAGTAATGACTTCATCCAAAGAGATCTAAACTATTTGGAGTTTGACTTTGTAATACCAACAATAAGCGATCACAACATAGGCGCGTTTACAGAAAACGGGGCTCTAGGCGCAAACATTTTTGGGGGGCCCTTCTGAAGTTGTAGACTGAGAATCTGAGGTGTTTAGCCTATCATGTGCAAAAACCCACGAAGTTGAACTTAAAGCCGTTTTGTGAGTGTTATTGAGACTGTAGAGCCTAATTATGATTAGTTATAGAAGCTATTTTCAAGGAATGTGAACATGGGCGTCCGCAGGAATTTTTCTAGGGGGGCAAATTTTGTCTAGGTGGGCAAAATTTTTCCAGGCGGCAAAATGACTTATTTGCATGGAATATAGTTAGCTATTCACGAACACAGAAAACGTGACAACTTTCAAAATTCAGGGGGAATGCCCCTTGCCCCTCCGGACGCCCATGCATGTGAAGTAATTTGATTTAATGATTTTAGTAAAAGCAAAACTGGTATCGGGTGTCGAATCAACAATCAACGCGAAAAACGTGGCAACTTTTATTCTTCAATAAACTGAGCTCTTAAATTGTCTCCATTATTGTGATAAATTCATCCCAAATTGCATTGGATAAATTCTATAATTGAAAAAAATATTTTCCATCGTTTGGGGGCCCTCCGAGATTTGGGGGCCCTAGGCGCGCACCTAGTGCGTCTACGTGTAAACGGGCCTCTGGATCACAATGTAATCAAAGCGACTTGAGACCAAAACTTTCGCCAAAGATATCGTCAAGGACATGGGGATGACGTCGAATTTTGAGCATGTCACGAATGCACGTATATGACGACATGCAAATGCCAGTTACATAGTCGGTGAGAGGCATAGTGTAATCAAAAGCAACACTCAAGTTACGAGCAGAACTAGCCAACTTAACAAGTGAATCACCCAGTTTCAAAGGCTAATGCCGTTCAAACTTAATAAGACAGTGCCTGTGCAGTGCTCAGTAGTAGAAGTACAGTCTTCAATGGGTAAAGGAGGAGTTTATTGGCCGCCATTCTGCATCTCCTTAAAGCACTGGACACCAGCTGAAGAGACGAGTGGCAGGACAAACTGTCAAATGAATTGTAAATTATGGTATCATCAGCGTATCACAGGGACAGGGACAGAGGGTCTAGGCGTGGATGCTGCCGCCCAACTGCAATCCCAGTCAAGCTCAACAGAAAGGTGCCAAGCAACATTCCGAACTGTTGCAAGAAATTCTGCACAGAGACATTTAACATTTTCAGAGAACAGGAAGCTACATTGTAAATATACATTAATAATTATTATTGTGAATTTCAGCCCAAACGGGAATTGCTGCAGTGTCTGATGGGCTGAATGGTAAACTTTTAACGTTCACTTTAACACCAGTTATTGTCATCGTTTGACGCAATAATGGTCAGTCGTCAGCGCTTTCGGATGTTTCTACCTCAACCAGACTCAACCTCCCAACACGTTTAGTCAGTTCCAACTAAACTTTCACTGCTTCATTATCTAGCAACACATTAACTACCAGCCTAATCGCGAGCGCTACATCAAATCAGAGGGGTATTCCAAAGAGTAGCCCAAAGGGGTCCAAGTCCTGTTACAAGAGGGGCCAGATAAAGGGAAAGTTTGATCATCTCACTTTGCGGGAACTCGAATGCAAAAATTAAGAAATAAAGCTATTGGCTCGTCAACAGAATGGATCCGAACGAGGTTGTTACTCTTACGATCCGTTCTGTGCATTCGTCTGCGCTCGTCGTAATTTAAATCACGCCTACGGAAGCTCATATGAGCCAACTGCTCTAATGCTTTGTAGCGGTGACGTATAATCAGAAGCTCATTTGAACAGACTGCTTTAATGTGTCGTCATGTGATCATGATGCATGTCCGAAAGTCACAGGCAACACATGCATACTGGATGCGGCTTATGGCTGGCAGCAGTCGTGGGAAGGCAGAAGCGAAATTTGGACTAGGCTACTTCCAATGGACAATGATGTGAACCAGTTGGAAAAAGTTTCCTCTTTCCTTCTAAAAGTCGCTAAGCTTTCCAGTCCGTCGGTAGCCAGATGTATGATGGCAGCTCCGTATAACAGACATTTTGAATCTCAATTCATTCTTAACCGACATTTCTTATTGAACATTTCTCTTGCTCAATTTTGTACCTTAATAGAGAACGGCATAGCCTAGTGAAGACAGGCAAATTTATCGACGGCTTACGGGTATTAGAAAGATTGTGGGATTAAGTAATTTGTTTGCTTTTTATATATGCTGCTCTAAGCGATAAGTAAAAGTGCAGTTTCAAACGCACTTAAAAGAGTAAAAGTTTGTTGTTTTGAACAATCTCAAAATTTTTGTACCTTAATAGAGAACGGCAACGTTCTTGGTTCTACGTGGCTTAGCGTACAACTCACCGTCATATTTGACTTCTGTGTTAGAGGTTCGAATTCTGTCATGTGATATATATGCATGCATACATACATACATACATACATACATACATACATACACGCACACGCACACACACACACACACACACACACACACACACACACACACACATATATATATATATATATATAATATATATATATATATATATATATGTGTGTGTGTGTGTGTGTGTGTGTGTGTGTGCGTGTGCGTACATATATATATATATATATATATATATATATATATATATATATATATGTATATATATATATATGTATATATATATATGGCTGCGCAAGTTGGAAGTGTTAAAACTGGATGTATCCTGTCAAGTGGTTCCTGTGACTTTGTTGCAACTGAGTCGAGAGATCCTTCAAATTCGACCCTGTGCATGACGAGTTTTTGAAGAGGCTTCAAAACAAGAAAATACTTTTACCTGTGGTATACCTGGCTATATAATGGACTATACGCTTTCTTAAATAATTGCAGCGCTTCTGCATGTCAGCGTAAATTATATAATCTGCACATATTGTACTAATTTCGCCCTAATTCTTTCACGAGTCCACGACTGTCATTTAGACTGCGCCAGGAAAAATGAAACAACGCTATGATTCTGTTGTCCCATTTAAATAAATTTATTACATTTTATCAGTATGCATTATCGAGCTTTATCTGATTGATAACGTCGTGAAGTTCTCAGTTCAGTGCGCTGACATTCATCGTTTGAGCTGTAATCAGACTCTGTAGTCTGCAGACTTCTGTAGCGCAGTTATCACAGTGCACAGGGCATCAATCAATGGTAATTTAGATGGGCTTCTACTGATGACGTAGCCATGTCCCCAATATTTTGAAGGGGCCCGGGCCCGTTGCAATTAAAGTGCAATGGTTTGATTGTAGTGCATAGTCGACATCAAATTGCATGTCAGTGGGGTGACCGCAGTTTTTCACGTGAATTGGGCGTCTTTGGTAGTCCGTCTTGATTGTGTTAGTGATTGGTATAGCGACCTCTTTATGCATTCGTGCCTGTTACGACAATGCACGTGTTGGTGTTATTGTCTTCCGAAAGATGGCCTATATGAGCATTCGCTCAAGTACTACTATACGACTTGCCTACAATTAATAGCCCGGCAGTAAACAGCTTACGCCGAAACGGCTGCAGTTGGCGCGGACCAAACGTTCTAGCAGAGGCCCCAGATTAAACCGACAGTGAAGTTCTGGCCTAAGTGGACAATGTCACCTGCCTTCGGTCAGATGATGTGATTGCAAAACGAAGGGGCGTACATCTATGTATGCTTCAACTGAAACCGGAGACCGTGGTAAGGTTACAGAGACCACATTGCTGTTTGCATGAAGGCGATTGATACTTTATGCGGATGACCTAATTTTGTCCTATTACTTCTCTGTTTGTCCCGTGATCATCTGACCTTTTACAGTCACTTGACTGGCTCTGATTGAACTCCCGACGAAATGATCTAAGCCCTGCTCTTAACCAATCACTCATTAAGAACGTACAACAGTTGAGCTACATAAGCACAGTTTAAGAACTACAACGCTGTCCAAATAAACAATAGTAATGTTTTAAATTTTATTATCTTTCAATATTCAACTACAAAGGATTTCCAAACAACTGTTAGTCATTGCACATGTATGAATCCACTGACATTAATAAGAGACATTTTAACAGTACTAATAGTAAGTAAACTTCCACTCATCTATAAAACAATCTGTAACAATACAAGCACGCAGAGATAAAACACCTCTAAGTATAACACAAGTTGCACTAACATATATAATTATTATTATGATAATATGGCTATATAACTATACATTATTTTAACTGAAAAATATCTTCTAAACATATAAAATTGTAAAATGTTGCTTCAAACGCTTCAGATCGAGGTAAAACAAACATCCATAAACCTTAATACTTCCTATCCAGAAAGTGGTACACATTTCGGAGAGTTTTATACATGTTTAGAGCCTACGCCTGTTTATGCGCAGATAGCATAAAACGTAGGGGTGGCTGCCCTTAAGTTTTATGGAAATACCTGGATTTTAGGGCATAAGATAATTTAGGGTTGGCAATGAAAACTTTCCAAATAATCAATTTTAAATTTAAATATTTGAACAGGCTATACAAATCGCAGAGCGGTAATGAACGCTCAACCTGTTCCCAGTGCCGGATTAAAGCATAAGCCAACTAAGCCATGGCTTAGGGCCCACAAGTTCCACAACGTTTTTGAGTGCCCCAGCTTTGTGTTCAGATACCCGTACTTTGGTTATTGGCTTTGCTTCGGGGTTAGGGCGCCTGGATGTCTTAACCCGGCTCTTGGTTTAGGGCCCCGGAAGTCTCAATCCGGCCCTGTCTGTTCGTTACTCTTAAACAGACAAATTTTGCAGAAATGAAAACAGTTTTACAGTAGCATATTCGCCATTTGAAATTACTGTAAATTATTAAAGTTCTCCCGTAAATCACCAAATAAGCTATGCTGCTATACGTAAACTGTCATTCGAAATACTGTATATTACACACACATTATATCATTGCTTCTCATCTAGCAAACCCAACAAGGATCACATGATCACATTATTATGGGGACATTTGGGACACCTTAGATCACGATTAACAGGCTGCAAATGACTATAACCAAAATCAAGGACAAATGGCCCAGACAACAAGGAGGAGATCGCCCAGCACTTGGTCCTCAGTAACCTTCTTCTTTGTGGCAATCTCATTTGAATTTCAATGCGACTGAAGAGGTCGACCTCCTCGCGGAAACTTATGATATGACCGAAGAAAAGAATAACTTCACAACCAGGTCTGAAGAGCTCTTCGCCGAAGAAACATCTCTCGTAATGTCGTCGTTAAAAGTCAGCAGCAGTCGTTCAAAAATCGAATAAATCTCAATAAATACAACATGAAAATGTCAAAGTACTATCTATTACAAACATAAGCACGGAGTTGTTCACTATTCAATACCTGCAAGTACATAGGCCTGTAGCAATATACTGCACGTATAGGCTCTTAACTTCATTCAGGTTCTTCAGTCAAAAGTAGCATGTAAGCCTATAATATAACTCTAGTATTGTATAACACAGCGAGCAGCATATAACATGATCTATATCACATCGACTATTAGAACTTATTCAAATGAGAGGCGGAAGACTTGGCAAATACTTTCACATGCGTAATAAAACAAAAACATGGTCTGCAATCTTGTTTGTGCGCTTCGATGACTTGTATAGCGCCAGAAATCAAACGAGGTTAACAAGAAGATAACAACAGCTTTTATCAAAATAAGAATTAAAAAGGCTAAGTTTTGTAACGATGAACGCTTTTTGCTCATATCAAGCAATTCCACTGAAAAATTAATAATGCCTGCCCTATTTCTACGATGCATCGAATGTAGTTAATGCTTTCATTACAATGTTACATTGATATTTATGTCACCGAGTTCTTGCTATGTCATTGACTCTATGACCCTATTTCCCATTAAGAGAAGGTCAAAACTCGATCTCATGTTATTTATTTATGCAGGGCATGTCGCTCTTAACTTCGGGTTGCACTGCAATGGGGCGTAAAGGGAAAACGGTGTGTATTGACTGTGTAAATTACAACGCTTTGTAAAGAATTAATTTCAAGCCACGACATGGCGAAAACGCTGCGAAGTTCGTTTGTTCCAGTTAGCCTATAAGCTAACTGGAACTGGAATTGCTTCAATAGGCAAAACATCTAGAAAGACTAGTCTTAGTTAATACTTGTTTTCAGTGAGAAATTTCACGAACTCTTCCCTTATTTTACTAGCTTTATCCCTTTACAGGCATCAAAACACGGTAGAGTAAAAGTAAATGATTCGGCGTTTCTTAAGACGTTGTGACGTCATCATTGCGAAATAAATATGAATTCACAATTATCTTGGCACCATAGAATTAATAACAAACGCCTCTAGCTAGAGTCAAGCAAGAGACAAATATTTTCTGTACAGTAATGAACACATTGTGGTCGAATAAAATCTTCAAGCTGACAGTGTTAAAAACCAAAACAATTAACGTTTTAAAAAACAAAGTCCTTAATACTGAACGTTGAGCGAAGCATCCATTACGGGGTGTCACTATAGTCATAGTTAGTCTAAGGACAAACTTGCTACCATTAAGTCTTGGTTTCGATGTTCTTTCAATAAAGTAGGCTAATGTAATGAATGACTCAGCGTGTAAGCTACGTTAAATGCAGGCCTAATACCAACATTTATATTACGCCAGATATCGCAACCGTTGTAAAGCGTATTAAATTCGCAAACAACTCGAAGTCAATATTCACACAACTGCTCAAAACAATGATTTCTACTGACCACAGCCTACTCTAGGCCTAATTTTCGGTTCAAAAGTCGACGTTTATCCTAGCGTAGCACATGAAAAACAGCAATTCAGCAGTTGGAAAGTTTTTCTGTAGGAAATTCGTAGTTTGAATTAACAAGTAATTTTCAACTTTAGAGGGCGTGCATCAGGGTTCGAAGCCAGGACACAGCAACAAAACAGAGAGAAACCGCTCGATCAGTATGCCACCCAAAGCGACGTCCAACTGAATAATAAACATTCCCTTGCATCATCACATAAATAATTATCATCATTTGCGCCGCTGCAGTTACTTCCGAAGCAGACGAGTGAGGGATAAAAGACCCAAGCTAACTTAATCAAAGCCCATCGGGAATCTCTTATAAATTATTAAGAACTACTTCTGTCACCCAATTTCTGCCCTTTAGAATATATATATATATATATATATATATATATATATATATATCCTGAATGGCTACTTCTAATACTTATAATACTGCCGCCCAACAGCTCTTTGTACGTAAAAAGATTTAAAAAAAACATATTCTGCAGTATATTTATAGTTTGAAAACAACGTAGCATGTGGCGTGAATATCAAATTATGCTACTAGGCCTATAATGATAGGAACCATTTTACATCACATAAACTTACATTTGAACTGATAATGTAGGTTACCTAGCTGAACAAAATTAGTTTTCCTCGATTGCTATCATTTGTTTTGTAGTCAAGTTTAAAGTTGAGTTTTGGCTAAAAAGGAAGAATCACAAACGCAACAAGAAATATTCAAATTATCGTTTAAAACAAGCAACTTTAGAAGGCCTAAAGGTCATACTTTAAAATTTGGTCTTAATGTTGGATTTCAGATTCAATAGGTAAATAATATGCAGGTTTTAAAATTAAAACCCAGCGTTCAACACACCTCTGGTAATTTACCCTTACCAGTTCCATTACTTCCCAGAGAGCCGTAATTTAGCACAGAAGAGATAAAAAGTGTTGCAATTTGTAGTTGATAGTACCATTTAAAGCTCATCGTAAGGATGCCAATTAATATACGGTGGGACTGGAATATACACAACGATTGGAAATTCATTTGTGTTAATTCACGGATGAATTGGAAATTCATAATTCACAATGAATGACTTATCACACGACCTGGCGATGAACAACAAGTGGAATGAACACATCAAGGAAAATGCATTTGAGATAGAAATTTAAAAACAGCCAAATCTTCTCGAATCGCTGGCGATCTGTACTCCACACACACTCACATCCAGATTCGTGTATGGGTTGTCGATGAACTCGATGCCTTTCGACCAACAACTGACTACTAACTTACTGTCGAACACAGCCAACAACACAATCCATCGCATTGCCTTTTGTTTAACTTCGTGTCCGTATGTCCTCGCCTCTTCCTTCGATTCATCCTATGAGTAGATTGTGATGACTTCTTTACCTCCTCCTCGAACCATAAGAACTCGCTCGAGTCCTTCGGTAAGCGCTTCCAGAAAGTCCATATCTATCAAGACAGAATTAAGGACGAAGCGAACAGCAAGGGGTCGAGGTTCGATTGAACGGTCGTTATTTAACATGGCTCCCTACCCGTCCTTGACTATATTCCATACAACCCATGCTTTGTGAATTTATATAACGCCGCTTTAACAGGAACTAATCAAAAGCGCCCTCTATACGCTGGTGTAATTGATGCGAAAGTTAATTAACAAAACGAAACAGCTCATCGCTAAGAAACAGAACCCTGAGATAACTAGAAAAATCACCACTGCATGGTGTCTCCCACACGCAGAGCTTGACCATCTAGAATAACAGCTGATACAAAAATTATATACTCAGAGTTCCCCGTCCTCGTATTTATTTTACATTAGTAGATCGTCCTTGTGGAATTAATTTGCGCCTAGAATTCTGTTCACAGACGAATGAAGCCTAAGAACAGCAATACAGATGCGAGGCATTTTTATTTGCTTACTCAAAGTAATGTAGCCATTACATTACGCAACGTCAGTGATAATCTCCATCTGCAGAAGGGTCTCCATCCCTGCACCCCCCCCCACCCTCACGTACTACACCCTTATCCAGCTCTCCCTGCGCCTCTTCCTGCGTCCACGACTTCAATTAAGCTAGAACTTAATCGTCGCGTAAGTCGACCGTGTTATCGGAATGGGAAATAGTCCTATCGATAAACCAGGTCCCTTGCGGAACATTTTGCTTAAATAAGGCAATCTACAACTGACGTGAGTTTTTTTATATAAAGAATAAAAAGGATACAGTTCTCCTCGCCCGAGTTGTCTCTGGGAGGTCCAGGGAGATTGATAATGGTGAGTTTAGCGTCTATTGACTCCTCCTTGATGACCTGATTTAAGCGTATTGCCGTGTGCATACGGCGAACATTCTGCGAATTTCTACAATGAAATAGTCCAAAACCCAAATAGACTCTAAACCAGAGAACCTCGATGTTAGATTATTATGCATCGGGTGGCGCTATGGATACATCGTTTGCCATCACAATGAAGGTCAAGGAATGTCGAATGCGGTCAATGATTGGATGGGTGATCCCAGGTATTCCAAGAAACAGAAGTGAAATCTCCCGATGGTGGCCCGGTCCGCCGAGTCAAATACTGTCAATCCAGCTAGGATGAATCCAGTAACTGGCAGGTTTCGCTTAGACCTTGACAGGTCGAGGCCAAATGGTCTGTTGAGTGTTTCCATAGAGTCGTTTGACTTTGTTACCTTCACCTTTGACCTTTAATTTTGAATAAGCAAAATCTTTGGTGAATATTATGCGAGTAATTGAACAATGCAAGGTCATTTTGCATCAACATTTCTCAGTTGCTGGACCAACTGGATAAAGTGCAGACAGGACAAAAAATAACAGCAAACCAATAAACGGAATATGAAACTCATAAAATGAAAAGTAGGCTAATAAAGCAAAAACTAATAGGATAAAAACTAATGCAATAAAAACTAGCATAATAGAAACTAATAAAATAGAAACTAATAACTAAAAACCAGTGCCGGATTTAGACTTGGTGAGGCTCTAAGTTATATAGGCCTAAAGCTTGGAGGCCCATTGTTAAAAAATTACACCAGAAGGTCTCACAAAACATGAAAACATATAGGCCTATATGCTTTTTAACTGTTTAATAGCAATGCAATTAAAGTGAAAACGTTAAATTATTTTCAAAAGAATGCATTTACTGATTATATATTTATCATTTTAAAAAGCCCCAAAATCTGTTCATTATTTAAGCCCCTGGGGATTGGGAGGACCTAAGTTGTAAATTTTTTAGCTTATACCTAAATCCGTCACTGATAAAAACTAATAAAACTAAGAGTGAAATGTAAACTTACGGCACTTGAACGTTCGGCGATTCTTGTTTTGCGAGGGTTGGCTGCGCAGTTGGGGTCATCTTAGCACTCAGACTGTTATAGTTCGGTGGTGGAGTCACCTTCTCTCCATTGCTGCAACCTTCGTTAATCTTGATCTCAGTTCTTGCGGGCTCGTCCACTTTTCTTTTCGCTGCGTCGTCTGCTTGTTCCGTGGTCACGTGGTCTTCGTGTTGGTCAACAGTGTCTTCACCTTCGGCGTCCTCTCTTTCCGTTTCCGTTTCCTTTACCTCCTCTGCTGGTTCTTGGTCTGGCTTTTCCGCGCCTTCGGGCTCCTCCTCTTTATTCTTTACCGCCTCTTCTTCCGCCTCTTCCGCTTCGTCCATCTCTTCAATTTTCTTGAACGTAGTTCCTCCTCCTCCTCCTCCTCCTCCTCCTCCTCCTTCGGTCTCTACCTTGTGCATGTCTATGGCAACATCATCTGTGCTTGGATGCTGCGTCTCTTGATGCGAACGCTGCGGTTGCTGAGTTTGCTGATGACGAGGCGACAGATGGTAGACATGATGAGGATGCGCTTGATCCACAATCATCTGAGGCTGACAAGCAAATACACTCACCTGAGACTAAGAAGCAAGTACAATCACCTGAGACTAAGAAGATGCCAATAGTTAAGTACAATCACCTGATGCCAACAGGTAAGTACAATCACCTGATGCCAACAGGTAAGTACAATCATCTGAGGCTAACAAGGAAACAGCTACTGCAATAACTTTAATTCTTTCCATCTGTTCTTTAGTTAATTATCCATCAATAACAGTACCGTTAGTTCTTCAATGCGGATCTAACGGTGTATAGCTTCATTACTGTTAAATATCCGTTCTGTTTCCATTGACTCTTGTGCATTTATTGGTTGATATCTGTCTTTAATCTGAATAAACTTGGAAAACTTGCATATTGCTTCACTTCACCAGCCTTGTCAGCTTCTTATTCATTACATCAACCCGATGCACGTATGAAGTTTCATCGGTCATAATCAATTTAGAAACAAAGATTCTCGCAATCACCGTAATTTTTCAAAGATCGTTGACCCCGCTTAATGATGGCTGTACGCAACACAATAGTCTGTTGGTTCAGCGCTTGCCTAGTACCGTAGTGTTCATGGTTCAAACTCCTCTGAGATGGTCATTGTGCTTAGTCAACTTGAGCAAGTCTTAAACGTAAAACTGTTTAGCGAAATTATTCGATGTTGTGTCATCGAATAGGCAGTGATGGGCAATAGTTAACTAAACAGTTGCTAACTTTTAGTTTAACTAAACATTTTTAGTTAAGGAAGAAGTTTAACTAAAGAAATAGTTTAGTTAAAACCATAGTTTAACTAAAAAAATTTTAGTTGCTAACTAAAAAGTTTAACTAAAAAATCAGCAATTAGGCAACTATTTTTCCACAGTGAACACTGAACACTGTCAGCAAAAAAACATTTTAACACTGCATGGTTTTTAGCATTAACAGCCTGTGTTTTCAAATTCATACACTACTTACAGTACACATGTAACTGTATGCCAGAACAGTACACATTGCATAGTTTGAAGGTGAAATTGTCATTGACGCTTTGCATTATTACAGTTCACTTAACGTCTTTTATTGTGAAAATGTTTATCGTAAAAAGTTGGAAAAAAGTTGGAAAATTTTTTTTAGTTTAGTTAACTAATTTCCAAAATCAGTTGCCAACTTTAGATAAACTATTTTTTTTGAGAATAGTTTTAGTTTAACTAAAAAAAATAGTTTAGTGCCCATCACTGCGAATAGGCAACTACAAGACTAACATAAATAATAAAATCTGTAAAAAAAACCTTGAACGTTATTGGGTAACGCTTGTTTATTATCGTTTCTTGAGTGTTCTGAATCTGTAACAACTAACCGCAATCTGTAGCAACTAACCGCAATCTGTAGCAACTAACCGCAATCTGTAACAACTAACCGCAATCTGTAACAACTAACCGCAATCTGTAACAACTAACCGCAATCTGTAACAACTAACCGCAATCTGTAACAACTAACCGCAATCTGTAACAACTAACCGCAATCTGTAACAACTAACCGCAATCTGTAACAACTAACCGCAATCTGTAACAACTAACCGCAAGTGACGATCGTTTGATGTGCATCTTCTCGAGAAGAGCCGTTCTCTGTTCCATCATCAGAGTTCGTTCGTAGGTGTAGGCCGAGATGTCACTCGTCGGCTGTCAACGACAACACCATCAGAATCATTACCTCTGGCATGCAGCAGGCCCATGTGAAGCCCACGTGTAAGACCCATATTTCCGTATGGGATTCGTATACAGCCCATATGGGGTCCAGGATAATGTGCATGGATATGTTGGCTGGGACTAGACGGAGCCAGACTTCGGGTAAGGACAGCCACCACAGCTATGCAGCTAAGCATGTACGTAATTGAACGCTTACTAGAGCCACATAAACACAATTCGGTTCCAGAAGAAACATATGATCAATTCAATTGCAAGTAAGCTGTATTTTGCTTATTTTTTTAGAGCAATGTAAACTATTTACTACTCCGAACAAAACAGGAGTAGCTTGTTGACCGACTGTCAGAATGACCGCTTGACCGACTGACTGACCGCTTGACCGACTGACTGACCAACTGAGCACTGATTCACAGACACAGACAAATGGAGAGGAAGTCGTTCATTGAAGAAGAGGGAGATAAAACATCAAAAGGATGGATGGTAGGCCTACTTCTAGCCTGCGTCTTACCATTTCTACCACTTTAACTTGGGCGGGTATGCGCAGGTGGTAGAGGAACTTTTCCATGTCCTTCTTAATCTGGATGCTGTTATCTTCCATTTCTAAAAGTGAAATATATTTTTAGCGTACAAAAATCGGTAAGCTGAGCAGCGCAATTGCCAATTCCTAAGAGGTACGTCAGAAGCAACGATCCAAACAGGAATGCATCATCAATAAACATAATACTTACACAGTAGTCTATAAGATGGATACAGAAATGGGAAGCGGATGTGCCTCAGATGAAATTAACATTTACATGGGGGGGGGGTCACAGTAGGAAGACAGGAAGAAAGTTTAAACGGCGAATCGTAAATGACATCATTTTATACGAATAGTCAAATTAATGTCGGCTTAGTTAAAAAGACCATATTTAAAGAAAGACAGCATAACATACAAGCACTCGGATAAAAATCGCTATTTTGATTGCTATGTTCACCAAAGCCATTTTAATATAGCCTACAGACCTAAGGGAGAGAATACGCCAACAACTAGGCCTACAGTGACTCGGTCATTGGTCGTCAGAACCTTAATTAAAGACTCAATTTATCAAACCGGTTGTTAATCTAATAGAAGTCTAATTAGAATAAAACATCTGATATGCGCTTCAATTATTAAAATTAATATTGGAACACGGACAAGAGTTTTCCGGCAGCTTACGGGCAACAGTGAAGATTCGCATCTTGCATTTTCGCCAGACTTTCCCCTGAGTCAGTAGGAAAGGTAGCAGCATCAGCAATCCTCCCTCATCTGATGTCAGAGTTGTTAAGAAATCAACAATATAAAATAAGAAATGCTAACTTCTGTAAATGTAAATTATGAAAGTGAAAACGAAAAAAGGTCAGGAAGAAGGAAAATAGAATGAAGTTGATGAATGAACACATGGATGGACAGATTGACTAGTTAATTGACTCATTAATTAATTGACCAGACAATTCACTGACTGAACCTACCTTGCAGAATTAGTTAGGTCCATAAAATTGCAATACCAACATAATGAAAAACACAAAGAAAACGTAACCACAGATTCACACACAGCTCTACAGTTATGAGACGAGACAAACATACAGACAAATAAGTTGAAAGACAAAGAGAGAAGCATACAAATAAAAGAACAGAGACCGACCTTGCCAAAGAATACTAAACCAAGATAGAGAGAGAAGGAGTGTACGAACAGTGATGCCTGAAAACATAGAGTAAGAACATTGAAAATAACTAACTGAAGCTTAAGTAGGTCATAGACACACATAAGAACAGAGAGAACAAGAGAGACAGTAAGGGAAACACGTTGACACAGTCGAAGGATACGGACTATCCACCAGATATCGATTGTTCCACCGAGACGATCCCCATTCTCCGGAAACTGATTGATCCCTTTGACTATCATAACAGCCAGCTGTCTATCTGCCGCGATCTTCATTATATCTGGAGCAAAGGTTAAACAGAAACTATGACGATCACATTCCGTGCAGAAACTGCACCTTATGGTATGGTAGGATATGGTATCTGGGAATTTATAAAGTGCCTCTCACAGCTCGAACTATTTACAGGCGCTCTCAGAGTGTGAGCCTCGTGGAATAATGAACAACAGAGAGAGAACCAAGCAAGTAGGGTCCCTCACAGTACCAAGGGAAGTTAGTTCCATAGGGATGGGCCCACGACAGCGAAAGAGCGCGGCTGAGCCAGGACGGACCTCACCCGGGGAACGAACAGATCAAGCCGATTCAGAGAAAGTAGGGGTAAATGAGAAGAAGCAGAGCGATTATTTATTATACTCGTACATGAAGAATGAGTAGAGACCTTAAATAGGCACTATATAAATTTCGATTGAGTTTGATTGATTGATTGATTGATTGTACACCGATAACGTTGGCGCTGACTACTTTGGAACATGTTTAACTTCAATTACGATGAGTGAAAGTTTTGAAGAGACGCGGAGAATCGAATGATTAGAAGTTGGATGGAATGAAAACGCAGATAGACTTTGAATAAAACGACAGTTTAGGAGAGATGCGAACTGACCGATAATCGACTGATTTCCTTTGTTTTCCTTTCGCCATTTGTGAGGCCAGTTCATCAGCAGCGAATTGTGTCTCAAACCACCAACACCAGCACCCTGTATCCTATCATAGAAACCATTCAACATTTTTATTTCTATATTTTCTATTAGTTTTGAAATTATTACTCAGAATCACTTGTTAATTTGATTATTTCAGTTGTGCTTATTTGTTTGGAAATTCCGTTGAATGATTGATCGGGTGAATTGCTCATCGAATGTAAAAAGAAAAGAATGGCTTATTTACAAACAGCTCGCTGATTGATTGACAATTTGATTGATTGACTGATTGATTGAATGAATGAATGAATAAATGATTGTTCCACTGACTGAACGATTGATTGACTGATTGATTGATTGATTGATTGATCGACTGATTGATTGATCGACTGACTGAACTATTGATTGATTGATTTTGTGAGTATTCAATGATTTACTAACAGGTAGCTGACTCCGTCGCCGACATTTCGACTGATGACGACTTCAGCGAATCCTTTGACTCTTTCGCGTTTCATCATCTCTGTTATGTTGTGCTTAGCAACCTCTCCATCCGGTCTTCGTTCATGGTGGTCGCCCTCAAGGACAGATGCGACCAAGGTCAGGCCCTTGCCTACAAAGCCAACATGCTCTTTCATTAGACAACGAACGCCTCCGATATTATGTCAGGAAATAGAAATATTGATTATAGTTTATGAAAAATCATCGAAAAGCTGCATTGTTGGTTTTAATTTTAAGGAGAAGAAGGCTGAGCGCATCTGAGTAGGTATCTTGAAGGGGCTCTACATATGTTCTCAGAATGAATGAATGAATGAATGAATGAATGAGCGAATGAACGAACGAGTGAATGAGTGAGTGAAGTAACGAAAGAACGAACGATTGAATGAATGAAGTAATTAATTAATCAATGAACGAATGATCGAATGAACGAATGAATGAACGAATGAATGACTGAGACCTGCTTTCAGTTGACTGGAAAAGGTCAGCAGTTTACGATATTTTGGCTCCATATTCTCCCCAGTTTTCAGAAGGATCAGCAGCTGCGGGCGCCAGTTCTTCACGTGAGGGGGTCCCTCTTCCAGTCTGAGTAGTGCATATCTGGCGGCTGACATAGCCAGTCCTCTAATTCCATCTCCCCACTCTTTTTCTGCTCTGTCAATGTGAATTATTAAATGAATTATTGAAATGTTGAATCAAAGAATTAAAAATGTGCAGAGTTATGACATTGGATTAATAATTTAATAAATTGCTAACTCAATCACTTATTAACTCACTAATTCACTTACTCGCTAACTCAATCGCTCATCAAAACATATATTCACTAACGTTTTAAATCACTAACTAACTAACTAAATAATTCAGTCACTCATTCATTCTCCCACTGACTCACTCAGTCTCAGGAATCTCGATCGGTTGATCGATAAATCATGCATCGATCCGTTCATTGATCCATTCAACCATGCATTAATTCAACCACCTTTCGATCCATCCATCCCTAAATCTATCCAGGTATCCATCCACCAGTCCATCCATCCATTTATAGGTCCATTAATCCGTCCATCCATCCATCCATCCATCCATCCATCCATCCATCCATCCATCCATCCATCCATCCATCCATCCATCCATCCATCCATCCATCCATCCATCCATCCATCCATCCATCCATCCATCCATCCATCCATCCATCCATCCATCCATCCATCCATCCATCCATCCATCCATCCATCCATCCATCCATCCATTTATTCGATCCATCTGTCCATCCACTGATCCGACAATCCATCCCCCATCCATCGATCTATCAGCTGATCGATTGATTGACTGACCCTTTGTATTCGATGTACTTGTAGATGCCAGCAGCGAGGGCGAGGGCGGCGATTGCATAATACCAGCTGGCCATGAACATCAGCGACAAGCAAAGACAAACTCCAAACACCGACAACGCCCTGTAAAGAACGACAACACCACACAGACGATGAGGTCAGTGTTATTGTTGTTGTTGTTGTTGTTGTTGTTGTTGTTGGAGATCATCATAATAATTGCACAACATACACAATGCTAATCACCATCATCATTATAACTAATCATTGCACAACTGGACTCCTGCTCAAGTTGCTCCTGTCATTTCACGGGACATTAACGTCAAAATCACTCTAAAATGGATGGATTACTGGGGCTGAAACACACCATTAGTGACAGCAGCTGCTAGTGATAAGACATCTGATAAATTATGATTTACGACCTCTAGTGATTATTAACCAATTTCTACAACTGATCGAACGCTGAAAACCGCTCAAATGCTAGAACTAGTCACTTCTGGTAACTGGTATTGAGTCTATTGACTCATATTTAGCTGAATCTTTTAGCCAGTTTTGGACTATGCTCGCGGACTACTTGAAACTGGTACATGATACCGTGGTGACTACCACTCGTTGGAAAGTAATACTGACCAGTGGTAGAAACGGAATCGTGGTCTCCAGTTGGGAGTCTTTAAGATCGTCTGAACAGCACATGCCAAGTTGGTAAAACAGTAGCACATCAGAAAGAACCTGAAAACGAATAAGAGAACACAACGCAGAACTTAAAAGAGAACGGCCCTGCCAAAGAACCGTAAACTAAGAGACAGAACTAGTAAAAGAATTGTGACACGTGAGAAGAACCGTCTCAACAAAGACTGACAAAATCATGTTTAAAACATAAGTTTGGCAATATTCTCATAGGATTAGCTTAACGCAAGTATCAACTTGCAGAGAATACTAAACTAAGAAGAACTTATAAAAGAACAGCTTTATTCTTAAAAGTAAACTGCATGACGTTCAGAATATGCATGTCGCTCAGTGCAAAATGAACAATCATTTAAACCAGGAAACCACGGCACATTTGTGGATAAGCATCAAAAGATTTTGACTCGTAACTTCTTTTAACAACTTCAGACAAGCATTCTTTACTCGGCGATCTAACCAATCTAGACAAATGTCACTAGAAAATGCATGATGCTCTGATTCAAACGAAACAGTACTTATACATAATGAACTCTCGTTCGTTCAATTGCATGTGGCGTTTATCGAAATTGCCAAATTAAATCCACGCTGAAACAACATCAAAGCGCCCTCTCTATGAGACGACAGAGAATTACGAATGACAACATTAATCAGGAAATGTTGTCTGTCGTGACTTATGTAGCGCAGGTGCACATGACAAATGACTCGAGCTCATTGGTGCTTTGTTATTAATTGCAGTTGTGATGAGAACTCACATCGTTATGATCGGTGCGATGTAATCGACGTTGGCGAGCAGCACACCTGACTCGGCAATGGCGGCCGTCAGATAAAGAGCCCTTCTCGGCTCTCCATTCTTATTAGTCACGGCAAAGCCATTCAGGAACGGAATGACCCCATCTGCTGCTATTGCTTGCAGCAGACGAGGGGCCCCTGGCAACACCAACAACATCGTTAGACGCGCTGTTATCAGTAGAATCTGAGCACTAAAAGTAGATAATAATGGGAACAGAAAGCCCGTGAACAAAAATTGATTGCTGACAGAACACACGCAAGGTATAGGGTCGTTCGGATAAGAAAAGGGTTGATGTCAAAGATCCTGGAAGCCACAAGAAGTCGGCAAACACATTTAGGCATTACTACAATGGGCAATACCTGCAACCTAAATTAAGACACTTACTCTTTGGACACCTCTACAGGCCATATAGAAGTCTATACAATAGTTACGCAGAAAGTGCACCTCTCTCTGCAGTATAGTTGTATCACACAGTTGAATTAATAACTCAGCTGTTGCATGTGTGGATACATATGTATGTGTAGAGTTGCATTGCATTGTACAAGAGGGAAGGCGCTATGGAAGTTATTAAGGTCTGAAGAACGGAGGATAAGGTTTGAAATGCATCTTATAGAAGAAAGAAGATCAATCGCCCACGTTTGGGGCAGTCCCCGGGCAGATCGGCTACTTTCCCTTTGAAGCACACGGAGAGATAGATTAGTATTTCGAGGGGATGCCAACTTAGTTAAATCCGCGATGAGAGAATCACGCTCTCTTTGGAAAAGTTCTATTGGTTGTTGTCACAAACTAGGTTTGCTAGAAGATGCACATAATAATTATTATGACCACGCCTTCTACAGCTTAGATTCGCATAATTACTTCAAAAATTAAGAACCAATCAGTATCCGACATGTAGTCCTTAATCTTCGAGTAATTCGTCAGGTGCATAGGCAGTCAGTCGGAGGCTGGCCAGACAGAGAACAGGCAGTACCAGACCGAGATGCAGAAGAATTTACATAATGGCTAGTATCGAACAGGTACTTTGTTGGATCCGCTTAGACATACTTAATTATAGGTTAATCGATGATGATGTAGCCCACTCGTTCTGCGTTATGTTGCTCGGGTATTCTAATAGGTGATCGGATAATTAATGATGTTAAAGAGACATTCGTAATAAGAGAGACGACGAACGTCTAGAACACTAAAACCTATCCGATACTTACAAAGACTGTATAGTCTTAGATCTCTACACGACATCTATACAGAATCTGGACATCTAACACGGTATATAGTTATACAACATGCGAATTAGCCGAACTATACACCGATGAATTTCCTTTAAGTGTAGCAGACCATCAGTGCAGCAGCGTCTCCTAAGAACCTCTCAACATTCAAATACCAGAGCGCAATATAACCTAATTGTTGGCACAACTGTAACAGAAGTAGGCCCTATATATATAGCCTACTTGTTTTATGCTAAACAGCGCCGTCTGTTGAATCTCAAAGAGAAGCCTTAGTCCGTTGTCTTCGAAGCATTCATTTTCACGACAAAATTAGAACGATAATTCAATCATTCTCATTTGCATCGGAGGCTTTCGTTTTTTCAGCAGATGAGATTATGTTAAACTTGACCAGAATAATCTGAAGTAATCTGTTTGTACATAATCGACTACCACGTTTAGGGTCTCAGCAATTTATATGATATCAAAATGAGCTTATGCTAAAAAGAAGTCTGAAAACAGAGGCAATAAGAAATGAAAACTGAAAATGCACGACTTCAAGATCAAGAGCCAACCGGTCAATACAGAAATCTCATTTCTAATGCGCCACTCATTTTGAATGGCAGCAGCAGCAATGACATTATATTGCGCTTTGAACAAGTCCAGGTCTCCACGTTTCAATAAAAAAAATGTTTTCGTTAAATAGGTACTCAGAAATGTCTGCCTTTTATTGTATTCGCTAAGCTAAAACTAAGAGTGAAGTCAGTCACAAGTAGGCCTATAAAAAGAGATGAAATCGCCGTTGGCTTTAATACACAGGCTGAATGGTTACTTAGATTCTATAGAAGCAATATCTAAAAGCGACATGCTGTACACCCTCTAATCATCCGGAGCGTTTGATGTACTACTGATGCCAATCATTCCCCAACACTAAATACCCCAGTGTTTTGATCAGAATATAAAAAACGGACATCCCGACTAACCCATACTCGCTTTACACTTCTTCTGATCAATTTCTCAGCCGTTAATTAAAGAACAGTTTCTTACGTCCATTAAAAAAGAGTTGAGAGACACAGTTCAAAGAAGTGTTAAAAGATCCCTCGGTCTGTCACTTTGTCACTTTACTTCTCATTTGTTAATTCTTCTCGTGTGTTCCTACCCTTTGCCTGATCGCCGTTCGCTCTTCTGCTTCTATTCTCGTCCATTTCTTTCATTTCTTTTGCTCTCATCTTTCTCATCAACGCCATCTCTTCATCTTCCTTCCTCCACACCCTCTTCCCAAGAATAGTCTTCCAACCACCCAGCACTTAATTCCTTCCTGCGCAGGATGTCCACACAAATGCTCTACTTAATCCGTTTTCAACAGTAGCCATCTTCTTCTTGACTTCTTTTTCTTTCTTCCTCATCCTCCTCTTCCTTCATATTCAACTTTTCTCGCTCGTTAAATGCAACAACAGAAACCAGATATAATAACAGATCGCGCTATGAAAAGTGTTGTTCACGTATGAAACCCGCAAGCAGTGTCGTCCGCATCATAAACTTTGTAACTGTATCAGAGACGGAGACCCTATGCGTATACGCTTATGCTCACTGTTTAATGGTTCGAACATTATATTTTGTGTAGATCCTAAACGTGGACGTCTGATGACGTCATTGATACCAGACGCCTTTATAAAAGTATCTCTAATCTGTGTTCAACTGAATCTGAATAGGGGAGCGATGTCTGTGGACAGTCTGTCCATCGGTGGCCAAGTCCTTCGTAGGAAGATGACTGGAGTAAAGTAAACTGGGAATGAATGGACGAATAACGAAACACTGAAACACAGTTGGCTTAAGAAAGAAAGAAAGAAAGAAAAGAAGGTAATATTACTTTAGAAGCCAGACGAGCAATTCGTCTTTCGTCAGAAACGTACACACGTCAACCGACAGACAACACATCAACAGCAATCTAACACCAATTAAGTAGCAGACAAACAGACAAACAGACAGAACAACAGATAGATAGCTAATGAACACTGAGCTCAGACAAGTAAACAAGACCATAGACAGAAATGTGAACGCACAGCAGCCGCGTATTTAAAACGACATAATATATATATATATATATATATATATATATATATATATATATATCTATGTATATATATATGTGTATGTATGTATATATATATACATCCGTTTATATATATATATATATATATATATATATATATATATATATATATATATATATATATATATATATATATATATATATATATATATATATATATATATATATATATATATATATATATATATATATAAACTCAAAATTTCTAAAGCGCAACTTAAGCTTAAAAGCTACAGGCGTAGGGCATCAGCTAATTCACGAGCGCTGAAGTTTATTATATCTGTATTACATTATAAGGTTTTTCCACATATATGCATAGGAGTTTTGACTCACCTACTAAACTCTGAAGGCCGGCTCCACATGTTGACAGAAAAGAACCAACCATAATGACCCACGGATTGGGCCAGGCCATCTGAGCCACGATCAATCCGCCTCCCATACTCTCTCCAATCCTACAGAAAAATGCAATACGGATTAAAGGATGGATGTGACAGTTCTTGAGATTTTTTCAGCATTTACTCAAGGTGTTCTGCAAATCTTTTACGACTGCAAGTGAAGTTTGGTGGTGTTATAATAGAATAAATGAGATTCTTTTGAACCATCCGAACATCCGTCGCTAGAGGAATGAATCGCAGCAGCATAACCTATTATGAGAGCTATTCAGCGCAATTTTCTGACACAAAGGCAGACTTAAAATATAATGAAACTTGAAAAATTTCACAGTGCAAATAGCCATCCCAGTTAACACCTATCAATCCTTTCATAATTAGTTTATTTAGCCGTTTTAGTTAACACCTTTCATCGTTAATTTATTTTGCCATTCCAGTTAGCATCATTCACAATTCGTTTACTTAGCCATAACACACTGCATAATTCGTTTACTTAGCCATCCCAGTTAACATCATTCATAATTCGCTTACTTAGCAATTCCAGTTAACACCATTCATAATTAGTTTATTTAGCCATCCCAGTTAACACTCTTCAAAATTTTGTTGCTTAGCCATCCCAGTTAACACTCTTCATTATTCGTTTACTTAGCCATCCCAGTTAACATTCTTCATAATTCGTTTACTTAGCCATCCCAGTTAACACCCTTCATAATTCGTTTACTTAGCCATCCCAGTTAACACCCTTCATAATTCGTTTACTTAGCCATCCCAGTTAACACCCTTCATAATTCGTTTACTTAGCCATCCCAGTTAACACTCTTCATAATTCGTTTACTTAGCCATCCCAGTTAACACTCTTCACAATTCGTTTAGGCTACTTCGCCACAGTTTTCCTTAAAACAATTCCTGTATAGAGGAGGCTGCAGAAAAAGACTATTCCGCAGCAGTGATCTGTGTCTCCTATTAACAAAGACCGCGGCTGGCAAAATGGATTTCACCCAAGGGAAAGGACAATCCCTTCGCCTGTTTGTAGTCTGCTTTGAAACGTTCACGGGTCCCATCTGCCTGCAATCGGTTGACTGGAGTGTTAAAACGATAGTCATTCGGCTTCTCACTATTATTTATGACCTTCTGGCGCCTGAGAGTGAAACTATCGTACGCTGTATATATAACTGAACTGAAACCATGGTATCCACGACCATTGTTAGCGCTTGTCGAAGGCTTTAATGTTTAAATTTTAATGACAAGCGAAATGCAAGGTGGAACTTAAGCTAGTGTACATGCATTTAGGCGTAATTACGCCTACTTCTGACTAAATGAACAATGGCTCTCTCTTTTCTGATAGGTACTCCTAATTACAGTAGGCCTACACTGATTCGAAAATGTGTTCCATTGTTACAATTTAGTAAATTACACAGTTGTCACACAATTTCAATGTAACAGTAGGCCTCCTACTTCATCATTCGTTGTATCAATCATACGCAGGGGCGTCTACACCATAGAAACCTTGGAGCAAATGCTCCATCGAAGAAATTGGGGGGAAGATCTGTCAGTGTGTTTGCCACCATTTTAGGTGGGGGAGGAACGGGGAGGGGGAAGAAGAGGGGGAAAAGGGACGTTGTTCCTATGACTTAGGGGGGATAGACGCCCCTGGTCATACGTCTTCTCTTATTCTGTCTCCGCCACATGCTTAGAGTCTTCACATTCACCCCGACACTGTTCTTGTCAACTGTGCCGACATGCGCGCGACCTTCGTTAAATATTTATAAGGGCGATTTATTGCCGTATTTTCTTCCATTATTACGTTGGCCATTTTTAACAGTTGTGTAACAGAAGTACTTACTTGTCGCGCATGAACTGTCCTTCAACGCATGCGCCAAATAGCAACAGCGTGGATAGATCTTGTGAAAATGTTGTTAAGGTCAAACTAGTCGGATAGAGGAAAAACAAATAGCACGCGCATGCTTAGGTTACTATCGAACATATTATATGCACTCATACCATGAAACACTCAATAGCACATAAATATTGGCCTGTGATTAGTACCTGAGATAATGTTTAGTTGTTCTTATTAGTTAGCTAATAAAACTTTGTGAGGGTAGGACGTTGGTTGAAGTAAATTTTTTAAGGCTAAGCGCGGGGCGGCATAGGGCTTATAGTCTATTAGTTTTCATGATGTGGCCAAATTCACTGTGTTCCTAACAGATTAAAATGACTATGAACTACATAATCTACATTAGAGTATAATTCCAATAGACCTGCCATTTTAAAATCTACAAATTATTATAGTGATATGGACTCAAAGGATACAGACAATTGAGGTCGTGGTAACTGCTCCAATTGTACCGACTGGAATAGACTTTTGTGCGTCAGCCAAATCTCCCGACCTGTTTGACCCGGCCATTATACCTGCAACATTCGATCTTTTATAATTTCTAATTACACCATGAAAATGTAGGCAAGAGTTCCTTAAGACATCATTAAAACTGATCCTAAATAATGCTTAACTGGATAAATTCCACACTGGATTAATTCCAGTGGCTCGTGACGGGTTGCGAATTCAAATCCAGACTATAAGAGAGAAAGAATCATTTAAAAGAAGCACTGCTTTGCCGTTATTGCTGCAATGATAATGATGAAATGATGACAACGACGACAAAGTAAATGTTTTGTTGATGACAATAATGGTAGCGATGACGATGATCATGACCAAGATGATATGATGATGATGATGATGATGATGATGATGATGATGATGATGATGATGATGATGATGATGATGATGATGGTGATGATGATGATGATGATGATGATGATGATGATGATGATGATGATGATGATGATGATGATGATGATGGTGATGATGATGATGATGATGATGGTGATGATGATGATGATGATGATGATGATGATGATGATGATGATGATGATGATGGTGATGATGATGATGATGATGATGATGATGATGATGATGATGATGATGATGTTGAGGACAACGACGGTAAAGATGATGAAAACTTGATGATCTAAATTCAATTTCAACGTTGTCTGCGTCTATGACCTATGGCTGAGGAGGAAGAGGAGTAGGAGGAGAAGGAGAGGTAGAAAGATAGAAGGAGAAGGAGGAGGACGGGTAGAAGGAGAAGGAGAGGGAGGTGGTGGAGTAGGAGAAGAGGAGGACGGGTAGAAGGAGAAGGAGAGGGAGGAGGTGGAGAAGGAGGAGGAGGAGGATGGATAGAAGGAGAAGATAGAGGAGGTGGAGAAGGAAAAGGAGAAGGAGGAGGACGGGTAGAAGGAGAAGAAGAGGGAATAGGTGAAGTAGGAGAAGAGGAGGACGGGTAGAAGGAGAAGGAGAAGGAGAAGGAGGAAAAGGAGGAGAACCGATGCGATGGTTTCTTCTTTCTACCGGTGACTGATGGAAAGAAGATGCCGATGAGAACGACGAAGGAGGTCGTGATGTCGGCCAAGATGTCACCCTTCTTCCGATCTCCTGGCTGATCTGTTCCGATTCGATTGCCCTCTGCCGTGTATTGCTTCCATGCGTTCTCTACACACACACGCACGCACACGCAGAGAATCAAGAGTTCTGAGTAGTTTGAAACGCTTTGGAAATGTTTTAGTTGTTATGGAGCTTAATCATCAGAGCAAATCAAAACATCAAAAGCGCATGTTTAGTTCTCACTGACCAGATGTTTCGTTGGTCTGATTTTTCATTGGTCAGATGTTTCGTTGGTCTGATTTTTATTGGTCAGATGTTTCGTTGGTCTGATTTTTCATTGGTCAGATGTTTCGTTGGTCTGATTTTTATTGGTAAGATGTTTCGTTGGTCTGATTTTTATTGGTCAGATGTTTCGTTGGTCTGATTTTTATTGGTCAGATGTTTCGTTGGTCTGATTTTTCATTGGTCAGATGTTTCGTTGGTCTGATTTTTATTGGTCAGATGTTTCGTTGGTCTGATTTTTATTGGTCAGATTTTTCGTTGGTCTGACTTTTCATTGGTCAGATGTTTCGTTGGTCTGATTTTTCATTGGTCAGATGTTTCGTTGGTCTGATTTTTCATTGGTCAGATGTTTCGATGGTCTGATTTTTCATTGGTCAGATGTTTCGTTGGTCTGATTTTTATTGGTAAGATGTTTCGTTGGTCTGATTTTTATTGGTCAGATGTTTCGTTGGTCTGATTTTTATTGGTCAGATGTTTCGTTGGTCTGATTTTTCATTGGTCAGATGTTTCGTTGGTCTGTTTTTATTGGTCAGATGTTTCGTTGGTCTGATTTTTATTGGTCAGATTTTTCGTTGGTCTGATTTTTCATTGGTCAGATGTTTCGTTGGTCTGATTTTTCATTGGTCAGATGTTTCGTTGGTCTGATTTTTCATTGGTCAGATGTTTCGATGGTCTGATTTTTCATTGGTTAGAATCGTTAGATGTTTCGATGGTCTGATTTTTCATTGGTCAGATTTTTCGTTGGTCTGATTTTTCATTGGTCAGATGTTTCGTTGGTCTGATTTTTCATTGGTTAGATGTTTCGATGGTCTGATTTTTCATTGGTTAGATGTTTCGATGGTCTGATTTTTCATTGCTTAGATGTTTCGTTGGTCTGATTCATTGGTCAGATTTTTGTTGGCTAAACTTCATTGGTCTGATTTTCCAATGGTCTGACTTTCCAATATGATGAAGGAGACTAAACTCACCGGATCTTTCCTGATTGTCTCAAGAAATGTAATGAATTAGAAAGAAATGTAAGTAGAACCCTATGAACGTAATATATGCATGTACGGTTGTATGTATGTATGCATATGTGTATGTATGTATATATGTATGCATTTATATATATATCTATGTATGTGTGTAAACTATGTATGCATGTATGTGTGAATTCAAACTATGTATGTATGTATGTATGCATGTATGTATGTATGTAAACTACGTATGTATGTAAGCATGTATATTTCAATTCATTAATACAATACAATAGAACTGTATTTTGACATTGCCCTCCTTACAGAGTTCAGAAGTGCACACGACCATACGACAGAACATCAATGGCGCTGGGTCGCTACGCAGCGGCTTGAGGCAGATTCGAACCTGCGACCATCCAGTTACAAGGCACCGAACATACCACTACACCACCGCGTCCTTATAATGGCTTCGTTAACCCCGATGTAATACTATAAGCAGGGCATCAATCGACGGTCGTTGCTATGGAAACCCGTACGAAATTCCAATATCTGAGGTCAATCGGAATCGCGGAGGATGACAAGGATGACAGTTGACTAAGATAAATGACTTCGCTTGGAAGGGAGGAACCTGGTTTCTTATCCACTGATCCTAACGCCTACCGAAGAATTTTCCGCTCTTGATTCCCGGAATTCCCGGTTTGATCCAGGTCTCGTGATCGCGGAAGTAGATGCAATCTGGATCGGTCGTTTCGTACATGTCGGTCACGTTCGGACAGTAGAGAGGATAGATCGTTCCATTCGGAAATTTGTTGCATTGCATTGTTCCGTTCTCATCGACGATCTTCTCAAAGGACAGAAGACGCTCGCCGAGAAAACAAATCCTACACGAATACATTCACACTAACACACTAACTACACACACGATGTAATGCAATCGCTTGTTCATCAATTACCAGCAATACATTGACAGAAAGTTATCTAAATTATTATTGGGATGGATTAGATTATAACTTTGCTCTCTCTCTTGTCTCCACGCAGTGAAACTTTATTGCAATAACTAGAACCCACTTTACATCCTGCTATTATGCTGCAGCCAAGTTTTTCCGTAAAAAGAAGACTGACCAGTTTGACTGGCTACCTGCTTGTCTAGTTGCCTTGCTGAAGGTCTTCTTAAAGCTTTATGCCCAAGTAGCATCTTAACTTCCTTATTTTAAAAAATTTCTATGATTTTCCAGGCTATCTTATTGCGCATTACCCAGATACTGTGCGTGTACAGTATATGCCCAGCCTCTCATAGCTCTCAACTACTGTACCTAAGCATTCGCCATGCAAGCAATAGGCCCATCATCATCTCCATAATCGTCATCATCATCGTCGTTGTCATCGTCGTCATCACCATCATAATCAGCACTGCAGCAACAACAGCATGAGCATCAACATCATTGACAACAGCAATAACGACAACGACGAAGACAACAGCACCAACAACATCATCATCGTCCTCGACGTCATCATCACCATTGTCCACTGACTTTCAGCAGGCTGATTTTTTTTTGGCTGCTGAGGCAGAGACTCACTTTGGTCCACGGTCCGGATTGGCAACAAAGATGCCGATGTAGACGCAGGCGATGGAGAAGATGACGCAGAAGAGAGCAATGGGAGACAGCTTGCTGACGAACTTCACTCCGATGAAGACGCAGGTGAACATGATGAGCAGCAGACCGGTGCCATAGACACGGTAGCAGTTGTACGCGTTGTCCGGAATGTTTATCGGACCAAAGAGAGCCGCCTGTGGAGGCGCCATGTATTGCTGCAATGGTAATGGTAATGGTACGGTAATGGTAATTGCAGATTTATATAGCGCCAATTCACGAGAGACTCCACCAGAGTCAGTGGAATGTAAAGTAACAAGCGACGAAAAAGATTCACAGGAGGATGTAGCACACTCATCAAACGAAGACGATGGCGTTAATCTACAGAGGCTGCTGCTGGCTATGAAATGAGGTGATGATGATGATGATGATGATAATGATGATGATGATGATGATGATGATGATGATGATGATGATGATGATGATGATGATGATGATGATGATGATGATGATGATGATGATGATGATGATGGTGGTGATATGATGACCATGTTGTTGTTTTCGCTGACGATGATGAAGATGATGACGACGATGCGGGTTTCGAAGACGATGGATATAATTATGATGATAGTGTCTTTCAAAAATAAATCGCATACGTATGGTATATAGTTAACATAACATAGCATTTGTAAAAGTGGTTTAGAAGGCATTTAACATGTGTTAGACCAACTGCAAATTTATCGGTAATTCTTAATAGCTCATCCGTCCTAGCTACTTCTTCAACAGCCGTGATAGTGTACACTGAGGCACTACTAACTAATGACCAAACCATTCCACAAATCTACAACTCTTGCAATGACAAATGTGTGCCCTGAGGTTCCTTTTAGTTTCATGAATAATTAACATTTGTGGCCTCGTGGGGTGCCAATTCAACGAACGTCTCCCACTGGTCTACTTCCTTTCTGCATTGATAATCTTCTACACTTCGATTAGGTCTACTCGGGCCCTTCTTCTCACCAATGTTGTACGCTCACACCTTTTCAATCTTTACTTACAGTTCAGGTCTTTGTAACTTGTCAGGATTAACAAGTCAGAGTTAATTTCTTATCTTCGCTCGTTTTGCAGTCGATTATTGCATTTCAGAAAGCGTCTGCGTGAAAACTGTTTTCTGTATCTAAAGAGACTTAACCAAACCCATCTGTGGTCTTCCATAATCTGAAAAAGCTCTCTATTCCCTCACACCTTTCTTTTCTGTCAGCTATCTGACTTCTCTGAAAAGAATGCCAAGGTAGGCTGTTCACCCTCTGGGTTAAAACTCAATGAAACAAACCAGAAGGATTTCAACGGCACCGACGATATACATGGACGATGCCACTGTGGTTCCGAGGTAAAACAGGATGCCGACAGCTCCTCCGAACTCCGGTCCAAGAGACCTGGAAATCATGAAATACGATCCTCCGCCTGGAACGACTCCGTTCGTTGCTATGGCGCTCATCGATATAGAGGTCGTCATCGTCTGAAACATTGACAACCAATTACTTAACCACCAGAAGTATCATAGACTACAGCTAATCAAATTTGTTGAATTTTATAGCTCCGCTGTTCCGCTACAGAAGTTGTCAAATCTGATCAGATGTTATCTATCATTGCAGTAATATTGCACACGAATATATCGATAATCGCTAATAAGAGAACTGCAGACGAAATTATTTAGAACAACTAGAACTTTAAGAGTTGATCAGAATCTATAGTCAACGATTGTTAAGTGAACGGATCTGTTGAATAGTATTACGGCCTATTAAGTGATAAATATCTCAAATAATTAGACCTATCAGCCGATCAGTAAGATGATCTAGGCTTTCCATGTCGGATAAATTTTAGTTTAGTCAATCTTTAGACCAATCGTCATGTAATTTATATACTTTTTTATTTACAGTGCTTCTTAAAGAACTCAGTCCAGGTCGAAACCCAAAATCGTGGGTTTCGACCTGGACTTACAGTGCTACAGAATGACTTCAACGTTAATGAGAAGGTGTCATTGGTAATCAGTAGATTCTTTGAAGTTGGATTGATGACGTAAGAGGCAGAGTCCGGTGTTCACAGTCAACTAACTTTAAGAGAAACTAATTGTCAAGGGATATATAGGCTCTGCAGCTGCAAGGTATCTCTACTGTTTATTAATCATTGTTAGTATTTACCAGTGCTTTTTTTCCTAGAAAAAAAGGTTCCGGAACTGAAAAATAGGTTCCGGAACTGAACAATTATGGAAGGATATAAATCCCGAGAAAAACGGGATTGGGGTTGGGATGGGTCTCAATAAGCACTGAAAACAGCTAAAAACATTGAACTTAAATTAAAATAACTAAATTATTGTGTTTATTATTAAAATAAATAAATTATTTTTAGTACCTGAAAAAAGGTGCCGGAACGCCGTTCCGGCGCGTTCCGGCTGAAAAAAAGCACTGGCATTTACTTATCTGCTTACTTATTCATATATTTTATGCAAATAGTACATTGCCGAATCGCGACAACTAACGATAAGTTGTGTCTCCTGCGTAGCAATTTAGATTCTTACAAGATAACTTAACGGTCAGTAAGTCTAAGTCTATAGATCACGCAAACCTAATGAATTTATATCGTGCTGGATGTCCAACTGCAAGTCTTTCATAAGAAACCTAGCACACTTTATCATCATCATCATCATCATCATCATCATCATCATCATCATCATCATCATCATCATCATCATCATCATCATCATCATCATCATCATCATCATCATCATCATCATCATCATCATCATCATCATCATCATCATCATCATCATCATCATCATCATCATCATCATCATCATCATCATCATCATCATCATCATCATCATCATCATCATCATCATCATCATCATCATCATCATCATCATCATCATCATCATCATCATCATCATCATCATCATCATCATCATCATCATCATCATCATCATCATCATCATCATCATCATCATCATCATCATCATCATCATCATCATCATCATCATCATCATCATCATCATCATCATCATCATCATCATCATCATCATCATCATCATCATCATCATCATCATCATCATCATCATCATCATCATCATCATCATCATCATCATCATCATCATCATCATCATCATCATCATCATCATCATCATCATCATCATCATCATCATCATCATCATCATCATCATCATCATCATCATCATCATCATCATCATCATCATCATCATCATCATCATCATCATCATCATCATCATCATCATCATCATCATCATCATCATCATCATCATCATCATCATCATCATCATCATCATCATCATCATCATCATCATCGTCATCAAAATCATTTACCTCCTCCTCCTCCTTTTTCTCCTCCTCTTCGTCATCATCATCATCATCATAATCATCATCATCGTCACAGCCACCACTAGCATATATTAAGATGAAACAGGACTGGCCAATAGATAGTAAACGATGTATGAACTGAAAATTAGGGATCGTTACAACATGGTCGGCCCAAACAACGATGAGAGGGAAAGGAGTGGCCTTGGTCGGTCCTAATGCGAGCCGTCGAGGACTTTACTTGGAAAGGGTCAGAACCGAGACGATGCAATCGTGACGCTGAACCGCCACACCCTCCCCCTACCACGGCCAATCGCCGACTGCGACGGGCAACGACCGGAGTAAGGAACATCGCTTTCTCTCCAATCAATAGTTCCACTTGGCGTCACTCATCATCAGCTATCAGATGCTGCAGCCACCGCCACCGCCACCGCCGCCGCGATTTTTGGCCGAAGAAGCACCAGGAGGAGGAGGAGGAATAGGAAGTGAAGGACGAGGAGGAAAGAGAGGAAGGAATCAGAAGGAAGCGACGAAGAAAGAGGATATAAAAGAGGAGGAAGACGAGAAGTAAGAGGAGGAAATATCTCGGCGATTTTGCATCAACCGGTCAGCGACGGACGGCTATCGATTTTTCTCTTCGTCTGTCGATCGCTGCAAAGAAGAGGAAAGAGAAGAGAAGAAGAGGAGGAGGAGGAGGAAGAAGAGGACGAAGAAGTAGAAGAGGCGTGAGAGGAGGATGGGAGGAGGTGGAAGAAGAAGAACAGGAAGAAGAAGGGGAAGAACAACAAGAAGAGGAGGAGGAGGAAGGGGAAGAGCAACAAGAAGAGGAGGAAAAAGGAGAAATGAGGACAAAGAAGAGATGAGGAGGACGAGGAGGAGACGGAGGAGGAAGACCTTGGACGCTGCACAGCTGGGGTCGAATTCCGCATCGATTATGTCATAAAACTAATGAAACTGTATTTTTAATATATATACTCAATTACTCATATATCTGGAGCTATATCATATATAAAAGTAAAACTCTTCATACAATATATGCAGCATTTTGCACAGAGAAAAAATGGAATTATGTGAGCGGTGTTATATTATACTGTTGTAAAACCAATATACATGCATATATATTAAAGGCTTAGCCTATATATAATAGAATGATACATTATGCTCCTGCCCCGTGATCGAGTGTGTAGTCGATATAAGTATAAATTATATTTGATGTTTAGCAGACTATGGGCGACGCACATAATATATGTAATACGTATATGACGTGTAATTTTGTATACACACATGATAAAGTGTATGTGTTGTTGCTCTGTGGTTTGTTATGATCATTGATCCGTCTGTGAATTTACAGATCGATCAATGAGCGCAAAGAACCATCTCCGAAGCTTCCAGCTTTCGTTGTATTCGTGTCTGCCACTGATCTATGTATACTGATGTCGAAGGAACATGTGTATATAAACAGAGATGGGTGATTGCGGGTTGGCAGGGGAAGGGAAAAGATGCAGAGGGACTGAAGGACAACATGCTGAGGGACAGCGTGGTGAAATATAGGAACAAGCAGTAGAATGGGAGGAAATAACGGTAGCGCGAGTGGGGTTGGAACAGAGAGAGAGAGAGTGACAGACAGACAGACAGACAGACAGAGACAAAGACAGAGACAGAGACAGAGAGACACATACACAGAGACAGAGACAGACAGAGAGACAGAGATAGTGAAAGGGAGAGTGGCGGAAGAGAAAGGAAATTGAACGAAGGTATGAAGAAGATGTAAAAAAGAGAGGTAAATTGAAATGCACGAAAGCAATGGAGGACAATGTAAGACAGCGAGTTCTGGAATACAGATAGTATACAAGTTATGAAAAGAGGAGAAGGCAAATGATGAAGAAAAAGAGACGAAAGAAATGTCCTGGAAACCTATGGAAGAAAAGTTAAATGGCGAAGAGGTCAAAATAGAGATAAGAAAAGAAGGAGAACGGAAAGAAGGAAGAGAATGGAAAAAGAGGACAAAACGGGAGCACGGATAAATTGGTCCTTCACGAGTCTTGTCGAGTTATCGAGACTAAAATCGCATACAAAACAACAGACCGAAGTTGTTTAATCAAGGCTTGTACTCTGGCAGTTCCAGTCCCAAGCCTGGATAAAGGAGGAGGAGGGCGACGCTAATGATCTTTGTTATCACACAGTGTCGTTAAACTGAAATTACTACTACTATAATCAAGACACGTATATCGATTGGAATATCATGCTTGCGTCAAATAATGATGATACAATTAAGTGACGAATTGCTATCAAAAAATCTGTGCGTGATAATGATTCGATGCTGTAGACTAATAATAGCAATAATTGAGCGCTGTCGATGCAGTGAGACGAAGCCTTAGGACGACAATTATAAGATAAAGCTCTGTAAAGAACTGGGATTGTTTCTCGGAGGAAGACATGGCCTGCAGTAATATTGCATATTTGTCACGCATCAGTTAATCCTTCTGTATACGGAACCACTCAAGGATAACTATTCGTATTAGTGAGGAGGCTTAGTGAAATTAACGTTATCTGGCGGATAAAAGCACCAAATTTGACAGGATGATCTGTCAGGATCTACTTAAGGATAACTATTCTACTAACTAAATACCAAAATCAGTAACATTAGAGGTATTACACGTGCATATACTCTAGAAAACAAAAAAGGTGAATTTTTCAATCTGCCAAAATGACCTTCAGCATGACCTTTCTATGTGAAGATGATCCCAAATGGCGAAAACAATATCAGAAATGAATTCCACATAACGAAATTAGTAACATTAGAGGTATTATATGTGCATATACTCTACAAAACAAGAAAAGTGAAATTTCCAATATGGCCGACGGCGACCATCTTGAATTTTTGCGTTTTACATAAAAATGTCTTAAAATTTCAGAGGGCTCCCCTTCTAGCATTGATTAGTAGACCCTGACAGATCATCCTGCCATATTTGGTGCTTTTATCCGCCGTGTAGCGTTAACCTTGAAATACAGCGCTAAGCCACCTCACTAATATAGGCCTACGCTCTGTTCCCACACTTTTGTCCTTTAAATCTTCTTTTAAAATAGCACTTATAAATCAATATGCATAATGGCTTGAAATAATCCTGCTTATTATTATATGTTAATAGTAGTCCTAAACTTTAACTTTGAGTAGATGTGCATTACGGGGTTTGGCGCAGCACCTCACTATTCTATCAAATTTGTCAGGGGATGGTCTCCACCCCCACATTTTTTTTGTCCCCATTTAGTGTACGAATTGCGCCACCAAAAAACCTGCCAGCCAAAACAAAAAAAGGATCGTGGATTGCATTAACACTTCAAACCGCAAAAGTCCCGTTTGCTGCCGGCCGAGACCCTCCCACGAGGCCGGCCCAAACCATTGGCGTGCGCCAGTAAAAATTATAGCCCACTAATCGTACGGTGGTGGTGCGCTAGGAATAACGGACTCACTACTCCAACCGCCTACGACGAAAATTTTTATATCGTGGTTCGCGGAGAAGACCCAGCGCTGGTTAGTTTCTTGATTAGTTCTGCCACCATCTGGTCTTTGCTTTGACTCGGCAACTCTTTTTTTCCATTCTTGCTTTGTATATCACGTTTCATCGTTCTATATTTCTCCTCCTCTCCCAGAATAAGCTTATACTCTTCATCGCTAATAGCAGTGTCTTCCAAAGCCTTAGAAATGTGGTCATGAACTGTGTTTAGCTTACTTTCCGCCAAAATACAAATTTCGTCGTGTTTTGAAGCTTTAGCAACAAAACTTCTACTGACAACATTTCCAATAATATCCAGAAAACTCGTCGCTATGGCTAAACTCTCCAGAACAATACCAGGAATAAAACCAATACCAGTGGCTAACATAGCTGCCCCACCCACCCCAGTTCCAAGACTAACTATAGCAAGGCCGGCCGAGGCCCCATTAGCAACATCCACAACCCTCTTATACTTTTTGCACAGTTGTCCCCGACTTATCGCCTCAGACCTCAGGAATGCTTCTATTTCGCCGATCTTCTGCAAGCGAAATGTTTGCGACGTCGTGTCTGACGAAATTGTTGACTCCATCAGCGGTGGGTACAAAGACATACTTTTTATAGTTGCTCTATCAGTAACGTTACGTTTAACTCAATAGTTGAAGTACTTAAAACGCCTCTCTTTTTTCCTTCAATTCGAAAACTCGTTTGTTCTGGAATGAATATTGCCCTAGATGCATCAAATTGTCCACTTTGAATGTCAACTGTACGATCGATGCTACCCGCGGCTGTAATAATGCGAACTGACGCATCACCGGTACTAACACCAAACATTGTAAGCTTCCAGAACCCGCCCTCTAACGAAACCCCCTGATTGGTGGTTTGCAAAGTTATACACGGAAAACGCGCAGCGGTCAATGGAAGAGTTTGCCACGCAGTCGTGGTTACCGTTCCGGCCGCCGTATAGATATCGCGGTTGTGGTAATCGTCAGACACGAAGTCGATGTGCTGTTGAGGCACCGCGGCCAATAGCTCTGCGGTGGGCTTCGGGATGTCGTACCCCCAGTGGCCCACATCACCTAGACTGTCTATGCTGTATTTGCACATGTCTATTTCTCCGTGTTGACGGAGATACCCCCGAATCTTGTAGTGCGTGTCAGTCATATTTTTCTATACTACTGACTGTCCCCCGTGTTTAAAATATGTATAGATCTGGAAGTGTGATATTCCAAAAGTAGCTTGTGGTGGGCTGGTGGCCAAGACCGTCAGCCTGAATTTTTTGTATACATCGTCATCAGAGAAGGTGAACTCTTGTGCAGAATTAGTCAAAGTGACATTGGAGGAAATGAGAGCATTGAATCTATTTTCAATATCGGATGGAATCCCATGAAACTTCCAGGACGTGATACGTGGTGCAGTAGGACTAGATCCCCCAGCCAGACTAACCTTCCATATTCGCACAGGCGTCGGGCACTCAATCTGTAACCAAGTCCCACTACTCACAATATCGGATCTCGTCTTCCACTCACCCCTCACACCCGAGTTGAATGCCATATGGGGCGGATTAGTGGGTAAAGATTCGTTGGCTGAGGCAATAAAACCCGTTTCGGAAACGTTTCTGGATAGGGGCGGAATATGACCGCTGTAGTTGAGAATCTTGATGCCCGTCACGTATCGCCTTTCATTAGCTATCTCACTGTCCACATACTGCTTGTTAGTCAAGTACTTTGGTCCCGCAGGCGCCGTATCATTATTCGTAGTGGCATCAGTGATCAGCTGCGCCACTTGTTTCAAACTCACAGCGTCGCTATCGGATCCTGGAATTTCTGTTGGTAGCCCAGTCACTCTTTTACCACCCATGGCCAAATCACCGGTCATGGTACTGCCGGATTTGAGCACGCATGCGCTCCTAACGATAATATCTTGCTCGTTGGCATATCTCTTAGCAGCTTCAGCTTTCTGGTCCGCATAGAGTCTAACGGAAGCTCCAATCTCAGCGTTTTTCACGTCAACGTATCGTTTATTTGTCACATGCAACGGTTCTGTTGGTACTCTATCACTCTTTGTCATGTTGTCGGCGATCAGCTTCGATACTTGTGCCATACTCGTCGCGTCGCTTTCGGACGTTGCTGTGCCCGTAGGGAGCCCAGTAACTCTTTTACCGCCCATGATTAAATCACCAGTCATTGCATCACCAGCTTTAAGCACGCATGCGCTCCTAACGATAACATCTTGCTCGTTGGCGTACGTCTTAGCAGCTTCAGCTTTCTGGTCCGCATAGAGTCTAACTGAAGCTCCAATCTCAGCGTTTTTCGCGTCCACATACCGTTTGTTAGTCAAGTACTTTGGTCCAGCCGGCGCCGTATCATTATTCACAGTGGCGTTGCTGATCAGCTGCGTCACCTGTTTCAAACTCGCGGCGTCGCTATCAGATCCTGGAATTTCTGTTGGCAGCCCAGTCACTCTTTTGCCACCCATGGTCAAATCACCAGTCATAGAATCGCCGGTTTTGAGCACATGCCCGCCTCTTACGATAGCATGCTTCTCGTCCACATATCTTCTAGCGGTGGTGACCTTCTCATCCACGTACTGTCTGTAAGAAGCGTCGCGGGAATCTACATACCGCTTATTCACCACATGCAACGACTCCGTGGGTACTCTATCGAGTTTTACTAGAGCGCCAGCGACTGCTGTTGACACTTGTTTCCAACTCGCTGCGTCGCTATCGGATCCTGAAATTTCTGTTGGGAGCCCAGTAACTCGGTGGCCACCCATAACTAAACTTCCAGTCATTACACCGCCGGATTTGAGCACGCACGCATTCCTGACGATAACATCTTGCTCGTTAACATAACTTTTAACAATAAGGTCCTTGTCATCTGCATACTGCCTAACGGAATCTCTCAGCCCCGCATTCTTCTCGTCCGTGTACTGCCTGGCATCGATAAGTTTTTGGTCTGCATGATTTTCGGCTGCGGTCGCCTTCTGGTCCGCGTATCGTACCACTTGTGCCCAGCTCGCAGCGTCGCTTTCAGACGCACCAGCGTCTGTGGGCAGCCCAGTAACTTTGTGACCGCCCATTTTTAGAACGCCAGACATCGTTCCACCGGTGAGTTGTAAGTTGTCCTGATCTATGATGTCTGCATAAGCCTTTGTCGCGGCGTCTGTTTCCATCGTGGGCGTTCCCACGTTTGTCAGCCGAAAACCTCCAGCCGACAGAATTCCCATCATGGTATCACCCGCTTTGTGGACGAGCCCAGCGGCGCTTATCTGCCCCCCTCCCACCCCACCTCCACCGTCTCTTCCAAATTTATCAACCGGCATTTTTTATATACAAAAAGGTGACGGAAGTCTAACATAGGTCAAGAATGATATCTTCAAAATTCTTTCCAGCAGTGAGCTCTCTTAGCACGGTCAGGCAGAGATGACCACAGACCACATCATCGGGACCCTGCAGCTGGAACGTCTGTGTTCTTATAGGATTTTTTAAATATCTAGAAATTTCGAGAGGCGGATCCAGCCCATAACTGTCAAAATAGACTGCTGTAGGTCCATCTATCCAATAGGCGACCCAGTGAGTACCATCACCAGAACCGGAATCTAAATTAACAACTCCACACTCCTTCTCACGAGCCACGGCTGGCAGACCATCTCGCATGAAAACACCGCGGAAATGCGGCAGCGCCCTGGCAACTTTCTCTATAACGAAGTTGCTAAGAGGTTTTAGTTTTTTTGCCCGATGTAGAGACCCGATCCTTTACACATTGGGCAACAGCCACCATAAGTCTCGCGAGACTTATGCTCACGCCCGAGATATAAACCAGTCCCGCGGACCTGGGCCTCGAGTTCGCGATTGTGACGCGCCGCCTCCGCCAGTGCAGCGTCGCTGGCCTGTTTGCTCTGCACAGCCTTTACTACCCCAGCGGTCCCACCAGCCACGGCACCCGCCGCGGATAACCCACCAAAAAGCAGTGGGAGGAGAGCCAGTAGTGGAAGAAATCCGCCCGATTTTGTCATCTTTTTCAATTGCGTTTTGGTGAATCTCAGCTCCATGCCAACGCCTTCCGAAATCTTCCTCACGATTCGTGCGGCTTGAACTTTTGTCAGCGCGAGCTTATCGTTTCCGCGAAGCTGGCCATGAGTGAGCCGGATCGTGGCGCCAGTGCCGGCACGCGCAGCTTTAGCCAATGTTTGCTTTTGCCCTTCGGCCAGTGAAAGGCCGAACGCAACGTATTCAGTTTTCATTTTTGGAAAAAATATATCTAAAAGAGGGCCTTGTATCTAAATGTGAAAAACGATTTCTAGTAAACGACGTTGAATTTGCTGCCATCCGATTCAAAATTCAGGAGTCGGTCGCTGATCAGGACGGCATATGCTGTCGTATTATTTGGTACCCCCTCGTTAAAGTCCACCTTGATTTGTATGTCCTGTACAGAGGTTTTAAGTCGTTCGGATTGCCTCCGCACGTCCAGAACGAAGATCGGAAACAAATCTACAAATTCGATTGGTGTCAGTTGGCATGACGATTCACGCGCGTCTATACCGCAAAATTCTTCCTTGAAATCACGTAGGGCCTTGTAAGCGCGAGAGGTTGTCCTCTTGGTGAAGTCGAGATTCATGTCAACCACGGGGTAGCGATCGGTGTTGAGCATAGCGAAAATGTTGCGAACCTGCACATGGTCAAACAGTGCCGGATTCTGGCCTTGATGTGCATTCTTTCCAGTCTGAAAAGCAACAAGAATCCAGCGTGGCTTTTCCGTGCCCGACTTAACGCTCAAACGCCAGGAAAAAGTCGTCGCTCGTGGCACCGCAATGTTGTCGCATTGCATGGCGCGGAATGCTACAGGTACCTTAACCTTGGCTTCAATCTGCTTCATAAGCATGCTTTTATACTCCAAAGCGGGTATTATATGCGGCATGAACCAGGAGAGTTTAGTCAGCGCGATCTGGCCATTGGTCGCTGCGGCTTCCTTGAAGATCGCGTCTGCATCCCCCTGCCGGCTCAGCAGTAAGGAGTGTTTAATCCCGTATACGATTTTGTGGTAATCATCGCAAAAGCCGAATAGATGTCTTAAGGGAACGATGAATGAAAACGTTCCAATAGGGACGGGTTTTCCAATGATCATCAGTCGACGGGCCTCGAAGCCGATATTCGCAGCCGCCGCCGCCGCACTCGTGTCCTTCTGCCAACACATGTTTAAACCTTCGCCTTTGGAAAAATCATCGCCGTAAACCAGCATGCCTTTCATCGTCGTGGCTTGCCCAGGTGACATGACATTCTCTATCTCGGTATTGTTAGCCAGGTATCGAATCTGAGAGAACATGTACGGGATGGCGTTGTTGATGAATGACACTAACGAGTCTGCGATGTAAGCTGCGCCTGTTGCGGTAAGCCTGCCCTCCACAAGAAGGTAGCTCTTGGAAGGCTGTGTGAAAATGTCTTGGTTCTGGATGTCTATCTGTATGGCCTGGCCGTTGTTAATAGCCGCAGGGTTTTGTGATTCATACTCACGGTATTCAAACGATTCTATGCTATTGTCATCGGGTACCGCCGAAGCGATGTCCAACATTTCACTCGGCACGTCAAATGCTGCCATTATTATAGCTAAAAAAAGTTCAAGCTTCAATTATTAATCATGCTGCAAATGAATTTCATTTACGAAATGAATTTCATATGTGGTGGGTAAAGCATTTTTTGCGTTTTGTGAATTAGTCGGAATTTTTTTTCTTTCATTTTGCGAGAAACAGACCCTTGCCGCCGCGACTCGGCTTTATAGTCTTGAAACCGGATCCAGCAATGCGGCTGTTTATGTCAGCCATTGACGGAACAACGGGTGGCGGACTCACAGCCAGTTGTTTCAAGTATTCGATGCTCTTGTCGCTGAGCGCCTTCTCCAAAGGTGCGGGAACCGCTATTGGTGCTTTTGCGCCGGCAACAGCGCGTCTCGCTTTCACGGCATCAACGATCTGCCTGACGGCAGACGCCGTTGTGGCCCCAGCTTTCACAACATTACCAACCACCTTGGCAACGTTTGTGATTGCGCCTTTATTAGCCGAAATGAAGGATCCGGCACGCCCTAGCAAGCCCGCGATTTTGGGCATCCAGTCGAAAAGTCCACCACCCACGACACGACGCCGCTTTTTAATTCCAAGAACAAACATGAGAATATTTAAGTGTGAAAATCTACGCACTGCGGATGTGAAACCTTATAGTTACTGTCTCACCGCGGAGGTTTAATTGTTCACCATTTTGGTCGGTCAGCCACACACGAATGCCCTGTACGTTGCCAGCCGGTGCTACTGGTAGGTACACTAGATTTTTCGGAGACTCGATTACCTTATAGCCGGGCGACACATCCGGGAAAAAACTGTAGATTACTGGCAGCTGGCTACCATTGCGATACGATCCAGAGATAATGTCACAATTTACCAGGATTGTGTCCACCCGGAGAATATCGACTGGATTTTCTCCCTCTTTATAACCACTACCAAGCCTCTGAGGGTTAAAACCGAGCATTTGCCTGATGGTAGATTGAGCCATATTTACCTTATATAGAGCATTCGTAATTTTTATGAAGGCGCGAAGGGTAGATGCGTTGGCTCCTATGGTAATAGGAGAATTAAAGCCGAGTGGTGCCACACCCGTCGGAGAATTTTGCTTTTCTAACTGCCTGCCGATTTCATCATTAATCTGTGCGATCTCGTAGCTTCCGTCGGGCAAAATGATCGTCTTCCACGTCACACCATTGTCGGTGCTGTAGACGAACTTGTTATTTGTGCTATCGATGTTGGGAATAGAATTATAAGTTTCAAGATTGACCAAAGCAAGCTCAAAGCGTCTTTTTGGATCCAGGTACAGCGGTGGTGAGAAAGCCGTGGTCCACCCCGTAGTATCTGAGGAAACAACTATACTAAAATTTTCCTTAGGCTGCAAAAGTTCTCGAATTTCTTCGAGTAGTTTCTCCGAGCGTTCCATCTTGTGTATTTTATTTTATGAGCATGTTTCTATTCAATTCGAGTGCCAGCTCTTTGGAGATCGCACCGGAACGCAGTAACTCGTCGAGAATGGCGGAGATTTCGTTGCCGAGACCAGTATTTCCCGCGGCCTTAGAGGCCACCAAAAGCTGCAACCTCTCTACCAGAGCGTTTGGGTCGTTGTAGAACTGCACCGCGCCGCCTCGAATCAGCTGGAACTTTTTGCTTTTCCGGCCATGAATGGGCAGACCAGACATCTGTACGAGCTTTTTGAAAGTTTCAATTGCCTGAGGCGAATATTGCTTAGTCTTAACGAAGCGTTTTGTTAGTAGATTGAACAACGACTCATCGGCCGGAGATTCGAGAACGAGGTTACCACCTTTAAACACTCTTAGTCTACCAGCAGACAGCGCGACGGGGTCAACGGAGAGCTCACCCAAGGCGTTACCTTGTAATTTCAGAGGAACGGCTGGAACACTGAAACCCTTTCCTTTTTTAGTGAGGGCGTGGCCTTTCAATAGCAAACGAATTCGATCTCTGTAGTCCTGTAGGACGCCGATATCTACGGCCAGAGCATGTACCTTTTCTTCGTCTCCGTTCTTATTGGCCTTCCTTTTCTCTTTGCCCAGGGTGTGGCGATTATAATAATTTACGCCTTCGATTATCTGTTTCACAGCTGCCGTGTCGTTCAGGTCGAGCTCGCTCGGAGGGGTAAAACCGTGCCGCCTGATTGTATCGACGTTGAGATGTCTGTTTGGGTGGACGAGCAATGCTTCCGCTGGAGCAGATGCTCCTGCGGCGGGGTGTGCCGCAATCGCCGGAATAGCCGTTGGAGCAACTGCTCCCACGGAATCACCGAACAACGCCGCTATCGGGTTAAAATTAGCAGACTCTGAAATCTGCGCCGGCAAATCCTGTAAGGCGCTGGTAACTTTCTGCAGCTCCTTAGACGTAGCCGCCTGTGATTCAGCCGTGGCTGTGGCGATTGGTTTGAACAGTTTTGCCGCATCGTACTGAAGGTTTGCCTCTCCGAGTTTCTCGTCCACGAAACGCTGTCTCAATCGATTTCTCCGAGCTAAATAATCCTGAGTCAACGCGTCTCGCTCCTGTTTAGACGAAACTTTTGTCCACATCGTGGTTGTATGTCGACTATATCTTGACGGTAACGATTACCTTTGTCCACATCGCGTTGTATGTCGACTATATGTTGTCTATATCGTGTCTTTAAATACTTGCCTTGGGCTTATAGAAGCGATCGAACCCGCAACGATATTTTCCGTCGTACACTTTGGACGTCAAATCTATGACTGCGAATCCATATGGCTGAGCAGCACACTCGCTGAAGAACGTACGGAACTCATCGAAAGACATGTCGCCGCCTACGAACGTATCGTGAATGGCTCGCAAATTTTTACTGTCTTGGTTGAAGAGGACTATAAGATTAGCATTGTCACGGATCGCTTGCTTCGGAATTCGGAAATAATTCTGTGTTAAGTAGAAGCAGTCCGCGCCACCGTGTCGACCCATAGTGAAATACCTTTCAATGGGCGACTGTTTTTCAAGCATGACGTCATCGAAAACTAGAAGGCTTCTGGCATTCTTATTTAATGATTCAACTGGAACTATTTCATCTGAGCAAGAGTGAAAGGAAGCCACTTCCTTACCGGCAACTTTTTCGAGTTCTGTTATCCAGTCCCGAAGAAACTGATATTTTTCCTGTCCCAGAGACTTTGAGTATAGATAGAGCCGGTCAAAACGTAGGTACCCCTTCTTCAGAAGGAGGTTGAGTAGTAGGTTTGTTTTCCCACATCCGCTAGGCCCGCAGATTATACACCGTATGCTGGATGGCAACAACCAATGGTGGTGTTTTTTCCCATCGTCGGCTTCGAGATCGAAATTTGTTATTTCCATATAGAGACAACGAGTTATGATTGTATTCAACGAAAACAATGTATTGCCTACGATGTAAGAAACATACTGAGACTTCAAATGAAACAATCGTCGAGTTACGAAACGGTCGGCCAGCCAAGAAGGGAACCTGTGCCGTCTGCGGTGCAAAGAAGAGCCAGATTTTGCCTTCGAAAGTACGGAAGCATAAGTCTCGTGAGACTTATGGAGGCTCGCTACTGAATAGGGCCCTCAACGCTCTTCCTCTGCCTGAGATGCATATGAGTCTTCCATCCGGTATGTCTTCGGAAGATAATCCGGGAGGTTCTTTCCAGAATACAGGAAAGTACTCTTACTGTGGACCATTCACAAAACTCGATAAACGGCTGTCACAGCACTATCACGGTGTTAATCAGCTCGACCGTGCGTGCCTCCACCACGATGTGGCTTACGCAGTTCATAGAGATACCCCAGGGCGTAACCACGCAGATGACATCCTCGCTGCAGCCGCGTCGAAGATCGCACTCACCGATGAAACTCCAGATTATGAGAAGAAGGATGCGCGGCTGGTATCGGCCATTATGTCAGCGAAGTCGAGGCTGGGGATGGGTGTCAGAACGAGCCAGCGAAAACGCAAACGCGAATGAATTTTTCATTTGCGTTCATTTGTGTATGTGTTTACCTGTTTGTAATATATAGTATTACTGAAATGTCTAAGCACCTTTCAGCCGTCTATTACAGCCCTAGAGGTTACTGGCGAGGTAAGGCTGCGGTGAAGAAACTAGCCTCAGCCGCCAAAGTTTCCGAGGCGGAGGCTCGTGATTGGTTGAAGAAACAAGCTGTGTGGCAGATTTATCTTCCCGTTCCACGCCGCATACCGCGTCCAAAGTTCGATGAAAATCGACCAAACGCGGTACACCAAGCCGATCTCTTGTTTTTACCTCACGATAAAGTAGGTCGAAAGACTTATAAATACGCTCTCACTGTTGTTGATGTTGCCTCACGATACAAAGAAGCTGAACCGTTGATCAACAAAAGTGCGACCGAAGTCGCCACGGCTTTAAGTCGAATCTATAAGAGGGGCCCATTAACTTGGCCTCGACTCTTTCAGGTCGATCCTGGACGCGAATTTATGGGTGATTTTACACCGTTGCTGACGAAGCACGACGTTCTTGTAAGACGCGGACAGGCCGGAAATCATCGCCAACAGGGCATCGTTGAACGCTTTAACCGTACTCTAGCTGAGCGACTTTTCGGTGCCCAGTACGCTCAGGAATTGCTCCTGGATGCAAGGGGTTCATCCGAACGGTCAGTGGAATGGGTTCGACGATTGCCCGAAGTTGTAGCTACACTAAACGATGAGCCGACGCGCTTGCTCGACATGAAGCCGGTTGAAGCGATGAAAGCTGCTAAAGTGACACAGAAGCCCTCTCATTCACAAATGAAAACTCGTTTGTGGGGAATGGATGAGCCTATTCTCGGACACGACGTTCTCGTCCGATATTTGTACGCTCCCGGCGAGCTCGAAGGTGGAAGCAAACGAGCCACCGACCCTAACTGGTCGCTCACCATCCACGCTATTTTGGATGTTGTTCGGCAGGCTGGTAAACCGGCTTTATACCATCTAGTTGATGGGCCTGGCCGCGGTTTTGTACGTGAGGAGCTGCTTCTGGTGCCTATGGGCACTGAGCTACCCCCCGATAGAATACTCAACCGTCGTTGATTTTGTAGTGCCCATATGCCAGCGTTGTTATCCCATCGGCCTCGATCCACTTTTTTGTGTCTAATGGAGAGAGGCTGATCTTATTCTGCTCGTACACTCCGATCTGGTGGTCGTGGCTTCTAATCACGACTTGTGTGTGCCGCATTTCCTCTCGTTCGAACAGGCACTCCTTGTATAGCTCGTGGTGCAGATCCTTCTTCACAACTGCTCTCTGAACGCCTTTTGCTTTCCTGATCTCTGAACCCCCCGATTTTAAGATCGAGTACATCTTCGGACGCAGTCCCACGAATTCGGCTATGGCAACTCCGTTACATTCATCCTTGAACTTGCCCACGACTTTCTTGTTCTCGGCGTCGTAGTAGGGACTGTCTCTTGGAAACTCTGAGAGGTCGTATAGGTGTTTTTTGTTCCACATATCGGTGTAAGCGTTCGGAGTTTCCACCTGAAATAACAGGCTGTCAGTGTCTGTATATAGCAACTGGGCTTTTTCACCGTATTGGTTTTTCACATCGTTGTACCAGAAGTCGTACATCAGATGCTTGCTGAGGTCGAGGACAGCCTGGCCGACATATACAGGTCTGTTTAACTTGAGCTTGTTCTTCAAACTGTGAATCGCGGCGAGTTGGTCGTTGAAGATTTTGTGTGATATGTAGGCCGGGTCAGCAATTAGTTTACGAAGTTTGTCAACTTTTGAGGACGGTACCAGGTTAACTCTGATTCTTTTTCTAAGATTTTCCATGGTCTTTCCAAAGACCGCATTATTAGCCAGTTTGAAGAAATCCTTCTCAAACTCCGACGTTGCCTTCGCTCTCAATTTCGTATTCATCTCGATGTATGGAGCCATCCATGCCTCCTGTCTAAACTTAATGACACGATGAATTTTAGAAACTCGTAGGCCCAACGAGTGGTAGAGTTTGAGATTTCTATAATGGACCACATGCCGCTCCTTAGGTCGTAGGCTGGGTACTAACTTCACATGCTTTGTGAACTTGCCTCCCAACTCGTTCATAAGCACATTCTGATAGTCACTCAACCACCCCTCTTGGACTGTCAGGGTCTCCGGTGCTAAGGGATAGTCGCTATGTGATTCGTGGAGGTGCTCCGGGTACCCGAGATCGACTTCGAGTAGGAAGCCTTCAGGCGCGTCGTCTGGAGTATCCAACACTTCGTCGAGAGTTGGACTTTCCCAGCTAAATCCCCCAACTGGTAATGGCTGTTGCATCGCCCAACCGTAGAGGTTATTAGCGTCTAGATACATGATCCAGTTGTCTGGCTTCGTGGTATCGTAGTCGGGGCATTGCGGGTTGTTGGCTTTTGCGAAGCGCTTAGATACCATCGAGATTCCACCTCGGAGACCTTTCTCTACGAACAAATGCATGTCTATATCGGTGAGAAGTTCGAGCTCGATTTTCGTCTTTTTCAGCAAAGCGTCCCAGGCCATTCCTGGCAGGCTGAAGTAATTTGCCGGATCTAAACTGTAGTGTTTCATCGATGTGGATCTGAAGGTCTCGAATACATCGGCTAGTAGGAGTACATCCGTACGGAGATACAAGTCATGATAGTCGCCCAGAGTTTTACAATCGAATTCATTCCATACTCGTTGGGCGTGTTCATAATCCGCATCAGAAATGTTCTCTCGGGAGAGCCTGCTGTAGAACGCTTCTTTGGGTGGAAGTCGATCTTCTTCGAAGCGGTGGTAATCATGGATGTATTCGTAACAATAAACGCCCTTTCGCCTCAACAGATCTAATTTTAACCGTTCGTTATGAACGAAATTTTCCTTTATATACGCCGTTGTGACTTTGAGATCCTCTAGCGACAGATTTCCTGATAGTTTATCTAACGAGCTGTTTAGAAACTGGAGACTATCGATGAACTGCAGTTGTCCTATGTTGAATGTCATGTATTTCTCCATATTGTTTGGAATGCAGTTAATTTCAGTTTTTTCATCCTGTGCGGCCTCACAGCCTCCGATCGCTTGCATGATGAGATGGCTGTCGTAGCCTCGCAGATTGTGGAAGACCACTGGTACCTTACACTTATCTGGATATATTCTAAGTTTTAAGTTACACTCGCTGTGAGCGGGACCTCGGTACTTACCAGTAATGTGACAGTGGTCGCGAACTCTATCCGCTTCGAGTGCATTTCCGCAGATGTGACATTCGATGGCTTCGCGGAATGATTGGCGATCGGCCGCTGACATAACCATCTTAGCTGGGGCGGCCAGCCTTTGCTTGATAGAGGCCAGCTCACCTTGTAGTCGTTGCAGGAACTCTGGCACGGCGTTCTCTCCGCGATATAGCACCGGCTTCTTGGTGCGGCCATCGTATCGAACCACTATATAACAAAAACTACACGGTTTCTGCTCAGCTATCTGTCTGGTGTTGCTCTCGTTGGGGTTCATGACTGCACCTTCGATTGGCATGTTTAGAGCCTCGAAGTCCGCGTAAATAATATACGGAGTGCGCATCTGTTTGTGATGGTTCTGGAATTTGAGGATATTTTCATCCTCTTTTGGCATCTCAATCCGCTGAGGCTTCTCACTGATGCCCTGGCAATCTTTGATATGAGCATCCAGCAAGTCTTGTCTACAGAATATGTGTAGGCAGCGGCGACATGGGTGTTTTTTGTTTTTGTCTTTGCTGTTTTGATTAAGAATTCGACCAAGGTCTTTAATCCAGACGTAGTGGTAATTCTCACCACTGACTAATAGTAGAAGATCGATATTATAGTCTCTATTGTTCTGCTTTGAAACACAAATTGGATACAAAGCTTTATCCCACCCGAAGACTGAGACGCTTATATTAGGGTTCTGACGTTCGAACTTACCAATATCGGTGACCTTCACTGGAAATTCCATACCGTCGAAGTTTAGCTCCTGGAGGTGTGCACGATACTTAGTAGGGCGTTGAGGGTCCTTTTCTACTGGATACATGGCACTTAAAATGGCCCACTCGAAGCAACGGTTATCTTTATTCTTTACATTAATAACCGTACGAGGGGGTATATACTTTGGTGTGGGAAAGTAGCTCTTACCTCGGAAAGGCTTATATCTTGCAAGACTGAGGTCTAGCGCCACGACCCGTCTCACCCTCCACCCCGATCCCTCATTGGTATACTCCTCGAGGAGTTTTAGTACTTCGGCCTTTGCCTTTCGTACAGCCTCTTGGATTTTACCCGCATTCGTAATTGGCACTGCTTTGCTTCGAAAGTAGGCCGTATTGGCAATAGTACCCGGGGTCGCGTTTCCGTTGTACACCATGTCAACGGTCGGTGCCAACTTTCCCAAATCAACAGTCAACACTTGAGAGTATTTCAAACCGCCATTTTTCAAGAGCTCCTCGTTTAGCTGCGACTGAATGTTGTGCTCCATTGCACTCAAGAAAGCCAACGCATCTCCTTCCAGCCTGTGGTTTAGAGGTACTTCTGCGCGGAAGTCTTTCAGATGCTGATTGGCTAGCTCTTTGTGCACTAGAAAGGGTGGTGGTCCACCTCTATCCTGCTTAATTAGGAGTGGGTCGAATTCTGCCAGAAGGGCCTTGCGTTTTGCCCCTCTATGCTTGCGCACTGGAGGAATTGGCCTTGGAAGCAATGGCTGTAGTAAGCGCCTTTTGACTGCATGTGGTATGGGTTCGTCTAAGATATTCTGTAGAACTGCTCGAAGAGCTGGGGGACCAGTAAACTCAAAAAACAATTGTTCAATTTTTTCATTCGTAGACAATGCCATAATTATAAATTGTTTTATACTACTGTGGCAAACTTTTTCCTTAATATAATAATTATATCATTTGTTCAAAATGAAATTTTGTTTACTGATATTCGATTGACGCTTGCTCATCTGTATTATCTCAATACAATAACTATATCATTTGTTCAAATGATAATTTTTTTTATTCTACTGATATATTTGATAGTCGCTTCCATTCTTTATTAAATTCGCGGACTAACCCACCTCGCCGAGCTCTGAAATATTTAGCGAAATAACCACATTTCATACACTCACCCACGTGTGTTTTTATACCCCTTCCACATTTGGCACAAGGTCTCGTCCCACAGCCGTTTCGCAGTCGTGCCAAATGTTTGAAACAGTACTCCCCAATGCACCTGCGACAGCAGAGGGTTGTTTTCCCTATACCGAGCCAAATGCAAAAGTTTTGCCCTAGCATTATGTTTTATGTATACCACAACCTATTCATTTATTTAAATTGAAAAATGACCCGTGGGAGGCGGCTCTGAACGAGTTTGTTGAAGAGGCGCAAAATAAATTTTCAGAATGAATATCTTTTTGAAGAGGCCGCTATATAAATTTCTAGAATGAACGAGTTTGTTGAAGAGGCGCAAAATAAATTTTCAGAATGAATATCTTTTTGAAGAGGCCGCTATATAAATTTCTAGAATGAACGAGTTTGTTGAAGAGGCGCAATATAAATTTATAAAATGAATATCTTTTTTGAAGAGACCGCTCGCCTCCGAGTAGGTTTTTTGGAGAGGCGTTATATAAATTTCTAGAATGAATGAGTATGCTTGTTTTTTGAGGAGGCGCCATATAAACTCGAGGAGCTGCTATATAAATTTTCAGAAAGAACGAGTTTCTTGAAGAGGCGCAAAATAAATTTCTAGAATGAATGAGTTTCTTGAGGAGGCGCTATATAAATTTCAGAATGAACGAGTTTCTTGAAGAGGCTGCTATATAAATTTCCAGAATGAATATCTTTTTTGAAGAGGCTGCTATATAAATTTCCAGAATGAATATCTTTTTTGAAGAGGCTGCTATATAAATTTCTTGAATGAACGAGTTTGTTGAAGAGGCGCAATATAAATTTATAAAATGAATATCTTTTTTGAAGAGGCTGCTATATAAATTTCTGGAATGAACGAGTTTGTTGAGGAGGCGCAATATAAATTTATGTTTCGGTTGAAACCATTTATAAATAACGGGTCGTGGCAGCAAATGATAGGGCCTATATTTTTCAAAAAGTCATGGTTTGATAGCCAGCCGACCCACTTGGGTTGACTTTGGACATCTGCTTAGCATCCTGTTGCTGATATATATTTAAACTGGCCTGTTCTGAGGCGTATGTCTATACCAGGATGTGTCACGCGAATGTAGCTGGCATGTTTTCGTTGTTTCTATGCGGCCGGCTCTGCAACAGGATGTTAATGAACGCATGACCTAATTTTCTGTGCGTTCGTATGCGTACATGTCTGTTGTATGCGGCCGGCTTAGTAACAGGATGTTGATGGTTAATATGACCGGTTTAGGCTACTTTTAGCTGTAAACATCCAACGCAGGCCAGCTATTATTTTCGTTGCTTATTTAATACTGAATTTACAGTTGTGTGAACAAGTCAGCTATTCGAGGTAAGTTACTGAGTTCAACTCTACTTATAGGCTATAGGTTTGTATGTATGTATGAGTGTTTTTTATGTTCTATGTTTATGTACACCAAAATGCGGTTCGCAATTGGATTAATAAAGAATATTCTATTCTATTCTATCTATAAAGTTTATACGCCATAAACTATGGGTGAGGTTATAACATTTAGGCTACACGTATAATTCAAACTCGATTAGATAATACAGGTTTATCAATAATAACTTGATTATTCAGTCTAAGGATTAATTTAGGCATTAGTGTAGTTGAAGCGGCATTTAACTAGTACAAGCGGTGCTATATAAATGAAATTTAGTTTGTCAACAGCCGTTGTTTTCCAATGTTGATGAAGCCACATTGGTGTTACTTGGTCAGGGTGAGGACTGATGATGATTAGCATAGTCCTTTAACAACCGGAAATACCATTCCCATCGTTAAGGGGTTGATTAGAGAAAATCTGATCAGGACGGTCATGGCTTTTCGATGGCTTTCTATACAAACGCACGTAATGGTGGCTTCGCCCTGCATACACATGACTGATATAAAAATGAGTCAGCATCATTATCACGCCGGCTAATGAACCAGCCGCCATGCACAGCATTGCACACGCAGGCCGATAACCATATGACCAATTGTTCAACACACACATACACACACACACACACACACACACACACACACACACACACACACACACACACACACACACACAAACACACACACACACAAACACACACACATACACACACACACTCACACACACACACACACACACACACACAAACACAACACACACACACACACACACACACACACACACACACATACACACACACACACACGCACACAAACACACACACACACACACATACACACACACACACACACACACACACACAACACACACAATAGGGGCCTATAGAATATGGTTTTCGTAAACAGGTCTGAACTTTGGTTTCGGTTTCTGCTCGACCCGACAGCTGAGTGCCTTGGTGGAGTTTTGTGACACAAAGGCATTTCAACCATTGACTCAGCGTGTTCAACGCCCAGGGGCCACATTCCTTGGTGGCACGGTCGACACTTTGATTCGCACAGCGTATCTCGGTGACGGGTCGCTGAGTGCCTTCGTGGACTTATATGCCATTGACTCAGACTACATCCTCAACGCCTACGCACACATTCCATCGTGTCACGGTCGACACTTAGATTCGCACAGCGCGCAGGATGTTGAGATTCGCACAGCGCGCAGGATGTTGAAGTCGTCCAGTACAGTGTGGCTGAGAATAGACAGGATGTAGTATATCACTAATGCACTGGAGTATCATATATACGTGACAGCACAGCACGTTGCTAGTGCCACTCCTTGTTTGATCGCTGACTGCGCCCAAAGCTCTGAACTTCTATAGGGCCAAGGGAGTCTTCTCCAGCGCCCGGGCTTCTGTAGCGCACTGTGTTAGCCCATGCACTCATATTTACCTTGCAAGGGTTATTAAGCTTTTAGAACGCCACCTAGCGACTGCGCCACCACCGTACGATTAGCGAACGTAATTTTTTCTACTACACTCCAAGGGGTGTGGCCGGCCTCGTGGGAGGGTCTCGGCCGGCAGCAAACGGGACTTTTGCGGTTTGAAGTGTTAATGCAATCCACGATCCTTTTTTTGTTTTGGCTGGCAGGTTTTTTGGTGGCGCAATTCGTACACTAAATGGGGACAAAAAAAATGTGGGGGTGGAGACCATCCCCTGACAAATTTGATAGAATAGTGAGGTGCTGCGCCAAACCCCGTAATGCACATCTACTCTTTGACCTTCAATGAGCCCATGATGGCTTAAAGTAATCCTGCTTAATTGCATTTAACATCAAATAGGCTACCATAGAGAGAGCCTCCGATTATTTACTATTTTACTGGCTCTGTATAAATGCTCAATTACAACTACAATTACAATTACATAACTATATATATGCATACACGATACGCGTAGATTGACACTGTTGAGAGTTGAGAGCAACTGAAGGTGTACATGGTTCGTAACGTCACTGACCAAGAATGTATGGATGCTTTGGGGTGTGTGAACCCCTTTTTGTCTCACAGCAGGTGAGAACTGAGGGCAAAATCAAAGGATTCAGAGCGCTCCTTCCTTCCTTCCATCCTTCCTTCCTTCCATACATCAATGCAACTAAGCAACCACCCATCCGTCCATCCACCCATCCGTCCATCCATCCATACGTCCATCCGCCAATCCCTTCATCCATCTGTCGATGAAATGTAATCTGGCATTCATATAGCGCCACTTGAAAGAACAGTCCTCTTTAATGGCGTTTCCGACAGCTTGAAACCATCATCGATCAAAATTGTTTTCAACCGCTGATGGAACTAAACCGAGTAGAGAAAGAAAGATAGATAGATAGATGAACATACACATGTGCAGAAAGACGGATAGATATATAGCCAGAGAGATAGATAAATAGGTTCACTGATTTAAAATATAGAAAGATAGAAGATAGATAGACAAAGAGTGAGAAAAGAGCGAGATAGAATAGATGGGAAGTCTGAATTTTCATTACTTAGTCTCATTATCGGTAAATGAGTATTTATTTCCCTCCCATCAAAATCGGGATAACAACAGCGAAGCTGCTTTGAGGAAGCAGTTAAACATAGACGCAATTCATGAGTTCCAGAAGTGAGACCATGTCGAACTGTGCCAAAAAGACTGTGGAGGGTGAACATCCGTATTTTGCAAACTGATGTCAGTGAATTTTAAAGCAGCTGATTTCAACGCTAGCAGTTTGCAAGTCAGAAGAGGCTGGTAATAGTTATATCATGCTACAGTCGTAATTGTCGTAATTACAATCACAATTACAGTCATAGGCACGTCTTGCTCTTCGAGGGGAACTATATAAATGTTCAATTACAATTACATAGAAATACTGAAGTCAGTTGAAAGGTGATATACTGTCTATGAAGACGTAGGTGCGTGTGCACCACTTACGCAACAGCAGCACATGAAGGCGATTATGAACGCCTCGATCCATCCTGCGGTTCCAACAACCCAGACGAGACGGATGAAGAGGATGACGCCGAAGATATTCTGGATGCAGGGAAAGTAGACGCCAAGCACCGTTCCTAGTTTCTATAGTATCGAACAACAAACACTCGGATTAATAAGTTTGGTCATCTTTTCCAGTGTGGGAATTGTAGAAAAAAGACTGGGGAATGATCATTTTATCCGTATTTTGCAAACTGATGTTAGCAACAGTTGAAAGCAGCTTATATGAACGCCAGCAGTTTTGCAAGTCAGACTCGAATCTAAATAAATTCCTTTGTTGAGAAAATTCAAATATTCATACATGATACACCATGTAAATTTCTTCTGTTTGCCGGAGACTCAGAGTCAAATAATGATAAATCACACTAGCACAACTGAGGGATTAGAAACGACCCCTGGGGTGTGCAATGAAGACTTAACTGGGTTCCTAAGAAAGACCAGGGGGTTGAACCTCAACCCCCGACAATTCCCACCCTGTCTTTTCTAGAATACTGATTGATGTTGAAATTTATAAAACGATAAACCGATCATTCGCGTCTTTTTCGTGTCCTTCTGATATAATTTCCGTTTGAAGCGCAATTATAAGCAACAATGCTTGTCAATCATTCTTTCGTTTGTTGCGGACCGTATCAATCAGTCGAAGTACGTGACACAAGTAGGAAGGTAAAGATCAAATAATTGCTTGTGTGTAGACAAATAATATTGATTTTAGCCGGTAGAGGCGTGCCATGAGCCACATCCAGTGGGATATTTTGGCTGAAGCGTAAGTATGACAACAGGAATCCAAACCAGGACAACATTACAGACCCGATGCTCTACAAGTAGCAGCTAATTTCAAGTGATGAATTGATAATTGAAATTTGGATGCAGAGGTCAGAGGCCGATGCATTGAAATCAGCCCCATAACCTGCAGACGTTTATCAAACACTGAGAACAAAATGGACGCACGGGAAAACACTTACACGCACCTAACTGCAATTCTATATGGCGCACGCGTTCGTGCCTCAGACATTAAGAAAACCCATCTAAGGATGTACAACATAAATTTCGTTTTATATTACAATACACTACATGACACTGTGAAAATCGAAGGATCTGGTGACTGATAAAATACATATCGATACACCCGCGAGTCACTTCCGAGTTCTTCGCCTCTGAATTTGATGTGATTTGTCGGGATTACACGTAGAAGATTGCATTTCACACCGTCCAATAAATAGGACCATCACCCAGATTCAAAGTCGAATGCTTGGGTAATAAGAACGAGTGCTCCCAATCCAAAAGCATTTCCTTTGATTGTGCGCTCTAACTGACCTTTGACATGACCCGGTTCCTTGGTTCAACTTCAACTGTCCATCACATCAATCAATCAATCAATCAATCAATCAATCAATCAATCAATCAATCAATCAATCAATCAATCAATCAATCAATCAATCAATCAAATCTTTTATTGAAGCCGTTTGAAACAAAGCAGTATCAACATAACAGTATCAGCATTTGCAACAAAAGGAGACCCAGAAGGGATAATCATCCCGCTATGTAGGGCCACCTATGCAAACTAGTATATGGTTTGTCTTAGTTGTAAATTCTTCTCTTTCAATTCCATCGTCGACAGTGACTCAAGAGATTAGCTGCGTCCTTTAGCTTTAAGATGGTCGGTGAGTTATGTAGTGTATGAGAGCGTCGTACAAACTGGCCATTTGTTGTTGAGTGTTTTAGCCACTAGGAAAGGCTTTCATTCAGTTGCGTTGACGCGTCCGCCACCATTGCTAAGGTGCCAAGAAAATAAGCGATAATTTTCAATGAGGAGTTACGTAAGGGAGTGCTTTATTATGTCGAGTGATAGGAAGAAGAAAGGGCTTCTATATTTTGTCACTGGGGCCCGAATTAGAATCATGTAATTTTTCGCGTGGAACAAACTATCGATTGCTGCAGAAGATGATTTGTATGATTAACTGTCACCCTTTGTCTGATTGTTGTATTGTGAGCCATTCAACCACTTGTTGGACTAGTAGCGTCTATTCATCAACAATCACATCATCAACTCTTTACTCATTCATTGATCGCACATGTCATGCGTCAAATGTTGCAGATATTGTAAGATAGTTGGATTCAAAAGACGGACACAGAAGGACCAACGTCCTTCTTACACAGGGTCGCCTAGTAATACAGACTAAAGTTAGATGGGAATCGAAGTAACAAAAGTAGCACTATTCTCTCTATCTATCTATCTGTCTGTCTGTCTATCTATCTATCGGATTTATATAGCACCCCGTCAAGGAATCTACTCAGAGGCGCTCCCGACACAGGCCCAATCAAAGAGAAATGTCTCGAGAAGACCATTGAAGGAGCTATCCCTAGGAAGGGAGCGAATCTCAAGAGGGAGATCGTTCCAGACGGCAGGACCAACCACCGAGAATGCCCTACGCTGTGCTATGGAAGTACGAGCGTAAGGAACAACAAAGTCTTCCCGGGAGGCTGAACGTAGGAAGAACATGTAAACTGAAATAAGCGATCTACAAACCGACAAACCGTATATAAAGTAAAATTATAATAAACTATGTATACATTAGAGCTATAAATATAGAACATTTTATACGTAATATGTTTAGCAGAAATTATATCTTAATTTTATTTCTTAAACAGTTTTGCTTTAGGCAACTGCCGTGTAACGCGGTCCCAAACTGAATGCAGAGCATTTTCAATATTAAATAGCCGCGTATTGGTACGAGAGAAACTGCCACGGTAATGCCCTTGAGCTCATGTAAAATTGCAGTGACTATCAGGAAAATTTACAAAGGGGGCCTAGTTACCAAGAACTAAAGGCAACAGTTTGGTTGATAGCGGGAGGCCTGCACAAATTTAGAAATTTGAAGCCTGATAACAGAGTCTATTTTGTGGATGTTTAGTTTAACGAAACAATTTTCAGTGTCCATTCATGCATTTATTGGCCATAATTCTAATGATTCGTCATAATATAAATATGCATTTCAAACGAGAAGAATAATCAGTAGGCTAGTTGACTATATATAGGGTCGTTACTATTGATATATAGGCCTACAGTGACAAACGGCTGGCACTAAAATAATTAGAGGAATAAGAAGTATTGAGTAAGCACGCAACGATCGTGATAGAAAGTCGTTGCAATAGAGTAAAGAGGCTATTAACAGATTAGAGCTAGCTGAAATGGTTTTAGATAGAGATTGGAGGGGTATAGATCGAGAAAGTGGACCAGAAAGCGATGAACAAGAAGTAGCCAACAGTAGGGAATGAGGGAATGATATCTACAGTGAAAAATCAGATTATTTACAGAACCTGGGAATTCGGATGTGAGCGAAAGAAAACACAAGAAGAGGAAATAAAGAATTCAAGAACAGAATAAATTTTGGGATGTGGCAGGAACGACGAGACGAGAGCTAACCAATCCGCGGACAACAGTCAGCGAGAAACGGTTGGACAATTTGTCCGTGCAACTGAATCGGAAGGAATTCTATCTGGTTAGTGAAGAGATTAGGACAGATTTAAGATTACAGGTAAAATAGGTCTAAAACGAGCGCATCGCCTGCTTCATCCCACATCGTAAAGTCGCTCAAATGCCGCTTTAGCGTATATAGCCCGATACAAAATATTTTCATTCTGTGCAATAATTATATCAAAGTTACTTCGAAATATGCTTCAAAACATTTGCTGTCCCTAACGATGTAACAAATATAAGCTTACCCTGTAAGCATGCTACAGTGAGCCCATATATAGGACCCATATTCCGAGCTGAGACCTACACACAGCCCCTATGGGGCCCGTCTAATGTTCAAGGTCATGCTTTTGAGGTAAAGAGCAATGGACTTGCAAACGTAAGTTTTGTTGATCTCATCGACACAATTTATTTATGTGTGCAGAAACGATATGCAGTTGTAACCAAAAAATACTCTACAGCGCATTATAAGGCAGACTCAACTTGTCCTTAAACGTTCGATACCACTACTCGTGTTATTTATTTAAAGCCATACATCAACTGGCATAATTAACGGATGTAGGATATTTTCTGGACGTTTCTGATAAATTCGTATTTAAGTAGCTTCCCGACTTATATCATTCGAGGCATGCAGAGATAAAACTCGCAACAACGCGAGGGATTGGAGCGCATCGCCTGCTTCATCCCACATCGTAAAGTCGCTCAAATGCCGCTTTAGCGTATATATAGCCCCATAATACAGCGCGATGGTAATCCGGATGTATCCATACAGGAATTCCCAAGATGGAGATTCCGCGGCGGATTTTACACCCGGATAGCTTTGTGCGGACAGACGGAATTGCAATCCAGTGCTCGTCGTATACGGATCTCGTCAGCTCAAATGTCGCACGCATCTGCACTTAAAGAGTACTTACGCTAAGCAGCACGACCCTCGCTCTAAAACAACGAAGATCCTCTATGGCGTAATATCCAATATACACGAAAGGCAGCAGAGACGGACAAGAACTTTGCAATAAACACCGAACGATCAATGCCTGCAATATACTGCTATTCAGAGCACGTATACTATCATGCGGAATATGTCCGTATTACATGTGTAGGTCTGTGAGGATTGCAATTGCCCATCGAACGCTTACTTGATCCTTCAGGGAAATATATGTATTATCCATGAAAATCGCAAAAAAATTCGCAGAACTTTCTATTTTTACATGACAGGGATGTGTCAATTTCAGCCAGAATCAAAAGCCAGATTTCACCTGTTTTAGCTAAACCGTCGAAAACCCAAAATAAAATAGCTTCATCTAAATATTACACTTGAATCGAATCAGTTTACTGGTACTATTCAGTGATTTATTCACCCTACATCCCTCTAGCCTTCTCCTTTAAGTCTAAAGTCCAATAAACTGATAAGTCTATAGTTTTGCGGGATGAGATGCGATTCGAAATTTCTGCATATTGAATTTGTGCCGTTATGAATATAACTCCTCGTTAACTTCTGTGTAATAGGTAACCTTTTTTCCTGTCTTCTTAATCTTTTTCTTCCTCTTCTTGTTACCAGTGGCGCCTCCTCCTTCCTCTTCAGCCATTTCCGCTTCGTCGGCTGTTTCCTGTTCTACGTTTGGCACAATGCCGCCCTCGTAGTTCGCCAGGCGGTAGATGACGCGCGACACCAGAGGACGCTCCTCCTCGTCATCCTACGAAAGTGACATCATATAATTCAGAGTAATACAGCACAATAACAATAATTATCTTCCTCTCTTTCTCCTCCTTCTTCCCCTTTTCTGCCATTTTCCTTCCGCCTTTTCCTTCTCCTCCTTCTCGTTCCATTCTGCTCTCGTTCTTTTTCTGCGACTATCTTGCTTGTTCTTCTTGTTCTTCTTCTTCTGGTTTTTTTACCTATGGGATTAAATCCAGGAAAAGTGGAAAACTACTTGAAGCAATAGAATATCCATTTCTGGAACGGCTTGTCTAATTATTATTATTATTATTATTATTATTATTATTATTATTATTATTATTATTATTATTATTATTATTATTATTATTATTATTATTATTATTATTATTTATTATTATCATTATTCTCCGTCCTTTCTTCCTTTTCCTCCTTTACCTCATCCGTCTTCCCCTTATTATTGTTATTGTTGTTGTTATTATTATTTAATAGTAGTAGTAGTAGTAGCAGCACTACTACAGTAGTAGTTATACCATTTGTTATCATTCCTTAATTACTATAATTGTTGCTACTACTACTACTACTACCAACTACTTCTACCACCACCACCACCACCACCACCACCACCACCACCACCACCACCACCACCACCACCACCACCACCACCACCACCACCACCACCACCACCACCACCACCACCACCACCACCACCACCACCACCACCACCACCACCACCACCACCACCACCACCACCACCACCACCACCACCACCACCACCACCACCACCACCACCACCACCACCACCACCACCACCACCACCACCACCACCACCACCACCACTACTGTCTCTGCTACTATAAACTGTTACTGTTCGAGATGCACTGTTTGATAGTAGATTTTCGCCAGTGGACGGCGTGTACTTGCCTCGTAGAGGGCCATTTGTTTGGCCCCTTTTCCTGTCATTAATTGATCGTTTTCTGTAGCTGCGCAGCTCTCCACTGCAAACAAATATCAGCAGAGACATCAGAGCAACAGGTTTATCAGAACAATGGAATTATCAGAGCAATAGAATTATCAGAGCAAAAGAATTATAAGAGCAATAGAATTATCAGAGCAATAGAATTATCAGAGCAATAGAATTATCAGAGCAATAGAATCATCATAGCAATAGAATTATCAGAGCAATAGAATCATCAGAGCAATAGAATTATCAGAGCAATAGAATTATCAGAGCAATAGAATCATCATAGTAATAGAATTATCAGATCAATATAATTATCAGAGCAATAGAATTATCAGAGCAATAGAATTATCAGAGCAATAGAATCATCATAGCAGTAGAATTATCAGCACATCAGAATTATCAGAGCAATAGAATTATCAGAACAATAAAATTATCGGAGCAATAGAATTATCAGAGTAAGAGAATTATCAGAGCAATAGAATTATCAGAGCAACAGAATTATCAGAGCAATAGAATTATCAGAGCAATAGAATTATCAGAGCAACAGAATTATCAGCACATCAGAATTATCAGAGCAATAGAATTATCAGAACAATAGAATTATCAGAGCAACAGAATTATCAGCACAGCAGAATTATCAGAGCAATAGAATTATCAGAGCAATAGAATTATCAGAGCAATAGAATTATCAGAACAACAGAATCATCAGAGCAATAGAATTACCAGAACAATAGAATAATCAGAGCAATAGAATTATCAGAACGATAGAATTATCAGAGCAATAGAATTATCAGAGCAATAAAATTATCAGAACAATAGAATTACCAGAACAATAGAATCATCAGAGCAATAGAATTATCAGAACAGCAGAATTATCAGAGCATTTCGATGTAAAGACAGAACATTAAAACTCAGATCATCGATTCGACGCTTCAACTATGAACCGGAAACGGAAATTTGAGGGATCTTCTTTCTTGACTCAGTCACTCTCCGACAAGTAAATTGTTTCATTGCTCCGTGTTGTTCGTTTCTGTCACTATCTCTGCCACTGTCTATGTCACTGTCTCTATCACTGTCTCTGCCACTATCTCTTGTCACTATATCTGCCGCTGTTTCTGCCACTGTCTCTGCTACTTAGTCTGTCACTGTCTATATCACTGCCTTTATCACTGTCTCTGCCACTGTCTCTTGTCACTGTCTCTGCCACTGTTACTGTCACTGTCTCTGCCACTGTCTCTTGTCACTGTCTCTTCCACTGTTACAATCACTGTTACAGTCACTGTCTCTGCCACTGATATATAGTCACTGTCTCTGTCACTGCCTTTGCCACTGCCTTCGTCCCTTTCGAAGTTTCTTCCACTGTCTTTGTCTCTTCGCTATCTTTGCTCTCTATCTTTCAGTCTCTCTTTCTCTTTCGCTTCTTTCTCTGTTCTTTGTCGTACATTTCTCATGTCGGTTTTTAACCCCAACATACCCTATTTCTTCGTGACACAATCTACTCTTGGAAGCTTAAACCAGGCTTCATCGTCTGCTTCTATCCTGGATCATTGAGTCCTTGCAACGCAAGCCTCAGAACGAGGTGCTTTGTAGGGATTGGTCTTTCATGGAACCTCTCCTTCCCCTGGGGTCTCTGCTATGCTACTGCATCTCTGTGTACATGTATGCCTATTTATATCTCTCCATAAGTCTGTATCTCAGCCTCGATTGTTGATTTCTTGTTCAGTCCCTTTATCGACCTCTGACCTCATTGGCCAAATGGCCGCCGCATCGATCCGAGCTATTTGCAGATCATCGATTTCTGACGTCAAGGAAATGATCAGGGCTTCGAAGAAGGCGTTACGAACTGCGGCCCTCTTTACAGATGAAGCACTTGGGCAAAGACGGCGCTATATACTGTTATATATACATATATACATATATACATACATATATACACATATATACATATATACATATTTCGTTGTATAATATATATATCGTTGTATATATATATAATATATCTATTTACAACGACGTATAGCACCGTCTTTGATATATATATATATATATATATATATATATCATAGCTACTACGCAGTCGAGTAGTGATAGTAACTGATTTGATGTTTGCGTTCAATTTTGGCGTCCGTTGGGTTAGAATCCCGTTGGGTCGTGTTAAACGGGTTCCTTGTCATTCACGAAATACGACGGTTGGGTTGAAGTTCGTATGAAAGTTCTTCTCATGCTTTATAAATTGGCGCTATATAAATGACCAGGCAGTTTACATTGCAAGACGTAGATACAGTGGATGATAGACCAAGGAGCAGAACTAAGACAATATGTCACTAACAACGGTCAACAACGAGACGGTCAGAACTGAACAATCTACAGACGTTGACATTTTGGAGACAATGGAGATGAAAGTCGTTACTAGTTGGCCTATACATTGCCGGTGTAGTTAATAAATTTATTTAGTGGATCTTTTGTCTCCAAACGGGAAATATTAGGTTAAAAGGATCGTGACAATAGCAGCAGCTGCCACAACATGCATTACAAAAACAGCAACAAAGACGAAGGAGAAGAGAAGTTAACCCATGGAGAGACATCTTTAGATATAAAGTGTTAGCGACTTCATATTTTCTTGACCTCGGTTTATGAAGGCGTGTGGCCCACCATCTCCCCCGCCTTCTGGTGTTCCTACTGATAGTTAAGGGTCAGTGTACTCATCATAATAGCTGAGTTCCTAGGGGAGTGGAGTAGGAATCTCGAAACAAAATTCAGGCTGCTTGGCTTTTAGATACAGCAGCATTGAAATATCAGCGCAAGCGACAACTGTGACAACGGAAGCTTTCTACTGCAACAACCGTGAGAGCAGAGAAACATTTACTAAGCAGCGGTTGTTGACAGGACGTTCATCATGACTTCGCGTCTTAGCGCGAAATCATTCCGTCTTCAAGGATTTCATTTCCGAGACCGTCGTATCCCCCTTGGAAATGGATCATTCTTCAAGCTGCCAGCTGGATCCTTAAGCAAAGTAATTCACAGTTCGGGCGATTACTCGCCACATTTAATTATTCCCGTTCGCGGTCGATAATAAAGTCTGCCTAATGAAACATCGAAGTCTCCGTCTTCCAAAGCTGCAGCAAGGCAGACGGGGGAGGGGGAGGGGTTACGTAGGGCTGCATTGTGTTGACGTGGGGTGGGATTTTAAGTGCAGTTTTTCGCCTCCATTCTCTGGTCCTTGACACGGGCAAGAATCAGATACATCCTGTCGCATATTCTCGTCCATTATACTCAAGACTGATTGTTGTAATTACATTCCCAATTTGAATCTTGTTTCCTTTCCAGTCTGCCCATAATATATTATCTCTCTATCCGACTCGGACTCCAGTACACTGCAGAATTCGCTCTTATTCAGTTCATGATGATCTATGGGCACAACAACATGTATAACCTTCGGGAACTTATTTCGTTCGCAGTCTGACCCGTATTGTGCGCTATGCGTCGCTCAGCTTCGAATCTACCAGCCACCTTAAACCGTTCTTCACTCGCTTACCGATCGTTATGAGATTGAATTTTGTGGTTTACTCGGTGTGAGAATTTTAGAAAAAAAGACTGTGCTTTAGACTTTTATGAGTTTGATTCACGTCCAGTTGAATATTTTATCCATATTTTGCAACCTGAGTAAATTCAAAAATGCAATAGAAGGCTTAAACTCCTTAAACTGATGACATCACCAAATTTATTAGTATACAATTCACATGGTTACAAGTCTCACAATGAACCAGAGCATTACTTTATTAGTACCCACAAAGTGATTTGTGAGAGAAAATACTCAAATACGTGCACAATACAAAACAGTCGATATGAAAACCAGAAAAAACTATCTTTATGTTTATGTCAAATTGAGGGGGTTGGAAATGACCCCCTGCGGTGTGCAATGAATACTTAACTGTGGATCAAAAGAAAAACTACAGAGGTTGACCCCCAACCCCCGACAATTCTCACCCTGAGTTTACCTTATTGGTAAGTTTCACTCAGTCCAAATAAAGTCATGAGTCAGTAGACGGCCATCTACACCGTGTCTCAAAATAAACTGTGCAAAATTGTTTCTGTCAGAACTTCGTCAAATTTCCACCAATTTTAATAATTTTTGGTAGGTAGATGGCAAAATAGCTGAAATTTTATGCTATACATAAGTTTTCCACCTCACCTGATTCATGTCACCGCACTACGTTGTTAAACACAGATGTACCAATTTCTTATATAACGCTTAAATTTTAACAACTAGCGTCTCGAAACTTGGCTGCACTGAAATCCATTTCATCGAGCCGGGTGTCAAAGTGAATGGGGCCTACTATCGCGACAACCTTCTTGCCCAGAAGCTACTGCCAGACATACGCCGGATATCCCAGGGCGAGTTTTTTGTCTTTCAACAGGATGGCGCCCCGGCGCATCGAGCACGCGACACTGTCTCTTTCCTGGAGCGAGAAACGCCCGACTTCATACCTACAACACTGTGGCCGCCGAATTAATCGGATCGACTTTAGCACAATGGTGTGTGCTGCAGGAAAAGGTTTACAGCTCCAGAATAGCCAACGTCGACGAACTCAAAACGCGTCTGATCGACGAGTAGGCGCGCTTTGACCAGTCGATCGTTGATGCTGCTATCGGCCAGTGGAGTCGCCTTCTAAGCTCTTGTGTCCGTGTAAGCGGGGCACATTTCGAGCACCAATTCTAACACTTTTAAGCAGATCTGTCATAACAATTAAAAACTCTGCTAAGTAAACCATATTTCACTTTACTGCGTGCTAATTAAGACGTCAGATAGTTTGTTGCATGTAAAACAAATTAAGCGTTATATAAGAAATTGGTACATCTGTGTTTAACAAGGTATTGCGGTGACATGAGTCAGGTGAGGTGGAAAATTTATGTATAGCATAAAATTTCAGCTATTTTGCCATCTACCTACCAAAAATTATTAAAATTGGTGGAAATTTGACGAAGTTCTGACA
>OY744606.1:47939542-48052042 GCA_963556255.1 Allolobophora icterica | reverse complement strand
CATTTCCCGACAGGAACTCGAATGAGGAATGCACGACGAACAGGGCACCAATGGAAGAATGCAGCCCAATGGAATTCTGTCCAATAGTAATGGGACAGAAAGCCATAGCGTACATAGCACGCCGCTGATGATTGAAGGCTCGCATTGTCACGCTGAGTCAAACAATAGCAGTTGATGGCGCATTCGCTGGATGCTTTGCCTTCAGATTGCCTTGTCATTCGAAAGCTGATCTGTATACATGTCGATGTGTTGTCCATTGCAGTTGTAACTAGAAATTCATGTAGCGCCACCTTAGGAGAAGCCCAAGGACGAATTTGTAATAGCTAATGAACAACGACATCGTTATGTCAGTGAGGATGGGCTTCCTGAGGTTCATACAGGGCGCTGTAGAAATGCTTTTAGATACTCACACAAATACAAAATAAATATACTGAAATCGAAAAAAATGCATCCATATGCCTAGACGTTTCGTCGTTATTCAACTCTATGTCTAGCCTACGTCTTCTACATTTTCGTGATCTTGGAGTCATACGTGACTCAACACTCTGTCAAAAATTTCGAATAACTGCATGGGAATATATATATATATATATATATATATATATATATATATATATATATATATATGTCACAGCTTTATTCATGCACATACACACACAGTTCACAGCGTATTACTACAAGTTATATAGCGCTTTTATTCATGACGTTTATACAGTACATATATCATTATGATATATGCTACAGAAAGTTTATTGTTCTTAGAATAGGGCCTACTATACATGTATTGTCTTTGGCTTCCGTTCATTCGCAGATGCTGGTCCATCCAGTGGCAAATCTCTACCTCTTCATGTTCTCAACGTGCCTGATGAGACTGTCTTTCGCTAATATAGCTGAACACTTTCCTCTTATAGACTGTAACCCATTCTTACTCTTTGCCTGGCTTCATTTTGCACTTCTGAACTTTGTAGGGAGGATATTTTCAAATTACAGTTAATTGTATTATTATACTGACAACAACTTCTGTTCTTATAGAACGGTGTATCATCGTTTAGGTGCCTTTGATAGGGTCTTAGAAAGGCACTGCACTTCTGTTCAGTTACTATTCCGAAGAGGTCCATGCTTTCTGGCTGTCGACGATGGTGTGCCTGGCATCCATGGAAGTACATAATACCAAGGCGAAGAGGAAGCAACGACTTTCCGCCCCTTTTCCTTGCGTTCATTATCTGCCAACAATTGACTGACTTAGGCCTACATGCGAAGCAATGGCTCACTGTACCAAATTCGATGTCCGATGGAATGCCTACATATACACACACATGCACATACACACGCATTCATGTACACATATAGCCTACAAATAAACACAGTGTCACACAATATATACATATACATTTGCATATACAATTCTACATAATCCTGCATGTACTGTTTACTCGGAATTGTATAAAGTGCCTTGCATCGTCGCTCGGTTTGAAACGGTTGCAACTTCTCACAATCCCCTCTTGAGTCTAATATGGTTACAATTTATTCATTCATTTTTTCGAAGATTTTGCGACGGTGTATTAGATATTGCGCAAGCTGCGGTATTAGTAGCAGTGTTATTGTGATTATCTGATCAACAGATTTTCCATTTTCAGAAGCATATCCACTTCTACATCTACATAACATTTCCTTCCCATTTTGTCTTTAAACAAATCCAAAGTTCATATTAATAATATTATAGAAGAGAAATGTGGCCAAGTTTGTAATGATACGCTCCTCTCATAGACCGTTTCAAACTAATTAATATTCATGACCATTGACGTCACTGTTTACAAAGTGGCGACATTCCAACGTTCCAAATTAATTCAACTTAAAATTTAAATATACCATAAACGACTGCTTTTTTAAAGTAACAGCCTGAAATGGGCTTAAACTAATTTATTTAGGTGGTGATTGGTCTTAAACGAACGAGCGAAAACGGGTTTAAACGGCCCAAAAATATATCGAAGTAACGCACTGAACAGCGCACAAACGACCATTCGCGACTTGATTTGATATAGCCTGTAGGCCTACAATTGAAAAATACATTTTATAATTTCTTTTAAACCGTCTTAGGATGGGCAATAATACATTTTATTAATGTTTTAACGGTTGGAAGTTTTATAACGACTCTCGAGTATTTTTGCGACGGTGTATTAGATATTGCGCAAGCTGCGGTATTAGTAGCAGTGTTATTTGCTACGAGGTGGGGGTAACGATACATAAGGAACCCCTTGTTTCATTTGTCTTCTAATCTATTGAAATACCGTCTTAGGACGGGCAAACATCTAGTATAAATAATGATCCATCTTGCATTCGTCTTAATCCAGATTTGTCTGAAGGGTGCTCGAAAATGTTAGCCAACTCTCCGGACAATATTTACTTGAGTACTACAGAACTGTAAAATATAACTAACCTAATGTAACAGTTTAAAATAAAAGTAACTATAATCAATGGTTGCGAATAATAAATTCTGCTTTTCGTGCAAAATATGTTAGGGGTCTCGGCAATCTGAACTCTGACAGACAGTTGATTCGACCTCCAACCGTCCCTTGGGTCACGCAAGAGCGGCTGAATTCACTCTCCAGTCCATAACAATCTCAATGGCATAGTTCGTCCATATGCAATGCCGAGGTATAGTGGCTAATACTAACTGGTTGTCCCGACTGGGCCACGTTTATCATTGCCTGAACTGATTAGGACCATCCAATAATTACCTGCTTTTTCTAATTCAGCCATTTTATTCTACTTCTGCACCCGAAAATGCAACTGCTAATATTCTTTGCGAACAACATTTGTATGAGGGTTTAGGCCTACTTCTGTGTAACCTACAAAATCCAAATCATCTACATAAATTACAATAATAATTACTTTCGATTGGCCAGAGTGAACCACAAAAAGAAAACGTACGTAATAAATAAATTTCTTGAGCTACATGCTGTTTATTATAACCTAAACTGTAATTATTCATATGCCGCATGGAGCGCTGAACAGAACAAGTCATCTAAAAAGGTTTACAATCCAATGTAGGCCTATATGGAGTACGGAGAGTACGGGTTCGACCCTCGTCCGAGACAGTCATTGTTAACGGACCTTTAGCAAGTCCTTCACTGACAATTGCTCAGCGCCGTCGATGTTCTGTCGTATGGTCGTGTGCACTTCTGAACTTTGAAAGGAGAGTTAAATCAAATACAGTTGTATTGTATTTAAACATTCATAAAGCGCCTCTAGTAGGGTGAATCGTTCAGAAGTGCTCCCAGTGTGCAAGGCCACAAGAAAAGAAATACGTTTTGAGAAAGCAAAAGAAGACGAGGGGTTACCTATTAAAATGTGAGAGCGAGTAGAATGAGACAGTGTATTCCAGAGAGGCAAAAAATCGGGACTGCACCATAGCTGTTCTAGTATGAGGAATCAAACGATGCAGTCTGTTCGAGGAGTGAAGTGGACGATGCGAGGAGACAGAAAGAGGCCGGTGAATTACATCAATTAAATATTTGGGGGGCGAGACCCCACTATGTCCAGGACACCAGAATGAGAATTTTGAACTTAATACGTGCAGAGAGAGAGGAAGACAGTGCAGTTGCTCAAACATGAAGGAGACAGAGAGAGAGACAGACAGACAGAGAGACAGACATACAGGCAGACAGACAGACAGAGATAGAGAGAGAGAGAGAGACAGACAGACAGAGACAGAGAACAGAGACAGAGACACAGAGACAGAGACACAGAGAGAGGGGGGCTTTGTGGACATCCAGGAGTCGAGAGACTTCGATAGACTCAATACGCTCAACTAAGTGCAATTGGGATGAAGGAGACTCGTGGAGAAATGTTTGCACGCCATCCCCAAAGAGATGACCAGTAGCTCCCGAGAGTGGGAAAAGAGAGGGAATGTCAGCCGTGTAGAGAATAAAGAGTAGAGGACCAAGTCCAGAGCCTTGAGGAACGTCCAGCTCAATGTTAATCCATTTTGTTCTAGAGTTGCCCGATATTATCATGTGGCTTCGTTGAGACAGATAAGATCGAAACCAGCAAAGAGGAAGGCCCTGCAACCCATATGAAGTCTCAAGACGCTGAAGGAGAATATTGTGATCTGCCATATCAAAGTTGTATCGTATCGTATAAGGTAGGCTTCTGCAAACAGCTTCCATGTTTTTGACTAATATGTGCGTAATTATATTGTTAAGTGAGATAATTATATTGTTAAGTGAGATAATTATATTCCTAAGTCCGATCTATGCGATCATGTCATGTCAAACCAGACAGTCACTTATCACATAATATGTTTAATTAGTATAATACGGGCAGGTCTACTATTCAGAGAATGCTGTATCGTTTGTATATGTGCTACTATATTTGGTGAATAAAATCTTGATATATAATCGCAACGAATTACACAACCTAATGTCATGTAGGACATCCTTTAAGGATGAATCGTCTGCCTAAGTACCGGTACTCAGAAAATCAACAGACCCATGCAGACGTGGCGTGTACGGTGTACCATGAATTTAAAGGAGCCTGATTTTCTTATCTTTGGCAATGTCAATGTGTAAACCTTCCTCATTGTCACTTCCCATCTGTCTATATGTCTCTGTTATCAGTGGCGTGCAGAGGTTCTTTGATGCCCGGGGCCAACCCCTTCATTGGATGCCCCTAAATTGTTCTTTCCCTAATTCATCCCCCTCCCCTCCCACTGCACTGTGCTACCCCCTCTCCCTTTCCCCCAGGAAATTTTTGAGAATTGCACATTGCCGTATGGCGTATGGTACGTTTAGCCTATTTTGACGATCGGAAACCGAATTGTAGACTTTGTATTTTATGCTTAGGAAGTTAGGCTACTATTACTAATCATAGTATAGCCTGTATGGAAAACATGACATAAAAACTTTATTCAAATTAAACATATATGTAATATGTCAGCACCCAGTCTCAGCGGTCAGCCACACGCCCACATTTATTAAGTTCGATTCCTTAAATTGGATCTTCTGTCACAAAACACTTGAACTACTTCACTTTTTACATCCCTGGGCCAACGCCAATCGTTGGATGCCCCCCCCGGCTGGATGCCCGGGGCCGTCGCACCCTCGGCACCCCCCTCTGCACGCCACTGTCTGTTATATACATATACATCTACCATATCAGAAACAGACAGAGAGAGACAGAGAGAGTCAGCGAGAGAGACAGAGAGAGAGAGGAAGGGAGAGGGGGACAGACAGACAGACAGACAGACAGCGACAGATAGCGAGAGACAGAGAGAGTCAGAGAGAGCAGACCAACAGACAGACAGAGAGAAGGAGAGAGGGAGATAGGGAGAAAGAAAGAGAAAGATGGATAAAGCGAGAGACCCATTTTGCCTCTTCACGTCTCATTAGCGCCATATTCTCTTCAGATCATTGGTCGTCTGCCATTTACGTCATTTGTGACGTCGTAGACGACGCCAACATCCCAAGGCGTCGACTCATTTACCCTGACCGCCTTGGACATGGAATATAGACGCGCGCATGGGGACGGGTTGCTGCTGTCCCTACATATACGAATGACCTGCCTAAAATATTCATTTCTGTCTTTCTGCCTGTCTGTCTGTCTGCCGTCTGTTTGCGTGTATAGGCCTACTTGTCTTTCTCCGTCTGTATTGTCAGTCTCATCAGAACGCATGTCTATAACAACCTCTGCTTAGCAAACCATCAACGATTGCTTCAGGCTCTTTTTCTCGCACCCTATCACTTCCCTCCTCCTAGATATATTAGTTTATCTATCTATCTGTCTGTCTGTCCATCCGTCTGTCTGTCTGACGATCTATCTATCTATCTATCTATCTATCTATCTATCTATCTATCTATCTATCTATCTATCTATCTATCTATCTATCTATCTATCTATCTATCTATCTATCTATCTATCTATCTATCTATCTATCTATCTATCTATCTATCTATCTATCTATCTATCTATCTATCTATCTATCTATCTATCTATCTATCTATCTATCTATCTATCTATCTATCTATCTATCTATCTATCTATCTATCTATCTATCTATCTATCTATCTATCTATCTATATATCTATCTATCTATCTATCTATCTATCTATCTATCTATCTATCTATCTATCTATCTATCTATCTATCTATCTATCTATCTATCTATCTATCTATCTATCTATCTATCTATCTATCATCTATCTATCTATCTCTACCTCTGCCTCTCTTCTCCAATATAGCTCATATTTCCACCCATCGCCGCATCTCTACCTTTCCTTCTCGTCTTGCTTTCTACCTATCCCTGTCTACATACCATCCCCACTCCCCTTCTCTCTCTTTCTTTCTTTCTTTCTGTCTGTCTGTCTGTCTCTCTCTTCTCTTTCTCTCCCTCTCTTGCTGTCTTTGTCTCATTGCTCTCCGTCCCCACTTCCGATCTTTTTCACACTATATCTCTTCCCTTTTCTATCTTTCTTTCTCTGTGGCACTCGATTTCTTTCTGCCTTGCCCTTCTGTCTCTATGTTCTGCCGATGTATCTACCTCCGCCTAATCCCATCTGTCGCTGTCTCTCTGTCTCTCTTGCCTTCTCTTGCCTTCTCTTGCCTTCTCTTGCCTTCTCTTGCCTTCTCTTGCCTTCTCTTGCCTTGTCTTGCCTTCCATGCCCTTATCCACCGTCGTCGCCGTAAAGAGTGCGCTTTTACGCAATGCTTTCCGCAGCGGTTGTCATCTGGCTCCCAACGAAGGCACCAGCAGCCGTCAGCACTCGGCTTCCGATCGATACATCCATCCAGCGACGATCAGCCCTTCCTGCCTCCGTAACCCATCCAGACCCTGCCTGGCTCCAGGCCCCTGCACCAGGCAGCCCCCACCCGACAGCCCATTTGCACGGAATAATATATCGCTATGTTAGTTGCTGCGAGCAGTCTTCGTCTCTCAGCCTTTGAGGATTGAGCGTATACCTAGACTCTCCCATCGAGCCCGATCCCCCTTCTTCCTTGTGGATATCAAACCACTTCCTCCCTTGTAGGTATCGAACCCATCTCGTTGGACAATTAACGCCAACCAAGATCATGTGGGATATTGGCCGACAATTCTCGCCATGGCCCGAGGTTAATTGAGTGGCCACAAAAACGTCCTAGCTACCCAGTCTCTCTGTGCCTCACCCCGATCCATCAGCCCGCCCTTCCTCCCTTACTCTCTTCTGCCTTTTCCACGATGCTTCCATCATCCAGGTTTCCTTGAGCTGGCAATAATCCCTCTGGATCAACGATGCGCTATTCCCAGGCTCAGCCGCACTTCCTGTGCGGTTTTAATAATGGACGGTGCGTTTAAGTCAAGGCAAACAGCGAGAGAGACAGAGAGACAGAGAGACATAGATAAAGAGAGAGACACAGAGAGACAGGCAGAGAGACAGACAGACAGAGAGACAGAGAGAAAGAGACCGAGAGAGAGACAGAGAGAAACAGAGAGACAAAGAGAGAGACACACACAAAGAGAGAGAGAGAGGTGGACAAAATCAGAGAGACAGACATATGGTCGGCATGAGAACAGAAGCAACAACTCAGAAGAAGCGAAAGCAGGCAACGAATCACGGAAATTAAGTCAACCAGAGAGAAGAGTTCCAATGTCAGAAACTAAACTCAGCTTGCACTGGAAAACCCTTAGGCTGAAAATGAAGCTTTCATATCTTATCAATCGCCACGTCTACTTTGTAAGTAGACATGGCGATTGATTGCTCCATCGGTGCAATTTAACGCCCAGGGTTTGAATCCTGGTTGGCTAGTTCTTTTCTAAAATTATTAGATTTCTTCTGTTAGGCCTTATTGTCCTGAATGCTGAAACATCTTCATTGCAGTGTTCCGACCAAACCTGGTCGTTCCAGTTAGTTATCTACCCCTCGGATCCCATCTGAATTTGGTCTGCCAAGTTGCCTCTTCAGATCCATATAACTCTCCAATTGTGAAGCCCGTCTGAAGCAGCTGTGAGCCACGGCCGATGAAACCAAACCCCGAAAACGACGTCAGAAATCTGAGATCGTCGTCCGCCATTTTCGTACATATTATTACCTCGCTGCTTGTTTTCCTTGGAAGTTATTGATTAAATCCATGTTAGGATAGGATTAAGAACTCGGTTTCTTAATGTAAATAACCACTCATCAGTCATCACATAGACTACTACCGAGCTGGAAGTGTTTTATGCCTGTATGTAGTTCCCAGATGAGAATTAAGTTTTATCTTAACGCCACCTACCGTCTAAATTGTGTGCAGTATGATCTAACACAATGATTTATATATATCGTCGTTATCATGATGCACGAAGATTCAATCAATGGTCGCTTCAGTTGAAATCGTAGCGTCAGTCAGAGTCATTATTCAATAGAGAAGCCAGATCGGAATCCGATAATTCAGAGAAACGGGAAGCCAGGACACGGAGAGTGAGCAGCCTGAAACAGACGAGTTTTAAGTTTAGGTTTGAATGGGCTTATAGAACGCAGAAAACTGACACCCTTCTGACACGATGCGGCGCTCGTGAATAAGCTGGTGCCCTGCGCTTAGCTTTCGAGTAGCGCTTTATAAATTTGGAGTTTACGATTACGATTTGACTAACAGTAGTCAGGCGGCTTGGTGTAAAATTGCTCACTAAAAGACAGAATTATGAAATTTGTCACATGGTAACAACATAAGATGAAGAAAATTTTTAGCTATAGGGCCATCGCAGATTTGCCTCCTGGCTCCAATGGCAGCCATTTTACAAAATGACCGACCGAAAATAGAGATTTTTCAATATCTCAGCTTCTAGTTCTCTTAGAATCGTGATCTTGGTGTCTAAACATACATATTTAAGGGCAAGGATACTAATAGAACTAATTATTTTACTTACCTACCTGAGAAAAGCTAATTATGGTAGCCATCTTGAAGTTAAGGTGACCTAAAAGGGCAGTCCAGTGCAAAATACGAATCAATTGTTTATTGACTGATAGAAGCATGAAATTTAGTACATAGTATGATCGTGTTCTAAGGAAATGTTTTAGTTATAGTGCCATCGAAGAATTGTCCCCTGGCCTCAATGGCAGCCATTTTCCAAAATGGCCGACCGAAAATAGAGATTTTTCAATATTGCAGCTTCTAGGTCACTTAGAATCGTGATCTTGGTGTCTAAACATACATATTTAGGAGCAAAGATTCCAACAGAACTAATTGCAATTACTTAAGTACAAGAGAAAAGCTAATTATGGTAGCCATCTTGAGTTTAAGGTGACCTTAAAATTTAATTTTCCCATTATGGATTACTTCCTCGTCATGTTAAATTAAAATTATGATTATAATTTTGGTTGTTAAGCGTACAGTATTTTGAGCAACGATTGCAAGGGAACTAACCATATCTGAAACTTGTTGTTGTGTTCATGTTCATGTAGAAATTAAACAAATTATGGAATATCAACAATTCAGCCTGTTATTATTGTCCTCGTAAATGTACATACATTAAACGATATTACAGAGCTAGTCCGCATTTTGGAGCTAGTGTCCAGACAAAGTACTGCCCACAGAGTTATATAGGGCCTAACATTGTCAACGTCATTCAAGGTCACATAGGCCTCTACACAGACAGAGACCAGTTCACTGTCGAGCAGCTTTCACACGTTTGCACTGTCCCCTACAGCCCTTCTCGCAGCATCATCTGAGCAATTCTGTCCAGAAGCTTTGGCAAGTGTTGTCCACTTCACTTCCCAGCCTCCTTCGCTCGTTTGCAGCCACCCCCAATCACCAGGACATGGTATCCTAGGAACAGCTACGAACATCTGTGCCCATACATGACCTGCCTGGTAGGCAGCTCTCTTGGCGTGTTCCACAAGTGCAGCTTGAGTTTGTGGAAAGCCATCTATTGGTACATCGAGCTGATCATCAGCAGAGCTGGAAGTTGATGCTACGGTGCAGAAGGCTGGGATGACGTCGTTGAATGTCTTCCAAATGTCCCAACAGTCCTTTCTCCACGGCCAGCAGAGGATGATACTGTATCACATCTGCTAAATGAGTGTAGGAAGGGCAAGGCTACGCACTTCTCTGGGCAAGGGCACATGCCATCTCATGAGTTGATAGGTATCTAAAGCTTTGCCTGAGGAAAGCCAACCCAGAGTTCGTCAATGCTGAGCTGTTGAACCGCTGCTATGGCTAACCTCAGAGTCAACTGCGCGGATCATCACTTTACGATAGCCATGTTTGGCAGCATCTGGGACACGCAGCAAAATCCTTATATCAGATTCCTCCTGAGTAAAAGGAGCAAGTCCAATTATGCCCTTGGCTGAGTACAGAGCACGTCCTTGCGGTGTGTGACGATGACCTGTCTTTCTGTTTCTGTTTCAAGTTTTGTTATTTGCAGGCTCAAAAAAGAAAACAACTCTGACTTGTTTTCACTGTTCCTTAGAAATTCCTGCCAGTTTCTAGGTAGAGCATTAGATGATTCCACGCGCCTGCTGCTTCCCTTACCCCTCACACAGCATGTGTATGTCTTCAAGCTACCATGTACAATGTGCACATATTCCTCTCATACAACATCTACACTATGCTCATGCTCCAGCTGTCTTGTGATGTAGGGCAAGAAAACATGGGAAGCATAATCTAAGAAAGTGCACACAGTGCCAGGTTTCAGTATGTTGACTAAGACTACTTCGTCCAAGATAACAGTATCAACAGTAGGTACACCCAGTGAAAAGACTGGTTGGATATCTGAGATGGCGTCATCTGCTGGAGTGGGAGCCACGTCTTCTAGGCAGCTCACAATGTCTTACTTGGTTCCTAGCCGCAATTTATCCATATTCGAAAGCGATGGTGGGTGTTAGTCGTACGAGCAACGAGGAGAAGGTGAATGAAGCACGGAAGCAGCTGTTTTCACAGAGAAGCAGACCAACGCAAGCTGCACTTGTGGAACACGCCAAGAGAGCTGCCTACCAGGCAGGTCATGTATGGGCACAGATGTTCGTAGCTGTTCCTAGGATACCATGTCCTGGTGATTGGGGGTGGCTGCAAACGAGCGAAGGAGGCTGGGAAGTGAAGTGGACAACACTTGCCAAAGCTTCTGGACAGAATTGCTCAGATGATGCTGCGAGAAGGGCTGTAGGGGACAGTGCAAACGTGTGAAAGCTGCTCGACAGTGAACTGGTCTCTGTCTGTGTAGAGGCCTATGTGACCTTGAATGACGTTGACAATGTTAGGCCCTATATAACTCTGTGGGCAGTACTTTGTCTGGACACTAGCTCCAAAATGCGGACTAGCTCTGTAATATCGTTTAATGTATGTACATTTACGAGGACAATAATAACAGGCTGAATTGTTGATATTCCATAATTTGTTTAATTTCTACATGAACATGAACACAACAACAAGTTTCATAAATGGTTAGTTCCCTTGCAATCGTTGCTCAAAATACTGTACGCTTAACAACCAAAATTATAATCATAATTTTAATTTAACATGACGAGGAAGTAATCCAAAATGGGAAAATTAAATTTTAAGGTCACCTTAACCTCAAGATGGCTACTATAATTTGCTTTTCTCTTGTACTTAAGTAATTGCAATTAGTTCTGTTGGAATCTTTGCCCCTAAATATGTATGTTTAGACACCAAGATCACGATTCTAAGTGACCTAGAAGCTGCAATATTGAAAAATCTCTATTTTCGGTCGGCCATTTTGGAAAATGGCTGCCATTGAGGCCAGGGGACAATTCTTCGATGGCACTATAACTAAAACATTTCCTTAGAACACGATCATACTATGTAGGCCTACTAAATTTCATGCTTCTATCAGTCAATAAGCAATTGATTCGTATTTTGCACTGGACTGCCCTTTTAGGTCACCTTAACTTCAAGATGGCTACCATAATTAGCTTTTCTCTTGTAGGTAAGTTATTACAATTAGTTCTATTAGTATCCTTGCCCTTAAATATGTATGTTTAGACACCAAGATCACGATTCTAAGAGAACTAGAAGCTGAGATATTGAAAAATCTCTATTTTTGGTCGGCCATTTTGTAAAATGGCTGCCATTGGAGCCAGGAGGCAAATCTGCGATGGCCCTATAGCTAAAAAGTTTCCTTAGGACATGTTCATACTATGTACCAAATTTCATGTTTCTGTCTTTTAATGAGCAATTCCTTCATATTTTGCACCAGGCTGCCCCACTACAGTTGTCTTGGTGCGATATGTTGAACAAAGGACAGTGCCGTCTTAACAGCATTGCAGGCCGTCGACAAAGCAATGCACTACCGAGCGTAGAGGTCACGCACACAATCATTGTTTTTGGGTATTTTTAATTTTTAGGCCCCTGGAATTGTGGGCCCCTGGTGACTGCCCATCGTACCCTGCCTTAAGACGGCATTGACGAAGGAGCGTCACAGCAGGAGAACATGAGGTTAGACAAATTATATGATACACTTGCAATCAGTGGCGGCGATCTTGTTTGACAGGTGAGGAGGACAGTTTTGAACTGATCTGGTCAAAAAGAGTTTTGAACTGATCTAGTCAAACAAGAGGTAAAACATTTATCGCCGTGAACTGATCTGGTAAAAAAAGGTAAAATTTGATAACCTTTTTGGTGTTTCTTCAAAATGTGGGGGTCCGATGCATGGCGTGTCCCCCCACTGTTAAAGGTGGGGGTCTTGTCCCCCTCGAACCCCCATGATCGCCTTCCATGCTTGCAATGTGAAAAGATCAATGTGAAAAGTAGGATACTTCTCTTGAGAAAAACGCTAATTACAAACAAATATCTATTGATTCATTATTTTAAGTTAAATTGAAAACGTGGTTCAAAGCCCATTTAATTAGCAGAATTTGAAACTAAACAGCACTTCACCTAGCTTCCGTTCCAAATTGTGTAGTATATTACGCAGGATTCTAACACTTTGGCAGCAGCAGCTGCATACAGATTTCGAAAGATCGAAAACAAAACGAATGCGCCGCACCACATATGCATTAAGAATTGTTAGAAAATTAGGCTACGTTTAGATTAAATATTTATAACGATGAGTGTTAGGGAGCGACAGCGGCGGCGATCTTGTCTGAGAGGTGGGGGGGGGGACAAAGTCGGCCACGATCTCGTCGACGACCGGTTTTGGGAAATCTTGTCCCAAAAATTTTTCCACAACATCATCTCCGAAAAATTTCGCTTTCATCTCCGAAAAAAAGTTGATGACCTTTTTTTTAGTCATTCGCCACATTTTACAACTTTTTACCGTCTCCCGGCAATAACCCTTTTTCTTATGATTTCTTCCTCTAAAAAATTACTTTTTTTGACGAATTCCTTCTTCTTTCTCATAATGTTGGGGGAACACTTCTGCTCAAAAAATTTTTTTGTACCTCGTCTTGTCAAAAACGCTGCCTTCACGCGCAATTACATTTCTGAGCCTTTTTCGGTGTTTCTTCAAAATGTGGGGGGGGGGAAATGCATGGAGTGTCCCCCCACTCTTAAAGGTGGGGGGGAAATGTCCCCCGTCCCCCTAGATCGCCGCCCATGGGGAGAGAGAGAGGCCGGGATAAAATACTATGAAATTGTTATGGACGTTTGAAATAATGAAATATTCGTTACAACTGAGTATGTTTGAAATTATTATTCCACATAATAATATGTTTAGCTGAAATCTGTTGGATGAACCAAGGTTGCTATGTATACAACCTTGTGAAATGAAGACAAGGAGCTCATCCTTCGTATAACTGTGGCGTAGTGCAGACTATGGCGCACATTTTCTATTTATAAATTCCCAGATACCATACCATACCACTGTAACCATATCATACCATACCATACCATGTGTCTACGCAAACACGTTTCAATGATGGACTCTTGGCTCTCCATCTCGTGAATGATAACGTTTGCAACTGGCTGGGCACTTATCGTAAATGCCATCAGAAGAAGTTGGAAAAAATTCAACAGATCCTGAAGCCTCTTACCGACATACTGTTGTAAGGTGCCAGGGAGCCTAGTTTATGGCTTGAACAGAAATATATTCGGAAGGCAATAGGTTTTTTAAAGCACAGTAAAACAAGGCGACTTACACACATAAGTGTGAAGTAATAATCACTAAAACTAAGAATCTTCGAACTCAATCCTTGTCTTTCTAAACATTAAAAGTGAGTTTGCTTATTCTCCAGCATGTCAAGCCGTGACTTAATGGAGGACAATGTCACGAGAAACGGAGAATGAATTATTCACGAATGCTTTCCGGTGCTTTGTCTTAATGACAGTCGTAACTGAAGAACCAGTCTTACAAATTGGAAGCACACATTTAACCTTTTATTCTAAAACTGTGACCAAATTCTACATAGTAATTCGTTGTTTAGACCTGAGGTTACTACTATTAGGCCTAATATCGGCTAATTCCGGTGGCTTTAAGAGTTGCCATCCCAATTGACATCCGCGCCCCCCGCCCACACTATTTTTTTTATATTACCCTTTTGGAATAAGAACAACCGGTGTTTTATGACGATAGGCGAAAACTTCCTCTCTTCCTGTTTTTGCCCTGATCTCTATATTGCTACCATGGTTTGTCTAAAAGACGCCAAGGATCCTCCAGCTAAGACCCGACGTATCCCGACGTATCCGGAATATCTCATTTCCTGCACGGAGTCCCAGTTGCTGTTCAGGTCTCATAAAGAAATACTGGCAGTAAGTGAACACGGTATATTTTGAGTTTGGTGAAGAACTCAATATAGAGTGCCATTATGATAAGTGCTCTTGTAAAGTGAGACAGCGAATCCCGTTATCTAGATCCGACGTCGAATCTCAGCTTCTTTAGCACTCTTGACAATTGTCTGACTCCAAGATTTATGAACGAATCTAGAATCTGCTCGGTGTGCCGAATTTCCGTCTGAACGTTTCAGTCTCTTGCGAGCAGTCATCCGTGCCCAAGATACAGATTCACTAACTTTGACATAAATAAACTAGCCAAACTTAATTTAAACATCTCGCGTATTTTTTATATTTAAGTTGATGCTTGTATGACTAAATCATGTCTGCGTTTAGCGCAATATTCATCCTCATTCTTTCACTACTTCTTTAATTCTTCCGTTTTATCTCCTCCTCTTTTCTATCTCGTCCTGTTTCAACATCTATTCCTCTTCTTCTCTCCCTCTGTCTCTCCTCCTCTTCCATCTCTTCCTCTTCCTTCATCTTATCCTCTTCCTCTTCCTTCCTCTTCCTCTTCCTTCCTCTTCCTCTATTCCACTTCCTTCATCTTCCTCTCTTCCTCTCTTCCAGTTCCTTCATCTTATCCTCTTCCTCTTCCTCTCGTCCTCTTCCTTCATCTTATCCTCTTCCTTTTCCTTCATCTTATCCTCTTCCTTCCTCTTCCTCTCTTCCTTTTCCTTCATCTTATCCTCTTCCTCTTCCTCTCGTCCTCTTCCTTCCTCTTCCTCTCTTCCTCTTCCTTCATCTTCCTCTCTTCCAGTTCCTTCATCTTATCCTCTTCCTCTTCCTCTCGTCCTCTTCCTTCATCTTATCCTCTTCCTTTTCCTTCATCTTATCCTCTTCCTCTTCCTTCCTCTTCCTCTTCCTTCCTCTTCCTCTCTTCCTCTTCCTTCATCTTCCTCTCTTCCAGTTCCTTCATTTTATCCTCTTCCTCTTCCTTCCTCTTCCTCTTCCTTCCTCTTCCTCTCTTCCACTTCCTTCCTCTTCCTCTCTTCCAGTTCCTTCATCTTATTCTCTTCCTCTTCCTCTCCTCCTCTTCCTTCATCTTATCCTCTTCCTTTTCCTTCATCTTATCCTCTTCCTTCCTCTTCCTCTCTTCCTTTTCCTTCATCTTATCCTCTTCCTTTTCCTTCATCTTATCCAGTAGATGGGAACTGGGGTTTTGGGGGCACCCCGTTATTCCGTCAAAATACCGGGGGTTGGTCTCCACCCCCTCAATTTTTTTGTCCCCACCACTCCGTTATCTCACCGAATTAAGACGATGCCAGTCTACACCATCTAGGCCTCCAGAGAGTGTGTGGACTCTATAACAGATCTATTTTTGGTGCACGAATTGCACCACCAAAAACCTGCAAGCCGAGCCGCTTTGAATTCAGTCCAAAAAACAAAACAAAAAGTGCCTTAACACATCAAGCCGCAAAAGTGTCGTTTGCTGCAGGCCGAGAACCTCCCACGAGGTCTGGAACTAGCTAATTATAAAAATAATCAATTAAATAAATGAACAGGTTATGGTATACATAAAACATAATGTTAGGACAAAACTTTTGCATTTGGCTCGCTATAGGCAAAACAACCCTATGCTCTCGCAGGTGCATTGGGGAGTACTGTTTCAAACATTTGGCACTACTGCGAAACGGCTGCGGGACAAAACCATGTGTCAAATGTGGAAGGGGTATAAAAACACGCGTGGGTGAGTGTATGAAATGTGGTTATTTCGCTAAATATTTTAGAGCTCGAAGAGGTGGGTTAATTCGCGAATTTAATAAAGAATGGAAACGTCTATCATCTATATCAATAGACTAGATAATAAAAAATTTATATTTAAAGAAATGATAAACTTATTATATTAAAGAAAAGTTTGCCACATTAGTATAAAATAATTTTTAACTATGGCATTGTCTACGAATGAAAAAATTGAACAATTGCTGAATGAGTTTACCGGGCCACCAGCTCTTCGGGCTGTTCTACAGAATATCTTAGACGAACCTATCCCAGATGCAGTCAAAAGGCGCTTACTACAGCCACTGCTTCCAAGGCCAATTCCTCCAGTGCGCAAGCGCAGAGGGGCGAAACGTAAGGCCCTTCTGGCAGAATTCGACCCACTCCTAATTAAGAAGGATAGAGGTGGGCCACCACCCTTTCTAGTACACAAACAGCTCGCCAATCAGCTTCTGAGAGACTTTCGTGCAGAAGTACCTTTAAACCACAGGCTGGAAGGAGATGCGTTGGCTTTCTTGAGTGCAATGGAGAAAAACATTGAGTCGCAGCTCAACGAAGAGCTCTTGAAAAATGGCGGTTTGAAATACACTCAAGTGTTGACTGTTGAGTTGGAAAAGTTGGCGCCGACTGTTGACAATGTGTACGATGGCAACGCGGCTCCCGGTTTAATTACCACTACGACCTACTTTCGAAGCAAAGCAGTACCAATTACCAATGCGGGTAAAATCCAAGGGGTTATACGAAATGCCCAGGCCGAAGTACTAAAACTCCTCGAGGAGTACACCAATGAGGGATCGGGGTGGAGGGTGAGGCGGGTCGTGGCGCTAGACCTAAGTTTTGCAAGATATAAGCCTTTCCGAGGCAAGAGCTATTTTCCCACTCCAAAGTATATACCCCCTCGCACGGTTATTAATGTAAAGAATAAAGATAACCGATGCTTCGAGTGGGCCATACTAAGCGCCATGTATCCAGTAGGTCATGGGCAAAATCCGGATCGCCCAACTAAGTATCAGGCCCACCTTCAGGAGCTAAACTTTGACGGTATAGAATTTCCAGTGAAGGTCACAGATATCGACAAGTTTGAGCGTCAAAACCCAACTATAAGCGTCTCAGTCTTCGGGTGGGATAAAGTTTTGTATCCAATTCACATTTCAAACCGGGCCAGTGTCCACAATATTGACCTTCTACTACTGGCCGACGACGCAAATGAAAATTTTCACTATGTCTGGATCAAGGACTTGGCCCGAATGCTGTACAAAAACAGCGATCATAAAGAGCGAAAGCACCCATGTCGCCGCTGCCTACACATATTCTGTAGACAAGACTTGCTGGATGCCCATATCAAAGATTGTCAGGGCATTAGTCAGAAGCCTCAGCGGATTGAGATGCCAAAAGAGGATGAAAATATCCTCAAATTCCAGAGTCACCAGAAACAGATGCGCATTCCGTATATCGTTTACGCAGACTTCGAGGCTCTAAACATACCAATCGAAGGTGCAGTCATGAACCCCAGCGAGAGCAACACCAGACAGATAGCTGAGCAGAAACCATGCAGCTTCTGTTATATAGTGGTTCGATGCGACGGCCGCACGAAGAAACCAGTTTTATATCGTGGAGAGAACGCCGTGCCAGAGTTCCTGCAACGACTACAAGGCGAGCTGGCCTCTATCAAACAAAGGCTGGCCGCCCCAGCTAAAATGATTATGTCAGCAGTTGATCGCCAATCATTCCGCGAGGCTACTGAATGTCATATCTGCGGAGAAGCGCTCGAAGAGGATAGAGTTCGCGACCACTGTCACATTACCGGTAAGTACCGAGGTGCTGCTCACAACGCCTGCAACCTCAAACTTCGAATATATCCAGATAAGTGTAAGGTACCAGTGGTCTTCCACAATCTACGAGGCTATGACAGTCATCTCATCATGCAAGCGATAGGTAGCTGTGAGGCCGCACAGGATGAGGAAACTGAAATTAACTGCATCCCAAAACAATATGGAGAAATACATGACATTCAACATAGGACAACTACAGTTCATTGATAGTCTCCAGTTTCTAAACAGCTCGTTGGATAAATTATCTGGAAACCTATCACTGGAAGATCTGAAAGTCACAACGGCGTATATAAACGAAAAAAATCATAATGATAGGACAAAACTAGATCTTTTGAGGCGAAAGGGCGTATATTGTTACGAGCACATTGACAATTACAACCGCTTCGAAGAAGATCGACTTCCACCCAAAGAAGCGTTCTACAGCAAGCTCACACGAGAGAACATTTCTGATGAGGATTATGAACACGCCCAACGAGTATGGAACGAGTTTGATTGTAAAACTCTGGGCGATTATCACGACTTATATCTCCGAACGGATGTACTTCTACTAGCCGATGTATTCGAGACCTTCAGATCCACTTCGATGAAGCACTACAGTCTGGACCCGGCAAACTACTTCTCCTTACCAGGAATGGCCTGGGACGCTTTGTTGAAAAAGACGAAAATCGAGCTCGAACTTCTCACCGATATAGATATGCATTTGTTCGTAGAGAAAGGTCTTCGAGGTGGAATCTCGATGGTATCTAAGCGCTTCGCAAAAGCCAACAACCCACTATGTCCAGATTACGATACCACGAAGCCAGAAAACTGGATCATGTATCTCGACGCGAATAACCTGTACGGCTGGGCGATGCAACAGCCACTGCCGGTTGGAGGATTTAGCTGGGAGAGTCCAACTCTCGATGAAGTGTTGGAAACTCCAGACGACGCACCTGAAGGCTTCCTGCTCGAAGTGGATCTCGAGTACCCGGAGCAAATTCACAATGCACATAGCGACTATCCCTTAGCACCGGAGACCCTGACAGTCCAGGAGGAGTGGTTGAGTGACTATCAGAATGTGCTTATGAACGAGTTGGGAAGCAAGTTCACAAAGCATGTGAAGTTAGTGCCAAGCCTACGACCTAAGGAGCGGTATGTGGTCCATTATAGAAATCTTAAACTATACCACTCGTTGGGCCTACGAGTTGCTAAAATCCATCGTGCCATTAAGTTTAGACAGGAGGCGTGGATGGCTCCATACATCGAGATGAACACGAAATTGAGAGCGAAGGCAACGTCAGAATTTGAAAAGGACTTCTTCAAACTGACTAATAATGCGGTCTTTGGCAAGTCCATGGAGAATCTTAGGAAAAGAATCAGGATTGACCTGGTACCGACCTCAAAAGTTGACAAACTTCGTAAACTTATCGCCGACCCGGCCTACATATCGCACAAAATCTTCAACGACCAACTCGCCGCGATTCACAGTTTGAAAAACAAGCTCAAGTTAAACAGGCCTGTATATGTCGGCCAGGCTGTCCTCGACCTCAGCAAGCATCTCATGTACGACTTCTGGTACAACAATGTGAAAAACGAGTACGGAGAAAAAGCCCAGTTGCTATATACAGACACTGACAGCCTGTTATTTCAGGTGGAAACTCCGAACGCCTACGCCGATATGTGGAATAAAAAACACCTATACGACCTCTCAGAGTTTCCTAGAGACAGCCCCTACTACGACGCCGAGAACAAAAAAGTCGTGGGAAAGTTCAAAGATGAATGTAACGGAGTTGCCATAGCCCAATTCGTGGGACTGCGTCCGAAAATGTACTCGATCTTAAAATCGGGCGGTTCAGAGATCAGGAAAGCAAAAGGCGTTCAGAGAGCAGTTGTGAAGAAGGATCTACACCACGAGCTATACAAGGAATGCCTGTTCGAACGAGAAGAAATGCGGCACACACAGGTCGTGATTCGAAGCCACGAGCACCAGATCGGAGTGTACGAGCAGAATAAAATCAGCCTTTCTCCATTAGACACAAAAAAGTGGATATCTCCGGACGGGATAACAACGCTGGCTTACGGGCACTACAAAATCAACGACGGTTGAGTATTCTATCGGGGGGTAACTCAGTGCCCATTGGCACCAGAAGCAGCTCCTCACGTACAAATCCGCGGCCAGGCCCATCAACTAGATGGTATAAAGCCGGTTGGCCAGGTTGCCGAACAACATCGAAAATAGCGTGGATGGTGAGCGACCAGTTAGGGTCGGTGGCGCGTTTGCTGCCGCCCTCGAGCTCGCCGGGAGCGTACAAATATCGAACGAGAACGTCGTGCCCGAGAACAGGCTCATCCAGGCCTACGACACGATGAACAGGAAGAGAGGGCTTCCGTATCACTTTAGCAGCTTTCATCGCTTCAACCGGCTTCAAGTCGAGCAAACGCGTCGGCTCATTGTTTAGTGCAGCTACAACTTCGGGCAATCGTCGAACCCATTCCACCGACCGTTCGGATGACCCCCTTGCAGCCAGGAGCAATTCCTGAGCGTACTGGGCACCGAAAAGTCGTTCGGCCAGAGTCCGGTTAAAGCGTTCAACGATGCCCTGTTGGCGATGGTTACCGGCCTGTCCGCGTCTTACAAGAACATCGTGTTTCGCCATCAACGGTGTAAAATCACCCATAAATTCGCGTCCAGGATCGACCTGAAAGAGTCGAGGCCAAGTCAATGGGCCCCTCTTATAGATTCGACTTAAAGCCGTGGCGACTTCGGTCGCACTTTTGTTGATCAACGGTTCAGCTTCTTTGTATCGTGATGCAACATCAACAACCGTGAGAGCGTATTTATAAGTCTTTTGGCCTACTTTATCGTGAGGTAAAAACAAGAGATCAGCCTGGTGTACGGAGTTTGGCCGATTTTCCTCGAATTTCGGATGTGGAATGCGGTGAGGAACGGGAAGATAAATCTGCCACACAGCTTGTTTCTTCAGCCAATCACGAGCCTCGGCCTCTGAAACTTTGGCGGCTAAGGCTAGTTTTTTCACCGCAGCCTTACCTCGCCAGTAACCTCTAGGGCTGTAATAGACGGCTGAAAGGTGCTTAGACATTTCAGTAATACTATATATTACAAACAGGTAAACACATACACAAATGATTTTCATTAGCGTCGCCGTCCAACACCCATCCCCAGCCTCGACTTCGCTGACATAATGGCCGATACGAGTCGGGCGTCCTTCTTTTCATAATCTGGAGTTTCATCGGTGAGTGCGATCTTAGACGCGGCTGCAGCGAGAATATCATCTGCGTGATTACGCCCCGGAGTGTCTTTATGAACTGCATAAGCCACATCATGGTGGAGACACGCACGGTCGAGCTGATTAATACCGTGATATCGCTGTGACAGCCGTTTATCGAGTTGTGTGTATGGCCCACAATACGAGTATTTTCCCGTGTTCTGGAAAGAACCTCCCGGATTATCTTCCGAAGACATACCGGATGGAAGGCTCATATGCATCTCAGGCAGAGGAAGAGCGTTGAGGGCGCTATTCAGCAACGAGCCTCCATAAGTCTCACGAGACTTATGCTCATGCGTTTCGCGCTCACGAGACTTAGGCTTCCGCACTTTCGAAGGCAAAATCTGGCTCTTCTTTGCACCGCAGACGGCACAGGTGCCCTTCTTCGCTGGTCTCCCGTTTTTTAGCTCAACGATTGTTTCATTTGAAGTCTCAGTATGTTTCTTACATCGTAGGCAATACATTGTTTTCGTTGAATACAATCATAACTCGTTGTCTCTATATGGAAATAAAAAATTTTGACCTCGAAGCTGACGATGGAAAAAACCACCACCATTGGTTGTTACCATCTAGCATACGGTGTATAATCTGTGGGCCTAGCGGATGTGGGAAAACAAACTTACTGCTTAACCTTCTGTTGAATAAAGGGTACCTACGTTATGACAGGCTGTACCTATACTCGAAATCTCTGGGACAGGAAAAATATCAGTTTCTCCGTGACTGGGCCACAGAACTCGAAAAATTTGCTGGAAAAGAAATTGCGAGTTTTCACTCTTCCTCCGATGAGATAATTCCAGTGGAATCTCTTGATAAAAACGTCAGGAGCCTATTAATCTTCGATGACGTCATGTTACAAAAACAGGGGCCGATCGAGAAGTACTTTTGTATGGGGCGTCATGGTGGAGCGAGCTGCTTCTACCTAACACAAAACTACTTTCACATTTCTAAACAAGCGATCCGTGACAATGCTAATCTTATTATCCTATTCAACCAAGACAGTAAGAATTTGCGAGCAATTCATGACACATTTGTGGCAGGTGACATGAATTTTGATGAATTTCGTAAGTTCTTTAGTCAGTGTATTGTCGAACCATATGGCTTCGCAGTCATAGATCTGACGTCCAAAGTTTTTGATGGTAAGTATCGAAGCGGGTTCGATCGCTTCTATAGACCTATGGCCAATTAAAAGGCGCAATATCGCAAATGAAATTCATTTGCGGCTAGATAAAAAACACCCTTAACTTCTTGCTTTTTGCTTGAAATCTTGCCTACGACTAAAAAATAAGACCCCTAGGTTTTTTGCTTTTTAAACAATCAAGATACATCTTTCCTATGGTTTTCAATGAGAAAAAAGGCGCTATATGAACCCTCCATTGTTAAAAAATTAGCTGTTGCTTTTCGCTTAAAACCCAACATTCATTTTCCCAGGACTAATAAAACACCTGTATCTTTTGCTTTTCGCTAAAATCTTCCCAACGGCTTACAATGAAGGCGCTATATAAATGTCTTAAGCCATTTTAGATAATAGTTTTTAAATGTATCTATTATTTTTGATGTAGGTTATTAGCCTGGTGATATTTAATTTTGTTTTAAATTTACACTCCTTTTTTCAATTATTATTACTTCTATGTTTTTATATTTGTCTATACTTCTTCATCGATCGGTTCGCATTTGGTTTTTCAATAAAAAATTAATAATAATGGCAGTTGCACAGTATAACTAATTATTTATACTGTGGTGATGGTTTAACGAGTTTCAAACAAAGACCTTTTTTCTGACCACATTTACAATTCTTTAATTTTATCAGAGAGATCTATGGCTAATTTAAAATGGCGCTATATAAATGTCTAATGGCAGTTGCACAGCATATAAGTAATTATTTATACTGTGGTGATGGCTTTAACGACTGTTTTAAAAACACACACATAGGCCTTTTTCTGACCACATTTTATAGTTCTTTATTTTATCAGACAGGCCTATCTCTAATGGGAATGGCGCTATATAAATGTCAAATGGCAGTTGCACAGTTTAAGTAATTATTTATACTGTGGTGATGTCGCTGAATAAACTAATTAACAATGATAGTTTCTAACAAAAAGGCGCTAAAGCAACCCGTTTGCGTTCATTCATATCAAGGCCTAATGCAACTAGCTTTCATTTTCGTTTCCAACGCAATGGGATTTTACGATACTGTGATCCTGAATGAATGGCAACTTTATAACTAATTGTTCTACAGAACATATACTACAGGCCTTCATTTATGTAATTCCATAAGCAAATTCCAAACATAAAATTAAACCGTTGAACTAAACTAAAAACCAATCAAGCGGTCAGAAAGATTCCGTTGAACGGTGCAAAGGTCATGGCCGCATACAGCCGAGGCCTACCTGGATATGTGGCTCCGTTCCGGAACTTTTTCAAACACACACCGGACAATTGGATGGAAGGCTATTATAGGCCTAGGCACTAAAAGCTTATATAGCTTAACTAGCCTATTAACTGTAACTGTAACTGTACTGAGAGATTTATATAGAGGTCTATCTGATTCCGTAACATGGATTTGAATGCAATATAATGTGAACTTGAATATGTGGCTGGTATTTTATTTAACGGCGTTGACATATCAAAGATGATTGTGTCTGCCGTTGTGATGTACAATTTATATAGAGGCCTATCCCATTCTGTAGCATGGATCGAAGGAAGGCTTTCTACATGTAGGCCTACCTTTGAAGAAGAATTATAAGCTAATTTTGGTCTAAACTCACAAAGTTTTCACACGTTGTAATATGTTCCCATAAGTTCGCAGTGTTTGTCAATACCCGGTACTTGTTTATTCTGCTTATTAGACCTAATTGAAAATATTTCTAATAAGAGGCTTAGGTTTTTAAAACCGCAGCTTGTGTTGATAAAATTAATGCCATGTCTTCAGTCCAACTTCTAGTTTTAACGCGGTGAAACGCAAACTTCGGCTTTCCAACCACGTATAGATTTCTACAGATTTTCTAAGTTTCTTTCATTCATACAGCTAATTTGTTTGTTCCGCGAATGAAACGTAAATGAAGCTCATTTACGATCGCGTCAGCGTGTGTTTTCGTTTTTTATTCGCCGCTGCACAAACGAGTTTTCGTTTCTGAATGAAATTCATTCGCGTCCGCTCTGGCCAAATCTTGTCAGAGCAGATAATTTCCGTCAATGAACATCGTGGTGACCCAATTAAAAAAAACTGGTCAATGAAAACCTGGCTGACGGAAGTGGATGGTTAACGAGGCTCTACACTTGGATTGGTCAGAAATAGGCTACAGACGTGGATTGGTCAGAAGAACTATGCTACTGCCGTTGCAGAAGGCGTCTAAATTTAGAACTCAGAAAAACCCGAAAGTGAAAGTGGAAAATTAAACTACCCGAATCCACATTTTAGCTTTTTCCTAAGCGCTCTAAAAAATCAACTTGCTTTCTTTACCGATTGCGAAGTCAGCCAGATTTTTTGTCTGAACTTGTAATCAAAATTGAAGCAGAAATCGGCTTTGTTTGCAATTGCGTAGATACTAAAAATAGCCAATGTTGTGCAACCGAGCGAAGGCCTCGGTTTTGTGGCAGATTCTGAATATAAAACAGAAGGATATATTTAAAAAATAAAAGGATCTCTTCATTATAGAAATAACAATTACTTAAAGAAAAACGATGTAGCTAACATATAAACCATATATAGTCGATATACAACCAAAATGTGGACCAAAGTTTCGTCTAAGCAGCAGCGGGACGCGTTAACTCAAGATTATTTAGCTCGCAGAGATCGATTGAGAGAACGCTTTGTGAACGAGAAGATCGGAGAGGCAAACCTTCAGTACGATGCGGCAAAACTGTTTAAACCCCTCGCCACAGCCACGGCTGATTCACAAAAAGAAACTTCTAAAGAGCTACAGAAAGTTACCAGCGCTTTACAGGATTTGCCGACGCAAATAGCAGAGTCAGCTAATTTTAACCCGATAGCAGCATTGTTCGGTGATTCTGCAGAAACAGCCGTTTCTGCACCCCTTCCAGCGATTGCGGCACACCCCACACAGGAAACATTGCTCCTTAATCCAAATAAATATCTGAATGTCGACGCAATCAGGCGTCACGGTTTTACACCACCAAGCGACCTTGACCTGAACGACACGGTAGCTGTGAAACAGATTATTGACTCCATAAGCCAGTACAACAGACACACACTAGGCAAAGAGAGAATGAAAGCCACAAAGCGTGCAGATGAAGAAAAGGTCGCCTCTCTGACTTTAGATATTAAAGCCCTAAAAGACTATAGAGAACGAATTCGTTTTCTTTTGAAAGGCCATAATCTCACTAAGCAGGGGAAAGGTTTTGTTGTCCCAGCCGTTCCTCTGAAATTACAAGGTAACGCCTTGGGCGAGCTCTCCGTTGACCCCATTGCGTTGTCTGCTGGTAGACTGAGAGTGTTTAAAGGTGGGAACCTCGTGCTCGAAGCTCCTGCCGATGAGTCGTTGTTCAGCCTGTTAACGAAACGATTCGTTAAGACTAAGCAATACTCGCCTCAGGCAATTGAAACTTTCAAAAAGCTCGTAGAGATGTCTGGTCTTCCTATTCATGGTCGAAGAAGTAAAAAGTTCCAGCTGATTCGTGGAGGGGCGGTGCAGTACTACAATGATCCAAACGCCCTGGTAGAGAGGTTGCAGCTTTTGGTGGCCTCTCGGTCAGCGGGAAATACTGGTCTCGATAATGAAATCTCCGCGATTCTTGACGAGTTACTGCATTCGGGTGCGATCTCAAAAGAGCTGGCACTCGAATTGAATAGAAATATGCTCATAAAATAAAGTACAAAAGATGGATCGCGCGGAGAAATTGCTCGAAGAAATTAGAGATCTTTTGCAGCCTAAGGAGAATTTTAGCATTGTTGTCTCCTCAGATACTACAGGGTGGACCACGGCTTTTTCACCACCGCTGTACCTGGATCCAAAAAGACGCTTTGAGGTTGCCTTATTACGTCTTGAATCGTACAATTCGATCCCAAACATAGACCGTTCAAATAACAAGTTCGTCTACAGCTCCACCAATGGACAGACGTGGAAGACGATCTTTTTGCCCGACGGAAGCTACGAGATCGCACAGATTAATGATGAAATCGGCCGCCAGTTAGAAATGCAAAATCCGCCGCCGACAGGTGCTGCTCAACTCGGCTTTAATTCTCCTATTACTATAGGAGCTAACGCATCCACCCTACGCGCCTTCGTAAAGATAACGAATGCCCATTATAAGGTAAATATGACAGCATCTACCATCAGGCAAATGCTCGGTTTTAGCCCTCAGACGCTTGGCATTGGTTATAAAGAGGGAGAAAATCCAGTCGATATTCTCCGGGTGGACACAATTCTGGTAAACTGTGACATTATCTCTGGATCGTATCGCAATGGTAGCCAGCAGCCAGTAATCTATAGTTTTTTTCCCGATGTTTCTCCCGGCTATAAGGTAATCGAGTCTCCAAAAAATCTAGTGTACCTACCAGTTGTGCCGGCTGGCAACGTACAGGGCATGCGTGTGTGGCTGACCGACCAGAATGGTGAACAATTAAACCTCCGCGGTGAGACAGTAACTATAAGGTTTCACATCCGCAGTGCGTAGATTTTCACACTTAAATATTCTCATGTTTGTTCTTGGAATTAAAAAGCGGCGTCGTGTCGTGGGTGGTGGACTTTTCGACTGGATACCCAAAATCGCGGGTTTCCTTGGCCGTGCAGGCTCCTTCATTTCGGCGAATAGAGGCACAATCACAAACGTTGCCAAGGCGGTTGGTAATGTCGCGAAAGCCGGCGCCACAACAGCATCTGCCGTCAGGCAAATTGTTGATGCCGTGAAAGCGAGACGCGCTGCGGCCGTAAATGAAGCTCATTTACGAAATGAAAACTCATCTGCCGCGCCTGTTGTTCCCGCACCTTTGGAGAAGGCGCTCAGCGACAAGAGCATCGAATACTTAAAACAACTGGCTGTGAGTCCGCCACCCGTTGTTCCGACAATGGCCGACATAAACAGCCGCATTGCTGGATCCGGTTTCAAGACTATAAAGCCGAGTCGTGGTGGTAGGGGTCTGTTTCTCGCAAAATGAAAAAAATATTGACAAAACGCAACAAAATGTTTAACCCACCACATATGAAATTAATTTGTAACATGATTAATAATTGAAGCTTGAACTTTTTTAGCTATAATAATGGCGGCATTTGACGTGCCGAGTGAAATGTTGGACATCGCTTCGGCGGTGCCCGATGACAATAGCATTGAATCGTTTGAATACCGCGAGTATGAATCGCAAAACCCTGCGGCTATTAATAACGGCCAGGCCATACAGATAGACATCCAGAACCAAGACATTTTCACGCAACCTTCCAAGAGCTACCTTCTTGTGGAGGGCAGGATTACATCAACTGGCGCGGCTTACATCGCAGACTCGTTGGTGTCATTCATCAACAATGCTATCCCGTACATGTTTTCTCAGATTCGATACCTGGCTAACAACACCGAGATAGAGAATGTCATGTCTCCTGGGCAAGCCACGACGATGAAAGGCATGCTGGTTTACGGCGATGATTTTTCCAAAGGCGAAGGTTTAAACATGTGTTGGCAAAAGGACACGAGTGCGGCGGCGGCGACCGCGAATATCGGCTTCGAGGCCCGTCGACTGATGATCATTGGCAAACCCGTCCCTATCGGTACTTTTTCATTCATTGTTCCCTTAAGACATCTATTCGGTTTTTGTGATGATTATCACAAGGTCGTATACGGGATTAAACACTCCTTACTGCTGAGCCGGCAGGGGGATGCAGACGCGATCTTCAAGGAAGCCGCTGCGGCCAATGGCCAGATCGCGCTGACTAAACTCTCCTGGTTCATGCCGCATATAATACCCGCTCTGGAGTATAAAAGCATGCTTATGAAGCAGATTGAAGCCAAGGTTAAGGTACCTGTAGCATTCCGCGCCATGCAATGCGACAACATTGCGGTGCCACGAGCGACGACTTTTTCCTGGCGTTTGAGCGTTAAGTCGGGCACGGAAAAACCGCGGTGGATTCTTGTTGCTTTTCAGACTGGAAGGAATGCACATCAAGGCCAGAATCCGGCACTGTTTGACCATGCACAGGTTCGCAACATTTTCGCTATGCTCAACAGCGATCGATACCCGGTGGTTGACATGAATCTTGACTTCACCAAGAGGACAACCTCTCGCGCTTACAAGGCCCTACGTGACTTCAAGGAAGAATATTGCGGCATAGACGCGCGTGAATCGTCATGCCAACCGACACCAATCGAATTTGTAGATTTGTTTCCGATCTTCGTCCTGGACGTGCGCAGGCAATCTGAACGACTAAAAACCTCTGTACAGGACATACAAATCAAGGTGGACTTTAACGAAGGGGTACCAAATAATACGACAGCATATGCCGTCCTGATCAGCGACCGACTCCTGAATTTTGAATCGGATGGCAGCAAATTCAACGTCGTCTACTAGAAATCGGTTTTTTCACATTTAGATACAAGGCCCTCTTTTAGATATATTTTTTCCAAAAATGAAAACTGAATACGTTGCGTTCGGCCTTTCACTGACCGAAGGGCAAAAGCAAACATTGGCTAAAGCTGCGCGTGCCGGCACTGGCGCCACGATCCGGCTCACTCATGGCCAGCTTCGTGGAGACGATAAGCTCGCGCTCACAAAAGTTCAAGCCGCCCGAATAGTGAAGAAGATTTCGGAAGGCGTTGGTATGGAGCTGAGATTCACCAAAACGCAACTGAAAAAGATGACAAAAATGGGCGGCTTTCTTCCGCTACTGGCTCTCCTTCCGGCGATTTTCGGCGGTTTGTCCGCGGCGGGTGGTATTGCCGCTGGGGTGACTGAGGCCGTGCACAACAAACAGGCCAACGACGCCGCACAGGCGGAGGCGGAGCGTCACAATCGCGCACTCGAGGCCCAGGTCCGCGGGACTGGTTTATATCTCGGGCGGGAGACTCATGGTGGCTGTTGCCCAATGTGTAAAGGATCGGGTCTCTACATCGGACAAAAAAACTAAAACCTCTTAGCAACTTCGATATAGAGAAAGTTGCCAGGGCGCTGCCGCATTTCCGCGGTGTTTTCATGCGAGATGGTCTGCCCGCCGTGGCTCGTGAGAAGGAGTGTGGAGTTGTTAATTTAGATTCCGGTTCCGGCGACGGTACTCACTGGGTCGCTTATTGGATAGATGGACCTACAGCCGTCTATTTTGACAGTTATGGGCTGGATCCACCTCTCGAAATTTCTCGATATTTAAAAAATCCTATAAGAACTCAAACGTTCCAGCTACAGGGGCCCGATGATGTGGTATGTGGTCATCTCTGTCTGCTCGTGCTAAGAGAGCTCGCTGCCGGAAAGAATTTTGAAGATATCGTGCTTGACCTATGTTAGACTTCCATCACCTTTTTGTATATAAAAATGCCGGTTGATAAATTTGGAAGAGACGGTGGAGGTGGGGTGGGAGGAGGGCAGATAAGCGCCGCTGGGCTCATCCACAAGGCTGGTGATACCATGCTGGGAATTCTTTCGGCTGGAGGTTTTCGGCTGACAAATGTGGGAACGCCGACGATGGAAACGGACGCCGCGACAAAGGCTTATGCAGACATCGTAGATCAGGACAACCTGCAACTCACCGGTGGAACGATGTCTGGCGTTCTAAAAATGGGCGGTCATAAATTGACTGGTTTGCCCACGGACACTCCGGGATCTGATAGCGAAGACGAGGGTTGGGATGAATTGGTGGGGGAGTCCGACGTTGGGAGTTGGAAACAAATAACGGAGTACGCGAAAGAGCGGGCGCACCAAGCTGAGTTGTATGCAGACGGCTTAAGCTCCGAGGTAACTGGTCTCGTTAAACGTTACGCAGACGATAAGGACGCTCTGCTGGACACTGCCGTCAGGCTGTACGCGGACCAGAAGGCGGCCGCGGCCGAGAACCATGCAGACCAGAAGCTTATCGATGCTAAACAGTACACGGACGAGAAGAACGAGGTGCTGAGAGATTCCGTTAGGCAGTATGCGGACGAAAAGGATGTTATTGTTAAAACTTACGTCAACGAGCAAGATGTAATCGTCAAGAACGCGTGTGTGCTAAAATCTGGCAGCGTTATGACTGGAAGTTTAGTCATGGGTGGCCACCGAGTAACTGGACTTCCAACAGAGATTCCAGGATCTGATAGCGACGCAGCGAGTTGGAAACAAGTGTCAACAGCGGTCGCCGGCGCTCTATTGAGCCTCGATAGAGTTCCCACGGAGTCGTTGCACGTGGTTAACAAACAATATGTTGATGTTCAACATATTGCTGCTAGACAGTACGCGGTCGATCAGGACACCGCGATTAATTCGGCCGTGAGGTTGTATACAGATCAAAAGACCGCCGCCGCAAGGGGGTACGCGGACCAGAAAGCCGAAGCTGCAAAAACTTACGCCGAAGAACAAGACGCTATGGTCAGGAGCGCTTGCGTGCTTAAAGTTGGCGACGCAATGACTGGAAATTTAGCTATGGGCGGTAAGAGGGTGACTGGGCTTTACACGGGGGCCTCAACAACTAATACCGACGCGGCGAGTATCGGGCAGGTGACGAGAATCGTAACCGGCAAAATGACAAAGTTAAATAAAATACCGACGGAGCCTTTGAACGTGGCCAATAAACAATATGTCGACAATCAGGCTGTTGTGGTTAAAAGGTATACAGACAGTAAAGAGGCCGCTGTAAGACAGTACGTGAACAGCATCAAGTTTCTCAACTACAGCGGACACATTCCACCCCTGTCCAAAAACATTTCCGAAACGGGTTTTGAGGCCTCGGCCAGCGCATCTCTTCCCGATTACTCGCCTTATATGGCATTCAACTCAGGAGTCATAGGTGAGTGGAGGACCACGGCTGCCGCACCTGAACCTGATGGTAGTACTAGAGGGACTTTTTTACAGATTGATTGCCCGACGCCTGTGCGAATATGGAAGGTTAGTCTGGCTGGGGGATCTAGTCCTACTGCACCACGTATCACGTCCTGGGTATTATATGGGCTTTCATCTGCTGATGAAATTGGTCGTGCAATTCTCATCTCATCCGCTGTCACTTTGACTAATTCTGCACAAGAGTTCACCATCAACACAAGCGCCGCCAACGCCGGAGCTGCATTCGAAGCATTCAGTCTGATGGTCATGGCCACCAGCCCAACACAAGGTACTTTTGGAATATCCCACTTCCAGATTTACACATATTTTAAAGTTGGAGACACATAAGACTTAATAATGGCCGACTCACACTACAAGATTCGGGGCTATCTCCGGCAAAAAGGAGAAACAAATATGCACAAGTACAACCTCGATGATTTGGTTGGACTAACCAACTGGGGATATACTATCCCTAAGCCCACCGCAGATATGTTAGCCGCGGTTCCCCAAATCCACATCGATTTCGTGTCGGATGATTACCACAGCCGCGATATTTACACAGCGACCAAAACTGTGACTCAAAGTTCGTGGCAAACGCTTCCATTGACCGCGGCACGTTATCCATGTATTACGTTGCAAACTAATAATGAGGTTATTTCATTAGACCGCGGATTCTGGAGGCTTACAATGTTTGGTATTAGCACCGGTGATGCGTCAGTTCGCGTTATTACAGCCGCGGGTAGCATCGATCGTACAGTTGACATTCAAAGTGGACAATTTGATGCATCTAGGGCAATATTCATTCCAGGACAAACGAGTTTTCGAATTGAAGGAAAAAAGAGAGGCGTTTTAAGTACTTCAACTATTGAGTTAAACGTAACGTTACTGATAGAGCAACTATAAAAAAACTATGTCTTTGTACCCACCGCTTATGGAGTCAACAATTTCGTCAGACACGACGTCGCAAACATTTCGTCTGCAGAAGATCGGCGAAATAGAAGCATTCCTGAGGTCCGAGGCGATAAGTCGGGAACAACTATGCAAGAAGTATAAGAGGGTTGTAGATGTGGCCAATGGGGCCTCGGCCGGCCTTGCTATAGTTAGTCTTGGAACTGGGGTGGGTGGGGCAGCTATGTTAGCCACTGGTATTGGTTTTATTCCTGGTATTGTTCTGGAGAGTTTGGCCATAGCGACGAGTTTTCTGGATATTATTGGAAATGTTGTTAGCCGATCGTTTGTTGCTAAAGCTTCAAAACACGACGAAATTTGTATTTTGGCGGAAAGTAAGCTAAACACAGTTCATGACCATATTTCTCGGGCGTTAGAAGACACAGCTATAAGCGACGATGAATATAAACTTATTCTGGGAGAGGAGGAAAAATATAGAACGATGAAACGTGATATACAAAGCAAGAGCGGAAAAAAAGAGTTGCCGAGTCAAAGCAAAGACGACATGGTGGCGGAACTAATAAAGAAACTAACCAGCACTGGGACTTGTCCGCGAACCTCAAAATAAAAGTTTTCATCGTAGGTGGTTGGAGTAGTGAGTCTGTAATTCCTAGCGCACCACCGCCGTACGATTAGTGGGCTATAATTTTTACTGGCACACACAAACGAGTTTGGGGGCCGGCAGCAAACGACACTTTTGCGGCTTGATGTGTTAAGGCACTTTTTGTTTTGTTTTTTGGACTGAATTCAAAGCGGCTCGGCTTGCAGGTTTTTGGTGGTGCAATTCGTGCACCAAAAATAGATCTGTTATAGAGTCCACACACTCTCTGGAGGCCTAGATGGTGTAGACTGGCATCGTCTTAATTCGGTGAGATAACGGAGTGGTGGGGACAAAAAAATTGAGGGGGTGGAGACCAACCCCCGGTATTTTGACGGAATAACGGGGTGCCCCCAAAACCCCAGTTCCCATCTACTTATCCTCTTCCTTCCTCTTCCTCTCTTCCTCTTCCTTCATCTTCCTCTCTTCCAGTTCCTTCATCTTATCCTCTTCCTCTTCCTTCCTCTTCCTTCCTCTTCCTCTCTTCCACTTCCTTCCTCTTCCTCTCTTCCAGTTCCTTCATCTTATCCTCTTCCTGAACGTTCCTTCGTCTCTAATTCAGTCGTTCGTTATCCAGTTATGCGAACGACTGTCGCCAAGTAGCTTTTACTCGAGAAATTGGTCAGTTAGTCCGAAGTGAGGGCAGCTGCGGAGGAGAGGGAACTGGATCGAGGGACGGATGGACGCATGGAGTGGAAGTCTGGCGTTCATTGTGCTTCCGATGACGTTTATTAGATTCTGGACGACCACTGATTCCCTTCCCTCGGTCCTTATCCATCTCCATCTCTCGCACACTGTTTGTCATAACGCCCTACCCTGCCAACTTGCCTCTTTCTTCAAGCGCTCTCATTGCCTGTATATATTTATGTATGTATGTGTGTATGTATGTATACAGCACACATCACCAGACAGATTTACGTACATACTGACAGACAGATAAACATACAGACAGATAAGCAGACAGCTAGAAGGTACAGGACTGAATTTAACGTGATATCCAACGGCAGTCTGTCTTAAATCCTCGCCAGTAAGGAGCCGTGTTCAGCGTATACTATAGACATATTGTGGGAGGACAGAGGAAGGCGAAAGAGGTTCATCCATCATCTCTTTGGCAGTCAATTCCAGCTCCCATAAATTAACAATATTGATACTTTTCATCTTTAATCCGATACCCTTAACAAGGAATTACGTACCCATAACACCAAATCTAGAAACAAACACCATTTCTGAATTGAAAACCGCTAGAACAGTGTATGTACCTTTTAACAAACGCAACGTTAATTCACTAACTTACTCATTTTTGTGTTGACCAGAGGCCAAGAAGACTGGACAGGGTAAATACTACTTCCAGTCAAGCGAAGCAATTGACTGCATAGAGGTATAAAACCCTGGGGAACAAAATACGCTCACAAGATTTGATTTATAGACGCCAAATGTTATAGACCTAGCCTACCTGATACACGGTAGACAATATTGAAATTGCTTCAATTAGTAAATTGCAGTTTTTCACCACCTTAGGTGTTGCTTTCGACGTCATTCAACGTTATATATATGCAGCCATGTTTGGCCTTTTCATTCACAGGAATTATCAACTCTGCATATGTTCCTCATCCAAAAGCAAGACGAGCCGCTAATTACATACATATAAAAACTTGAGAAACGTGCATTTTAGGCCTAAATAAACATGGTCAACTCTATAGCAACATCCATACTTCAGGCTAACTTGTGGTCGTGTAATATACATTTTTATGCAAGCTCTTAAATTTCTTAAGCACGACGTATAGGTTAAGAGGACCAGCGTCTAATTGAAAAGGCACGAAACCATAAAGTAATGGACCAAGTCTTTTTTGAGTCTTAAGGTATGACAGACCGTGACACAGGTAGGTGGCATGGAAAACTGTAATACTACGAGATAAAGGAAAGGAAAAAGAGAAGTAAGAGTAGGCTTTTCTCAAAGTAATGTTTATAGTTTTTATAGCCAAATGAGACGATGAAATTGTGCAGCTCGATCGCGTGAGCCTGTGATTATGCATACAGAACGATAAAGAATTGTTCCTGTTTCAACGGGTGAACATATCCAGACAGACTTTTTCGGAGAAGATGGGCAGCAGACCAATTAGCGCAGAAGGAAAAGCAGCTGTCCACAGTTAGGTGGATTAATAGCAACTAATTACTGATCAGCTCATTCGACAGGAAGAATTGGCGTACAACCCTTTGAAAAACTACTGTACAGGCTACTTTAAAGACAGCTGAATAGTCCTTCTGAAGGCTTACCAGAAGGTGCAGCAGTAAAAACCTTGCATTCCTCAGAGCATCTTGCATTCATCAGATGTTTCATCTGCGCTGGATCGCAAAAACTTGTCAGACAGGAAGTTCACTATCTTGGCACAGCTCCAGTAGCTGAGAACAGAAACTATGAGTTTCCGTAAGTTAAGATTTCTATATTGTAAGCAAGACTGATTATATGCAGAGAAGATAACCAGGAAGTGATAGAATTGTGCCCACTGATTCTAGGAGAGACGGCCTTTGATGGGATAGCCTATGTCATTTCAGACAGCCAGGTGCATCTGGCCATATGTCAGTTGAAATTGAACTAAAAAACATCTTGCTACAAGATCTTTTTTAGTTCAATTTCAGACAGCCAGGTGCATCTGGCCATATGTCAGTTGAAATTGAACTAAAAAAAACATCTTGCTACAAGATCTTTTTTAGTTCAATTTCAATGTCACTGGATTATGTTTATCCGCAAGTCATATATAAGTGAGAGCATGGATACTGGATACTGGATAGCTTGTCCGGTGGCATCTGATGCAGCAATTAACGACTTACAACTGTACAAGCAGATCAGGCAGTATACATCAAATAACAAAGTTGTTTCTGAGGTTGCCAAGAAAAAAATTCACAATCATCTGTGGCATACAGGACCTGAATTGATTCCTTTGGCTTTGTTTCTTGACAAAGCATCATTGGACTTGAAACGCAACATTGCTGGCATGCGACAGCGTGGCAAAGACTGGAGCGTCAGAGATACTAAAATACATGTAGATCCTTGTATGGATCTATATGCAAGGAAAGCTGAATGAGTTTGTTAATCCATCTTCACTCTGTACCATGCGTTCTCTTGGCATTGATCATGTATAGCCAAGAATGAAAATGAGATGCAAAAGCTGATGCAGGTGGTTGAAGATCACTGACGCCGTGTGCCAGATTCTCGCAAATCAACGCGGAAAGGGTGCAGTGCACGCTAACAAATGGAACACTGATATACGATTGACTGATAAACACTTCCTAGTGGATTGTAGACTCTTTAGTTAACAGATGTTGTGAATATCTATTTTCTAATGGCTACTTTCAGTTACTAATGAATCTACACTTATGCTATTCGACTTTATTCTGAGTGTGGTATATCCATCATCTTAAATTTGTAACTTGAGAATACGATTGAATGTGAACTTTTGTGTTCACTGAGCAACCTCTAAAATGTACTTGATGCTGAATCTTTTATACAGAATGTAATCTGTACAAAAAAGGAACAAAATAAACAAGTATGCACATTAACTTTACAATATTTTTTGAATCACCCTGATATATTATATATTATGTAGAACCTTTTCAAATGGCTTGCGTAACAAATTCCATGTCATCCGCGTTAATACATTCATTTGAAACAAAATTGAATTTTTCACTCTAAATGCCTTGCTATTCAATAATTAAAAGGCATAGGCCTATATGTTTTCAAGTTTTGTGAGACCTTCTGGTGTAATTTTTTAACAAGGGGCCTTCAAGTTTTATATAGCTTATGGCGTCACCAAGTCTAAATCCGGCACTGGTCGAGTTTATAGGAATATTGACTGGAATATTAGTTTCTACAATTTTTTTTATATAACCCCAGCATTCTGGAACCACAAGGCAAAACCTGCCAATGTCTTGAATCTATTTACAATGTCTCTCGTAGAGGCTCTAAGAACTACTAAATAGCATGCATTCCTAAATAAGAGTACTATAACTACTATACGAAGACGTGCGTTTTCTCCATTTGCACAGACGAAGAAGACTCGATTGTTAGCTTTCAAATCAATCACAGCTTTCATTCGTCGCTAAATCCTTTGGCTCATCGTTACTCGACCAAGTCACTCTGCAGCACAATCGCTTAAGTCAATTTCTGTGCTCGTATATTATACAAAAATAAGCCTTTGAGGCGTGCTTATTCTGTTGCTGGCTATTGGCTTTAGAATTCGCTTGACTCTTAGCAAAACCGTTTTTACAGAATGAACCAATTCTGTTGGGTAACTGCAACGACTTTCCAGGACGTTATTAACAATAGCAACAATAACAATAGTCCATTTGTGGTCTATAGGCCACTCAGTGACCAGAGGTTAATGTAATTAGGCCTGTTCACACTTAACAATATCATGGTTAGGCCTATGTCGAAGATGAACATAACAAACTGTATGGCAAAAACGAATATAACGATAAAAGGCAGAGATGACAACTATTACTGTATTGCATATACTAGGCCTATATCATACGGTATTTAATATAAATGCCACATAATTGTCTAAGTATATTCAGTTTGTCACTATCACAAAAGTTGTGTTGGTTGCCTGCAACCAGAAAAGATATCAGAAGGATAAGACGCGAAATTGCAAGTATATATTATATACAGAGGTAAAGTAAGTATTCGGCAAGGTATTAGTAAAAGTTTGATATATGTGTGAATAATGAAGTTTGGTTTCAGTTTCAGTATTGTATACAAAGCGCAGAAACCGTTTTCAAATAACGCAAAAGTTGCTGATACTTTATGGGATGCATAGATGTTGCTGTATAAAAACGCCTTCCTGCCTTGTCTCCCTCTCTCCATTTCCTCGCCTCCTCCTCGTCCTCCTCGTCCTCCTCGTCCTCCTCGTCCTCGTCCTCCTCCTCTCTCTCTTTCTCTCTTTCTCTCTCTCTCTTTCTCTCTTTCTCTCTCTCTCTCTCTTTCTCTCTACCCGCTATGCACCACTCTTTTTCATATTTTATTAGGCAGTTGGCAAAGGACAAGAAGCGGTAATGTCATCATTAAACTATGCTGCATCAATCATTCATCCATCTATCCATTAATCCATCCATCGAAAAACATGCAACGCAGCTTGCATCAAGCAACTTAACAGTTCTCTAATATACCGTTATTTATTAATTATTTACCGCCATACACACTGTGCTGCATAGAGAGTCTGACTGAAACCTTGCCCTTTGGTCGTGGCGTTGGAAACGGATGGGTTCCTCGTGAACAGCGTGGAGCCTTCGCTAACGCCGGTCACCAAATGATTCAGTTCTCCCGTTGCTTCCACGGCCTTGACCTCCGGTCACATCCTTCGCCGTTTCTAATGCCAGTCTCCACCTCACCTCTTGACCCAAAATTAATCTTGCTGTGCGAATGGCTTTACTAAGAGCCGACGCCTCTTACGCAGATATTGAAACGAACGGCGTCTGAAAAGCCGACTGACTGCCTGCCAATCATTGGCGATCTGTCAAGGCTTTATCTGCTTTTTTCAGCTGTTGCTGCATGTATAGACGCACACAGACAGACCTACAGTGCGTTGCAATGTGTGGCACTGTAAATAAGTGGGTGAATAAATAAGTAAACAAAAGAGCAAGTCAGTAAATGAGTAGGTAAGTATGGAATTTTCTTATTTTCCTTCCCATTCTTCTACACATGCGTGTTTTTACCCATTCAGCTTTTCACATTGGCTATATTAGTGAGCAATATATCTGACAGTCTCAACTCAAAACTGTTTAAGGTTATGATGGGATGTGGTTGACTCTGTTAGGCTCTTTTGTAGTTTTCTAAGCGAAAGCATTGAGCTGAAATAATAACGCTTCAGCTGCTTCATCTTCTGCAATAAGCATGCCTCTAATGTCTTCTCCTGTTTCAGTATCTCCTGTTTTTGTATCTCCTGTTTCATTATAAGCCTGTCTTCTCTTTCCAATTCTCGTTCCTTTTATGATACTCTTATAAGCTCTTGCTTTCTTGTTTACATTATTAGACAGTCTATGCTTTAAACACAATATTTCAATGTGGGTTACTTCAGTGAAATATTCCTATCTTTCATGTGCACGATTTAAGTTTTTATGGACCTCGAATGATCTTGTGTTTCTTCCCGTTTAGCCTTGCCTGCTGTATTTTCTAAACAATCTGCCATGCTTTCTTTTTCTGAAGGATCTGAACGGGATAAAAACGAAAAGAACATTTCCCAGGGTGTGTGACATTCTATATCTGACTATTTCTAACACAGTGAAATGGATGATCGAACAGTTTGTACTTGAAACCATGTACATCAGTGACGCATGTTTAAATATAAAACACCTGTACACACTTTGCACAAGAAAATAGTTTATCACTGGAGAAGAGAAACTATATCATTTTCCGCAAAAACTTGTCAGCAAAACTTAGGTTTCTAAATACTACGGGACTTCTGCTTCATTGGTTGAACGTCGAACTCCGTGTTCCGAAACTTTCTATCTAAAGCTAAGGCTCAGGAAGAAATTAAAGACATATTTAACCACAGTGGTTGCTTTTTCCTCCAGGTAAATGTCATCTCTGTATCCCCAACTTAAAGACTAACCCGTTCAAGTCATCTGCTTCTGTAGCTATTTGTGTTGGGGCTCTGTGAAAACATTTCGCAGATTTATTATTATTTAGTATTATTATTTTTATTATATTTAAATGCAATTACTTAATTGATTATATTTAATTAATATCATTGTGTCCTGAGTTATATTATAATAATGTAATAGGCCCTACTTTAATCAGTCCTTTTTTCAGCCGGAACGCGCCGGAACGCGCCGGAACGGCGCTCCAGCACCTTTTTTCAGCAACTAAAAATAGTTTATTTATTTTAATAATAAAAACAATAATTTAGTTATTTTTATTTAATTTAAGTGCTGTGAACTGTTTTCAGTGTTTATTGAGACCGCTTCCCACCCCAATCCCGTTTTTCTCGGGATTTTAGTCCATCCATAATTGTTCAGTTCCGGAACCTATTCTTCAGTTCCGGAACCTTTTTTTCTAGAAAAAAGTCTTCTAATAATGATAATAATACTTATAATAATATATAGTTTCCTGAGTTATATTATAATAACTCAGTAATATATAATAATATAACTCAGAACATGACATCACTTGGACTAACACTAAAGGGCAGTAGATTTGACAAGTGACCGAGGACAATGGAGATCATTTATTCGTACCCATTGCCACCAAATGGCTGGCGTCAGGAACTGATGATGATGATGATGATGATGATGATGATGATGATGATGATGATGATGATGATGATGATGATGATGATGATGATGATGATGATGATGATGATGATGATGATGATGATGATGATGATGATGATGATGATGATGATGATGATGATGATGATGATGATGATGATGATGATGATGATGATGATGATGATGATGATGATGATGATGATGATGATGATGATGATGATGATGATGATGATGATGATGATGATGATGATGATGAATTAATACTATTATTACTACCATTATTATTATTAGTATGTCCGAGAAATCTTGTCTAGTCTCTGTTTAGTCAGATAATCCAGTTCCCCGCCTCTGCCTCCGATCTGAAGGCGATGGATAGCGACAGGTTGGTTGTTCGCCGGATCCGGGCAGCGTTGACATGGTACCCTGGAAGTCAACACGTTGAAACCATCACCGACAGACTCTTGAAGAGGAGGCTTGTTTCGCGAGAGTCATTGGTAGTTTTCGATAGTCGGCGACCAATTTCCGACAAAAAGGCGAGGCAATCTTTGCTAAGGAGACCGAAGGTTTCCACCGCGACAGGTATGAAGATGTAGCTCCTCTGCAGTTCCGACTATCTGGCGTGCTATCCCGCAGCAGCCACCTCCGCCGCCCCTCGGCTGCGGCGGAGGTGGCTGCCATCTTGTCCACCACCGTCGGACATACCTCATACCGTCGGTATGAGGCGGCCATCTTGTCCACCACCGTCGCGTCCCACATTATTATTACTGTATGAAGATTTATAAAAGCGCAAGTTAATATGACCATAGAGACCGCAGATGCGCCAGTAGTAACTCGTCCTAGTCAGTTGACGTCAACAGGGAAGTCTTTAATTTTGGGATACTTAGGTGACATTTCCCTGAAGGGAAAAGCAAGGTCCACTGTGGTTGAAGATGCGGCGATGATCAAGCAATAGAGCATGAATGCAGTTTGTTTGAGGTGCACTTAATAATTAAAAATACGAGATCATTTTTCATATTCTTCGCTGATAATTAATCCCTCAAATCCTTTTGCAATTCTCCACCACTAGGCCAGATTCGACCTGTTTGCTGAGCGCTCCACTGTCCAATTCAGATGCTCTCTCTCAGTATGTCTTCTATGTAGGCATACGGAACTTGTTTTAGTAATTGATAGGTTAGAAAGCAGAGCAGAAAACGATGCTCTAACCCTTCTCGGGACTTGACTCAGTTCTCCGAAATAACTGCACACTCTACGATGCAACCCGTGCAGAGGCCACACTATTCTAGACAGATATGACGCTCGGGACTTACTACTACTACTGCTGCTACTACTACTACTACTATTACTACTACTACTACTACTACTACTACTACTACTACTACTACTACTACTACTACTACTACTACTACTACTACTACTACTACTAATAATAATAATAATAATAATAATAATAATAATAATAATAATAATAATAATAATAATAATAATAATAATAATAATAATAATAATAATAATAATAATAATTCATCTGTCTGACCTCTGTCAAATTCATCTGTCTGACCTCTGACTTCTGGTACATAACATATTTTCAACTGACCACCTTGTATTGGTTTGTCTCTGTTTTTATCTGCTAAGATATAAGGACCTAATACGTTTACGCATGGACTGAAGCGTTTGTCTGTAGAAATTACTTCAATACTATTCGTGTCGCGAGGAAAGACGTCTGTGGCCGAAGAAAAGACGCACCATAAACAACGTCATAATGCCATAATACTGCACACAACTACACACACGCAAACACACACACACACACACACACACACACACGCATGATACATAAATATAACGTCTATGACTACATAAATATGTAAACATAGATAAATACGTGGATGAAGGTATCAACGGACGAGTCCGAACGACCCAAGTGAGGTCGGAGAGTGCGAACAACATTAAGTATGATCGATGCTAGCGACTGACTGATTGATGGTACATACGTGTTGTGATTTATTAAGTAAACACATGTTTACTACTGATGGTTGACATTAAATTTTGTGCACGATGAAACTGTTAAAGATACACGTGCAGACTGTGCAGTCGTAAATAAACAGGATGACACACGTCTAAGTTTAGGCCAAACAAATACACAAGCGGACATAGGCCGACGACACATATATATATAGCACTTTGAATTTGCCGCCATACGATACTCAGTCATGGAGTTCAGTTATCGTCCGGTTTATTAGTTAAGAAAAGAAAGATAGATCTGTATCTCATGGGGTCATTGTGCGCACACCTTAGGCGAACTGCACACTAAATTCTTACTATAGGTTACTATTACTTAATTAGTACTCACTTAGTCCTTCCTGTGCAGGTCTGCACATAGGGCAACGCATCTTCTCCATTCGACTCTGTCCATTGCCAGTCTTTCAGCCTCATCCCATGACATCTTCAAGCACCAAAAGTCGTCCCTGATGGTGTTCTGTCAGTTCTTCCGTGGCCTTCTCCATTTCCTTTTCCCATCAGGGATCCAGCTCATCAGTTGGTTGGCTCTTCTTTCCTTTTTCATAAGAACCACATGTCCCGTTCCTTAATCTTCTCTATCTGATTATGGTCTCTATGTCCTATGATGTATTCGGTGTTTTATCACGGCACGAAACATGCAGAATTCTTCTCAGCCATCTATGATGTGCCGCCTCCAATCTTTTCTTATTTGCAACCGTAAACTAGACACGTTTCATTTCGTGCTAGATCATTGAAACATGGTGTACGTATCCGATTCCACGTGACCTTATGTTCCGCCTCTGGACCTCGATTGTTTACATGCACGCCATGTGTAGGCTATCCGTATGTCTCGGGGCGCCTTTGTGTAGGCCCGTGCGTCTTAATGTGTAGGCCCCTATTTGTGCGGGACTATTTATTACGGTGCCCCATTCAATTGGCTGAAAAACGGCAAATTGGGACATAACAAACAGACGGAAATTTGAAAAGCCTGGATCACTGGCTAGCAATCAAATCCTGAATCAAGGACTTATTCTAGAAAAGGAGCCGTTGACATGCAGACTTTCAGAAAGCGTTTGACACACCGATGTAAGTCTAATTAACGGACGGAGGATCTATACGATGCCTTTGCAAATTTTCTCATTGATGTTCGAACTTGATTATTGTTCAGATTGTATCTTACAGTTCCTCAGGCTAATAATTTTTCTTACGGTATTGTTGGCCTCTTAGTGGAGCTATTATTAAATGGTCATAATGGCCGTGCTTACCGGCAGATCCAGAAGTTTACAACAGGTGAAGAACAAATTAATCTACCAAGGGCTCAGTGTTGTAAAGTACGAACTTTTCGACGACCTGTTTTGGCGATTTTTAGTCATAACCATAACCATAACCATAAATTTATTACTTCTCATAATATGCGGTTACAAGAATTCAGATCATTTGATACCAACATTTACAGACAATAAAATCCTTTAATGACAGTATTAACAGAGAGTAAAGGGAAACAACCCCTAAGGGACCTAGATCCCGCTAGCGGGGTTACCCATAAGCGTAAACATACTGGCAATTGGCTAAATAGTTGGTAACCGTTTGTGAGCCAAGACTTCTTCCAAGTCTCCAAAATTGAGGAGAACTTTTTAGTCATAAAGCTGTATTACTTTTAAGGTGTTTTGGCTCTTTATCCCGAGTTCTTTTGAATTCTTGTTCTCTTTTTCTTTATTTATTTTGTCTTTTTTGATGAAATTAAGTTTAGCGACCAATTTGCGGCCAATCCATTAAGATCCTCTTAAATCCTCTTAATTATGATGGACCATGATTCTCTTGAATCCGCAACTGGCAATGCTTAAAATCTGCAGACGTTATAAGTACTCCAGATCCGCGAATTTCTTGATTCCTTGAATATATGGAAAGAAATGTTGGCAACAGATCCATTAGCGAAAACTCGTCAATCGTCTATCTTAAGCTGCGAGCCGGTGCGAGTAGCTTCCCATTTTCACCAATAAAATCTCCCTATCTTCACCTATAAAATTTCTGTCAGATTGCGATCAATACGAAAAGAGGATTACACGAAATTCCTCGACACCCTGGAAATGTCCAGCTGCACAGCACAGCCCCCGGGATCTTTGAGGCCTACTCCAGGCAGCAAATAATTCATGACACCCGCGCCTGCCTGTTCGTACGCCGATCAAGACGGGAATGGCATCTGATGCAGGTAAAGAAAACTCGCAGCGAGTGGAATAAGATTTAACACAGTTTCAGAGCTTGTTAGCGTGACTTTGGTTGTTTCGTGTCGACCTCGTTGTACCCTATTCGGTCAACCAAAGGCGCCGGAGTACAATCTACTTCAAATCAGGCCGCGTTTATGGGATCATTCAGTTCCTGGAAATTGGATAGATGTTTGTAGACTCAGATGTCCTGTTGAGCATTGCCACTTGACTTCAGTTGAAGCACCGAGCAAAATAATTTCCTCTTCAGATGTCCCACTATTTACAGACGAACGTTAGTGTTCTTATTCTAACAGTTTTTAATTGCTTGTAGCTTACTGGGCTAATAAATAGCACAAGTGACAGGTATACTGGAAGCGATGTGTCTAATTTTACATTGCGGTCAAGTGTTCTCAACTGCAGTGGTTTTCATTTTTTTGGACCAGGGACCTTTATTTTTTCTAGGCATAGCTCGCGGACCCAACGATTTAAAAAGTAAAATTTATCACTACAGGCGTACCATAAGTAGACTATGAATTTGAAAACATAGCTAATGCTAAAACCCTGCAGTGTTAATGAATATTTTCAAAATGCTCTCGCGGACCCCGCCATATCCTTTGCGGACCCCTTTTGGTCCGCGGACCACAGTTTGAAAAGCCATGCTCCGCTGGACGATGTCAGCGATTATTGAATGTGCGACTATAAAGCACCGTAGTTCAGTCGTTAAACGAGAGTAGATGCGAATTGAAACTCCGATAGTTGTCTGATTAGGCAATCGTTGAGTTAAACAACAGCGTTCATTTGGAATGTGGCACTGCTTACCGCATCCATTGTCTTTGTCCCCTTCCCTTCCGGCATCAGTGATGGATGGTCGCATCGGAAGGGATAATGCATAGAGATATCTGAAAGGGATTTCCGGTCGACGGTTCGAAGGACTACACCGTGCGCAGAAAAATAAGTGCCTTCATCCTTGCAGCAACGATTCATTGTTGTTCCAGGCTTCAAAATATATCCCAGCGTTCGCTTACATCTCGTAGTGTGCGCTGTTTTGCATTTTTTATATTCGCAAAGACGCGGCAAGGGTTCTTTATTATTTATAGGCGGCCTGCGGTCATTTTACCCGGGCGAATTTACCATGGGTGGTCAGTCTAGTATCTCGCTCGAGCTACTCAGGGAAGCAGAATTACTGTCTTGAGAGAATGGAAAATGTTTTATGTGAGGCGAGAGCGTCTGAAAATATTTAGAAAAAGAACAGGTGTTCTGGTATACAGACAAACACATCTGACATAGAAAATAATTCTAGAACGTAGAATGAAAAAGTTAACAAACAATGAAGCCTGTTGTGTTTGCTTATTTCCCTGTAAGGATTTAAACGTTTGATTAATTATAGCAAAACTAGCACTACACTACTACATAACGCTACATCGTGAACTATACGAACTAACGATAGTTTACAAACTACACAACTTTACATCTTTACATAATGATAATAATAATAATAATAATAATAATTATAATAATAGTAATAGTAATTTTTTATATTCGCAAAGACGCAGCAAGGGTTCTTTATAATTTATAGCCGCCTAATACTACTACTACTACTACTAATAATAATAATAATCAGTGCTTTTTTTCTAGAAAAAAGGTTCCGGAATGGAACAATAGGTTCCGGAACGCAACAATTTTGGGCGGGCTAAAATCACGAGAAAATGGGATTGGGGTTAGGAGGGGTCTCGATAAACACTGAAAACAGTTCAAAAACACTTAAATTAAATTAAAATAACTAAATTATTGTTTTTATTATTAAAATAAATAAATAATTTTTTAGCAGCTGAAAAAGGTGCCGGAACGCCGTTCCGGCGCGTACCGGCTGAAAAAAGCACTGATAATAATAATAATAATAATAATAATAATAATAATAATAATAATAATAATAATAATGATAATAATAATAATAATAATAATAATAATAGTAATAATAATAATGATAATAATAATAATAATGATAATAATAATAATAATGATAATAATAATAATAATGATAATAATAATAATGATAATAAAAAATAATAATAATAAATATGAATAAATAATTATATAAATAATAATAATAATATATATAATTATTTAAATAATAATAATAATTATAATAATAATAATAATACCCCCTCGAGACGACTCATCTCTTTCTGCGCCTGTTATGTCTGTTTTCACGCAACTGTTCAACTTCGTGGCATTTAGGGGCACTTTTGATCAGCACATGGGGACGAGAACCTTTAACTCTGATTTAGTTTCTTCGAGTCTGAGGGATCCTTGCTACCTCGGGCGATAATAAAAACAATAACAATAATAATTATTATAATAATAACAACAACAACAACAACAACAACAATAATATGACGATTCGTGTAGCGTCGTAGTACAGCCGAGGCCGAAGGAAAGAGCGCAATATAATCATGCGACTGACTGCAGTCACATCATCTTGTACATCAACCCAAACTTTATATAACCTATGGTGATGTAACATAAAATGCGATGACGTTATGTGTGTTAGTCAGATATTAACAGTTACTGTTGTCATAAAGTATATTATATGAAGTTTGTTAGGCACCCATATAAATTCATGTCAAATGTTAAATGTATAATGCTTTCCGTTACTTTAAAAGCATACTGTCTAGTATACCTTATCATAATTATGACTCACGTTATGATCTTGTTCTTGTATTAGAAACAAGTTTATGCACCTTAGGACATGCTAAAGAGCATCTTCGAGTTGCGACGCAGAAGTTGATAAGTAACATGTAATGTTTATACGTGCATATCGAAAGACATCGCAAGTCAAGCATCGCATTTCTTTAACGTCAGAAATCGACCCTTGATCGATCGTTTACTAATGATGTGGCGGTCAAGGCCACAGTGCGTAAGTGGGAGGATTTATTTTATGCGAATAGCATCGTTTTCTTTAAGTTTACATGCGAAGGGAACAGCATCGTTTCTCTTAATTTTACATGCGAAGGCCCAGCATCGATCATTTAATTTTTATTTAATTTCAATAGGCAACTGGCCAGCAACGACCGTGGTAGGGAAGACTGATTATATATTTTAAGCCACGGTATAGTGTGGTGAGGGATAAGTAAAGGCTGCCTCACGGTGTGCTGCTTTATACGTGAAGAGTTGGTTCGACTCTTCATACATAGCAATACTGTTAAACAGCGTTGTTGGTTAGCGATTCAGTTACCGATTCAAATATACTGCACTCAGTGTGGTAGGCGAGTGATTTTGGTTACGACCGAGTCAGAGTTCGAGTTTCCGGTTAGTACAAATATATTTACGGACGAAAGGGGCGTCCGAATAATATAATCAGGCGATCCCGAGTACAGCTAAAGAAGTTCACTGTTGGGAGACGGGCCGACAGCGCCGATCCGGCGGGTTGGATCCCTCAGTTGATCGCGAAGCGGTCTAGATCCCGATCGTGGGAAATCTACGGCTGAGTAATACTCGGGGAAGGATACCGTTGATACACAGGAAAACCAATTCAGTGTGAGATCGAAAACCAGGGTGAATTTGGCGACGGGCAGGAAAGTCCCTCTTGGGTTTTGAAGGACTCCGCGATCGGAGCTTGTCCGGTAACCCATGGGAGTAAAGGTGACCTTCTTAAGGTAGCCATTTTCTGGAATTCTGAAATCCTTGAAACCAAGAGTAAATTTGGCGTCGGGCAAGGAAATCCCTCTTGGAGTTCGAAGAACTCCAAGATCCGACAGTGTTTGGTTTTATCCACTGAGACGAGTTTTACGCGATTTCGGCGTACTCGACACAGGGGAAGTTCTACGCGCTTTCGGCGTACTCGGCCGGGAGGGTTTTACGCGACTTCGGCGTCTTCGGCTGGGAGAGTTTTACGCGACTTCGGCACTCGGTGAAGTGACCGTCGGGATACCTGAAAAAAACCAATTTAGTACAAAAACGATAATAAGGGTAAATTTGGCGACAGGCAGGAAATTCCCTCTTGGGTTTTGAAGAACTCCGCGATCGGAGCTTGTCCGGTAACCCATGGGAGTAAGTGTGACCTTCTTAAGGTAGCCAAATTTCGGAAATTCTGATAATACTCGAAACCGAGTTGGGACCATCCACTGGTTAACTGAGAGGCAAGCGAAGCTTGTCCGGTTACCTGTGGGAGTAAGTGTGACCTTCGTTAGGGAACCAAAATTCGGAAATTCTTGGGAACAAAATTCAGGACATTCTGGTAACCTTACGGGGTCAGCGTTACATTTGGATTGTGACACTTGGATGGCTGACACGCCGGTGGAGCGTTGGAGGGGCTCCATCGCCCGGTAACTAAAAATAGTTACTGGGGAAGACCACTGTTACCGAAAGACCGCAGTACGGGAAAAGACCGCCCGACAACTGATTACAGTGCGGTAAGACCAGGAAAACGATAGAATCAGGAAAATCTTGTATTCAAACCAGTCGTTATTCAGAGCAAATAACTTGGTGATCGAAACACGTAGTTCCGAGAACTGACCGAAGTGCGAAGTAGGGCCCACCTCGTGCGCCGGTCGGAACACAGTTCTGCGTGCGGTTAGGGAGGTTTTAGACCTAGAACCTGTCCTACCAGAAGAGAGTGTCGTGAGACCAGTATACCGCGTTAATATTACACGTGTATATATTGTCGCAAGATGTTCGCGTGTTTGAGACGGCACGACGTGACGACTCGTCAGATGTACACCTTGTCCTCTCGGACAAGAGAACGTTCAGAGTTTTCCCCTATTGACGATAACTCGAGAGTCATGAGATGCAGAATGGTACGTGAGGGTTCGGTTAAGGTGGAGAAAAAGAGGAAGTCTTTGACTAAGAGATCTCACAGGAAGCTGAGGACTCCTGCCGGCAAGAGAGCGAACCCTGTTCTAAAGGACGGCCATCCTGAGGACGAGGACGTTGCCCACCCGGCGACCGCGGCAGTGGCAGAGTCCGAAAGTGAGATGGAGCTTGACAGCGACACTGTTCGCAAACAAGCGATACCCTCGGGACCTCCTCTTGGAGAAATGGGCACTGAGAGCGGAGACAGGGAACCGCTCGTCTACAGCAGAAGTAGACAGGATAGTGACCCGGGCGACTCCAGAAGGTCAGTTGGCTGGAGCCGAACCCAGCCCGACGACGAAGCAGCGTCTCGGGTAAGACCGACACAAATTGGTACCACGTCTGATGAAGGGTTAGTTGATCTCGAGCGACGAACGTCACAAACTGGAACCAGAAGTGGGGTTCTAGCGTTTTCTTGTCACAGAACCAGGCAAGGTCAGGAAGATACCGAGGACGAGTCGGATGAAGTGCCCCATAGTGAGCACGGAGGCGCGCGTCCAAAGTTACGTAAACGGAAAAGCAAACGAAGGTTGCTTGATGAAACGGGTGCACCTGACGAAACCAGTGCATTTGAAACGGAAGCTGGAACCCGCAGTGGGCGTGAAAGAGGTTTCCATGAGGATAACGGATGGTTGATAACCGTTCCAAAGACTACTGAGGTAGTACAGAACGATGTGAATAACGAGACATTCACACACTGGCGAGAGACCGTTGGTGAGAGTAGGTTTGACAGGTCCAAACCACTCGTCGACAATAGATCGGGGAACCTTGTGCAGGTTCAAGTACCTAGTATCGTACGGGGCAGGCAACCTGTACAGTCGAGACAGGCTTGTGATAGGCCAAGAGACATTGAGACAGGCCTGAAACCGCGGGGTGACGCCGTAGTGCAGAAAACGAGTGGTGACATCGTGGCGCATCAGCGAAACGAAGGCAATCGAGTACCGTTTACCAACATGGAAGAAGGTCGCCCAAGACCTGTGACAGATGAGGTAGATTGGCAAGCGGAGATGTCTTACCTGCGACAGAGTGTGGCAATGATGAGTTCGAAACTTGAAGAACTGTCTGTTCCTGCTGCTCAGCATGCGAAGTCTTACCGACGCGAGACATCGGGGAAACCTACGGGCCCAGGTTACCAGATGGATCGCCGAGGGAAGCTGCAGATCGAAGAGCCAGCACGGAGCCGAGGTAACACAGAGACACGTGAGGAAGTTTCGCTTTCGGAAACTTCGGAAAAGTTACGTAGCCGCTATCTTCCCGAGGACAGCGGGAGAGAGTCACACGGAAAAACGGCAAGGCAATCGAGTCGACAACGTCTGTTGACAAGAGGAAGGGTTGAGGCGAAATTACGTTCGTCAGTGAGTTCTTCGGAGTCAGACACCGATAGTGTTGGTCCAGAAGAGGCCATGAGAACCGGAGTCTTTGACAGGAAAAACCTCCGCCAACGAGGAAGACACGAGAGTTATGAGAAAACTGAAAGGGAGACGTATGGTAAGGAACGTCTACCAGAGTACGAGAGACGCGGTTTAAAACAGGCACTTGATAGAGAAACCGAGAGAGAATCGAACATGGGAAGAGACAGAGATCATTTGGCCTGGGATGAGACCCACGAGCGGTACTCTAAAGGGCACAAACCAGATTCGAGAAGTCGTAATTGTCTTAGGTACGACGAATCTGACAGACCGCCAGAGTCAGGAAAAAGAGATATTCGCGAAGAAGACAGAAGAGTTACGTTCGTCAACGGAAACTCTCAGAGCTCTCGCAATAAATATAAACGATCGGAGTCCAAAGACTACGCAGGTGGTGAGCCTCGTAGAAAAGGTCAGAGACCGGCTGAGTACATCTCTGATGAAGACAGTGCAACGTCAGGCGACCGAGAGATGACTACGATGTATTCTAAGTGGCGTACAGGGAAGACGTTGGGTACTCTGAGGGGACAGAGTCGGCACCGGTCAGTGGTGAGGACAGACGAGGAAAACGATTCCAGGAGTAACGATGGGGACAACCGGAGAGGAAATCCCAAGAAGAGTGTCGGAAGATCACTTGTTACACGGACAAGAGGCGAAGACCGATCGGATCGCGGTATACGAATCAAGCTAGAGAAGTACGATGGCAAGTCAGCGATCGCAGCCTTTCTAGCAAAGTTCGAAGTTTGTGCACGGTGCAACCGGTGGAGTGATCAGGAAAAAGCAGACCAGTTAATGTGTGCCCTAACGGGTCCCGCTTCGCAGCTGTTGTGGGACATGGGTGCACAGAGGGACGTGTCTTGGCGAGAACTTGTTGAGCGGCTTAAGGCCCGGTACGGGTCTGATGACCAAACTAGCCTATATCGGATGAAACTTCGCACTTACCGGCAGGCTCACGGAGAAACGCTGAGTAGTGTAGTGCAGGAAGTACGAAGGCTAATGGCTTTGGCATACCCAGGACCAACAAGTGATATCGTCGAGACGGTCGCTTGTGACGCTTTCATTGATGCACTGGCAAACCAAGATTTGGGGCAGAAGGTGCGCGAGCGAGAACCAGTTAACCTCGAAGCGGCGTATAAACATGCGGTGAGGTTGGATGCCTATGGTCGATCTTCGACACAAGGTGGTGATTTAGACCGGAGACACGCGAGAGTTAAAGTTACCATGGAAGACCGAAAAGACTCGAGCACTGAGGGGCAACAGTCTCGTCGTCTAGAAGATCTCGAGCGAAAGATTAAAAATCTTTCAAGAGAACTTGATCGAGTGACAATAAATCAGAATTTGGGCATCGTTCCGAGAAAACCTCATGAAAGGGAGAACAGTTCTGATCTAGCTGTGGGAGATCAGAGGACAACCGAACCGAATGTGGGATGGCGACGGATTTATCCGCCCACACGGTTGCGTAACCCGGATATCGAATGCTACTTGTCCAAACGAAAAGGACACATGAAGCGATATTGTCCTCAGAGAAACGCTGAGACGAATGGTGCAACCGGTACCAGTGAACCTACAAAGGCTGAACCGATACAAGAGGAAACCCAAAACCGACTGGTCAAAGGCAGTAGGGTGGCCTACGTGGTCGCGAGACTGGCAGGAAAACGTATACACTGTCTACTTGATTCTGGAAGTGAAATGTCACTTGTGCCACGACGTTTCGTGCTAGACGCTGTGCTAGTACCGTCAGAACAGCGACTCCTAGCCGCTAATGGAAGTCAGATTAAGGTGGATGGTGAAACTAACCTTAAGATTCGGATCGGAAAGCAGGTGTACCCTGTACCCTGTCTAGTTACAGACCAAGTGACAGAAGTGATCTTGGGGTTATCTTGGCTGGAAGCCAATCAGGCAAGATGGGACTTCGCAAGTCGATGCGTTTTCCTTGGGAGCGAGAAGATCCCTCTGAAAGAGGTCGTTACCGAGTCCATGTGCCGGAGGGTTATTGTGCAAGAGGACATAATAGTTCCTCCAAGGAGCGAAGTTGACGTTCCAGCTTGGGTCGTATACCCGCATTTCCAAAAAGATAACGAAGATTGGACGACCATTCCAATGGAATTATCAAAAGATTTGATAATCGGACGTACGTTGGTGACAGGAAGAGACACGGAAGTGTGGATCAGGATGTTGAATGTTGGAGACAGAGATTCGCTAGTCAAGAAACGGACTGAATGTCCGCTGGAGCGAGTGAACGTAGTCGATGTGACAGTTAATCGAGCCAGAACGGAATCGTATGATGAGCCTTACCGAAGCGAAAATCCGGAGAAGCCTATGGGCCCAGGTTATCCGGAGGAACGCCAAGGAAAGCAGCAAAGTACGATTGACCGGTTTGGATCGAAGATTAGTACAACGGCCAGTGTGGCGGAGCAGACGCTCAACCCACTTGCCGAACAGACCCTAAAACGACTATGGGAAGAAGTGCCAGCAGACATTTCGGAAGAAGAGCGAATCAGGTTACGAAAACTTGTGCTAACGTACAGCGCAACGTTTTCCCTTAACGAAAGTGATAACGGATTCACTTCGGTGATCCAACACGAGATCGATACGGGACAGGAGAAACCAGTTCGGCAACCTTTGAGACGTCAACCGCTTTCCATGTTACCGGAAGTTGATCGTCAGGTAGAAGACATGTTGAGACAAGGAATCATTGAACCTTCGATATCGGAATGGGCATCCAATGTCGTAATGGTTAAGAAAAAGGATGGCAGTATGCGTTTCTGTATCGATTACAGGCAACTGAACCTGAAGACACGGAAAGATGCTCATCCGTTACCCCTTATCCGCGAGAGTTTAGATACCCTGGGTGGCGCCAGATGGTACAGTACGTTCGATTTGAGAGCAGGTTATCACCAGATGGCCTTGCACCCAAGAGACAAACACAAGACCGGGTTCGTTACGAGAAGGGGCAGCTTCCAATTCAAAGTGTTACCTTTCGGATTGTGCAATAGTCCGGCCTCGTTTTGTCGACTAATGAACTTAGTCTTGACAGGGCTAAACTATGACATCTGTCTGGTTTACTTGGATGACATAATTGTGTTCTCGAGGGACGTAGAAACGCACATGCAACGTCTAGAGATGATTTTCAGGAGATTACAAGAGTATAATCTCAAGCTGAAACCATCCAAATGTTACCTGTTACAACAGAGAGTATTGTTTCTTGGTCACGTTTTGAGTGAAGAAGGGGTCGCGACGGATCCGAGCAAGATCAAGGCCGTAGAAGAATGGTCTGCTCCTCGGAACTTGAGACAAGTCAGATCCTTCGTTGGTCTTTGCTCCTATTACCGACGTTTCATACATGATTTTGCGGTGGTAGCTCAACCACTTCATTTTCTGACCAGGAAAAATGTACCGTTCCATTGGACTGACGAATGTCAGGGAGCTTTCGAAGAACTTAAACGAAAGTTGGTTTCCGCACCTATACTTGGGTTACCGAACGACGAGGGCCAGTACATCCTAGATATGGATGCCTCGGCATACGCCATTGGAGCGGTGTTATCGCAAGTACAAGAGGGAGAAGAGACAGTGATTTGTTACGCGAGTCGGCTCTTGTCGACGGCGGAACGGAACGGAACTATAACGTTACCAGGCGAGAGTTGTTAGCTGTGGTGTATTTCTTGAAAGAGTTTCGTCAGTACTTACTGGGTAGTAAATTCCTACTCAGAACAGACCACTCCGCACTTCAGTGGTTACGCAGAACACCGGAACCGATTGGCCAACAGGCTCGTTGGTTAGAGATGATAGAGGAGTTTGACATGGAGATATGTCACAGACCGGGAGCAAAACACGGTAACGCAGACGCGATGTCTAGAGGTCCGGGTGAGGAACAACCTAAAGTGGTTACCATGAGAGTTACGAATGAAGACGTGATGTGGGCACGTCCGATCGGAGAAGTAACGCGCTCCGAGGTTACCAGTGAAGATACAGGCCAGGAAATCCGTTGGACAAAGGAGTTTCTTCGAAGAGAACAGCAGAGCGATTGCAATATTGGTACGGTCCTTGGTTGGAAGGAGTCGAAGCATCATCCAACACAGGCAGAACTATCACCTGCTAGCGGAGAAGTGAAAGTGTTGGTGAGCCACTGGAATCAGCTGGAAGTCCTGCAAGGAGTGTTACACAGAGGCTGGATTCAGGGTAACACAGGAAAAGCTGAGCGATCTCAGTTAGTTGTGCCCTTATCTCTACGGCAAGAGATACTTCAGTTGACACACGCAAGCTTTGCCGGAGGACATTTCGGGATTCGGAAGAGTTTAACTCAGTTGCAACGTCGGGCGTATTGGCCGAGTTGGAAGGACGATGTTAGACGGTTCTGCCAAAGGTGCGATCGCTGTGCTCGTTATCGAAGGGAGAAACCTCCAAGACAGGGTTACATGCAGACTCCTGTGGTCGGTGAACCAATGGAGAGATTCGGAATTGATATAACTGGTCCGCATCCTGTATCAAGTAAAGGCAACAAATACATACTGACAGCGATAGATTACTTCTCGAGATGGGCTGAAGCTCTGCCTATCAGAAACCAAGAGGCCGTTACTGTGGCAGAATCGCTTATGGTACACGTGTTCTCGAGGTTTGGTATGCCACGCCAGATCCTGACGGATCAGGGACCGTGTTTCGAGTCGAAGTTATTCAAAGAGCTGTGTAAACGCATGGAGATTGATAAAGTACGTACAACTCCATATCGACCCTCTGGTAACGGAATGATCGAAAGGTTCCACAGAACACTGAACATGTTGATCGGAAAGGTAGTGTCGGAACGACAAAAGGATTGGGATGTTCATGTACCATATGTAATGGCGGCATATCGAGGTACTGAACATGAAGCGACCCAACGGACACCTAATTTCCTGTTCCTGGGAAGAGAGAACCATACGCCATTAGACTTGATTCTAGCCCAAGTTACAGAGTTCGAGAGACCGTCTTACAGTGACATGGAAGAGTACGTGGAGAAACAGAAAGAGAAAATGGAACGATCGTATCGGCTTGTACGAGAACAGTTAAAGAGAGTAGCAGAAAGAAGGAAAAAAGCCTACGATTTGAGAGTGAGACCTAGCAAGTTCGCTCAAGGAGATTGGGTTTACTATTACTACCCTCGGCTAAGAAGTGGAAGGAAGACAAAATGGGCTCGCTATTACACCGGCCCATTCTTGGTTATTCAAGTGCTCAGTCCGTGTCTGTACCGGATTCAGAAGAGTCCGAAATCCACGCTAATGGTTGTGCACGTGGATAAATTGAAGCCGTTTTACGGTAAACCTCCGAGTACCTGGTCACCGGAGAGGGACAGAAATCTTGAGTTACCTACAGTAGACTGGCCAGTCCTGGCTCAAGATCCTAATGCAGAACATGAACCAGAGGAACCTTCAGAGAATCCAGACGAGACCGCTGATCCAGAATTGCCACCTGGACGACGGACGAGACGAAGACCTCGCTTGGATGGATGACTACGACTGTAGAAGTCCTTGTTAGTGACCTTCTGAAGCAGACGTGTATCTAGGACCAACTAGATGAACGCTTAATTGCGTTGGTTTCATTGACTATTCGAGACCCATGTTTCAGTTGCCCTTTTGATGAGAGTATTTCTTTTGAGCGGTATCTGGGAGCATACAGTACCTGTGCTACCAGCAACGCTTAATTGCGTTGGTTTTACAGATTGTCAGTGAATGACTGTTTAAGTTTCCTTTTGATGATATGTTTTCGGTTAAACATTGGCTTAGTGGTTAGTACTGAAACGAGTAAAGATTCCAGTACTAGAACGCTTCATTGCGTTGGTTCTACAAGCGAACTATTGGAGAACCATGTTTCCGTTTCCTTGTGATGACAGAATTTCTTTCCGACAGTATAATGCTCGTAACAACGAGTGTTAAGGAAATTCGGGGCAGCGCGATTTCCTTGGTTACCGTTTCATGATACTTTAGTGCGCTACCTTAGTGCGCTATTTAGGATAGAGCATCATGCGATAGAAGCATATGTTAGGACTTAGATCATGTGCGTAAATATGATAACTTGTACTAATTAAGATATGTAAAAAAAAAAAAAAAAAAAAAAAAAAAAAATATTTTAGCAAAATAAAAAGGTTATCGGATCGAGGCGGGGCAGTACAAACTGTTGTCTGCTTTTATTTTGCTTTCACGATTTTGAAGTGGTACCGGGTGTGACTGATCGACGATGGTTACCAGATCGGGAGACAGTGGGCGACTTTTCTCTCCTTTAGTTCTCCTGGCCCTTGGGGTCCGGTAGAGCTCAGGTTCATGATAGAGGGCCTGTTAAGGTTGGCGATTTGTCAGGTACGACAGGTTGCCAGTAGGGTGGTGGTTCGGATCGAAAGCATCATTAAATAGGCTGTCGCTATCACGGTTCTCATCGTTGTTTGGCGTACGTGCAGGGTGCCGAGATGTTGATATACCGCCCTATAACCAAAGGTGCATTTGGTTCCTTGCTCTCTAAGTGGATCTGGGTTGGGGATGTTCCTGTCACGTTTGATTAAGGTCCCCGATTTTGGCAGAGATGCTCCGCATCTAAGTAAGGTGGGGAGAGTGTGGCGGTCAAGGCCACAGTGCGTAAGTGGGAGGATTTATTTTATGCGAATAGCATCGTTTTCTTTAAGTTTACATGCGAAGGGAACAGCATCGTTTCTCTTAATTTTACATGCGAAGGCCCAGCATCGATCATTTAATTTTTATTTAATTTCAATAGGCAACTGGCCAGCAACGACCGTGGTAGGGAAGACTGATTATATATTTTAAGCCACGGTATAGTGTGGTGAGGGATAAGTAAAGGCTGCCTCACGGTGTGCTGCTTTATACGTGAAGAGTTGGTTCGACTCTTCATACATAGCAATACTGTTAAACAGCGTTGTTGGTTAGCGATTCAGTTACCGATTCAAATATACTGCACTCAGTGTGGTAGGCGAGTGATTTTGGTTACGACCGAGTCAGAGTTCGAGTTTCCGGTTAGTACAAATATATTTACGGACGAAAGGGGCGTCCGAATAATATAATCAGGCGATCCCGAGTACAGCTAAAGAAGTTCACTGTTGGGAGACGGGCCGACAGCGCCGATCCGGCGGGTTGGATCCCTCAGTTGATCGCGAAGCGGTCTAGATCCCGATCGTGGGAAATCTACGGCTGAGTAATACTCGGGGAAGGATACCGTTGATACACAGGAAAACCAATTCAGTGTGAGATCGAAAACCAGGGTGAATTTGGCGACGGGCAGGAAAGTCCCTCTTGGGTTTTGAAGGACTCCGCGATCGGAGCTTGTCCGGTAACCCATGGGAGTAAAGGTGACCTTCTTAAGGTAGCCATTTTCTGGAATTCTGAAATCCTTGAAACCAAGAGTAAATTTGGCGTCGGGCAAGGAAATCCCTCTTGGAGTTCGAAGAACTCCAAGATCCGACAGTGTTTGGTTTTATCCACTGAGACGAGTTTTACGCGATTTCGGCGTACTCGACACAGGGGAAGTTCTACGCGCTTTCGGCGTACTCGGCCGGGAGGGTTTTACGCGACTTCGGCGTCTTCGGCTGGGAGAGTTTTACGCGACTTCGGCACTCGGTGAAGTGACCGTCGGGATACCTGAAAAAAACCAATTTAGTACAAAAACGATAATAAGGGTAAATTTGGCGACAGGCAGGAAATTCCCTCTTGGGTTTTGAAGAACTCCGCGATCGGAGCTTGTCCGGTAACCCATGGGAGTAAGTGTGACCTTCTTAAGGTAGCCAAATTTCGGAAATTCTGATAATACTCGAAACCGAGTTGGGACCATCCACTGGTTAACTGAGAGGCAAGCGAAGCTTGTCCGGTTACCTGTGGGAGTAAGTGTGACCTTCGTTAGGGAACCAAAATTCGGAAATTCTTGGGAACAAAATTCAGGACATTCTGGTAACCTTACGGGGTCAGCGTTACATTTGGATTGTGACACTTGGATGGCTGACACGCCGGTGGAGCGTTGGAGGGGCTCCATCGCCCGGTAACTAAAAATAGTTACTGGGGAAGACCACTGTTACCGAAAGACCGCAGTACGGGAAAAGACCGCCCGACAACTGATTACAGTGCGGTAAGACCAGGAAAACGATAGAATCAGGAAAATCTTGTATTCAAACCAGTCGTTATTCAGAGCAAATAACTTGGTGATCGAAACACGTAGTTCCGAGAACTGACCGAAGTGCGAAGTAGGGCCCACCTCGTGCGCCGGTCGGAACACAGTTCTGCGTGCGGTTAGGGAGGTTTTAGACCTAGAACCTATCCTACCAGAAGAGAGTGTCGTGAGACCAGTATACCGCGTTAATATTACACGTGTATATATTGTCGCAAGATGTTCGCGTGTTTGAGACGGCACGACGTGACGACTCGTCAGATGTACACCTTGTCCTCTCGGACAAGAGAACGTTCAGAGTTTTCCCCTATTGACGATAACTCGAGAGTCATGAGATGCAGAATGGTACGTGAGGGTTCGGTTAAGGTGGAGAAAAAGAGGAAGTCTTTGACTAAGAGATCTCACAGGAAGCTGAGGACTCCTGCCGGCAAGAGAGCGAACCCTGTTCTAAAGGACGGCCATCCTGAGGACGAGGACGTTGCCCACCCGGCGACCGCGGCAGTGGCAGAGTCCGAAAGTGAGATGGAGCTTGACAGCGACACTGTTCGCAAACAAGCGATACCCTCGGGTCCTCCTCTTGGAGAAATGGGCACTGAGAGCGGAGACAGGGAACCGCTCGTCTACAGCAGAAGTAGACAGGATAGTGACCCGGGCGACTCCAGAAGGTCAGTTGGCTGGAGCCGAACCCAGCCCGACGACGAAGCAGCGTCTCGGGTAAGACCGACACAAATTGGTACCACGTCTGATGAAGGGTTAGTTGATCTCGAGCGACGAACGTCACAATGATTTGCATTACTTTCCTATCAAATATTAAAACCCCGCACGTTTCGTCCTCCTTTGGCCAAGCGGAGACAAAACGGAAAGCTATTCAGTAACCGAGTAACCTTTGTTCCAGTGGTTTGACAAAGTGTAAAGCCAACTGAGATAGGAATTCTCATAAAGTCTGGTTATGAGTTTTCGCATATTAGATGTGTGCAACTGTGCATGCAGTGAGATCGAATTAATCATAATCTAGGGAACCACTTTTTATCGTCATTTAGTAAAATACTTGGGTCATGGCGAAGGCGAATAGATATTTCATAACTATTGTTAACATATGTGCAATCGCTACTTGTATACGGAATATTATTACCAGAGTACTCCACATCTGTTAATCGACAGTTTCATCAATATAATTCTCTCCCCAAATGGACGGCAGTTGTCTGTCTAATATGGAGAAGAGGATTATACCTTCTTCATGCTAATATTATACTGCCACCTAAGCTGCTATATTGCAATTGTGATTAAACATTTATAAAGTGCCACTTTGAGAGTAAGCTTCTCGTGGGTGCACTCTGTGTTAGCCTTTGTGCCAATAACTGTCATTAAGAACTGAAGTATTATCATTTAGCAAAACAATGCGCAGTAAACTATAGCAGTCATTGCTCACACGTGGAGCCCAACCAACGACATTTCTGTCCACAGTCGACAGATGGCCTCATTCTCAGCGTCTCTAGGCTAAATTGCATAGATAGTTTGAAGCTACGCCCGGTGGCAGCACTCGCAACACAAGATGACGCTCTTGCTGAGCAGTCACTCTTCGGTGGTAGAAGATGATGCAAGTCCGGCTATTCTTTGATGCGCCAGGCGCACGTAGAAGATTCGTCGCGTGTCGGTTAGTAGATTGAATCGTTACCAGTGACAAGTGGTCGAAGTCACTCCGAAGACCTGCGTCGATCTTCCTTGACCGAGACGAAAACTACCCGTCTGTTGTCGGCGAAGACGGTCTGTATATCCCAGACTCAAGTAAAGTTGGGCCTACCTGATGCAGTCACGTAGGCCAAGGCGACTAAGCGATCAAATATCGTCACACGTTCAATATCCGTATCAGAAACGAAGAATAAGTTCGCTACGCAAACTCAGCAGCAGTCAATGTTAGGAATAACTGAGAAAATTCTGCATTTAGACAAAATAATCGGCCAAACTGATGCAGAAATCAATTAAAGACCCACATGACCGGTTATACGCCCAGACATGGTCAGACACGCTGACATGCGCGGACTATATATACGCTAAGTCTTAGATCACCAGCCTCAATGTTTCTTAAGCGAAGAACTTGTAATGAGATTTAGACGAACTCTTGAGAGAACTGTGTAGCATCCTCGGCACATGATCGACGACCCCTGGACCCAAGCATCTTGCCAGTGAGAAAAGGAGATCAGGGAACTCGTAGTGCCGAAGTGATGGTAATTTCTGCCTCTCTGACAGCAGCCTCTGGTAAGACAAGCCTTCAGGACCAACTGTTACAAGGCGTCTCTGCATCAATCATGTATCCAATGGTCGAAGACGCTTCTATAGATCGTGATCTTTTTGATGTATGTATGTATGTATGTATGTATGTATGTATGTATGCATGTATGTATGTATGTATGCATGTATGTATGTATGTATGTATGCATGTATGTATGTATGTATGCATGTATGTATGTATGTATGTATGTATGTATGTATGTATGTATGTATGTATGTATGTATGTACGTACGTATGTACGTATGTATGTATGTATGCATGTATGTGTGTATGTATGTATATATGTATGTATGTATGTATGTATGTATGTACGTATGTATGTATGTATGCATGTATGTGTGTGTATGTATGTATATATGTATGTATGTATGTATGCATGTATGTATGTATTTATGTATGTATGTATGTATGTATGTATGTATGTATGTACGTACGTATGTACGTATGTATGTATGTATGCATGTATGTGTGTGTATGTATGTATATATGTATGTATGTATGTATGTATGTATGTATGTATGTATGTATGTATGTATGTATGTATGTATGTATGTATGTATGTATGTATGTATGTATGTACGTATGTATGTATGTATCGGGCAAGTGGCTCATAGGTGAAGAGAAAGGGGTAACGAATATAGTCCCATGAGTCAGTCGCTAAGGAATTACCAACTGACTTAATGAGTTAGCGACTGGCTTACAAACTTAGTCGACATGCTTATCTACTGATTAAGTCGCTTAGACTTGTCGACTGACTTACCGACTTATCGACTTCTTGGGTAATCCGGTATTACCAGTAATGCGATGCATTTTACCGCCAACTGTACTTATAGACCGATGACTGTGAAATTGTTAATGTGAATAATTTATGAAAGAAGATGACAGACGTATGTATGCGAGTGTTTTTAGAAAGAATAAAATCACAACTTAGTCTGAGGCTGTACTGCAGTTCTCGTTCAACCTGCAATCCATTCCATATTGATTAATTCAATTGTTTCCAGTGGAGGTCCTAGTCCGGTTGCCAGACACCAGAGAGAGGAGGCAGAGCAGCTGCTCTGTAAGGTGAGTTTCGTTGATGACGAGAAGGCTTGAAAGGCGGAGGATCGGATGGATTAGGGTAAGATTCTTGAAGCGGTGAGATTTAATTTAAAGTGGAAATCCTATGGAATGATAAGTAAAGGATCCTTACTCCTTAGCAGATGATGGTAGGTCATTGGCGGTATTGGTGGAGGATCTGAGAATATGCGGGATTCAATCGGTATTCTGTTTCTCCAGTTATTACTTCTCAGCTGTTTCAATTTCATACAAAACCTGAACTCTTGAAATAATTGTTTTTATCCTATATCAGGATTCGCATCTGTTGTTTAGCGACATGATGGCTGCCAAGGTCATTGACGTTGACCTTGCGTTGTCCCCGTGTCTTCAAGATGCCATAAATACACTAATGGAATCTGAAGTTTACGATTGTCGAAGACTTAACCGTATGATTGGCTTCACAGTGTTGAGCGTGAAATCATATCTCTATAAGCACATGTAACTCAATTTTAAATGGTGTCACAAGTTCGTATATATATAATTATGGTAATTTTAGTATAATGTAATGTCACTCTACTAGGATGTTGCGTTCTGCCATATTTAGTCTTGTTGAAACAAAGGTTCTGTCGCAAATTTTGCCAAGAAAACTTGTAGTCTGAAACTGCCAGTTTTATGTTAGAATTGCTCTATACATTGTGCGTTGTTCATGTCAGCCATTGACTGACCACGAATCATGAAGGCCATTTGGTTTTCATCCATGGAACTCGGCTGATTTGGCTGTCAATCAAATTCTGTTTTGCAATTGTAAGAGAAATTGGTTAAACCGCCGTTTCTGTTGTACGGCATCCACCATAGCCATTGGGATGTCTAACTTTATCTCGACTTACAACCAGACCTGACCATATCTATGTGTCTCGTCGTGAATACATCGGAATTTCTTTCACAACTGCCCGTAAAAACAGCGAAATTTCTAACAGTGCAGCACGTTCCGTACACGGGAACACTAAACGGTGTGGCACTCAATTCAAACTATCACCGATTATTTCATTGAAAAAAATGAGCGAGGTCGAGGCCATACGGTCGCTTCAGAAAAAAACGTTTACATTTTCATTTAGCACATCATTACATTCGAGTCACGAGTAACGACTCACTTATCATCCTCTCACCGTCTAACTGCCACAGTCCACTGCAGTCGCTTTCATGTAATCACCGATGGAGTGATTCACTACACACACAGCTCAGAATCAATAGAGAGGGAGCTTCCACGAAACATGTCCAACTCTCTACGTAACGAAGTAAAGGGGTAAAGTAAACTGGTAAAAATAAAAATATAAAATGAAAGTACATAAACCGAAAACTGAATTCTTATATCCGGGGTAAGTTGTATAATCAGAAAGTAAGTAAGTCAGTCAGACAAGCAAATAAGTAGACAATCAATCAATCAATTTCGTTTATTCCCAAAAGCAAGCTGACAAAATCGCAACTTGTAACATAGTACAACTTATTATCATAAATTATAGTTCATAACTAGTTAGAAGATTATGACTGTAGGCATTATAATATAATTTAAGGTAAATCTAGAATTGGAAGGTTCATTGTTCAGTATATGTTTTTAAACAATACTCGAGATATGAAATTTTTATCATCTTTAACGGGAAGGAGGAAATCATGCGGTCTTGGTCTTAACTCATATATGCAAATAAGCAAACAAGTAAGTTGGTAAGTAAGTTAGGAAGCACAAAAGCAAGCAAATAAGTAAATAATTAATTGAATGCCACTGTGATTATAGCCTCTACAGCGAACGTCCAGTAGGTCGACTCACTCAGGATGTGACCATGTGGGTGTGAATGCTAAAAGCAAGTTCACAAAATCTAGACGCAGTTACGCATGCTTCACGCCTTAGCGCTGGACGCCAACGCTTAAGCTCGACTATATCTAATGCATAATATATACCAAGCAAAGCAGCTGGAAAACACTGGCTGTATATGAAGCAGCTGATCGATCGATCCTAAGCAAGACTCTCTCTACCCTCTACCCTACCCTCGAGTCCACCAGATCCGACGCTGCAAACCCCCACCCCAGTCACAGCGCGTCTATAAATTATTGCGCTATATAATAAGACTTGTCAAATGCGTGGTTGCGTTACGGTCATAGGTTTCTCAAACGATGCAAGTCGCACTGGGTAGCGTAAGCATCGTGTGATAGACGTAAATTGCAGGAAATTTCGGGGTAAATATCGATTCAAACCCAAACCCTCGAGCTCTGCCCGGTGTATACGCAGTAAGGTAATAAACTAATGGGCAATGAGGCTATGCGCAGTAAGGCAGTTAGCAAGAAAATAGCAGGCAGTCAACCAAGGACAGTGGCTAATGTCAGGCAAGTGATTGAAGCCGATGTCTCTTTGAAATATAGAATCATTTCAGATATAATAAAGCCCGTGACAAAGACTATCTATGCTAAATTATTTCATTAAAGCTGTTTATTTTCAGGCCTAAACTCTTTATTTCTCCTCTCCCTATTTTCCTCCCTTAAATCATCTCGTTCGCGTCCAACTTTTCCCGTCAAATTATTCTAATATCCCTGGAAATTACCAGGAAACTGATATCCATCGATCACCATTTCTTACCGTATCATCCATCTGCTTCTAAATTCTACAGCCAATCTGCGCGCTTGGCGACCAGCAGACAATAATAACCTATATCTCATTACATAGACTACGCACATAATTATAGGCTGATGTCTTCCCAATCGCTTCATTTTTCCATCGCAAAAGCATTTCTTCGTGTTCGGCCTATAAATCGGAAATTCGGCTTAGAAGGGATATTTCTGCGCTTAATGAAGGCTGATAACGGATTAATGAACGTTGCAGTAGTCTATAATTCTACTTCCACAGCTGATACAAGTAATTGAACAGAAAACTGATCCGACTGCACGTTGTACCTGAACAATGTCGACCTCAGAATGCGATTATTCGTTTCGAAAAGGGTTCACTTGTCAGATGTATACGCTGTTTCGATTCGTGTATACATGCGGCTAAATCTGACTAAACCGCGAACAGTCAACTGCGTTCGTCGATACTCAGAGGCTTATAATTGGCCAAATACTCTAAAGGTTAAACCACTCAACGACATTGAATCCTGTTGTTTCCTATCTGCCTTTATTGTTCCTTAATTCTGAAATAGGTAGGATAAGCTTGTTCTCATTCATTCATTCATTCACTCGTTTATCCATTCATTCAGTTCGTCCATTCAGTTCGATATATTTAGTCATTCAGACATTCGTTCATTCGTCCGTCTGTTCGTTCGTTCATTCAGCAAGTAATCTACTTTAATGACTTCTATAGCGCCGCTATCTTAACGTCCAACACATCAGTGGATGGTCGCTTTAAGCGATCGAAATAAAAATTCATAATCCATTGTTGAAGCCAGACTGAAGTATGATGGATAAAACATTGTCCTCATATGACGTCTTCTGAAGATAGGCGTATCTACTCAGCAGAGTTAACATATCTGCTTCGACGAAAGAGAACAATTTGCAGCAGAAGATGCATATCGAGAGAAAAATCGTTCCATGCAGGTATTATTAGGAGTGGCATTGTCGAGATACGTGCAGTTTACCCTGGCTTGTGGAACTCAGGTTTCGGTGGCCAGGCAAACCTGAAACAGGCGACTACAATCAACTTGGGTGGATGCCTCGGATTGTACGTATAGTGAAACCTTTGTAGCCACTTTGATTTGACTTTTTAACGACACAGTTCCTGTAAATAAAACTGGCACATACCACGGCTGTCAACGCAGGAGTTACATCAAAGTTGTTGCGGAATGAGATGGGCAGCGAATGACGTACATCGCTCACCTTCAGAGCTAAAGCACTGTGGGTATGCAATTAGTTCTTACATAAATCACTGAATCATCATGATGTAACTTTTTAATAACATAAAACACTGAATCATACTATTTCCGACCCTCCGAAACGTTGGAAGCGGTATATATATTGGATGACCTCGACACACATAGACAAGACCGGTGGGGAGCCGATCTGCGCTCACTGATCGTTGGGTTGCACCGCGCCTGGAGACGAGCCCAGAATACAGACAAATCCATGGCTTCGTGTCGTGAAAGCGGTACCTTTCCAGAAAGGAGCACGCCACAGATGGAGATGATAAGATAGGATAGGATCCTGAGTTTAACGACGTCTTGTGGCAACAAAGGCCGCTGACGTCGACAGAAATTAGTTTGAACAGTTCTCACCGTTCGCACAGGCTCAGCATAATAAAACCATTGATGACCATAATTAATGATTATTATTATAAAAGAGAAGCAGTGAAATCAAAGACACCGCACCGTCACAAAAGATTCAATATCTGCATGGTAATATAATGCCTTCCCATAATGCACCCTGGATCTTGACATTGTCGCTAAATAAATAGAAGAAGAATGAACGATAGCAAGAAAGGTTTAACTTCCGGTCGCACAATGGTAACTGCAGAGTTCATTAGAACAGAGGCTTTCATGTTTTCTTCATATTTCTGTCGCCGTGTAAGGCCCGAGTCACTTCGACCAAAAGAATTAGTATTGTACGTTTGTGTTAGCGACTCGCCTGAACGAACTCGACGAATACGCTAGAAACTCTTCGGCCCTAACTCGGTTTCCGCTCGAAATTTTACGTTCGTATTCATCTCTCCGAATATTTCTGAAACCACTCTAACCAAAAAGATGGAGAAGAAACCCAATACAAGATTTAGCCTACAAAGGCAAAATAAGAAGATTGCAGAAGAGCGTGATATAAAACGTTCATTTTTTTATGTATTTTATATAGGGCCATTTTATACGACAATATCTCGACTGACACTGTGGCAGACTTGAGTCTGACCCTTTAAAGCCCTAGGTTTTAGGTTTGGCGGTTTCCCTCGTAGAATGAAGTGACCAACGACTGTAGGCGGTTCAAGTAAGCATCTGTCGGCCAATGGGCGTTGATTTCATTTTGGTTTACACATCTTACAAGCATAGGCTGCTGAATTTAATTATATGCATAGCCTAGGCAACATCGTCCGCTTTGTGGAATGGAGGCGAGGCGCAGGGACGGTCGGTCGATCGGTGGTAGCCCCCACCCTAGGCCCTTCACCCTCCCTCTGGCCTACCCCGATCAATTGACCACTTGTATATATAACCGAGCTTTGGGTCGTAAACCTGTATATAAATGCCAGCTGTTGATGCTGTCACCGTTGCCTTATTATACCCGGAACACTAAAGACAATAAGCTGTATTTCATATTCTAAGAATTTGCACCAGTATCAGATGCTAATATACAGCCTAAGGAAGAGAGACTAGGTCACATGCCAAATTATGCTAATGAACTTAGGAAATGAACTTAGGAAATGTCCTTTCACAATTGAGTCTTGGTTTGCAGTACTCATTCTAGTTTGAATTTCGCTGCAGCAGAGTTGAGCTTCGTAATTTCTTCACTTCATAGCCATTTTAAATCGCATAGTCGATACAGCTTATATCTCGTGTCTGTATATTATATTATTATCTTATTTCAGTAGTGGACCTTATAGTAGTATAACATTGTATTTCGTTAGTGGACATATATTAGTATCATTATATCGAACTATTTCCAAAGATGGATGGAGACTACGCTGTACCAACGACACCGACTTCAGGTGTTGCAGTTGGCAACATGCGAACATTTAAAAAACGGTTGTCTGATGGATCTACCAAGAGTTATAGCTACCCTTACGTTTCTGTAAGGAAACATTTTGAATTAACTTTTACAACCGACAGTGATAAACTTAAATTTGAGCAAAAATGTGAGGACATTCGCTTGGCGTTGGGAGTAAAAAGTTTGAGAGAAGTTCTGGTGAAAGTCATAATGGATGTTGACACCAATAAGCTCTCTTCTGCAACTCAACATCCGCAGCAGACACTCACGATGTCTTCAGTCACGGAAGAAGTAAGTGAATCAACTTCACTGACTGATCCAGCATCTGTCACAGCAGCAATATCAGCAGCTCCAGCAACAGCTTTGGAGACTGCACATGAGAATTTTGTTGGGCAGTGCTCCAGCATTGCCCAGTTGATCGACACAATCTCACAACATTCATCCACATGTGTGACGCCGTATTCAGTGAAGTCATGGACACACAGTGGTCATGTGCTGTCGGTGGATATGGAGTGTGCGAAAAAACACTCCTTTCAGTGGAGTTCCTCATCCACAATAGACAGCGAGCGGAAGGAATTTGAAGTCAACCACCGAGTGATGTTGAGCTACCTGGCCTCTGGTATGACACCCATACAGTACGAGCGCTTTAGCGACTTCAGTCGGTTTGGACTATTGTCAGACCTTTTCCGCAGGAGGAATATGGTTACATTTAGTGCCATTTCTGAGAACCTGCGAAAGCAATCTATATTTGGCGCTAGAGCGCAGGAGTCTTCACTGTCGCCTGATGGAGCTATCTCTATAATGACTGACGCACGACATCATTGTAGACGAAATAGTTATCACACCGACCATGTTGCTATCGGGTTGAAAACTCACAAAGTCGTTGATATTCAACACATTAACGGGAATGATGATAACTGTTCACAGCGTCACGAGGCAGTGGGATTCGACAGGATGTACGAGAGCCTGGATCTCAGCAACATTAAAGTTGCCCATCATGTGCATGATCGAAACATGACAATCAACAAGCGCCTACGTGAGAGGAAGCAAGCCAGGAATTCCAATGACCGCTGGCACTGCACCCGTCCTATAACAGCCGGGGTGAAAAAAATTGGGCAAGGAGCACAAAAAAACATTGGAAAAACATGGCATCCCGAGCTTTCTGACAAGGGTGCTGCCATTCGAAACCACGTCTATTGGTGTATGGACAATTGCAATGGAGATGCCCAAACCCTGCGTAAGCTCATAGAATCATGCATCCCTCATTTTCAGAACAACCACAGCAAGTGCCATGAAACTTCCCACTGCAAAGAGCCGGGGCATATGATTGAAGTTCGAATTGTTTCAAATGAGGCTGCAATTACAATGCTCCAGGACTTTCTTCGGTCGTTGGTAGTGTACAAGCACGCTGAAGATTATGTCAAAGGCCACGACACATTTTATGTGGAAAGTTTTAATAACGTTTGTCTGATCTATCTGGATAAACGGATACACTACGGGAATTTAATGTACGAGCTGCGGAGCAATCTGGCTGTCTTGGACTGGAACGAACACGTCGACAGACCATACACGTCTATATGCACGACTGTTCGTTCGAAAAACCCACGTCGCCAAATCGGGAAAAAAGTGTATCGGCGCAAGACCTACGTATTTGTTGAGAACATTTGGAATTTGTACATTGCCGTGTGGTCAGCATCTAAAGCAATATCGGAGTCTGTGACAGAAACTTCTGCAGATAAGGAGACCTGCCAGAGTGAAATCTCTTCGGACGAATCCGATGACGACCAATTAGGAGACAGTGAGAGCTTTTCAAATGAAAGCAATGCACCCTACACAGTAGAATAACCGTAAGAGCTGTGACAATATTGTATGATACACTAAAATCAAACATATCAGTGCTACATAACCATCAACCGTCATTACACATAACCACCTTAGCATTCTGCTGTCTACTCTGCTTGACCTCCCCGGATTTTGGCCTGGCATAGGACAGAGAGATGTGTGGCAGAGCTGATGTGTGGCAGAGCTGACTGCTATCACACGCGTCCACAGGTGGCGGATAGTGGAACGACCTCTAGAAATAGAGGTCAGCTGCGAAATAAGCAGGGTTATATCTGACGAATAAGCAGTCGCGGACCAACAGCGGCAAGGCTAGTAGGGCACACTGTAGAAAAAGAGTGGCATTTTGCTTGACAACTAAAAGCTGCAAATATCCAATAACAGCCTTGTGACATGGGAGCACATGACTCAATTTAAATAAGCCTGATGACCCTCTGCCTAGCGGGCATGTGTTCATCACCAAGACTAGGTCCACAGCGGAAAACTGTGGTTGATGCCACGAAGGGCATCCGATCTGTAACAAGATGCTCCAATCTGTATAAAAATGAATCTGTGGCTTACCCCCCCTCAACGAGGTCCTAATCCAAGCAAGAAAAAAAGAAGATTGAACGGACAAGGGACTGTGGCCATTGCAAAATTGATTTGACATAGCACTTATGAAAAACCTAGTCTCCGTAACGTGGTTTTCGTGTGGCGCCGAGCAATTGAGGGCAATTCAGGTTTAAATCCACCTCTGAGTAGGAATCTTGAAGAGGCGCTATATAAATTTAAAATGGGGGAATGTTATGTTACATTGAATCATAGCTATGACAGGTGTACATAAGCAGCTCACAATCGATAAAATTCTGCTTTATGTCAGAAAGTAAGTGTACAATAAAAATCTCTCTGTCTAAACAAAGTCCGGCGAATTATCCAAAGTATCAATGTTACTCCCACTTGTGGCCCATGTAAGGCGTGCCTGTTGGATTCGGATACAACGATCTCACTTTTCGCACTACGCAATCTGGCATTATTTCCCGCATGTGAAGTACACCGTTCGATTCCGTTAGTTTCTTGGCCAGATATAATGGGCTCGTCCACCCACCCAAGTTGCAAATGATCTTCCAATATTTTCCATAAATTACTCTTCGTATTGGACTGTTAGCTGCATGCGCTGCTTGTCCTCCGCCAAGCCAACCTGGAGATGCAGAACCCACGCACGGAGAGAGAAAACAAAGAGGACAGGCGCCTTCCGATTGATGATTTTCACCCTGCAGCTGCAAATGATCAGCTGACACTTGAATGTCATGACTGTTTTGAGCCTCAATTTCTGACTCTGTACTATTTCCATTGGACGCGACCAAGACCTCCTTCGAAGCGGCATCCATACAAGATTTTCTTCTCTTTGGTGGTTCCAACTCTGCAATTGGAACAAAGGCAGTTTCGATTGGTTGGAGATATATTTATAATGTCATCAACATACAATTAGCTCTTTCGACTTGACTTGAACGACAGCTTAGCTGGGTTATGCATATGTTTATTGTCTTATTACATATCGTAATAATAATAATCATGGTAATTTTAATAATTACATTTTTAATTGGCCATTTATTATCATTACTGCTGTTACTGCTGTTCACATCAGTTGTCATTATACTAACATTGCTGATGTTATTATTACTATGTATTTCTATAGCATGGTTTGAGCTAAATATTTGCAAGGATAATAAATGCAATTTAATTTAATATTTATAAATCTTAGTTCAATCTTATTTGCGCACGTATAGCGCTACCTGAAGAACAATAGGGCCTACTTGTACAGGGTTCACCACACAAAACAATTTATACAATTTCAGTATATATATATATATATATATATATATATATATATATATACGCATCGTCTTCATAATTACCAATTTTTTCAAAATTCCAGTTGTTGTGAGCAAAAAATGCCCGTATGGCTTCCTCTTGATCGCCATCTACCACAATAGTAAGTTCGTATTTGTTCATGGCAATCTAATCGCATATAGAAACTACAGACTTGTTTCTCAACCCTGTAAGTATCTTCATAGCAATGAACTCCATAGTAATATGAGTGTATGGGGGGGTAAATTTGGATAATTGGAACAACTTGTATACATTCTAGAAGTACAGGTATGACCTCTAGCCAGCTTACCTGGCTTTCGTATACACAAATTAGTCGACCCACAGCTCGGTTATATATATACAAGTGGTCAATTGATCGAGGTAGGGCCTGTACGGGGTATGCCCTGTCGGGTCTAGTCTGCCCTAGCGATGCATCTCCATCCATCCGTCCGACCGCTAGAGGGCCAGAGGGAGGGTGAAGGGCCTAGGGTGGGGGCTACCACCGATCGACCGACCGTCCCTGCGCCTCGCCTCCATTCCACAAAGCGGACGATGTTGCCTAGGCTATGCATATAATTAAATTCAGCAGCCTATGCTTGTAAGATGTGTAAACCAAAATGAAATCAACGCCCATTGGCCGACAGATGCTTACTTGAACCGCCTACAGTCGTTGGTCACTTCATTCTACGAGGGAAACCGCCAAACCTAAAACCTAGGGCTTTAAGACTGAACTGCTACAGTGTCAAACTTGTGCCTTACTGATTGATTCTGAACGTAGACAGTGTCAGAGTTTAGCATGAGCTGCATGACTTACTAAGACTTAATTGACAGAGTGTCAGTCTTAAGGCTGTCTGAACGAGTCTGAATTATGTGACAGTATGACCAACAGACTAAGTGACTGTGTGCGTGTAAGTGCGTGTGACCGACTTACGGACTGAAGCATAGCAGACTGTTGAGGAACCGCGTTTTACCGATTCTTTGGTGGTCTGATTGTCGCGCTGGGTTTTGAATCTTTTGATTGACTGATTGGTTAATTGACACTGACAGGGTGATTGATTAACTCAACAGATAATTTAATTCATGGCAGTTGTCCATGTACTTTTGTCGTCCTATATATACTGACTTAACTGCGACTATGAAAACGTCTTCATACAGTACAAAGTAGATAATTCTGTGCCTCGCAGATTCATTGAGATTCATTTAAAGCCCTAGGTTTTAGGTTTGGCGGTTTCCCTCGTAGAATGAAGTGACCAACGACTGTAGGCGGTTCAAGTAAGCATCTGTCGGCCAATGGGCGTTGATTTCATTTTGGTTTACACATCTTACAAGCATAGGCTGCTGAATTTAATTATATGCATAGCCTAGGCAACATCGTCCGCTTTGTGGAATGGAGGCGAGGCGCAGGGACGGTCGGTCGATCGGTGGTAGCCCCCACCCTAGGCCCTTCACCCTCCCTCTGGCCTACCCCGATCAATTGACCACTTGTATATATAACCGAGCTTTGGGTCGTAAACCTGTATATAAATGCCAGCTGTTGATGCTGTCACCGTTGCCTTATTATACCCGGAACACTAAAGACAATAAGCTGTATTTCATATTCTAAGAATTTGCACCAGTATCAGATGCTAATATACAGCCTAAGGAAGAGAGACTAGGTCACATGCCAAATTATGCTAATGAACTTAGGAAATGAACTTAGGAAATGTCCTTTCACAATTGAGTCTTGGTTTGCAGTACTCATTCTAGTTTGAATTTCGCTGCAGCAGAGTTGAGCTTCGTAATTTCTTCACTTCATAGCCATTTTAAATCGCATAGTCGATACAGCTTATATCTCGTGTCTGTATATTATATTATTATCTTATTTCAGTAGTGGACCTTATAGTAGTATAACATTGTATTTCGTTAGTGGACATATATTAGTATCATTATATCGAACTATTTCCAAAGATGGATGGAGACTACGCTGTACCAACGACACCGACTTCAGGTGTTGCAGTTGGCAACATGCGAACATTTAAAAAACGGTTGTCTGATGGATCTACCAAGAGTTATAGCTACCCTTACGTTTCTGTAAGGAAACATTTTGAATTAACTTTTACAACCGACAGTGATAAACTTAAATTTGAGCAAAAATGTGAGGACATTCGCTTGGCGTTGGGAGTAAAAAGTTTGAGAGAAGTTCTGGTGAAAGTCATAATGGATGTTGACACCAATAAGCTCTCTTCTGCAACTCAACATCCGCAGCAGACACTCACGATGTCTTCAGTCACGGAAGAAGTAAGTGAATCAACTTCACTGACTGATCCAGCATCTGTCACAGCAGCAATATCAGCAGCTCCAGCAACAGCTTTGGAGACTGCACATGAGAATTTTGTTGGGCAGTGCTCCAGCATTGCCCAGTTGATCGACACAATCTCACAACATTCATCCACATGTGTGACGCCGTATTCAGTGAAGTCATGGACACACAGTGGTCATGTGCTGTCGGTGGATATGGAGTGTGCGAAAAAACACTCCTTTCAGTGGAGTTCCTCATCCACAATAGACAGCGAGCGGAAGGAATTTGAAGTCAACCACCGAGTGATGTTGAGCTACCTGGCCTCTGGTATGACACCCATACAGTACGAGCGCTTTAGCGACTTCAGTCGGTTTGGACTATTGTCAGACCTTTTCCGCAGGAGGAATATGGTTACATTTAGTGCCATTTCTGAGAACCTGCGAAAGCAATCTATATTTGGCGCTAGAGCGCAGGAGTCTTCACTGTCGCCTGATGGAGCTATCTCTATAATGACTGACGCACGACATCATTGTAGACGAAATAGTTATCACACCGACCATGTTGCTATCGGGTTGAAAACTCACAAAGTCGTTGATATTCAACACATTAACGGGAATGATGATAACTGTTCACAGCGTCACGAGGCAGTGGGATTCGACAGGATGTACGAGAGCCTGGATCTCAGCAACATTAAAGTTGCCCATCATGTGCATGATCGAAACATGACAATCAACAAGCGCCTACGTGAGAGGAAGCAAGCCAGGAATTCCAATGACCGCTGGCACTGCACCCGTCCTATAACAGCCGGGGTGAAAAAAATTGGGCAAGGAGCACAAAAAAACATTGGAAAAACATGGCATCCCGAGCTTTCTGACAAGGGTGCTGCCATTCGAAACCACGTCTATTGGTGTATGGACAATTGCAATGGAGATGCCCAAACCCTGCGTAAGCTCATAGAATCATGCATCCCTCATTTTCAGAACAACCACAGCAAGTGCCATGAAACTTCCCACTGCAAAGAGCCGGGGCATATGATTGAAGTTCGAATTGTTTCAAATGAGGCTGCAATTACAATGCTCCAGGACTTTCTTCGGTCGTTGGTAGTGTACAAGCACGCTGAAGATTATGTCAAAGGCCACGACACATTTTATGTGGAAAGTTTTAATAACGTTTGTCTGATCTATCTGGATAAACGGATACACTACGGGAATTTAATGTACGAGCTGCGGAGCAATCTGGCTGTCTTGGACTGGAACGAACACGTCGACAGACCATACACGTCTATATGCACGACTGTTCGTTCGAAAAACCCACGTCGCCAAATCGGGAAAAAAGTGTATCGGCGCAAGACCTACGTATTTGTTGAGAACATTTGGAATTTGTACATTGCCGTGTGGTCAGCATCTAAAGCAATATCGGAGTCTGTGACAGAAACTTCTGCAGATAAGGAGACCTGCCAGAGTGAAATCTCTTCGGACGAATCCGATGACGACCAATTAGGAGACAGTGAGAGCTTTTCAAATGAAAGCAATGCACCCTACACAGTAGAATAACCGTAAGAGCTGTGACAATATTGTATGATACACTAAAATCAAACATATCAGTGCTACATAACCATCAACCGTCATTACACATAACCACCTTAGCATTCTGCTGTCTACTCTGCTTGACCTCCCCGGATTTTGGCCTGGCATAGGACAGAGAGATGTGTGGCAGAGCTGATGTGTGGCAGAGCTGACTGCTATCACACGCGTCCACAGGTGGCGGATAGTGGAACGACCTCTAGAAATAGAGGTCAGCTGCGAAATAAGCAGGGTTATATCTGACGAATAAGCAGTCGCGGACCAACAGCGGCAAGGCTAGTAGGGCACACTGTAGAAAAAGAGTGGCATTTTGCTTGACAACTAAAAGCTGCAAATATCCAATAACAGCCTTGTGACATGGGAGCACATGACTCAATTTAAATAAGCCTGATGACCCTCTGCCTAGCGGGCATGTGTTCATCACCAAGACTAGGTCCACAGCGGAAAACTGTGGTTGATGCCACGAAGGGCATCCGATCTGTAACAAGATGCTCCAATCTGTATAAAAATGAATCTGTGGCTTACCCCCCCTCAACGAGGTCCTAATCCAAGCAAGAAAAAAAGAAGATTGAACGGACAAGGGACTGTGGCCATTGCAAAATTGATTTGACATAGCACTTATGAAAAACCTAGTCTCCGTAACGTGGTTTTCGTGTGGCGCCGAGCAATTGAGGGCAATTCAGGTTTAAATCCACCTCTGAGTAGGAATCTTGAAGAGGCGCTATATAAATTTAAAATGGGGGAATGTTATGTTACATTGAATCATAGCTATGACAGGTGTACATAAGCAGCTCACAATCGATAAAATTCTGCTTTATGTCAGAAAGTAAGTGTACAATAAAAATCTCTCTGTCTAAACAAAGTCCGGCGAATTATCCAAAGTATCAATGTTACTCCCACTTGTGGCCCATGTAAGGCGTGCCTGTTGGATTCGGATACAACGATCTCACTTTTCGCACTACGCAATCTGGCATTATTTCCCGCATGTGAAGTACACCGTTCGATTCCGTTAGTTTCTTGGCCAGATATAATGGGCTCGTCCACCCACCCAAGTTGCAAATGATCTTCCAATATTTTCCATAAATTACTCTTCGTATTGGACTGTTAGCTGCATGCGCTGCTTGTCCTCCGCCAAGCCAACCTGGAGATGCAGAACCCACGCACGGAGAGAGAAAACAAAGAGGACAGGCGCCTTCCGATTGATGATTTTCACCCTGCAGCTGCAAATGATCAGCTGACACTTGAATGTCATGACTGTTTTGAGCCTCAATTTCTGACTCTGTACTATTTCCATTGGACGCGACCAAGACCTCCTTCGAAGCGGCATCCATACAAGATTTTCTTCTCTTTGGTGGTTCCAACTCTGCAATTGGAACAAAGGCAGTTTCGATTGGTTGGAGATATATTTATAATGTCATCAACATACAATTAGCTCTTTCGACTTGACTTGAACGACAGCTTAGCTGGGTTATGCATATGTTTATTGTCTTATTACATATCGTAATAATAATAATCATGGTAATTTTAATAATTACATTTTTAATTGGCCATTTATTATCATTACTGCTGTTACTGCTGTTCACATCAGTTGTCATTATACTAACATTGCTGATGTTATTATTACTATGTATTTCTATAGCATGGTTTGAGCTAAATATTTGCAAGGATAATAAATGCAATTTAATTTAATATTTATAAATCTTAGTTCAATCTTATTTGCGCACGTATAGCGCTACCTGAAGAACAATAGGGCCTACTTGTACAGGGTTCACCACACAAAACAATTTATACAATTTCAGTATATATATATATATATATATATATATATATATATATATATATACGCATCGTCTTCATAATTACCAATTTTTTCAAAATTCCAGTTGTTGTGAGCAAAAAATGCCCGTATGGCTTCCTCTTGATCGCCATCTACCACAATAGTAAGTTCGTATTTGTTCATGGCAATCTAATCGCATATAGAAACTACAGACTTGTTTCTCAACCCTGTAAGTATCTTCATAGCAATGAACTCCATAGTAATATGAGTGTATGGGGGGGTAAATTTGGATAATTGGAACAACTTGTATACATTCTAGAAGTACAGGTATGACCTCTAGCCAGCTTACCTGGCTTTCGTATACACAAATTAGTCGACCCACAGCTCGGTTATATATATACAAGTGGTCAATTGATCGAGGTAGGGCCTGTACGGGGTATGCCCTGTCGGGTCTAGTCTGCCCTAGCGATGCATCTCCATCCATCCGTCCGACCGCTAGAGGGCCAGAGGGAGGGTGAAGGGCCTAGGGTGGGGGCTACCACCGATCGACCGACCGTCCCTGCGCCTCGCCTCCATTCCACAAAGCGGACGATGTTGCCTAGGCTATGCATATAATTAAATTCAGCAGCCTATGCTTGTAAGATGTGTAAACCAAAATGAAATCAACGCCCATTGGCCGACAGATGCTTACTTGAACCGCCTACAGTCGTTGGTCACTTCATTCTACGAGGGAAACCGCCAAACCTAAAACCTAGGGCTTTAACTTGAGAAAAGTCATGTCTAACAGAAGCTCAGCCAACATCCACTACTTCCAGTTTAACAGTTGACAGAACACGGTTCTACACGGCAAAGCACAATACATCTAGAGGAATTGCGTATGCTCTATATTGCTTAGGCCTTAGGACATGGCCAATGGTCTGCTCTCGATTGTTTCCAGTCCTAAGCCCGGATGAAGAAGGGCAATGCTAATCATCTTCTTTACGGCAAAGAGCCGTTAAACAAAGATTTATCTGTTTCTGTATATGAGGCACGTCGATGTCAATGGCCTTAAGATTAACGATGGATACTAGTATTGTGGTTGCATGGAAGTCGTACATTGGAATTTTGTGTCACATCCATCTAACTGTTCGTTCCTTCATCGATCGATTTCTTAATATTTTCCTTTATTGGCTTCAATAAAGGAAATAGTAGGCATGGCTGAGATTTTATCATGTACTTGCTGCATTGAGAAGTTTTCCGGAGTGTCAGATATTTCAGTCTTATCTTGTTTGACTCTTTGAACCTCTGTTCCTAACGCTTTGGCTTTGCGGATCATAATTATGCTTTCTCGGTCGGTGTTTAAAGTTTGAAAATGGCCTTGATTTAGTGCTGAATTCGATTTCGAGCAGTGTGATTCTCCTTACAGATTTTATTTTAGTTATAGTTACAGTTATAGTTAATGGTTTGTTATTTTAGTTATAGTTACAGTTATAGTTAGTATTATTTTTTTAGTTATAGTTATAGTTATAGTTACTGGGCTTTTATTTTAGTTAGTTTTAGTTAGTACATAATTACAAGTGACCCCAATGGCACTCCTCCTGGTCCACTTATGGGGTCATCGATTAATTATGTCAGCAAATTTTAGGCAGTTTTGATCTCCTCCCCTTGTCATCAACTGTCAAACATTCAAGGACCCCTAATAAAATTATGTCAAAGAAAATTACCCCACCCTCAGAATATTTCTATGACTCTAACATGCAAAAAACTGAAATTGCCAAAAAACGTTGTCATTCAGATTTTAATTTGATATTTAATGGCTAAAGTACTTGTGTAATCACTGTCTGTCACAGATATTTAATGGATTTTCCCATTAAAAATACAATCTCGTTTTCTGTTAAATGTCTATTCAATTTGATTTTTTAATGAATATTTCTAATTTGAACATGATAACTTTTTTTATAATATTCCTTTTAACATAGAATATTAAAATCAAAACAAGTTTCTCACTCTAAAATTAACAATCGAAAGAAAAAATTGTCTTTCCATCAAAAAGAAACTCGAAATATTAGATTTTCGAAAAGCAACCAGAATATTCGGAAGGAGAATATGCACCACATTTTCTCATTTTATCTCGGAACAATAAACAGGATAGTTTAAAACGAATAAAATATCGCTTTTGATTAAATTCGCCATGTTTATCAATATTACACTTTTTTATTTCATTAACGAGAATAGCGATGAGTTTTTGTTAGTGTTATTTTCGTTATAGTTATAGTTATAGTTAATGATATTTTTTAGTTACAGTTATAGTTATCGTTAACGAAATCGTTTTTTGTTCGTTAACGAACATTTTCGTTATCGTTAACGTTAACGAGAATCACACTGATTTCGAGTGAGAACTGTTCAACTGTCCTTGGGTTGAGTGCAATCGTAGTAGTATAATAGAGTTGCACATAGGTGCAATCGACCTCTGCTCTAATGTGTAATCTGTTATAACAAGCTACGAGGTAAAATGACAGAGAATCAACTGATATAGTCAATGAAGATGTCCCTGTAAGGTTGGACAATGAAGATGTCCCTGTAAGGTTGGACAATGAAGATGTCACAACTGTCAACATTGACTCTTCGTGAGCTCTGACTTTGGCATCATAGATTACATAAACTATTTATTGCAATATATGCATTCCCTGACCAAAGGCATGTAGAGAGAAATTCTGTACGTAACGGATGTTAATGAAGTCATGTTGAGGTTTCTTCAAGCTGATTAGATATTTAGCATTATCTCATAGTTTGTTGAGTGGGACAAATACAACACTCGACGACTGTGGTCACCGCTCTCCAGCACCATTGGCTAATCTACTTCAACGACAAGCCCTATACAACCAACATTAAAGCCCTAGGTTTTAGGTTTGGCGGTTTCCCTCGTAGAATGAAGTGACCAACGACTGTAGGCGGTTCAAGTAAGCATCTGTCGGCCAATGGGCGTTGATTTCATTTTGGTTTACACATCTTACAAGCATAGGCTGCTGAATTTAATTATATGCATAGCCTAGGCAACATCGTCCGCTTTGTGGAATGGAGGCGAGGCGCAGGGACGGTCGGTCGATCGGTGGTAGCCCCCACCCTAGGCCCTTCACCCTCCCTCTGGCCTACCCCGATCAATTGACCACTTGTATATATAACCGAGCTTTGGGTCGTAAACCTGTATATAAATGCCAGCTGTTGATGCTGTCACCGTTGCCTTATTATACCCGGAACACTAAAGACAATAAGCTGTATTTCATATTCTAAGAATTTGCACCAGTATCAGATGCTAATATACAGCCTAAGGAAGAGAGACTAGGTCACATGCCAAATTATGCTAATGAACTTAGGAAATGAACTTAGGAAATGTCCTTTCACAATTGAGTCTTGGTTTGCAGTACTCATTCTAGTTTGAATTTCGCTGCAGCAGAGTTGAGCTTCGTAATTTCTTCACTTCATAGCCATTTTAAATCGCATAGTCGATACAGCTTATATCTCGTGTCTGTATATTATATTATTATCTTATTTCAGTAGTGGACCTTATAGTAGTATAACATTGTATTTCGTTAGTGGACATATATTAGTATCATTATATCGAACTATTTCCAAAGATGGATGGAGACTACGCTGTACCAACGACACCGACTTCAGGTGTTGCAGTTGGCAACATGCGAACATTTAAAAAACGGTTGTCTGATGGATCTACCAAGAGTTATAGCTACCCTTACGTTTCTGTAAGGAAACATTTTGAATTAACTTTTACAACCGACAGTGATAAACTTAAATTTGAGCAAAAATGTGAGGACATTCGCTTGGCGTTGGGAGTAAAAAGTTTGAGAGAAGTTCTGGTGAAAGTCATAATGGATGTTGACACCAATAAGCTCTCTTCTGCAACTCAACATCCGCAGCAGACACTCACGATGTCTTCAGTCACGGAAGAAGTAAGTGAATCAACTTCACTGACTGATCCAGCATCTGTCACAGCAGCAATATCAGCAGCTCCAGCAACAGCTTTGGAGACTGCACATGAGAATTTTGTTGGGCAGTGCTCCAGCATTGCCCAGTTGATCGACACAATCTCACAACATTCATCCACATGTGTGACGCCGTATTCAGTGAAGTCATGGACACACAGTGGTCATGTGCTGTCGGTGGATATGGAGTGTGCGAAAAAACACTCCTTTCAGTGGAGTTCCTCATCCACAATAGACAGCGAGCGGAAGGAATTTGAAGTCAACCACCGAGTGATGTTGAGCTACCTGGCCTCTGGTATGACACCCATACAGTACGAGCGCTTTAGCGACTTCAGTCGGTTTGGACTATTGTCAGACCTTTTCCGCAGGAGGAATATGGTTACATTTAGTGCCATTTCTGAGAACCTGCGAAAGCAATCTATATTTGGCGCTAGAGCGCAGGAGTCTTCACTGTCGCCTGATGGAGCTATCTCTATAATGACTGACGCACGACATCATTGTAGACGAAATAGTTATCACACCGACCATGTTGCTATCGGGTTGAAAACTCACAAAGTCGTTGATATTCAACACATTAACGGGAATGATGATAACTGTTCACAGCGTCACGAGGCAGTGGGATTCGACAGGATGTACGAGAGCCTGGATCTCAGCAACATTAAAGTTGCCCATCATGTGCATGATCGAAACATGACAATCAACAAGCGCCTACGTGAGAGGAAGCAAGCCAGGAATTCCAATGACCGCTGGCACTGCACCCGTCCTATAACAGCCGGGGTGAAAAAAATTGGGCAAGGAGCACAAAAAAACATTGGAAAAACATGGCATCCCGAGCTTTCTGACAAGGGTGCTGCCATTCGAAACCACGTCTATTGGTGTATGGACAATTGCAATGGAGATGCCCAAACCCTGCGTAAGCTCATAGAATCATGCATCCCTCATTTTCAGAACAACCACAGCAAGTGCCATGAAACTTCCCACTGCAAAGAGCCGGGGCATATGATTGAAGTTCGAATTGTTTCAAATGAGGCTGCAATTACAATGCTCCAGGACTTTCTTCGGTCGTTGGTAGTGTACAAGCACGCTGAAGATTATGTCAAAGGCCACGACACATTTTATGTGGAAAGTTTTAATAACGTTTGTCTGATCTATCTGGATAAACGGATACACTACGGGAATTTAATGTACGAGCTGCGGAGCAATCTGGCTGTCTTGGACTGGAACGAACACGTCGACAGACCATACACGTCTATATGCACGACTGTTCGTTCGAAAAACCCACGTCGCCAAATCGGGAAAAAAGTGTATCGGCGCAAGACCTACGTATTTGTTGAGAACATTTGGAATTTGTACATTGCCGTGTGGTCAGCATCTAAAGCAATATCGGAGTCTGTGACAGAAACTTCTGCAGATAAGGAGACCTGCCAGAGTGAAATCTCTTCGGACGAATCCGATGACGACCAATTAGGAGACAGTGAGAGCTTTTCAAATGAAAGCAATGCACCCTACACAGTAGAATAACCGTAAGAGCTGTGACAATATTGTATGATACACTAAAATCAAACATATCAGTGCTACATAACCATCAACCGTCATTACACATAACCACCTTAGCATTCTGCTGTCTACTCTGCTTGACCTCCCCGGATTTTGGCCTGGCATAGGACAGAGAGATGTGTGGCAGAGCTGATGTGTGGCAGAGCTGACTGCTATCACACGCGTCCACAGGTGGCGGATAGTGGAACGACCTCTAGAAATAGAGGTCAGCTGCGAAATAAGCAGGGTTATATCTGACGAATAAGCAGTCGCGGACCAACAGCGGCAAGGCTAGTAGGGCACACTGTAGAAAAAGAGTGGCATTTTGCTTGACAACTAAAAGCTGCAAATATCCAATAACAGCCTTGTGACATGGGAGCACATGACTCAATTTAAATAAGCCTGATGACCCTCTGCCTAGCGGGCATGTGTTCATCACCAAGACTAGGTCCACAGCGGAAAACTGTGGTTGATGCCACGAAGGGCATCCGATCTGTAACAAGATGCTCCAATCTGTATAAAAATGAATCTGTGGCTTACCCCCCCTCAACGAGGTCCTAATCCAAGCAAGAAAAAAAGAAGATTGAACGGACAAGGGACTGTGGCCATTGCAAAATTGATTTGACATAGCACTTATGAAAAACCTAGTCTCCGTAACGTGGTTTTCGTGTGGCGCCGAGCAATTGAGGGCAATTCAGGTTTAAATCCACCTCTGAGTAGGAATCTTGAAGAGGCGCTATATAAATTTAAAATGGGGGAATGTTATGTTACATTGAATCATAGCTATGACAGGTGTACATAAGCAGCTCACAATCGATAAAATTCTGCTTTATGTCAGAAAGTAAGTGTACAATAAAAATCTCTCTGTCTAAACAAAGTCCGGCGAATTATCCAAAGTATCAATGTTACTCCCACTTGTGGCCCATGTAAGGCGTGCCTGTTGGATTCGGATACAACGATCTCACTTTTCGCACTACGCAATCTGGCATTATTTCCCGCATGTGAAGTACACCGTTCGATTCCGTTAGTTTCTTGGCCAGATATAATGGGCTCGTCCACCCACCCAAGTTGCAAATGATCTTCCAATATTTTCCATAAATTACTCTTCGTATTGGACTGTTAGCTGCATGCGCTGCTTGTCCTCCGCCAAGCCAACCTGGAGATGCAGAACCCACGCACGGAGAGAGAAAACAAAGAGGACAGGCGCCTTCCGATTGATGATTTTCACCCTGCAGCTGCAAATGATCAGCTGACACTTGAATGTCATGACTGTTTTGAGCCTCAATTTCTGACTCTGTACTATTTCCATTGGACGCGACCAAGACCTCCTTCGAAGCGGCATCCATACAAGATTTTCTTCTCTTTGGTGGTTCCAACTCTGCAATTGGAACAAAGGCAGTTTCGATTGGTTGGAGATATATTTATAATGTCATCAACATACAATTAGCTCTTTCGACTTGACTTGAACGACAGCTTAGCTGGGTTATGCATATGTTTATTGTCTTATTACATATCGTAATAATAATAATCATGGTAATTTTAATAATTACATTTTTAATTGGCCATTTATTATCATTACTGCTGTTACTGCTGTTCACATCAGTTGTCATTATACTAACATTGCTGATGTTATTATTACTATGTATTTCTATAGCATGGTTTGAGCTAAATATTTGCAAGGATAATAAATGCAATTTAATTTAATATTTATAAATCTTAGTTCAATCTTATTTGCGCACGTATAGCGCTACCTGAAGAACAATAGGGCCTACTTGTACAGGGTTCACCACACAAAACAATTTATACAATTTCAGTATATATATATATATATATATATATATATATATATATATACGCATCGTCTTCATAATTACCAATTTTTTCAAAATTCCAGTTGTTGTGAGCAAAAAATGCCCGTATGGCTTCCTCTTGATCGCCATCTACCACAATAGTAAGTTCGTATTTGTTCATGGCAATCTAATCGCATATAGAAACTACAGACTTGTTTCTCAACCCTGTAAGTATCTTCATAGCAATGAACTCCATAGTAATATGAGTGTATGGGGGGGTAAATTTGGATAATTGGAACAACTTGTATACATTCTAGAAGTACAGGTATGACCTCTAGCCAGCTTACCTGGCTTTCGTATACACAAATTAGTCGACCCACAGCTCGGTTATATATATACAAGTGGTCAATTGATCGAGGTAGGGCCTGTACGGGGTATGCCCTGTCGGGTCTAGTCTGCCCTAGCGATGCATCTCCATCCATCCGTCCGACCGCTAGAGGGCCAGAGGGAGGGTGAAGGGCCTAGGGTGGGGGCTACCACCGATCGACCGACCGTCCCTGCGCCTCGCCTCCATTCCACAAAGCGGACGATGTTGCCTAGGCTATGCATATAATTAAATTCAGCAGCCTATGCTTGTAAGATGTGTAAACCAAAATGAAATCAACGCCCATTGGCCGACAGATGCTTACTTGAACCGCCTACAGTCGTTGGTCACTTCATTCTACGAGGGAAACCGCCAAACCTAAAACCTAGGGCTTTAACCGTCTGCCATCGTTTCTTACCATTGCCATTTTAATTATTGTTATGTAATGCTGCTTGAGTGAGGGCTTTCTACCCAATTCTCTGAAGCGGGTTATTGTTTTGCCGCCTCTTAAGCGTCGTAGTCTTGATGGTAATGTACGTGATAAATTATTATCGACGTATTGTCACATGATCTTTTCTACAAAGATAGTACTGAGCTATTGGCTTATTCTCATTTCAATTGCTAAACTGCTCGCATTTATGTCTATGCTTTCTTTCTGCCTGCATCAGTGAATAAATTTGGTGTCATGCGATCATCAGATGACTTGAGACACAGAAGACGTATTTGACAAATAAGACAAGCTTAAATTACCGTTAATGTGAATCGAAAACAAATTGAAAATTTCACGCACCAAGATTCGAAGTCATAACTCAGCGTCGATATCCGTCGTCGTTGAGGCTCGGCGGTCAACTTAATGACCCGATTAATTGGTCATTTGGTCAGCGCTCTTACGCTTAGATTGAAGTCAGTGGAGCGCAATGGAATTGTTCAACCTTTCAGGTAGAAACGACCGGTGTCAATCACGCTGTCGACCGTCGTGACCCTTTAGGCCGAGAAGAAGTTGTCGGAGCAGTGGTCAGCGGACATGACAGAGAACTGGCACCAATATCAAGACCAAACCCTGCCAGCATGCTCACATGGAGGCCCATTTAGGACCCATATTCCCATAAAGGAACCCTTTAAAAGACCATATAGATTCAGTCGAATACCGAGAAAAGAAGCAGGCTGCAGGCATCGGTGCCAATTTTATTTCAATCTGCTAAAGGTGTCTTCGTTTGGAAAGATATGTTAGCGTTTAAAATTGAATGTGCCTTGGAGAAATATTTAATGAAATAGAGCTTTTATTTCAATTTGTAGCTTTTAAAAACATTTATAGCCTATATTCTGTTAAAAGCCAGAATTCTGTTAAATGAGTTATGGAAATTCTACATCAACGAAGCACTGCCGCGAATGTGTTTATTTGCTTAAATACTTGCTATACTACTTTTCACTCTCAAAACTGGTATTGTATTGTAGGCCTACATATGCATTTATAAAGAGCCTCTCGCGATATAAACCATTCAGAGGTGCTCCCAGTGCGCGAGACTCCGAGAGATAAAGCAGGATTTAAGGTGAGAAAAGGAAGAAGCAACGCTACCAGAGAGAATAGTGTTGCGGACAGGAGGAGGAAGTCGGTTCCAAGCGAGGGACCTATGGGGGCAAAGGACCTTCGTTGAGCCATAGTAGTCCTGACAATGGGAACTAAGAGGTCTAGATGATCAGTAGATCGGAGAGGACGCAGCGAAGCAGCAGAGTGCCGTCGAAAAATTAGGTCACGTAAGAACGGTGGAGCAAGACCCGATTGAGACTTAAGCACAAGAATAAACACTTTGAATTGAATACGGGCAGAGAGAGGGAGCCAATGGAGTTGTTCAACCATGAAGGTGGAGCTATGAGAGAACCGAGGGGGGCGGGCAGTTAGTCTAGCAGCAGCACTGAGTACCGAATGGGGAGGAAAGAGGCGGATCTTGGGGAATCCAATAAGGAGAAAATTACAATAGTCAATTCAGTTCAGCTCCACATTAGAATTGTATTAGAGAAGGAGGATAAAGAAGATGACGAGGACTACATGCGAAATGGGAGGAATTCTCTGAGACGGCAGATCGTAAATAGGACTCTCATGAGTCAAGATGGAGATCTCGACTAAGTAAGGAATGAAATGAAGCGCGGCTGCAGAATGAGTTTCGTTTTCCTACAGCAAACACAATCTCCATCCACGCAGACAATGAAGTGCTGAACGGGAAGAACAATAAAGCACAAAAAATACAAAAACAACAATAAAATGAAAACGAAGGGAAAATGTAGAAGTAGTATTGGAGGGAAAACGATGTAAGAAACTAAAGGACGATAAGACATTCAGAAGCGAAATGGAAAAGAGTCAGAAAGAGACGAAGAGAATGCGGGTTTTGCTTCGACACGACCATCCATCCATTCATCCACTGTGAATTATTTCACTATATAGAAGTTTAGATTAGAGTAGGTCTATACAAAACGAAACACCAACGACCTTAGTGTTATCGATATGACTATCCATTCTATAACATTGGCTACTATAATTTATTTGTTCATTTATATTCTGCCTATAGTTTCTAAGACGATGGTCTGTATATATTTATCTATATGTGTCTGTGTATATTTACTCTATATTTACAATCTCTTTTTGCATTTCTAGTTAGTAATTCGTCTGTCGCTTTGCCACTTGCGTCTTTGAAGTACGTATTTAATTATTATGCTAAGTAGGTGTCATAAAGGACCAGCTGGACTTCATATTACATCGACTGATTCGACAGCGTATACACCGAGGTCAACCCATCTGAATGCATATGTATAATACTATACATGTATACATACACGCAATATGTCCATATATATATCTATGTTTATGCATATATATGCACGTATATATGTGGGGTGGTTGTGATGGGTGTCTGTAATGCTTATCATCAATCACTTCTGCCACTGGTAAATATATACGGCACTGGTCGCTGGTCTGGACGTCTCCTGCAGACGACAGAACGACGTCGATAAGACGCGGAATACGAATGAGACCCTGAGACGAAAAACTCTTCATAATACTGATGGACAACGCAGACATGCCAAGGAACCTCAGACAGACAGAGACAACCCACAGCGACACGGAGACAGACATCCGGACGTCTCTATCGACACGGGAAATTTCTTAATAAATAACTTCACCTGTTTTAATCTGTATATTGCATATAGACTCATGTATGTGTGAATATAGGCATGATTAAATATGAATTTATAATTGAAACATGGCATAGGCATATATATATATATATGCATATGTATTAGGGTGGTCCAAAATCACATGTAAAAAAATTTTGTTTTCAAATTCATGAGGCATGTTGATACATTACTTCATTTTGATCTAAAAAGAACCTGTGTGAAATTTTGTGTGAGAAATGTAATATTTAGGGGTCGCTCACGAGCATCGAAATTTTACATGAGAATGGTCCGCGGTAAGCTAAGCTTTTTGGCTGCTTGTCTTACCATGATTTAAATTGGTATTCTGCTCCACCCCCGCTGGAGATTGAAACTTGTTAAATTTCACAACTACTTCCAGTAGCCCTATGCAATAGTAGACACAGTGAACACCTTCTTTTTAGGTCATTGACCGATACATATTAATTTTTCTGGATTTAGTAAATTTACCACAGTTATTCGAAAAATCATTTTGTCAGCATACGGAACATCCATTCTTACAGGAATTCAGGTATGTTACCTTCATGATGGAGGCTCAGAGATCAAAGATTGAATTGATTGAGTCATCTACATCGAATACATCCTCTTCAGAAATGGACTCTGACTCATCAGAACATGGCTCTACTCAACGACGCTCGAAGCGATCATCTTCTATTGTCTCAAAACGGCTGAAACTGACTACAGAGCTGGTATCGGCGCTGGACCGTAGCAACATTTCTGATAGGCGTGCGGTTCACATCTTGAATGTCAATGCAACAGCGTCTGGCCAAAGGTCTATTTCCCGAAGCTCGCTTCGGCGTGCCAGAATTGACAGACGAATCATTACAACGGTCAATCTGAGGGATTCCTTCATCCGCGATGTCAAGGAGAAAGATGCTTCCTTTGTTCTACACTGGGATGGCAAGTTGCTACCAGACCTTACAGGAAATGGAGAGGGCACAAAGGTTGACCGTTTGCCAATATTGGTCTCAAGCCCAGATATCGAGTTCGAGAAACTCCTTGCTGTACCAAAGCTGTCATCAGGTACTGGAGCTGTCATGGCCAATGCCACTGTCCAGATCATTCGAGAATGGACCTTGGAGAAGCATGTTGAAGCTTTTTTGTTTGACACTACTGCTTCCAACACTGGGATCCATTCCGGATGTTGCCACCTGATCGAGGTAGAATTGGGACGACCTCTGTTGCATTTAGCGTGTAGACATAACTTGCTTAACTTATCACGTAATGGAACTTATTTTGGCTATACAGTCTTCAAAGCAGTGATGGCTGCATCTTCTGGACCAGATATCCAGCTATTCAAACGTTTTCGTGAACAGTGGTCTCTCATCAAAAAGACGGCTTCCATGCATTCCACGATTTAAGAATAAATGATTACAAGGAGTGGTGAGACGCTACCATGGTGACCATGAAGACTTGCCTAGAGAACAAGAGTACACGCGATGATTATGCAGAACTGTGTCAACTGTCTCTGTATTTCTGACAGGGGATCTTCACGCTCCAATCAGAAAGCCTGGAGAATTCCACCATGCACTATGTATGGCCAAGGCCATCTATGTACTCAAACTCCTGATGTTTCGTGAACACACGAAGCTAACCAAGATTGAGGAAGCTGGTCTCCGTGAAGTAACTCTTTTCATTGTCCTGATCTACTCCAGAACCTGGGTGGAGGCTTCACGAGCGTGTGATGCCGCTGGGAATGATCGGGCTCTCTTGAACGACCTAATTCGCTATAATGCAGTAAACGAGAAAATCGCCAAGGCGGCCTTTACTACTTTCACACGCCATCTATGGTATTTAGGAAGCGACCTTGCTGGCTTCTCACTTTTCTCTGAGAAACTGTCAATGGACGAGAAACGAGAGATTGTGACGCAAATGAAGAAGGAGAAGAAGATGGATCGCAAGAGGTGGGTTCCTAAAGAGAAACATGGAGAGGAAATAACAATGAGCCTGAGCGATCTTGCTTCTTCTGCATCTCTGAAGTTTCTGAAATCTCTCCGTATCAAGGAGACGTTCTTGGATCTTCCTCCTGAGCAGTGGGAACAAGATGCTGGCTTTGAAGAGGGTAGGACGATTGAAAAACTTAAAGTCGCGAATGATGGGGCAGAGAGAGGAGTTGCCATGATCAGCACCTTCAACGACTCACTGACGATGGATGAAGCGACAAAGCAAGCGTTACTCCAGACGGTGGAGCATCACCGTCGTCTTCACCCTCTTAAATGAGACTTTCTGAACAGTGTGACATTGTGACATGCCGACAGTGTTCATATGGTTATTCGATACTAGACACTGCACAGTCAATTAGACACTAATTTCAGCTGCCCTGTATACTCTTAACAATAAAATGGCAAACTGTTAGATTGCAGGCTCATTGCTCGCTGACTGGCCGCCTCGGCCTGCCAATTGCAGTATTTACACTGTAGTAGGTATATTAAAACTTTGACAGCATTGAGCGACCTGTAAATGTAGTCAAATCTTTTAAATATTTTGCACTGTGGGTTTCTTGGACCAGATGTACAAAATAAACAACATGCCTCTTAAATATTTCAATGTTCATGAATTTGGACCACCCTAATATGTATAGATATATATAAACTATGTAGAGATCTTTGTATAATTCACACACACAGACACGCGAACACACTTACACACAACTTTGTGGAATCGTCTGGCAATTCAGGCAGAAGTCAACATTGTCTCTCTGGTGTCTTCATTATTATACCGTCGTTTATTCGTACAAATTCCCAACGCAACTTCTACATATATAGGCCTACATAACAACGATGAGCGCCGCTTGTGGCTGCTGGTCGGGTAGTGCCGAACTTTACTAGTTTTTCGCTGTTTTTTCCCGGTTTTGATAGGCGCCCTTGTAACGGAGTGGCTGTGTTACGACGCCATATAAATTGTCATTGTTATTATTATTATTATTATTATTATTATTATTATTATTATTATTATTATTATTATTATTATTATTATTATTATTATTATTATACGCACTCAACTGTGTATTTGTAGAAGTAATTTAAGAGGCAACTCCGCCACTGCTCATACCCTGGCAGTGTGAGTCCCAAGCCTGGAGAAATGAGGAGGGCGACGCTAATTACTTTGTAATGGCACAGTGTTGTTAAGCAGCAACTAACCGTCGTATCAGTGAAAGTCAACAAACAAGTACTAGGCCAATTTTAACAGCATATTTGACAACTAAGGGAAAGAATATGCTACAAAAGTCAACTGTTATACAATCAAGAGCGTCAGGCAATAAAATTAAACCCGGTGTAAAGACTTCAAGCCATTCCCCTTTCCTCCTGGTAATCTAAAATCGATTTCATATTACCCCCGGGGTAGCCTGAACCTGATTTCATAGGCCTAGTACCCCTTCACTGTTCACATTACCCCTATCTGATTTAGCTAAAATTATAAATTCTCATGCTTATAACTCATCATACGTTTATTGAATAAAACACGTGAAACATACAAGATTGAAAGCTAGTCTCAATATCTGAAAAAATATAAAAAGAATATAATTACAGCCACTCAAACACTAGTTCAAAGTGCATGACATATTACATACACACATAAGATATACACAGATTCAACCTAATTGGAGAAATCTAGGAGAAAACATTATAATAATTGCAAGAGTAAATTTTCATTATGGATACAGAATTACAACTTCTGAATTTAAAATACAGTCCACTATTTAACTCAACAAAAGTCGATTAGACTAGTGAAAATTTGGCCCATTATTTGAGGGGGTTATCTGAAATTGTAGAAAGTAGGATGAAATTGCCTTCAAGCTACCCTCAGAGGTAACTTGAAATCGATTTAATCCTACCTACCGGTAATATGAACGCGATTTCAAGTTACCGTGGGTTAAGGTGAAGTAGAGGTAATCTGAACTTGCTACACCACGTAGACGTGGCCGGATTCTGCGGATATGCCATGCAAACAAATGGGTAAAAGAACGGACTAACACTTGGGCTGAGCTAATCTGAGAAGGACAAGGTACAATGAACTTTAACAAACTGCAGTGTACTGCATCATTTAGGATTGTATAACTATAGTTGTAATAACAACAATTCATGTAGTATCATCATGGGCGGCGATCTAGGGGGGACGGGGGGACAAGTCCCCCCACCTTTAAGAGTGGGGGGACACTCCATGCATTTGTTCCCCCCCCCACATTTTGAAGAAACACCAAAAAGGCGGAGAAATGTAATTGCGCGTGAGGGTTTTCGCAGCGTTTTTGACCAGACGAGGTAAAAATAAATTTTTTGAACAAAATTATGAAAAAAAGTAAAAATTTTTTAGACGAAGAAATCAAAAAAAAGAAAAGGGTTATTGCTGGGAGACGGGAAAAAGTTGTAAAACGTGGCGAATGACTAAAAAAGGTCATCAACTTTTTTCGGAGATAAAATCGATATTTTGCGGAGATGAATTGGTGAAAATGAAAGTGGGGAAAAAGTAAAAAGTGGGGAAGAAAGAGGATAGTGTAAGAAAAAGTTGTAAAAAGAGGCGAAGGACTAAAAAAAGTCATCAACTTATTTCGGAGATGAAAGCGAAATTTTTCGGAGATGAAGTGGCAGAAAATTTTTTGGGGGGACAAGATTTTCCAAAACCGGTCGTCGACGAGATCGTGGCCAACTTTGTCCCCCCCCCCACCTCTCAGACAAGATCGCCGCCACTGAGTATCATCAGCCCCGAGCTACTTCTAGGATGCTACATAATGTCAGTAGTCTGCGCAATTAATCGAATTAAATAGTTAATTTAGAATTTAAACTCTATTATAACCAGCCTGAAAGAGTCACCTAAATTTATGCAACTGTTGACTCTAGCGTCTAAAAGAGGAAATTCAGTGTTTTAAGAGTTTACAAGTAGCTTATTGCATGCCACCCGAAAATAGTTTCCTGTCGCTGGAGACAGACGTGTCGTAGATGTGGCACTGTATAGTCTACTCCAATCTCAAACAATATTAATTTGGCCAGACAAGTGACAGTCCCCGAGAGTGAAGGCAAACAATTCGCCAAATTAGGCGATAAATATATATAATATATATATAATATACATTTTTTTATATTATTCATGTGGCTGGACAGAAGACAGAGACGAGCGAAGATGGACAGGGAAGCGATAGCGATTAGATTTCCATGTTGGGAAGGATAATATGATGTACGGGACCTTGGAGCGCTTCTGGATCAGGATCTATCCACGAAAGAGCATTCCAGTATCACGAAAAGGTCCTGATATTACCGAAAGAACCATATCAGAATTTATCCTTCGAGTCCGCTGCGATTCTCGTGCACTCCTTCATTCTGACGCCCCTGGACTATCGTAACTCTATCCACGCAGGCGGCAGGCATGCCGAACTTACGAATGTGACATCTTTAGTCTATCCTTCCGTCTAACCGTTTGACTCGTCGCTAACTATCCATCATTTGAAACTGATTGGGGGTTAAATGGGTTAAAGAAATGTTGCTGCTGCTGTTATTATCGTTGCTGTGCCGGTCTAGTGCTGCGGGTGATGCGGAGGCAGAGATGGGTCCGAAAGACGACAATCCATCGCTGCCGTCGGAGGCGATCGATTTCCTCCTCGTTCCGTGGAATTGGATCTGCAGGCATGGAAGAAGAGGAATAAGAAGAATTGCGACCACCGTCTATTATAATGACACAATCAGATTTTCATGATACCCAGTGATCACGTGACTGTATGTACATGCACATTATATATATATATATATATATATATATATATATATATATATATAACTAATCACAATGTTCGGTCATGCTCACGTGACCATATTATCTATATATGCATATAAATACCACATTATGTCTGAATGCTGTACATATATATATACATACTATTAAAATGCATTGATATAATAGCTAATCAATATGAGAACTATATATATATATTATATAGTGTATATACAATAGACTCAATGGACCTTGGACAACCAAATGCGGGTGTTTGCCTATATACGTATACGTTGTATATACGCAGAGGGAGAACGGATGGATGGAAGAAGGAAAGAACGATAAGACAGATGGATGGAAGGAGGAATAAAATGGCTATGATTGCTTATTCCGTACATTCACAGACGAAATAAAGACAGCATAGCGAAGAACCGACCCTGGACTTGCAGCCATTGCGTATATTCTAAGAATCGTATTTGAATATAATATATAATCAGTGCTTTTTTCTAGGAAAAAAGGCTCCGGAACTGAACAATAGGTTCCGGAACTGAACAATTATGGAATGGCTAAAATCCCGAGAAAAACGGAAATGGGGTTTGGGAGGGAACTCGATAAACACTGAAAACAGCTCACAACACTGAAATTAAATTAAAATAACTAAATAATTGTTTTTATTATTAAAATAAATAAATTACTTTTAGTAGCCGAAAAAAGGTGCCGGAACGCTGTTCCGGCTGAAAAAAGCACTGTATATAATAAAATACCAGTTTTATATTATGCGCATATAATTTCCTTTAAGTGCCAAATTTACGCTATCGTTCGCTAAACAATAAGAACTATCAATTTTATCACTGCGTCTGTAGGCTACTTATCCAAATATATTATTTTCTCAGTGTAAACCTATTCCAATCCGTGTTCACGCAGAAGGAGTCTGATATAGTATACGACCCGCCATAGTACTACACATCCTACATGTAATCTCTAAACTCTTTTTTTAGTAATTTAGTTACACATCTTCAAGCCTTCAAACATCTCCGTACCTCTATCATCAGTCAGTGGTCCATGTAGGTGAACCGGTGCCAGTTGAAAACGAGTTAAACCATGGTTATCTTTTGGATTGGGTTACAGAGGAAATGCGATCTGGAAACGATTGATTTCCGGTCATGGTCAAAAGGCCAATGCGATATCCATAGGCTTCCGAAGCTAATTCGAAAAACTGGCTGAAAACAGTTTTTGCTAGAATGAGGCAACCAGGGCTTTTTTCAGCCGGAACGAGCAGGAACGGCGTTCCGGCACCTTTTTCAGCTACTAAAAAATAATTTATTTATTTCAATAATAAAAACAATAATTTAGTTTTTTAAATTTAATTTAAGTGTTTTTGAACTGTTTTCAGTGTTTATTGAGACCCCTCTCAACCCCTAACCCCGTTTTCTCGTGATTTTAGTCCGCCCATAATTGTTGCGTTCCGGAACCTATTGTTGCGTTCCGGAACCTTTTTTTCTAGAAAAAAGCACTGGAGGCAACCATGTACCATTGGCGCAAACAAGTGGCCAAGGCTGTGAAATAGTCTAGTATAAGACTTAACGCTTCACCATCCAGCCACCCGGCTATACCCTATCATCATCATAACTTATTCTCTCCCATCCCCAAGTCACTATACTCACCTCAAATTCTCCAATCGATCCATATTCCACACTGCACCTCAACTGAATTCCATACACTCTCAGTTCCTCCACCAATACCGCCACTGACCTATCGTCATCTGCCTAAGGTTCCTCTACTTATCACTCCACAAGCTTTCCACTCCAAATTGAAGACTCATCTCTTCAAGAAATCCTATCCTAATCCATCCGATCCTTTGCATTCCAAGTTGTCTCGTCCTCAACGAAACCCGCCTTAGCAGCTGCTCTGCCTCTTCTCTCTGGACTCCCTGGCAACAAGACTCGGACCTCCACTGGACATTGATCTCTGGACAACCCATCTGATACGACGCAGAGCTCATGAATAAGCTGGTGCCCTGTATTTAGCTTTAGAATGACGTTTTAGAAATTTGGAGTTTATGATTACGATGAAATTTAGCATACATGGAGAAATTATTAAAACGAGGAATGCCAAAATGCAAACGCCTTCAAGCCAGTAGAAGCGGAATGGTATGCGCTTATGCTTTGGAACACTTAGAGCTACATATGAGGATGATGGAGTTGCAATACTCGAGACGAGACAACTTGAAACAATATCAATGCCAAAGGAAACCATTCAGTAAAAAGAAAATGGCGTCAGAGCTTGCGAAATGAAATAAGTAGCAAAGCACAGCACCCAAAATGAAGGGTCGAAGTATCACAAGTGATCTGAAAATTCTTGCATGTCAATGAAACGCATCTATTGTAGGATAAGTAAGTAGGTGAATGAAGAGGCAAAGTACAATGCTTAAACTGAAAGGCAGATAAGCCGCATTTCATGACCAAAGTACATCACATACATCAGAGGCGCCCGCAGACGCACTAGATGCACGTTCATCCACCCACCAATTCAAATCCACACAAGGAATAGGCATCGCGTCGATATTTTTGATAAATGGCAATACGGCAATTATAGCATTAGATGTTATCTAAATTGAAATTTTTTATGAGTCACGCTGAGTCATTTTCAGTGTATGACTACGAGCGGCGGACAGAGGACGGGTGGAATGGGAGGTAACTTAGTCAGGTGTGGACTGTTGCCTGTTCGCTAGCTCCTCTCATACTTTCCACTCTTCGGTCAGCAATAGATTGACGTGCCATCTATAGAGGCGACTTTTCATGAGGATGAAAAGTTGGTCTTTTAAGCAGAATCTCCAAATTTACGCACGTTTCTGACTATATGGCTGATGCATTTAATTGTACCTCACAGCGCACTGAATTCAAGATTTCTATGTAATTATGTTGGCATCAGCTGATAATTAGGTTCTTAGGCCTATGTGTCTAGTGTCTACATACAGAAGCTTTGTCCTAGGAGCTGTTTTTGGTTATCTGGAAATTCAGGCCGCGTCCTCCGCAAAATATGTAATCATGCCACGAAATGCTATGGCATTATAGCGCTGGATACAGATGCGTGGAAAGTCGTTGGAAAAGAAAGCTGACTCTCCAGAAATGGTCAAAAGGCGCTGGCCAACCTAAATACATTTATATTTATGAGCTCTATATAAACAGTTGTGACGCCAGGGGTCAAACCCGTCACTTGTCGGTTTCTGACCTTTTTATTTAGTCATATTCTACAATTAATCTGCTTTTTTACAGAATGAAAATATCTTTTTGCTAACTGAAGTTATGCTCCTTTGATTCTTTCATTAATATATAGAGAGAAAATCGAATAAAAAATTTCGGAATATTCATGTCATCAAAGTCCTCAGCAACCATTACTTGATTGTACTACAATTTTGCTGGGCAATAAAGGGCTATATCCTGTATCGAATAAAACAAACGGCATTGAAATCGGATTACTACATTGCAAATTATGGCGAATTCATAGGCAACTGGTGAATTGAAGAATGTTCAATATTTTGGACCCCTCTCGCCTATTTCGGCTTCTAGCTCAATATCTAGGAAGCGACAAGCGACGGGTTTTGAGCCCTGGCGTCACAGTTGTGTGCCATCGATGTATAAAATGACTGTACATCGCCATGACTCTATAAACTGCACCAACTGTCTAATTAACTGCTGCCTTTCAGAATATTGTGCCGTTGTTTTTCACCACAACAGCCCTTGACTTGGCTACGTTTTTCGATGCAATGTGGATGTCATGCGTGCATCCGAGCAATCGAAAAGCAACAAAATGAACTCGAAAGCCCATCCCTCGCCATTTCTAGGCAATCTAGCGAGTGGCTTAGGACGCGGACAATTGCCCTTATACAATTGTCTTCTGGACGGACACATAACCTGCCACACAACTCTGCTCTGGATATCATGATCTTCAGATGCTGACAGGGCTACTTACGACCTGCAGATGGCTTGTAAATGGCTCTTGTTTTTGGACGCGAGTCGATTAAGATGGAAACACTATGCGGGATAAAAGAAGGCGTAGTTTGCCCTTTACAGATGTCAAGGCACCGATTTACTCGATTATAATGATCTATGTCGATTATTATGATCTATTCCGAGTTTAGAAGTGAGGGTAATAAAGTGGGGTGAGATTTAAAAATGCAGTTGCCTGAGTTGATTTGGAGAGAAGAAGAGACGAAATAGAACGGTGACTATAATGAATTTATATTTGAGTTTGGTCGAGATCGCTAATGAAACAAAAATCTTGCTTACTGTAGGCCTACTGGTGTGGTGAAAATAATAACCTCGACCACAGGGTTGCAGTTCAGCACACTCACCTCTAGGCTGTTGCGCATCCCGATCTATAGATTGAAAGACTACACAATATTAAGAGTGCAGTTTTAACATGTTAAATGGTGGGGAAATTCCACACCAGCCCTCTCAAATTCCACACCAGTCCTTGCCCTTTCCCATCAGTCCTTGCCCTTCCTCACCAGTGAATTCTGCCCTTTTTAGTCCAACCAGTCGCTATCAATGATGAAATGATTAAATGATTTGATTTTATTATGACCCTGAGGCTTCAAGTTGAAATCCTCATTAATAATGAGTTCACTTTGATAATTTGGCTGCTTGAAAATTCAAATATTTAAAATATATGTCTCTCAAGTTTCTCTGATTCAGTAATTTTTGACTTAAAATTACACGCGAGAAATGCCCTTTTTCAAAATATCCCCCACCAGCTAAAATTTCTTAAAACGTTCCCTGATATTAAGAGCACAGTTTTCTCTACTTCAGATGTCACAGTCGCAGACATGCAGTAGCGAAACAAAATCCGTGAATACGTAGCCTACACATAGCAAACCTGGATTTAAGAGTCATCAGTGCTTGGAATCGTTCACGGCGAAAATCAGCCTAGGCCCATTCGTTTATTTACAGCGCAATTTTCGTTTCTTGTCAAAAACCGTTGATCTTAAAATTAATAGATTTTAAATAATCGATTATAGGGTGATAAACTAACGCTGTCATTGAATAATTAAACATAGATATCGGCTAACAGGTTTAGACTTTACAAGATATTTTATGTGGTTTTATATTTGCTTTGAAAATTACAATCAATTTAAGAATTTTCAAGTTGAGAACTTATTCCATAAGTACCTTTCAGGCTGTACTTTAATTGTGCACTTTGCAAATGTCTGTATAATAGTAATAGCAGGCCTAATAGTAGCAATAATAAGAATAATGATGATGATGATGATGATAATGATGATGATGATGATGATGATGATGATGATGATGATGATGATGATGATGATGATGATGATGATGATGATGATGATGATGATGATAATAATAATAATAATAATAATAATAATAATAATAGTAATAATAATAATAATAATAATAATAATAATAATAATAATAATAATAATAATAAGGATAATAATGATAATAATAATGCGACAGTAATTCTTCGGAATTGCTTCTAGAAGCCCGAGAAATTTTCCATACCGTACCCAGTGCAAATAATAGGCCTAATTGCAATAATAATTGGAGGAGATGTAACCGTTCCAGATGTCCATTTTTCTGTCTCCGGATAATTTTGTTATCACCTGAGGGATCATTTCTACCTCGGTTAAATAATAATAATAATAATAATAATAATAATAATAATAATAATAATAATAATAATAATAATAATAATAATAATAATAATAATAATAATAATAATAATAATAATAATAATAATAATAATAATAATAATAATAATAATATAAATATCCTTGTAATAATAATGATAAGTTCAAACTTTCGCAATGCTCTTTGTTTCAGTACACATTTCCGCTTGTAATACGGAATCAAACAAATGCCACTGAGGATCTATTTATGACATTATGTTGCTATTTCCGTTAACATTGCTATTTCCTGCCCAAATTCCAATTGCTTTGCCTAATTAAACTTCAAAGGCAAAAGCGCACATCACTACGCTAATCTGCGTCGAATGAGCCCTTGCGACTCGAAATATGTCCAGGCGTTTGACCTGTAGGTCCAAGCCAGCCAGCGCCTCTGATTAGGTTGTACTGCGAGAGGCGCTTTACAAATGCATAAATACAATACAATACAATACAATACAATAAGCTACGCAAAACCAACAAAATTAAGAAAATAACGCCTATGCTTGATGCTGTTCCTGTACCTTATTTAGGCTGAGATGTACATGTAAGTAACTCAATAAGTATCAAGTTAATCGGTTTTGGGGTTTCGGATTTACCGATGATCAGAAACCCGTTTCTTACGCTTAATGCTTAATACAACGTCGACGTTAAAGCATCGGCTGTGCCATCGTGCAGACAGTCATGTAGGCTTAGTTTTTCTGAACGTCCATAAATCTACTCGGCTGACTTAGCTCCTGCCGCATCAGTTACGATTAACTTGTTCTCTGTCAGACTCTGTGTCTCAACAGAGTCAGTTTTCAACCGGCTCCCTCTCGAAGGAAAATTGAACCAAGAGAAATTAATTACTCTGTCAAAACTCGGCGGTCCATTGTCTGGTCAACATTTGTCGCTACAAAAATTTGTGTTCCTGTGCAATAAAGCAGCCAGGGTTAACATCAACATAAAAACAAGATCGTCGTATTTTAAATGTTAAAATGTTAAAAATGTTGAAGGAAGATACACAACCACCAGATATCTGCTGTTGGCGCCAATTAAAATCGACAACGTTTCTGACCGGAGTTCGTTTCAGTTGGTGTCAAGTGTAGATGAGGTTAGAAGAGTGTAGCCATGGTGTCAGTGACGAACGTGGTAATGTCGGTTTTTATGATAACAACGACGACGACGACGACGACGATGATGATGATGACGACGATGATGATGATGATTAGATGTTATATAATAGTCATTATTTCTTTTTATGTTTTATTATTTTTTACCCGAGATAGAAATAACCCCTGAGGAACAAACAAATTATGTTAAGAGTATAAAAAATTCATCTCCGAAGAATCAGTCCTCGTCCCATCTTTCACAACTGTCTGGAAATGTGTATCTGAATGCAATGGCGTTGTGACGCTGAACACAGATGGAGAGACGTTGGAAAAGGAAATTAGTTTCATGTCGATCTCCAGAGACAGCTGAAATGCGACGTCCCAGCTCGCACAGAAATTTCGCACCCTCACCATTTACTGGCCAGAGGGTTTCAAAGGCAACGGGAACAAGCTCGTGGGTTGCAGGCAGCAATGCATATTTGACAGACTTATGAACCTGCAGAAATTGATGTCCGAGGTAAGCTTAGGGAGCAGACAAGTTTAAAGCATCCGAGGACAAAGCCTATATTTACCAGCAGGCCAAGTGTAGCGCGTCACCGGGCCGTTTGCGCCATCGGTGCGAAGGGGACTAGTCGATTTCGTGCTTGGAACATCTGCACTCTACTATAATAATAATAATAATAATAATAATAATAATAATAATAATAATAATAATAATAATAATAATAATAATAATAATAATAATAATAATAATAATAATAATAATAATAGTAATAATAATAATAATAATAATAATAATAATAATAATAATAATAATAATAATTATTATTATTATTATTATTATTTTTTTTTTTGCCCTGAGGTACTTCATTCCCTCAGGGACTTAAAGATCAAGTGTGTTATTTTTCTGAAACGGTTATTCCTCGTCCAAGTCAGATTGGGCTGCCACCATGGAACTTATTATTATTATTATTATTATTATTATTATTATTATTATTATTATTATTATTATTATTATTATTATTATTATTATTATTATTATTATTATTATTATTATTATTACATATTATTATTATTATTATTATTATTATTATTATTATTATTATTATTATTATTATTATTATTATTATTATTATTATTACATATTATTATTATTATTATTATTATTATTATTATTATTATTATTATTATTATTATTATTATTACGCAAATTTATTTCTTCATACAACCAATAAACTCATATACAGACGAATTGTTTACTGTTTCCAGTCACTGTATCTAGGCTACAGGCTGTCATACAGTTCTGGCTGCGCCGTCTCCTTATTGTTCCGATCCGAGGTGCCTAGAACAGTTAGGGAGTTTCCAGTTTGTACGGCGACTGATAGATGCTGGAGCAGATGGCTGGTCTCACGCTGGTCACCTGTCGCTGCTTTTATCTTGGCTCCAAGTTCTTGGACAAAATCCAGTGACTCAGCATGCCAGCTTCCTGAGGTTTCGACAGCCACAGGGATGAAATGGTGCGATTGTGAGATGGCAGCATATTTGCTTTCCTTATTATGGGTTGCTCTTTACGCTGCAGCTCCTGCGTTTTGCGACGTTAGGCTACATGTTCATATGATGCTGCAAATGTATCTGGCAACGTGACATCCCACGCTAGGCAACGACCTCTAGACCAAGGTATTATGGTGACTCCATCAGGCCTTTTGCCGTCAGATCTGGAGAGGCCATTGGGCTCTTTGATGGCCGGTATTTTGTCTCTGGTGAAAGCCCTCCAAATCACGTCATAAATCATGCTATGCCGTTGTTGCCTTCCCGCTCCTTTGATGCAAGAGAATCCGTGATGACCATTGGGTTCTACTCTGGCACCACATCTACATGTATGTTTTTCACACAACGCAGTGCCCAGTCGGATGCCGGATGCTATTCTTAGTACTTCCTCTGGCATCCGTAATCCTGCTGTTGTTATGGGAAGTGCATGAAGCCAGTCTCCTGAGTGCAGCAGAATCTGTAGCTGTTTCTGAAAGGCCTTCAAGTGCACCCGATATCAGTGCGCTGTCCCATTCTCTTTGTGTATGAGCCTTCTGTTCGATGGGAGCAGGTGCGTTCGATCTCCAAGATTATTATTATTATTATTATTATTATTATTATTATTATTATTATTATTATTATTATTATTATACGATGATAAGAATAATAGCATTATTACCTACATACATACATAATTATTATACATACTGTTTCCAGGCATTAAGTTTATAGGTTCAGAACTATTATTATAATTTTCTTGGTATACTAGAACTAAACGAGATTTAGTAGGTTATACATTTGAAGGGCTTGCCTCAATAACCAGGTATGTCGACATACGTGGTTTATGTGAAAAAGTATGCCAGCGTGCTTGGAATATTGTATTCTATATACCCCGCAAATTTGGTGCAAATCTGAATATTTTTTAATTGGCTTTTGGATAAACAAGTTTGTCGACATATGGTATTTAGCAGCCGGCAGCATTACTCCAGTGCAATAACCCGGTATGATAAAAAAATTGTCGTTTTTTCTAGTAATCTTTGTATTAAAACCGGTGCAATAATCAGGTTATTTGACATACCCGGTTATTGACTGTTACTAACTCTACAATTCACTGATTTTGCGTTATTTTTTCCTTACTGTAATGTAGCTATGATGACTTACCTTTTTATTGCACGATTAATTTGTACTGTGTGCTAGTCACCATTTGGTGCAAGAATAAGGTATGTCGACTAACAGCAGGCGATGTTGGGTTATTGAGTGTCAATAACCAGGTATGAAGCAAAATGTCGTGAAAAAAACATTAAAGTTATCTTTTGCATTGCATTATGTAACAATTTCATGAAAGACAATAACAACTCAGACGGTGTTTCAAACAGCTTGTCGATATCTCGTAAAATGGCTTAGATACTACAGTTTGAAGTGTCAAATCTTTGAAGCCATTTTCCCAAAACTCAAAAAATCCCACATACCTGGTTATTGCTGCAAGCCCTTCATTTATATACAACGTCATATTAACTAGATGACAACTTTATAAATGCGAAGAATTTACAACCTTTTAGAACACTACATTAGAATCAGACATTTTGATGTAATAAAGAAATCGTATCGACAGGGAATAGCGGCAGTGTATAAGGTGCGTACATTGTTTCATCCAGCTAATGGACTACACTTTCCGTTCGATTACTTCGTCCTTCTGAACAATATGGGCGCTAAGTAGCACCTAATTTACATTAATGGCGCTGCTCCGAACTTAAATACTCGTTGTCATGTAGTGACGTTGCCTTGGGACTTGGTTGTCATGGAGATGTATGATGGCTAGAAACCGATCGAAACGAGAGGAGCTAAACGCGAGCCAGACTATGCGGAGTACGACTTTCAAATGCGCCAATCCCAGAGGGTAAATCAGATCGACCATATCGCATTGGAAATGATAAGAAATGTACTAAACGCTGCTTTCAGGTAGTTATCACGACTCCGAAGTGTACCGCTGACCACAATGCATCCAATGTTATCGTCTCTGTTGTGCCGGGTAATTATTAATTGCACGTGGTTCATTGCAGCGATGTCTACCAATGGGGCTGGGGTTTGGGCGAACGCAGAGGCGCGTTTACAGAAAATGGGGCCCTAGGCGCAAACGTTTTTGGGGACCCTTATGAACGTGTAGACTGAGCAGCGGCGGCGATGTTGTTTGACAGGTGACACGGGACACTGTTGAAATGATTTGGTCAAAAAAAGGTGAAAAACTTTTTCTCATGCGCGAGAAAAATTCTTGACTTTTTTCGTGTTTCTTCAAAATGTGGGGTAGCAACTGTATGCTGGGTCCCCCAAACGTGGATGCTTGTCTCCTTGACCTCCCCTGTATCGCCGCCCATGAGACTTAGAGTCTGAAACTCTGGTGGTGTTTAGCCAATTATGTGCAAAAACCCACGAAGTTGAACTTGAAGCCGTTTTTGTGAGTGTCATTGACCCTGTAATTATGATTACTTATAGAAGCTATTTCAAGGAATGTGAAGTTATTTGGTTTAATGTTATATTTTATAATTTAAAAAAATTTCATTCGTTTGGGGGCCCTCCGAGATTTGGGGGCCCTAGGTGCGCGCCTAGTGCGCCTACATGTAAACGCGCCTCTGGGAGAACGATCTCCCCGATTGCCAGAAGTGGGGGAGGGGGTAAACGTTCTAGATATAAACTGGGTGTTGTTGTTAATTTCCGATAATTTAGTTAATTTATGTATCTCGCATGTATTCGAAACACATAATTATCTCGTAGTAACGAATCCAAGGTTCCTTGAAGTAGGCCTAACATAATTAGGCCTAGTGCAGTCTGTGCCAACTCAAAGAGATCAGCAGTGGAACACACAGACTCTGCTGTACATAATAAATTAATTTACAGTTCTGAGTGACTTCTAAGCCTCTTATATATTAATCGGCCAGAGTGAGGGTGGTTTGTTCCCCCATTCCAGGTGGGGGTGGGGGTGATGACGCCACTGGTCCACTGAGTTCCACACATTGCCAAAACGACTGCTCCGTAAAACTACAACCGTCAATGTCCACTCTCCGGTTGTTAGCCCAACGGTGTCAAAATTGAGCAGCGTTTCCCGTTCCAAGCTTAAAGCGTTGGAATTCCGATTTCGTATCGAACCTGGTGCGATTAACTAGTTCTGGAATTGTGCTGTAAGCGTCTATGCCTTTACCTCACTGGGCCATTGTTTATGATCGTCTATATTCGTGCGAGGCTTAAAATCGATGGCAGTAGTCTCCTCCTCAGTTCATTCTTCGCTTTCAGACGGTCTACAGAGAGAGAGATGGGTGCCTGGGCTTAGCACCCGTCGCTTCTACTCAAACGTACGAATGCCCGGAGCCGTCGGTCGGTCGGTCGCTCGGTCGGTCGGTCGATTTGTCGGCCGGTCGACGCCTTGTACGTCGCCGATCGGAGAAGTTTAGAGATGGTCATCGAAGATAATGTCGTCTGTGCGTACGAAAAGAAAATCCGAAATATGGGCAGAAGGTCAGAGGTTACAGGTTCACGACCCAAGCAAATTCACGCAGAGGGATCCGCAGACAGGAACCAGCGGGACGCGGAGACATTGTAGCAGGCAGGCAGAGGCAGGCAGGCAGGCACTGAGGCAGGCAGGCACTGAGGCAGGCAGGCAGGCAGGCAGGCAGGCAGGCAGGCAGGCAGGCAGGCAGGCAGGCAGGCAGGCAGGCAGGCAGGCAGGCAGGCAGGCAGGCAGGCAGGCAGGCAAGCAGACACTGAGGCAGGCAGGCAAGCAGACACTGAGGCAGGCAGGCAAGGAGACACTGAAGCAGGCAGGCAGACACTGAGGCAGGCAGGCAGGCAGGCAGACACTAAAGCAGGCAGGCATGCAGACAAGCAGGCACCTGAAGGAAACTTTTAGACAGATTGACAGAAAGACATGAACACCACATGCTGTCACTCTAGTGAAGCTAGGCTGAGCGTTAACAGCGACATGTCTTAAGAGTCCTTAATCTCGGTGAAGCTTAAAATTCTGATTCGATTGATTAGTGGGATCAATAGCCAAGCAGGAAATCCGAAAAGACACGGAAGCAGCCTTTGAAGAAAAAGAGTCCAGGAAATGAGATGTTAGCGCAGATCTGAAGACCAGGGCAGGACAAGAGTGGGAAAGAGTTCCAGAACATTTGCCGAGGTTCTTGTTTGTCCACGGAACAGTGAGATCGAGAAAGTCAGAAGATCTGGTGGAGTAGAGAGAAGTCTTTGCAGTCGGCATAGGCTGAAGATAGTATACGATTGACTGAAGTGTTGTCTTGTATACAATTATTATTTCCCCAGTCTTGAAAGTTAGTCGCTTTTCATGGACAGCCAATGCAGTGATTTAAGAAGTATCGGTGAACTATTAATATGTTCAAGTTTTGGAGGTTTAGTCATAGCGTTGGTTATGCTGGTCATAGCATTAGTCATAGACTCTTTTAAGCTTCATTGGCCAAACAAATCATGACAGAAAGGGATATCAACGGATATCACGGGATATCATTATGGGCAGACAGTGCTTTTTTTCTAGAAAAAAGGTTCCGGAACGGAACAATAGGTTCCGGAACGGAGCAAATATGGGCGTACTAAAATCCCAAGAAAAACTGGATTGGGGTTGGGAGGGGTCTCATTGAACACTAAAAACAGTTCAAAACACTGAAATTAAATTAAAATAACTAAATTATTGTTTTTAATATTAAAATAAATAAATTATTTCTTAGGAGCTGAAAAAAGGTGCCGGAACGCCGTTCCGGCGCGTTCCGGCTGAAAAAAGCACTGTGGGCAGATATGCTTCTAGAATAAGTGACAATACTCGAATTCAGTGCGAAAGCATTCAAAAGTCGAAAGGAAATTATAGTCTTGACCGAATTGTAACCTTAACTGTAAACTCCAGAAATTTCTGAAGCGCTATTTTAAAAGCTGTACACAGAAAACCAGCCTAGTCATGAGCTCAGCGTCAAGCCAGAGGGATTGTATGTTCATGTCATCGGGAACATTTGGTTCGAGTAGATCGATATTTAAAAGTAGCAGAATTTCAGGCGCTACATAAAAGTAACAGCGGTGTATGGAGTGTATGTAACTTTTGTGCAAATAACTAAATTACTTACAAAGATATAGGCTTAAAATCAAACGCCTCGGTCATATTTGGGTTTAATAATTCACGTTTTAGGAAATATTCGAACGTTGCGGTATTACTATTTTTAAATTTGCAAAATCTATGATTTTAATAATTTTTAGGCAAGAGCTTCTCCATTTGTGTCTGTAGAACCAGTTCATTTGTTGTTTAAATTATTAACAAATAAGCTTGTAAAAGGTCAATAATGCAGCCAAATAAAATGTTGTAGATGAGAGCAATTTGAAATATTAATATGATGACAGAAGTGGAGCCAAATGTTAATGCATTCTGTGGTGTAAGCAACGGTTGTTATGCACAAATAGGCCTTTCTACATTACAATATGCCTGAAAACAGCCAATTAACGTGACAACCGATCTGTTTAAATTGCAAGAGAGTAGTCGATGGCGTCTTGACAGGTATAATTATAGGCCTATTTTAACAATGAGCAACATTCGTAAGATTTTCATTTCTGTAATAATATCAGATATGTCGCTATGGCAACTGGCGACGCATAGGAAATCAGTCTTGTGTTCTATATAAAGCACTGTTAAGCCTTGAAAGCTCATTTATGCTTGCTCTGAGATGTCCTAAAATGGAGATGAATAGGCTACATGATTACTATGATACAGTGATGCACACATGCGTTTCGAGTTCTAAAGAAGGCTCATTACATAGATATAGCAGGCTCACTCTTCCACCAATTTGATGAGGACTAAATATAGTTAGTTGCGTTTTCGATAACAAAACAACAAATGATATTATTTCCGTAGAAACGTTAGGCCTACATTTAATAAAAATGAGAGCAAAAACACGACAGAAATAATGTGTCAATCGGGTTCCGGACTGACTTTCTCGGGGGAGGGGGCTGTTCTACTCTCGGAGTCAGATAAACAGCGCTGCCCCTGCTGCAACGTATAATGACCGTTCCGTACTATGTCTGCCCATAGTGACCGTTGCCTCCAAGGGAGGTTCAGGATTGACCGTTTCCTTAAGAGAAGCAACACTACACAGGTCTGTCTCGTGTTCGAACTCTGTCACTTGCGCGGTCACTGAGTGAGCAATGTCCTGAGGTTTCTTCCTCTGTTTCCGTTGCTTGTCGCAGTCGTTCTCTGTTTGTGATCTGCTCGATTTAAACCTGGATTCTGATTTTTGGTTGCAGTTTCATTCTAAGCAACCATCGACTGGTATCTTGAAAATTATGATACTGGCGCTATATAAGTCATTAGATTAGAGTAGATCAGATTAGCTATAGAAATCATTAGATTAGATTAGTCTTCTTTGCTGTGGACTTTCTCTTCACAGCCATTTGTAGGCCTACATCTTAATTATAACGCAGGAAATACTGTCGTATATATTGGTCATGCAGCACTCCTTAGGCTTATGGACTAGGTCTTCTTAGACGGACTCTATGTTGACCGCTCTTGAGCAAGACACAGTTAATAAACTCCGCTTCAGATTCTGACAGTCATGCAGGTCTTCTGTTTAGAACTTTCGCTATTTAACACAGACCAGTTTAACGTGTCCTTCTGCAACCTGTGCACAAAATCTTTGATTTGCTCGGGGGACTCACAGATCAGTCTGCCTCTCACAAACAATGAGACCAATTTGTTTATCGGACGACACCTTGGGGTAAGCTTTGCGTTACCCCATATTTGCACAGACCTCCTTAAATATCCTTCTTCGAGCTTCGCTCAGCCTCTTTGCTTTCCACTTATCGCCACTCAAACCGCATCGCGATCTAACAGCAGAGATCTAACAAACCCTGTTGGATCACCGTAGCCAGACCAATACCGAACCGTATTTGTGTGCTGATAAGCTTTTTCGAATGCCCTATCGTCTATAAATATATATATTTCGTAACTCACCTGAACCAGAACTTTCACTGTATACGATATGTACTACAATCACTAACCACACAATACCAAAGTCTATATCCTTTGTCTAGGTCCTTTGCCTGCGGACAGAAGGAGGAAGTCGGTTCCAAAGGGACTTTGGAACCGACTTCCTCCTTCTGTCCGCACCACCATTCCCTCTGGTAGCGTTGTTACTTCCTTTTCACACCTTAAATCCTTTTTTTTCTCGGGGTCTCGCGCACTGGGACGCCTCTGAATCGTCTATACCGCGAGAGGCGCTTTATAAATGCCCATATACAATACAATACAATACAATACACTATCGTAACTTCACACATAAAACGCACGCACCTCCATTGAACACTAAGTGCAACGTAGAGCCCTTTGAGACTTTATTCAGCCTATAGCGTATGGTGGCGTACGGACTGCACTAAGTCTTGTTGTCTTCCGTACTAGTTTATTGATATCGTACGAAAGACCGTTTCCTACGATCGGTCCAACTCGGAAGTCGTTTAAATTAGAGTCGAGTTTCTATTTGGTCGCCCTAACTTAAGCTATTGCTGGCTTAAAACGACAGTCCGTCTGCATTTAATCGGAGGCGTCATACAAACAATTAATTATTTGACATCAAATGCGGTACTTTTTTATACTGAGTTAATAAAATAAAACGTCAAACTGTTAGAAATAAACTTAGCGAACTGAACACCTTAAATATGAAACTATTTTGTGGTTGCTATAATGTTTAAATAAGGTTATTCTTATTAATAAAACCTGTATTCACGACTTGTGACTTGACCGCCACAATTTCACATTTAAAACAGCATAAAGTAGACTACTTTTATGCATTAGCGTTGGGCAGATAACTAGTAACAAGGTTTTAAAAGCATACTTGCGTATAAGTTTTGCTGTTTTGCACATATCACTCTCTCGTGATTCCATTAAAATCATTCTCAAACCGATTATTATTTACTTTAATTTAGCGGACACAGTTCGTGTTAGGGCTCAAATGTTGGGAGGGATAGATAGATGAATGATGACACTCTTACTCGAGGAAAATAAAATCAGATCAGGTCAGGTCAGTTCCAGTCAGACGTCGGAGAAGGATAGGCCTATGTAATCATTTTCAGTGTGAGACTGACCCGCAGTCGCGTTAGTTTTCATCTGCTTTTTGTTTTCGTGGAGTCTTAAACTTGGTTAGATATATTTACAGATGAACCTCTACAGATTTATATATTTTTGCTGTCACGGTGCAAAGTTTGGAAGAGGATCAGTTGTGCCGAAGTAAATATTAGCTCAATGTGACCGTCGCTATGAACGACGGGTTTATGCCAACAGCCTTCGAGTCGGGGCATGACAAATATCGCTAGAAAATCTCGGCTAGGGGAGAGAGATCAATGAAGGAAATGTGGGGCATTCGCGTCCATTTCCCGGTTTCCTTTTCATTTCCCTGTTGACTGCGAGTCCAGAATTCATGTCATCCTTAACAGTTAGCTAAGAAACAAATCACGATTCGCCGCCAATAGCGGCTGTCTTTGGTCTGGCCCTAGTTATAGTGGATGGCCAGAAGACCAATTGGCAATTGCCTCAACGCGTTAAAGAAGCCTGCACTTGGTCGCAGTGAGGCCACTTCAGGTCAACCGGCATGTAAACGTTGAGCGATATCCAGAACGTTTCGTAATCTAGGCCTCAGATACTAAACCGTTAGCTTGGTCGCTGCATTCGGTTTAAGAATGATTTTGCAGTCAAAGGACGAAATTAATCAAAAAGTAGAAGCGCACTTTCGTCCCGTGGAGAAATGCAGCTGCCGCGCTTCCCCACATCCATACGAATGCGTAGTACCTTATCGTGTACTGGACAATCCTCCTAGAATAATGTCTTCCATTTGCCTCTGATTTTAGGTAGCATACATTTGCAAACTGTCTTAAACTGCACTTGGTTAGTTCAGTTAGTAAGTTTAGATCAGACCATGCGTATGGCTTTTATTAGGTATTTAAAGAGCGTTATATTAAATGTTCTCATACATAGCGTTGTCAGGCGTCCGGCAAAAGGACATGTCCTTCTTTTTGGCCTTATGTCGTCTGTCCAACAGGCAAAGCTGAAAACCTGGAAAATGTCCGGCCTTTTGTATGTTTGTTGTACCGGTACTGGGCTATTATTTTGTAGCCGTTTTTAACAACTTTACACGCGGTTTTTAACAACTTTACACGCGGATGTTATCCCTGAGTTCCCCTAATCTACTTACTTATTTATTTTTTATTGTAGCTCTATTTTCCAGACATTTATAGTCCATGATCTGAGTAATGTTGCAACGTATCTATGGTCAATGCGTCCTCCTTTCCGGCTTTCTGTATCCTCCTTTGGCTACCCATGCCTCTGGCATTCCTATTCATACATACATACATACATACAATGTCATACATACATACATACATACATACATACATACATACATACATACATACATACATACATACATACATACATACATACATACATACAGACATACAGACAGACATACATACATACAAACAAACATACATACAAACATACATACTTACATATATATATATATATACGTACATATTTCATTCACTTTCATACAGTATGGCTTCGTGTAATGTGACTGTATGGACCAAATAGCGCCAACTTTCGGTTATTTTCGATACAAATCTATTCAACACTTGTATTTATTTCATCTGAAACTGTATGAGAAAATAAATGCATGAGAGAAAAAGACTGACGATGAGGCTATCTATGTTTGTCTGTCTGTCTGTTTGTCTGTCTGTTTGTCTGTCTGTTATTCTGCTCCAATGATTTGCATATATAGGCAACATATATATATATATATATATATATATATATATATATATATATATATATATATATATATATATATATATATATATATAAATTACTTTGCGAAGGCCTCGGAGGTGCACAAGCATGATACGCGGGGAGCCTCACTATACCGTCCAATTAATAGTCGTACGAATGTGAGACGGTTTAGTATCAGATCAGCTGGTCCGCTAATCTGGAACCAGATCCCAGTCGAAATTCGTTCGTTGCAGAACAGGCATTTGTTTAAGAAGCAAATAAAAAGCTTTCTTCTGTCGCATGTAATGATACTGGATAAATAACCAAAAAGCACGATTTGATTTTGACTTTAGTGGATTGGTGGAGACGGGGCCCGGCTCGTGAGTGTTGTTACTTAAGGTTTGTTAGTTAAGTTTAGTTAAGTTTAGTTAAGCCATAAGTATTAAGCGCCTCCAAGCGGGGAGGGAGTAAGACGATTGAGCCAGGTACTGGATTGTGCTACTGTGAGGCGAGCAACCATGCTGTGCCATCCTTTGAAATTGTAATCAATTATTAGCAGGGCATCCCCGTTCAGCGGGATCTAGGTCCCTTAGGGGCGCCCATTGCCTCTTGTGACTACAAGAACTCAATCAACTGCATAAACTCAGCTAAGCCATTAGTATTAAAAGACTACAAGAATTCAAT